>CAOKZL010000973.1:0-600000 GCA_948472985.1 Iguana delicatissima
TTCAATTTTTTTTTTTCCCCCCTTTTTTTAAAAATTTTTTTTAAAAAAAAAACCCCAAAAAGGGGAAAAAAAAAAAAAGGGGGGGGGGAAAAAAAAAAAAAAAAAGGGGGGGGCCCCCCCCCTTTTTTTTTTTTTTGGGGGGAAATTTCCCCCCTTTTTTTTTTTGGGGGCCCCTTTTTTAATTTAAAACCCCAAAAATTTTAAAAAAAAAGGGGAAAAAAAGGGGGGAAAAAAAAAAAGAAAAAAGGGTTTTTTTTTGGGGGGGGAAAAAAAAAGGGGTTTTTGGGGGAAAGTAAAAAAAATTTTTTTCGCCCAAATTTAAATTTTTTCCCCCCCTTTAAAAATTTTTAAAAAAAAAACCCCCCTTTTTCAATTTTTTCCGTTGGGGGGTTTTTTAAAAAAAACCCCCCTTTTTCCTTTTCCCGGGGGGGGTTTTTTTAAACCGGGAAAAAAAAGTAAAAGGGGGTTTTTTTTAAAAAAAAAAAAAAAAATTAAAAATTTTTTTATTTTTAAAAAACCCCCCCCCTTTTTTGGGGGTTTTTTCTTTGGGGGGCCCCAAAAAAACCCCCCCCCCGGGGGGGGAAAAAACCCCCTTTAAAAATTTTTTTTTTAAAAAACCCCTTTTTTTCCCCTTTTTTTTTAAATTTGGGGAAAAATCCTTTAAACCCCCCCGGGGGGAAAATTTTTTCCCCCCCCCTTTTTTTTTTTTTTTTTCCCCCCTTTTTTTTGGCCCCTTTTTTTTGGGGTTCAGGGTAAAGGGAAAAAACCCCCCCCCCCTTAAAAAAGGGGGGGGCCCCCCCGGGGGGCCCCCCCCCAAAAAAATTTTTCCGGGGGGGGGGAAAAAATTTTTTGGGGGGTTTTTTTTAAAAAAAAAAAGGGGGTCAAAAAAAAAATTTTTTTTGGGGTTTTTTTCCCCCCCCCCAAAAAAAAGGGCCCAAAAAAAAGAAACCCAAAAAGGGGGGCCCCCCCTTTTTGGGTTTTTTTTTGGGGGAAAAACCCCCCGGGGGGGAAAAAAAAACCCCCGGGGGCCCCTTTCCCCCCCCCAAAAAAATTTTTTTTTGGGGGAGGAAAAGGGGCCCTTTTTGGGTTTAAAAATTTTTTTGTTTTTTCCCCCCCCCAAGGGGGAAACCGGGGAAAAAAAAATTTCCCAAGGGAAAAGGGTTTTTTGGGGGGCCCCCCCAAAAAAAGGAAAGGGGGGGGGGGTCCTTAAAAAAGGGGAAAAAATTTTTTTTTTCCTTTTTTCCCCCCCCCCCCAAAATTTTAAAAAAACGGTAAAAAAAGGCCCCCCATTTTTTTTTTTTTGGGGGGTCCAAAAAAATTTTTTTAAATTTCCGGGAAAACCTTAAAATTTTTAAACCCAAAAGGGGGAAAAAAAAGGGGAAAAAAAAAAATGTTCCCCTCTGGGCTACTTTGGCCGAGTCTTGTCTTCTGCCCTGAAGAAGCTTCAGACCCTCCACAGCAGGGACAGACTGTGAGCAGATCTCCATCCTGCCTCAAGACCATTGACTAACCTATTCGATGTTCCCTCTGAGAAATGCACCTACACTTTGGGCTTGAACGTCATGTGACCAGTAGGCAAAAAGAGATGGAAAAAGCATTGTTCAGAGTCGTAAGGTGTCTGAATTGTGTCACGTCACCAAACCAAGGGCAGCAAGTCAATCACTTAAAAATATACAAAGTCTCAAGTCAAGTCAGTGCATCCATTTACTGCCAGTCTGAGTTCAAATCAAGTGACTCAAAGGAACTTAAGTATGACTTGGAGTCAGTTGATCGACTTGAGTCTGCATTACTGTCTATGTCAGTTTGTCTTGAGATCTGGAAACACATTCTCTTCTGTCCAGTTCTCTGGAAATGCTTTCCACACAAATGCAGCATCACCTCCTCACCCACTTCTATTTGAGGGGCTGAATTATTCATTTTGGTCAGAGTCGAGCTGCTTAAAGTGCAGCCATCTGGCCGTGCTAGTAGAAATGCTTCTTTCTTGTTTTCCCTGTCCCTATCAGGATAGTATTCCTTTTGTCTTTCAAAAACCTCTATTTGACTCATGGGACAGAATGGTTTCTTGGGAAAGATACTGGGAAGAGAACATGGTGAACTAGAACAGGCACATCAGAGACCTCTGGGTGGGCATGCATGAAAGAAGTCATCACAATTTTATCCTCTCCTTTTGCTATGAAACTTCCACATAAGCCCACCCGCTCTGTTTACAAGTGTTTGCAATCAAAAACAGATACAAGAAGCAGAGTTTCTTTCCTTCTATCCTAAAATTTTCTTTTCCTCCCCCTCAGATCCTTACAGCTGAATTTGATTATCTCCAGAACTCCAGCAGCATCCACTACTCAACTAATGATGAACTGAGCTGAGTACACATGGACAAAACACTGGTTTTCTTAAACCCTAACAACACATGAGTTAACACCAAAAACACCCCACTAGCCAACTTCCCTATGCAAGGCCTAGTCTGGATTTGTATGATGTCCATTTGGTCTTCTGCCTGAGAACTTTATGTGCTGGGGATTGTCTGTTACTAACTAATTGGTATATTAGAATCCATATTCACACATAAGTCTGCAACTAGTTTATTTCCAGGAAGCCACGCCCAACATGATATAGTCCAGCATTGGATTATGACCCCGGAGACCAGAGTTTAATCCTGCTAGCCATGGAAAGTCGGGAAGTCACACCTTCAGGGGAAGGCAAAGGCAAACCTCCTCTGTACAAATCTATGAATTAATGCAATTAACTAAATAAACCAAGCTACCTACCCTGTGATCGGTTCACTTTAGATTGCTCTAAGTTGGAAGACTCGGAATGCACACACAAGAACTATTCCCAAAGTGATTCTTTGTCTATTCGATTTTTGTATATTTCTCTTGTCCAACTGAATTTTGGAACAGAGTTTGTGTGACCATTGGCTGTACCATTGTACCATCGTACAAATCTGCTGACAGGATCAAACTGTCAGCTGTCCGGCCCATGTGTTCTCTACAGCATACTATCTTAATTTAAATAGGTGTGTGTTACCCACACAATTTGATAGTATAGTTTCTAAGTTCTTTTATCTGCTGAACCCAAAACCTGTTCATACTGAGCAATATAATTTTTAAGTTTAGAAGAATGTAAACTCAAGCTTGGCAGCTGAGGTTTTTTTTTTTTAATGTAAATTCAGTTACTTCCACTTTTAGTGCACCTGATAACTGACATGCCAGCCGCCCATCTTTACTTTAAGCCAGCACAAAAAACAGAGGAACACTCAAGCAAACAAATATCCCCCAAATTTTCTCAAAATGTAGGAATCATCCTTCCTATCAATCAAGAGAATGTAGGTAAAGGAATTTTGGTTTGATGATCTCAAAGCAGAAAGGAAATTTTCAAATTTCACAGGAAGGTACCATGAGTTCTTCAAATAGATCTTGGCACTTGGATTTGGGCCTGTAAGTATGAGGAGGCTGCTGCTATTTTCTTTTGCCTGGCAATGTAGTCTGCTAAGGATGGGCAAATAGGTGGTTCGCTTTACCCCATCACTCTGCTCTGTGTTATTTGCCTTGCTCACTTCTTTTTCATGAAAATTTGTTTTTTGTTTTTTTTAGAATATTTTTATTAAGTTTGAATCTTTGATTTTTTTCTTTTTTTCCCAGTTGAGTCTGCTTATTTACATTCAATTTTATATACAAGTTTCTCTTCAAACTATGGTAATCTTAGGCCATTTCCACATGGGGGGGCCCAAAACGCAGCGGGAGGCGGTGCAGTGTGGTTTACCTTAAGTTGGGTGGCTCGTTCCCTGCGGACACATGTTTCGCTGCCGGCGTCCTGGTCAGTGCGCCCAAGCGGCTCCGGCGGCTTCCGGTCGCCAAATCGGGGCAGCGCACCAGCTGGGAAGCCTGCCCGGCAGCTCTGCAGGCAGCACGCTTGCCCGCGCCCCTGCAGTTTCTTCCAATCGGCGTAGCGTGCGGGCTAGCGCGATCTTGTTTTAAAAAGACCACTGAAAAAGGTGGTCTTTTTATAAAAAACAAACGGGCGCCACTGCTGCGCGAGGTGCTTTGAGGGTGCAAAACTCCACCCTTTCAACCGCCCAGCACAACCCACGGTGTAGCATCGTTGACTCCGCCCAGTGCGGTGGTGCACATCCCGTGTGGAAATGGCCTTACATTGTTAAACACACTCCTCAATATTGTTACATCTTGCTTTGTTTACATTGCTTTATTACATCGTTGCCTTATATTATATACAATCTCTTGCTTTATTCTCTTTTCCTTTTCTTATTACTATCTTTATCCAAGTCTAAAGACTCCTCCATTCCCTTTCAAAAGTGTCCGGACAGACTTATTTTTCAATTGAAAATGTTAAATCTATATCCAGAACTTTCATATGTTAATGAAAATGTTAACTTTCATATCCATAAGTTTCTATTTCTTTTATATCAACATGGTTCCTTTCTTTCCCAGATTGTGCATAATGCTTAATTGTAAATAGTTATCAAATATAACAATGTCTTCTGATGACATCTTATCTCTCTTTGTTGCCCCAACATATTTAAAGGTAAATAAAACTTGCTTCATTTCTAAATTTAAATTGTAAATTCTTTGAATTTGATTTAATGACTTCCTTCGAAATCTTTTGCCACTTACAGGTCCACCCCAACATACTAAATATATTATCATTGCAACATCTTTCATTTCCATTTTTAGTCTCCGCAACCTTTCAGGTGTCATACTCCATGTAGCGTTTTATAAACGTTTTCTTTAAAAATTAAACTTGGTGTAAATTTTATATCTTGTTTTCCATGCCCTCACCCATGTATCCAACTACCTGCATGTTCAGTGTTGTGCCTATTTATCCATATTATCTTTAACAGTTTCTGATTCCATTTCTCTTTGCAACAATAGCTTATACAAATTCCAGATTCTCTTCCTTTTGTATTTTATTCAATAAATTCAATCATTTTCTTTTCTTTCAATTTTTATATAATTTTTGTATCAATTTTTAAATCTCTTTTTAAGTTGTCTCCATGGAGTCGCAATTAAATTCATGTCCAAAGCCTTTAAGTTTCCGCTTCTGTGTGCATTCTTTGGCTGTCCCCTTCCCATTTTACAAATCTTGACTAGGTTAGTAATTTCCTTGTTTTGTCTAAAACCTACCTTTGTGTGTTTCTCCAGACCGAGGTCCAAATCGCAGTTCTCCTCTTCTATAAAATTTATGCTGTATTTGTAACCACACTTTCAATAATGTCTTTTGCAATACAATGATTATTAAACTCTTTATTCATGTTATTTTGTTTGCCACATAAGTATCCTCTTGTGCTATCCAAACCTATTATTAATTCCTTCCAGTTTTTCTCCTTACTTGTTGTATTTTCTATATGTATCCAAATTCTTTGATTTAAATTCTAACAGCATGCTTGGTAATAAATTTTAATCGATAAGCACATCAAATTTTCTTTTCTCTTTTGATTCTTGTAATATTACCTAATTTGGTCTTTTGCTTGTTCGATTTTTTTCCCATTCTTTAAAATCTTTTCTCTTCCTATTATTTGGTGTTCTGAAGAGAACATAAGCTTTTTGGTAATAAAGACATTTTAAAAAAATTATCTTTCCCAGGAGAGTACAAATTAAAATGCACCCATCTTTCCATTTCAATATCTCAATCTCCTTCCATATATTTAAGTAATTATCATCCAAACAATTCTTGATTTTTGTTTGTGATCGCTATACTAATATTTTACTTTCTTAGGCAAGTTCATATCCCATCTTCTCTCCAGGTCCTTGTTCTTTTTGTCATATTTAATGTCATCAACATTGTCTTCTCTGTTTATGATCTGCCATTTGTCCATATTTCTGTAAGATGTCCATCAACACCTGAATCCAAATTGAGGTTCCTCCAAAAATATAACTACATCATTGGCAAAAAGCTTTATATTTTATTTCCTTATTCTTTATTATTCATAGCTGTATTGGAGGTATTATTGATTGCAATAAATGAAAATTTACAGATACGTGGCTTGATAGAAGAATAAGGAAATAAAATATAAAGCTTTTGCCAATGATGTAGTTATATTTTTGGAGGAACCTCAAAGATTCAATTCAGGTGTTGATGGACATCTTACAGAAATATGGACAAATGGCAGAATACAAGATAAACAGAGAAAAGACAATGTTGATGACATTAAATATGACAAAAAAAGAAACAAGCGGACCTGGAGAGAAGATCAGGATATCAAACTACTAAGAAAGTAAAATACTTAGGTATCACGATCACAAACAAAAATCAAGAATTGTTTGATAATAATTACTTAAATATATGGAAGGAGATTAAATATGAAATGGAAAGATGGGTGCATTTTAATTTGTCTCTCCTGGGAAAGATAAATTTTTTAAAATGTCTTTATTACCAAAGCTTATGTTTCTCTTTCAGAACTTACCAATAATAGGAAGAGAAAAAATTTTGAAAGAATGGGAAAAAGAATTACGAAAGTTTATCTGGCAGGAAAAAACCAAGAATTAGGTAATATTACAAGATACAAAAGAGAGAGGAAGATTTGATGTGCTATCGTTAAAATCTATTACCAAGCATGCTGTTTAGATTTAATCAAAGATTGGATACATGTAGAAAATACAACAAGTAAAGAACTGGAAGGAATTAATAATAGGTTTGGATGGCACGGATACTTATGTCACAACAAAATAACAGTGAATAAAGAGTTTAATAATCATTGTATTCAAAGACATTATTGAAAGTGTGGTTACAAATACAGCATAAATTTTATAGAGGACTTCCGATTTGGACCTCATCTCAAGAAACACACAAAATTGCCCTAACAAAACAAGGAAATTTACTAACCTATCAAGATTTGGTTGAAATGGGAAAGGGGATAAGCCAAGAATGCACACAGAAGCAGAATTAAAGGCTTTGGGACATGAATTTAATTGGTTTCCATGGAGACAACTTAAAAAGAGATTTAAAATTGATCAAAAATTATATGAATTTGAAAGAAAAGAAAATGAATTAGATTTATTGATGAAGGAGGACCAAAAGAAGAGAATCTCCAAATTCTATAAGCTATTGTTGCAAAGAGAAATGGAATGAGAAACTGTTAAAGATAATATGGATAGATGGGCACAAAATACTGGACATCCAGTTGAGTTGGATACATGGGTGAGGGCATGGAAAAGCAGATATAAAATTTACACCAAGTTTAAATTTAAGAGAAAACGTTTATAAAACGCTACATAGATGATATATGACACCTGAAAGGTTGCAGAGAAAAATAACTAAAAATGGAAATGAAAAGATGTTGGAAATGTGATGAAAAGGTGGGGTTGTTCTTTCATATGTGGTGGACCTGTAAGATAGCAAGGAAATTTTGGAAAGGAAATACATGATGAAATTCAAAGAATTTACAATTTAAATTTTCAAACTAAGAGAGTTTTGTTTGTTAAATATGTTGGGGCAACAAAGAGAGATAAGATGTCATCAGAAGACATTGTTATATTTGATAACTGCTGCAAGATTGACATATGCACAATACTGGGAAAGAAAGGAACCATGTTGATATAAAAGAATGGAAATTAAAAGTTCTGGATATGAAAGTTAACATTTTCATTAGCATATGAAAAGTTCTGGATATAAGTTAACATTTTCATTGAAAAATAAGTCTGTCCAGAACTTTGAAAGGGAATGGAGAGAAGTCTTAACTTGGATAAGATAGTAATAAGAAAAGGAAAAGAATAAAGCAAGATTGTATATAATATAAGGCAACGATGTAATAAAGCAATGTAACAAAGCAAGATGTAACAATGTAAGATGTAACAATGTAAGGCCATTTCCACACGGGGATATAGCCCGCGTGGACGACCTCACCAGGAGGTCGTCTACACCGTGGGTTGTGCTAGGGCGGTTTGAAAAGGTGAGGTTCTACACCAAAACACCCTCGCGCGGCCGCGGGGGCTAAGCAGCCCCGTGCTTTATAAAGACCACCTTTTCAGTGGTCTTTTTAAAACAAGATCGCACTAGCCCGCCACAGCGCCCCGTGAAGAACTGCAGGGGCGCGCAAGCGTGTCCCTGCAGAGCTGCCCGGGCAGGCTTCCAGCTGGTGCGCTGCCCCGATTGGCGGAGCGCCGCTGGAAGCCACCAGACACCATTTGGGCGCCACTGGACACCGCCGGACGCCGGCAGCGTGTAGAGCGGAGAACGGTGCTGCTCCCCGCGGGGACAGAGCCACCCGGATTAAGGTAAACTCCGTCCCCGCCTGCGTCCCCCCCCTTCCGCTGCGTTTTGGGCCCCCCCATGTGGAAATGGCCTAAGATTACCTGTTGAAGAGAAACTATGTATGAATCGAATGTAAATAAGCAGACTCAACTGGAAAAAAAGAAAAAAAAAACTTGGAAGTGGGGAAGGGGTACCATTTTTTTTAAACTTTAATAAAAAATATTTCTAAAAAAAACAAAAACAAATTTTAGATGAAAACAAAAAGTGGGCCAAAGGCAATAACACAGAGCAGAGTGAGAATCAGGTAAGCGAACCACCTATTTGCCATCCTTAGCAACTCAGGATTTGCCAGGCAAAAAGAAAATCACAGTGAGCCTCCTCATACTTCACCCAATCCAAGTGCCAAGATCTATTGAAGAACTCATGGATTCCCTGTGAAATTTACCACGAAACCCTTCTTCTGCTTTGAGATCATGAACCAAAACCCTTTACCTACATTCTCTTCAATTAATAGGAAGGATGATTCCTCACATTTTAGAAAAATTGGGGGATATTTGTTTGCTTGAGTGTTCCTGCTGTTTTTGTGCTGGTTAAAAGTAAAGAGTGGGCAGCTAGCATGTCAGTTATCAGGTGCACTAAAAGTGAACTAACTAAATTACATTAAAAAAAAAACCTCAGCTGCCAAGCTTGAGTTTACATTCTAAACTAAAGTATATTGCTCAGTATGAACAGGTTTGGATTCAGCAGATCAAAAAAGAACTTTAAAAACTGCTCTATCAAATATATAGGTAACACACACCCTCTTCAAATTAAGATGGTATGCAGTCTGAGACACATGGGCCAGAAGATCTAGGCTTGACAGTAGTGCCTGTCAGCAGATTTGTACCAATGGTACAATGGTACACCAATGGTCACACAAACTCTGTTCCAAATGTGGTTTGGACAAGAAATATACAAAAATCAAATGAACAAAAGATCACTTTGGGAATAGTTCTTGTATGCATTCAAGTTGTTTCCAACTTAGAGCAATCTAAAGTGAACCCATCACAGGGTAGGTAGCTTGGTTTATTTAGTTAGTTAGTTAATTTGGTAAGATTTGTACAGAGGAGGTTTGCCTTTGCCTTCCCCTGAAGCTGAGAGAGTGTGACTTCCCCAACAGATTTCCATGGCTAAGCAGGGATTTTAAACTCTGGTCTCCAGGGTCATAATCCAATGCTCAAACTGCTATATCATGTTGGGCATTAGCTTGCTGGAAATAAGAAACTAGTTGCAAGAACTTATGTGTGAATATGGATTCTAATATGGATTCGTTAGTAACAGACAATCCCCAGCACATTAAATATATAAGGCAGAAGACCAAATGGACATCATACAAATCCAGGACTAGGCCTTGGTATAGGGAAGTTAGCTATAGGGGTGTTTTTGGTGTTAACTCATGTGTTGTTAGGTTTAAGAAAACCATGCTTTGTCCATGTGTACTCAGCTCAGTTCATCATTAGTTGAGTAATATGGATGCTGCTGGAGTTCTGGAGATAATCAAATTGGGGTTCTAAGGATTCTGAGAGAATGAGGGGGAGGAAAAGAAAATTTTAGGATAGAAAGGGGAAAAAACTCCTTCTTCTTGTATCTGTTTGATTGCAAACACTTGTAAAGCAGAACGAGTAGCCTATGTGGAAGTTTCATAGCAAAAGGAGAGGATAAAATTGTTGGAATGACTTCTTCATACATGCCCACCCAGAGGTCTCATGTGCCTGTTCCTAGTTCACCATGTTCTCTTCCATATCTTTCCAAGAAACCATTCTGTCCCATCAAGTTCAAATAGAGGTTTTTGAAAGACAGAAAGGAATACTATCCTGATAGGGACAGGGGAAAACAAGAAAGAAGCATTTCTACTAGCACACCAGGGAATGGCTGCACTTTAAGCAGCTGGACTTCTGACCAAAAATGATAAATTCAGCCCCTCAATAAGAAAGTGGGTAAAGGAGGTAGATGCTACAATTTGTGTGGAAAGCATTTCCAGAGAACTGGACAGAAGAGAATGTGTTTCCAGGGATTCTGACAAACTGACATAGACAGTGATGCAGACTCAAGTCGATTCACTCAGACTCAAGTCATACTTAAGTTACTTGAGTCACTTGATTTGGACTCAACTCGGCAGTAAATGATGCACTGACTTGACTTGAGACTTGTATATTTTTAGTGATTGACTTGCTGCCCTTGGTTTGGTGACATAACACAGTCATTCAGACACCTTACGACTCTGAACAATGCTTCCATCTCTTTTTGCCTACTGGTCACATGACAATCTCTCTCAAGCCCAAAGTGTAGGTGCATTTCTCAGAGGGGAACATCGAATAGGTTAGTCAATGGTCTTGAGGCAGGATGGAGATCTCCTCAGCAGTCTGTCCCTGCTGCATATCGGAGGAGTTCTAAAACTTTTTCTTCAGGGCAGAAGACAAGACTCGCCAAAGAGTGCAGGGTGCATTTCTCAGAGGGGAACAGCAAATGTGTTAGGCAACAGGCTTGAGAAGGAAGAATGCTTCCTTCTAAAGTTTTTGAAGCTTGAATAATGAGGAGTAAGAAAGATTCTATTCCCCACTTGTGAGAAAGCATCCAGCTTCAGAAATGGGAAGTTTGAAGGATCCTATTCACCAATTCTGAACCTGCAGACTCTTTTATACCCACTGGCACAAAAGCCTCCAGTTTCACGAAGGGGGAGTATGAAGAATCCGATTCCCCGCATCCAAAGCTAAAGATGGCAAAATTGCAAATGTGGAGGGCTGACTGTGCTTAAACTATTAAAACTGACTTTATTCGAATATGTCCAGAAATTCTGGAATATAGGTTGGGGTATACAGTTGGCTCCCAGACCTGAGATTTGACTTGAGACTTAACTTAAACGGATTTTCAAGGACCTGAGACTTGCGATTTGATTTGAAACTTAAAGTAAAAGACATAAATACGTCATTGCATAAAGACTCTTGGGATGCAGAGAAATCTGTGAATCTGCCACAGAAAAAGACCATTGAGCAAATCTTCCTGCTGCTACATTCCAGGCTTCGAGGCTTCGGTAGAAGTAGGATTTAGGCTATTAGAAATTAGTGTTCAGTGGCTGAAAGGATCTCTGGCAAAACTCCAGTTGCCATGGCTTTGAAGACATGACCATTAACTATTCTGTTGCACCATTTGTAATATTTGTTATACCACTTCATTCCAGTGATCAGTTCATACAGAAACCTCTGGTGACCTGATTGCTTTCATCCTTAGTGTCCACCCTTGTACTCGTTTCACCTGTTCACTATTTTTGAAACCACTGTGGCAGTTTAATGGGAAAAAGAGCTGTGACCTTTAAGGCTTTCAGGATCATGGGAGCTGCAGAAGGGTTAAGACAAGGCAACAGCTCTCCATTGTCCATAGACACAACTTTTTAAGGTATGCCCTGGGCCCAACGTCAAACCGTCTTCTCTCTGTTACCTCCCTCACTAAGGCACCACATATCTCACTAGATTATGTTGTTCTTTGTTGTGGTCACCTTGTTTTGCTGAATAAGTGCCAAAAAGAGACTGTACCAAGAAGGTATGAACAGATATGAACAAGCAGGAATGAATTAGACAGACATGAATAGGCTAAGGTAGCCTTTTTGAGCTTCCAGTGGCAGCTGGTGGTTCACATGGCAGAGGGCCAGTGAATCTTCTCTGAGTTTAATGTGAACATAAAGAAGCTATCCATGGTTCTGAACCCTATACTCTAAATGGGTCCAGTATCTTGGACAGCTCATTGAAAGTTCAGAGGGAAACCCAAATCAGATTCACCAACTCATTATCATGACTGCTTACCAGTTGCCACCGTGCACTTTAGTGTATATTGGCTTAATACAAACAGCCTCATCTTTCTGCTGGTCTGGTGGGAGAGGAGTAAAGTGTGGAAAGCAGCAGGAGGAACCAGTAGTAAAGCAGGTGAGAATCTTTTTAATTGGGAAGAAATACAATATCACACCAGCTCTGCAAGTGAACCTACTTTTATTTGATTTTAAGTTGTTTCCCTTGATGCTGTATGAATTCAAAGGAGAGGTTTGAGCATGCTGGAATGTATCACTCGGCGAAAGGGTTATGAGTCTGGCTCCAGATGTGAATACCAGTGGATCAAAGACTGTCCCAGCCATGGTACAGCTTCATTTTAAAGTGCAAAATTCACAACATTCATGTTCTACTTGTGTCTGTGTACATTTGAAAGTGATCCTAGAAACTGCCTCTGGCTGTGGTTTCCAGTTTTGCTCTCCCTCTGGGAGTAAAATATAGAAGAATTGCACAATTGTATACTCATTTGTTCATTGCTCTCACTTGATGCATATATGAACCTGGTAATGCAGGAAGTGGATCTGAGTAACCACACCCATCCCCCATATGTATCTTGGAACAGCTTTCAGAGAGTGAACAGGAGCTCAGCAAACAGGTGGGAAGGCCAACAAGCATTTCACATGAGTGTTTAGCAGGGGAGTTTTGCAGAGGAGGCCCAGAGTACTGTTTCAGTGTCTACTTAGGACTACTGTATATGGATGTTGAGGGAGCTGCTGCTGTCACCTGAAACAGCTGTGGTATGTTTGTGTTGTTGCCAGATGGTGTGGGTAGCCACACCTGCAGCAAATAGAAATTGGTAGCCCAGTTGGAAGAGAAGATCCAACAACTTAAGGCCTGTGAATCCACTCTTCAGCATATTAGGATGCATGAAGTTTTCTTGGAGAGAGCAGAGCAGACTGTCTTGGATTAGGAACACAGAGGGGATGTCTCTGAGGGAGAAGTCAATTCCCAAACACAAGAGGTAGACATTTGGAGGAATGTGACACATAGAAGTGGAACACCAGGGGTCTTTCTGTTAGTCTGGAGCTACAGAATTGATTCAAAGCTTTCTCCCTTACCAGTGAGGATGGAGAACAGGAGCAAGAGCAAGAGCATCAGTCCTCAGAGGATAGGCAAGGGACCTTGGAAGATTCAGCACATGGTCTGGCCCCTGCCAACCACCAAAGGAGGCATGTTGTGGTGGTAGGGGACTCCTTCGGAGGGGAACAGAAGTAGTTGTTTCTGGGCCTGACAGGATGTCTCATGAGGTGTGTTGTCTCCCTGGGGCAAAGATTCTGATATAAGATAGCGGCTGAAAGAACTAGTCAAACCCACTGACCATTACTCCTTCCTTTTGGTTCGTGTGAGAAGTTCAAGAGATGATAAGGAATTACAAGGTCCTGGGACTGAAGGACCTTGATGCACAGGTTGCCACTTCATCTGTCTTTTGAGTTGAAAGACATGGCCCACGAAGGGAAAGAAAAATAGTGAACATCAACAACTGCTCCACAGATGGTGCCACCAGGAACGGTTTGGCTTCTTGAACCATGGTCTACAGTTCCATAAAGATGGACTTCTGGCAAGTGATGGGCTGCACCTCACAGTAGTTGGCAGGAACATTTTTGCTAAGAATCTCACAAACCTGACCAAGAGGTCCTTAAACTGAGTTACGTGGTGGTGGGAGACAGTATTTTTGAGGGCAGGAGTTTATCAAGTGTTGGCAATCATAGCCAGAATATTATGGGAAGAACTAGGTGAATGGTACAAAAATCCAACAGTGGGAGGAGAAAAAACTAGCTAGGGGAAATGATCCAAGGTCTTAGATGCCCCTGATGCACACAGCATGGGAAATAAACAGGATAAATGTGAAATCATAGCACAGCAAATCAAATATGGTATAATAAGCATCGCTGAAACCTTACAGGATGAGTCTCATGATTGGAATGTAGCAATAGAGGGTACAGCTCTATTTCAGAAAAACAGACCAAACAGGAAAAGAGGATGAGTGGCACTATATGTCAAAGAAGTTTACACCTGTGAGGACATCTATGACTCATATCCTGGAAGCCAGGTTGAGAGTATCTGGGTAAAAATTAAGGGAGAGAGAGAAAAAAAACAGCAATATCATTGCGGGGTCTACTATAGACTCCCAAGCCAGACCAAGGATTTGGATGATGCCTTCGTGGAATAGATGACAAAACACTCAGAAAGGAGAGACATAATATTAATGGGTTTAGTATCCTCATGTTTGATAGAAGTCAAACTCTGCCAAGAGTATCAAATCCAACAAATTCCCTACTTGCCTTACAGACAATTTCATTGTCCAGAAGGTAGAAGAGGCAACAAGGGGATCAGCTATCTTAGATCTGATCCTAACCTACAGGGATGACCTTGTTAATAGAGCAGAAGTGATGGGATAAGGTGGAAATGACCATGTTCTCCTAGGGTTTATTATACCGTGGAAAGGGGATGCCAACCATAGCCAGACATGCGTTCTAGACTTTAAGAAAGCCGATTTCAATAAACTTAGAGAAATATTGCGTGTGATCCTGTGATCAGGAATACTAAAAGAGAAGGGATGACAGTTTCTTAAAAGTGATGCTTTGTTACATTCAAAGGACTACGGTAAAAAGGAGAAATAGGTGTGTTTGAGCACAGAATGAACCGAGTAGAGGCTTTACAAAATAGGAAAGTGTAGGACAAAAAGACAATGTTTTTTTTTCCATTGAGGGGTAAGAAGGAATTTAATTTAACCATATTTTATATAATATTTTATTTACACTTAGGAAAATCAATTAGCAATATCAAGATGAACAGAAAGTAGAGGAAATATAAAACTTATAATATATAGGATGGAAGACGCAATGAATTTAGATTATGTTCTAATTATCTGTTTGTTTTATTTATATTTTCTGTTTCGAATACTATGTAACATTACCATTGATACTATGAATTAATTCTTAGATTTTCACTTACAAAAATAAAGTTGTTTTAAAAAAATGAAGCACTGAAGGAACAACTTCTTTTTTTCTTTTTTGGTACATATTTTTATTTTGAATCATTTTCATTGAGATCTTGACTTATGCAAATATGAACTCTTCTGTTCAACAGCATCATGTGCAAGGGAAATAAAACAGTCAGGTTATTCTGCAATGTGTTTGTAGTTTGGTGTACTTCAGTCTTCCTCATGTGGTGAAGTAACTTTCATGGCCTCTCTTATATTCCCTTCTTCAGCTCCAGACTTTTTTCCCCTATTTCCACATACATTTCACTCAACACTTATTGTCATGTAAGAAGCACCTGGTTGCTGTAGAGAGATACCTGGCCTTGTAACTGTTGTAACTGCTTTGAGAAGACAATCCTGGGTTACAAGCATCGCTGTCACCTTGAAACTGTCAACTACTCTGGTTATTGTAGGAAGATGCTTGTCTCTAGTTGCTGTAAGTGCTTTGTGAAGAAGGTGGAAGTGGAGGTGGAGGGACATTGGCCCTGTAGGGTAAAACAGAAATCAGCTACAAAAAGGCCGTTGGAGGGGTGCCAGTGTAGATGATCCCCCTTGTCCATTTCTGCTCAACCTTGCCTCATTTCTTGAAGGAACAATTTCTAACAATTCCAATGAAGAGAAAAGATGGAAGATGTCTAAATCATATGGGATGAATACCTAAAGAACTTTCAGCTGAGCTAAACAACATGTACAAGAAACGGAAAAAAGAGGAAATAGCAAAGAGGCATTCAGATAGCCAGCAAGTGCAGTGAGAAGGTCAGAAAAGCTAAAGTGCAGAGAAAACTCAGGGTTGCTAGAGGGGTTAAAAACAATAAAAAAAAAGGCTGTTGGGGTTATGTACATAGCAAAAGGAAGAACAAGAAAATGACAGGGCCACTGTGAGGGGAAAATGGTGAAATGCTAACAGGAGATAGAGAAAAGGCAAAACTATTCAACACCTTTGCCTCAGTCTTCTCCCAAAAGCAAAACAGAGCTTGACCTGGGGAAAATAGAACATATGACGCAGTAGGAGAAATGCAGCACAGAATAGGTGTTGAGGTTGTATAGGAAAACTTGGCTACACTAAATGAATTCAAGTCTCCAGGGCCAGATGAACTACATCCAAGAGTATTAAAAGAGCTGGCAGAAGTAATCTCAAAACCACTGGCAATGATCTTTGAGAATTCTTGAAGAACAGAAGTCCCAACAGACTAAAGGAGGGCAAATATTGTCCCCATCTTCAAAAGAGAAAAAAAGAGGACCCAAAGAATTACTGCCCAATCAGCCTGACATTTATACTGGGAGAAAATCTAGAGCAGATGATTAAACAGACAGTCTGTCAGCACTTACCAATGAATGCAGCAATCACCAGAAGTCAACATGGGTTTCTCAAAAACAAGTCATGCCAAAATAATCTAATCTCCTCTCTCTCTCTCTCTTTTTTGATACAGTTACAAGTTGGTACATGAAAGGAATGCTGTGGATATAGCCTGTCTTGATTTCAGTAAGGCCTCTGCCAAGGTCTCCCATGATATTCTTGCAAACAAGCTAGTAAAATGTGAGCTAGACAATGTTACTGTTAGGTGGATTTGTAATTGGTTGACCTAAAAGATGATTACCTGGAGAGAAGTAACTAGTGAGGTTCCACAGGGTTCTGTCCTGGCCCCAGTACTATTCAAAATCTTTATCAATGACTTAGATGAGGGAATAGAGGGCATTTTTATCAAATTTGCAGATGACACCAGATTAGGGGTAGCTAACACCTCAGAGTGCAGGCTTCAAAATGAACTCAGCAGATTAGAGAGAGGGGCCAAAGCTAATAAAATGAATTTCAACTGGGAGAAGTATTACAATAATGAAAATGAAATGTGCAGATATAGGATGGGTGACACCTGACTTGATCACAGTACACAAGAAAGGGATTTAGAAGTCTTAGTAGATCACTAGCTGAACATAAATTAGCAATGTAATGTGGCAGATAAAAAGCCAGTGCAATTTTAGGTTGCGTCAATAAGAGTATAGTGTCTAGGTCAAGGGAAGTAATAGAACCACTCTATTCTGCTTTGGTCAGACTCACCTGGAATACTGTGTTCAATTGTGGACACCACAATTCAAGAAGGATATTGACCAGCTGAAACATGTCCAGCAGAGGGCAACCAAAATGGTAAAAGTTCTGGAAACCATGCCCTATGAGGTGCAACTTAGGGAGCTGGGTATGTTTAGCCTGGAGTAGAGAAAGTTAAGAGGTGACATGATAGCTATGTTTAAACGTCTGAAGAGATGTCATATGGAAGATGGAACAAGCTTGTTTTCTGTTGCTCCAGAGTAGAACACAGATCAATGGTTTCAAACTTAAGGAAAAGAGATTCCACCTAAACATGAGGAAGAATTTCCTGATAGTAAGAGCAGTTCAAGAGTGGAATATGCTGCCTCAGAGCATGAGGGAATCTCCTTCATTGGAGGTTTTTAAACAGAGGCTGGATGGCCATCTTTTGGGAATGCTTTGATTGTATATTCCTACATGATAGAGCGTTGAACTTTTTGGTCCTTGTGGTCTCTTCCAGCTCTGATTCTTTGATTCTAGGACTCTGAGCTTCAGTTTCTCTAAGAGTTCAGTTTTAGAACTGCAGGTAGACCAAAATATCTCTTGAGGCTTTTCCAAGCTGTACTTTCCCTCTTATAGGGCTATACATTTTCTTTTTCCCAGCAGTAGCACTGGAAATATGAGTTTCAACTATTCCAGCCCTAGTATGTAGGTAAAAGTTCTGGTATGATGTGGCCAGCCACTCCAATATTCAACCATTGAATTTGTTCACTGATTACACGGAGCTTTTAGAACAGGGTGAGTGGTTGAGTGTAGAAAGTAATAATTGCCTAATTACAAAAGACAACTAGTCACAATCACTACATGTTACCTTCAGCATTGGAAGCAGTGTACCTTTGGGCATATAACTACAGAACATGAATGGGAGGGTGTTATTGTACTGCATTGTGTTGTAATAATGTTTTTAGAGCACTTCCTGTACGC
This sequence comes from Iguana delicatissima, assembly GCA_948472985.1. Lineage (NCBI taxonomy): Eukaryota > Metazoa > Chordata > Lepidosauria > Squamata > Iguanidae > Iguana > Iguana delicatissima. Next base: position 18,053 of record CAOKZL010000973.1, read on the forward strand.
ATATAGCAGGCCACTGTGGGAACAGTATGCTGGACTATGTAGAACTTTGGTCAGAACCAGCATAGTTCTTCTTGTGCTCTTATGGAAGTGGCCCTGGCTTCCGGTGTAGACATTCCTGGACATATATAGTATTTCAACAGTTATTCTGGTTTGATAACATCCAAGTTAAATTATTGTAATGCTGACTTGAAAACTTCAGATGTTTCAGATATTTCAGACTGTAAAGTACACTTAAAGATCTTCACCTGTTTAGTCTAGTCTTTAGTTCAAAATGAGGATGATAGCCAGTAAAATATTATCTATCATCATTCATTATATTCTTTTTGTGTGGGGCTCACATACTGGTTTTAGTGTGTTGTGACTGGGTGCTGAACTGCACCATATTCTACGTTTTATCATGGTGACATGGGTGGAAAAGTAGTTGGAATGCAGATTGTGTGTGTGTGTGCGTGTGCGTGCGTGCATGTGTCCCCCTTTGGAGTCAATGGAACATAAATTCCTTTGTGTAGGCCAGCACCATTGAAAGAAAGCAGGGTTAGGACCTAGCTACAGAATTTAAATTCAAACTAGTTATGTTGGAATTTTCCAACATAAAGAGGCAGCTTAATTAATGTTTTTTTGCTTGAAGTGATTGACTTAAGTTGAAATCTTAGCATTAACTTGTGTTATTAATTAACAAAATGAACTACAGTCTAAAGAACTAACAATTTTTCATTTCTTGGCTGGCCCTTTTTCCAAAGGCTTGTTCTCTTGGAGTTTTGCAGAACCATTTCTTGCTTTTTGCTATTCCTTAAGGGTTTGGGGATTCCAGTGTTAAGTCACAACAACTAAATCACTTATTTTGCTCTATGATTAGAGTACAGGAAGCCCTCACTTTTCACTAGAGCACTGTCAGAAAATGGAATCAGTTGAAAAATGGAACCCAAATTTTTTCTTTTCCTATCAAGGAATTTTCTGGGGTTGAGAGTATATGATATGCCCAAGGTTACCCAGTGAGTTTCTTTGGTCAAACAGGAAATCGAATCCTGGTCTCCAGAGTCATAGTCCAATGTTCAGACCACTACACCATGCTGGTTATACGGCAAGAGATGCATCGGCCATGATCTCCAAAGCACCGCAGACTGAACTCAGACTGAACAAGCAAAGGTGACACACAGTTACAGACAGAGCGGGGAAAAGATGCCAAGCAGCACTTGCTCAGTCATAAGAGAGCCTCTGTAGTTGGCTTGGCACCTTCTTTCCCTCTCAGCTTGCTTTGTAAGCAGCAGGCACATGTGGAGGGAAGAGAGAAGCCCTGCTCCCGCTGCAGCAGTGATGGTTTCAGACAAAGCCCAGGAGGACCCTGGAAGGAAGTGAAGGGGGAAACAGGGCTCATCCCCTCCTCATATGGTTCCTGGCACCCTAGTCATGACACATTGCTACACGAAGTTCCCTGTCTTCTTTCCTCGCTCTCTCCCTGGCAGGCACATCAAGGCTACTGCTACACATGGGCACAGGCCCATGACTGGGTTGCAAGACCCATCTCCCCTCCCCATCCTGACAACCAGTTCCTTCTCTTGCTTCCTCTTGCTCCCTCCCCAGCAGACACATTGAAGGCAACTGCTGCACATGGGAGCAAGCCCTTGTCTCCCTACCCCACCCCACCCTGACAACCACCTCCTTCTGTTCCTCCCTCTGACACTCTCCTTAGCAGGCACACTGAAGGCAACTGCTGCATGTGGGCACAAGCCCCTCTCTCCCCTCCCTGCCCCATCATGACAACCAGTTCCTTTTCTTCCTCCCACTTGTCTTCCCCGCCCTGCCTTAGTGGCTTCTACACCTTCAGTGAAGTGCCACAAAACTGCTTTCACCTCAGTCCTCTCACAAGGCCACTGGGCAGGGAGGGAGAAAGAAGAGATGTTCTGCATTGCTTTAATTTTTTTTTAATATAGTTCTATACTGGATTTTTTTTCTTCTGAATATTTTTTTGAAAAATGTTGATCCTCAATGTGACAGGCCCACTGTACTTGCAAATTACACAGTCAAGTTCCATTAATTCAAGATGGGATCCACTTTTTCTGTAGACAAGCCTTGGGACCACACGTATGCAAGCGGTCTCAGGTGAGCCTCATAGGTAAGAGGAACTGAAGAAAGAGCAGACCCCTCATTAAATTAATAGACCTTGTCTAGAATTTGCAAGAATTGAAAGAGTGAGTCATTGAAAAATGATGGGCTAAAAGGCAGGAGACGCCTCTATGATAATTTAGTTAAATCCAGTGTTTAAAGAATTTAAATCAACCACCAGCAAGGGCAATTTGGGAAAGAGTGGTCTTCTTTGCATCCATGTGGTCCTCCTGTATTCTATACCAGATACCATGGAAATGTTCCTCATCTGACCCAGGCTATCCAGTTTTGAACTTCTACCCTGGGAGTTCTACATGGGACTCAGTAAGCCAAGAAAAGGAGGAGGGTAAGGAGATAAAGAAAGTGAAAGCAAGAGAAGTGGTGTTGATGAGATGGATGAGAACTGAACCATGGCAGTTGAGACAGTGTCCAGAAGCAATACCTTCCATGGGATAGCTCAGGGCAGGGCTCACTCATGGCAGTCTTTAGTGGAAAAGACAAATTATCAAAGAAAGAAGATAGAAGTTCTTTCCTTTGGCTCTGGCTCAGAAGAGCAAAGAGTGATAACGGCATAGTCACTGAGGCATAGAGCTACCTGAGATGGCTGCCCTGGGAATTGCTACTCACTCTTCTTTCACTTTGGCAGCTGAGTGAGTGGTACCTTTACATGCCTGCTTATTGTACTGGGTCAAAGGTGGGGGGATAAGGAGGAGGAGGAGGAGGCTACTGTGCCAGATTAAGAGTGCTGGCAGGAGGGGGGGCTTCCTTGCAGGACAGCTGCTACCTCTTCTCACTTGCTCACCTGTGCTGCTGTCTCTTGTAGGTGGGATGGGAGCAGCCACCTCTTCTTCTCACTTGCTCACTCCTTCTGGGCAATGCTTGGGAAAATAACAAGGTGTTTTTGGACTACAAGGCCCACAGTCCCTCAGCACCATCGCCAGTAATGCTCTTTCCCAACTCTGTTCCCACTGGTGACCAGAGGCATACAGCAAGTTGCAAGGCCTGCCCCTAGGGACTGCCATTCAATTTTCTCTCACTTTGGAAGCTGAGTGAGTGATAACTGTGCCAACTCATCAGTTTCCAGACAGGACATGGAAGAGTTTCAAAATGTGTAATAGACTTGAAAATCATGAAATCATAAGAGTTGGAAGGTACTCCAAGGTCCATCTAGTTCACCCTCTTACCAATGCAGAAGTCCAAAGCTGAAGTACCAACGCATTCCTCCAAATTCTCCTGAAAAACAAGGCAGAGTCTATAACTTTCTGAGGCAGTCTATTTCATGGTCTAATAGCACCTTCGATCCAGAAATGCTTCCTCATTTTTACTTGGAATCTCTGTTCTTGTGTATTGAATACATTGGTTCAGGTCCTTCCTCTGAAACAGCAGAAAACAAGGTTACTCCATCTTCCATATAATAGTTTATCAGATATTTAAAGGTTGCTATCATATAATCTCTCAGTCTTCTGCTCTCCAGGCTAAACATACCCAGTTTGGTCAATCTTTTCTCGCACAGCATGGCTTTCAGGCCCTTTTATCATCTTTGTCATCCTCCTCTGTTCCAGCTTGTTCAATTGTGGTGCCCAGAACTGGACATAGTGCTCCAGCTGAGCTCCAGTCAAAGCAAAGCATAGTGGTCCTATACTTCTTTTGATCTAGATGCCATACTACTGCTAATGCAGTCTGGAATTGCATTGGCCTTTTTGCTAACACATCATACTGTTCTGTCTGTGGTCTACCAAGGCCTCTGGATCAATGGGTCTTAACCTGGGACCCTTGGACCACTAGAGATCCATGATGTCCTCACAGTAGGTCTATGAAAGACTCAAAGGTTCCTTAGCCTGTTTGCTTCCCACAAATGAGTGGCAAAAGGTGGCAAGCAGTCTGGCTGGCTTGCTGATCCTGTGCATTGCCTATCACATGCCTGTAGGGAAGAAGTGAATTTCAACAGAGAAATGTAAGGTCCTACACTTAGGCAGAAAAAATGGTATGCAGAAATATAGGATGGGGGACACGTGGCTGGCTAACAGTACGTGTGAAAGGGATCTAGGAGTCTTAATAGACTACAAGCTGAACATGAGTCAGCAGTGTGATGCGGCAGCCAAGAAAGCCAACGCAATTCTTGGTTGCATCAATAGGAATATGGTGTCTAGCTCGAAGGAGGTATTGGTACCACCTTATTCTGCATTGGTTAGACATCATCTTGAATACTGCATCCAATTCTGGGCACTCCAATTCAAGAAGGATATGGATAAGCTGGAGCAGGTCCAGAGGACAGCAACCAAAATGGTGAGGGGCCTGGAAGCCATGCCCTATGAGGACAGACTTAGAGAGCTGGGTATGTTTAGTCTGCAGAAGAGAAGGTTGAGAGGGGACATGATAGCCGTGTTTAAATATCTGAAGGGATGTCATGTCGAGGAGGGAGTGGGCTTGTTTTCTCCTGCTCTTGAGACCAGGACATGGAGCAATGGATACAAGCTGCAGGAGAGGAGATTCCACCTGAACCTCAGGAAGAATTTCCTGACGGTCAGGGCTGTCCGGCAGTGGAAAGTGCTGCCACGGAGTGTGGTGGAGTCTCCTTCGTTGGAGGTTTTTAAGCGGAGGCTGGACGGTCACTTGTCGGGAGTGCTTTGAGAGTTTTCCTGCATGGCAGCGGGTTGGATTGGATGGCCCTTGTGGTCTCTTCCAACACTACATTTCTATGATTCTATGATTCTAAGTGGGTTCAGCAGCTAAGTGACAGTGGAACTGACAGCCAGTCAGTGTTTATCCTTCTCTCTCTGCCTCCCCTCCTTTCCAGCAGAGAGCAGTCCAGTAGACTATCAGAAATGCTCAGATACCCCCCTCTTTTTTGCCTTCTTCACCAAGAGGAGAAGAGACTAAAACAGACAAAGGAGAGCAAAAGGCAAAACAAAAGCAAGACAAAAAATGGGGTTGAAGGCCAAAAAAAAAGGGGGAGTTGAAACAACTCTCTATAAAAGACTCCAAGCATGCCTCCTCATTTCCATTCATAAGTATGCATGCTTTTGTCTTAATCAAAAGGTGGCTTATTTTGCCAACAGTCATTCCTCACTCCAACTTCCAGTGTCTTACCAGGGGGTGGCACCTAGTGCAGCAAGACCTCCTCTTCTCATTTGGCTCCACTCCAAGTGGAATCCTCAATGCAGAATGGTGGCCAACTTTGAAAAAGGATAGTAAGGAGGAGTGGGGTGAAGAAGGCAAAAAGGTGAGGGGTGTTTGATTGTTTCTGATAAACCGGATGGTTGGAAAAGAAGTGGGCGGGAGAGAAAGCGAGAGAGAGAGAGAGAAGGGCAAATGCTGGCTGGCTGGGCCAGCATGTTGCTATTCAATCCACTCCAGCCTTAAACTGGCATGAAAAAGAAGAAAAGTCTTTCCTCCCTCTCCAGTAGTTCTCATGGAAATGTGCATTTACTTATTTTTCCCTTCTCTCCCAATCTGAAGACATTTGATTAGCAATTTTGAATAAATACTTGATACACTTTATGGTTTTAAATCTTTTGTTAAGTCTGGGAGTCCGTGGCAACAAAAGAGTGTAGCCCTGGTAAAGCAAGAAACACTGCTCTAGATCTTTCCCACACACACTGCTTTCAGTGTCACCCATCCAATATTTGAGCATCCTTTTTTTTTCTGTCTAAATGTAGTACATTTATTGTTCATTCATTGTTAGTTTGGGGCCAGTTATCAAATCTGTTAAAATCAGCTTCAATCCTGATTCTGCCTTCAGAAATAATAGCTACCTGCCTCCCCCCACAAAAAACAGTCTGGTGTTATCATCAGAATTCAGTGGCTAGAATTCTAAGGGGCTTAGCTAAGCCCAATGATATGAAACCAATTCTCAAAGAAGGATATTTCCATTCCAGTTTAAACTGCTGGTACTTACCTTACCTTTAAGATTCTAAACGGCTTGGTACCCAAAGCTCCCAAGGCTCAACTTTTTCTCAGATCATCCTGTCCATCCTTTCCCCTCAGACCATCTTAGTAAGACCATCACCTGAGTACTTGGTGAGGGATCACATGGGCTTAGATAGATAGATAGATAGATAGATAGATAGATAGATAGATAGACAGACAGATACATAGATACATGAACATATACACATACATATAAAGGAGGGAGAATTCTCTGCAATTTATTCCTGACTTTGGATCTCTCTCTTTAAGGAGCTCTAGGTCTTTCTTCCTTTCTTTTTTTTATTTGCTTAGGCATTTGAAATAATTTTTATTTCTTCTGTCTTGACTGCGATTTTTATGGCCCTTATGCCTTCTAGTCATTGTTATCTGAGGGCTGATGCATTTGTGTGGGACAATTTTTATTATATTGTACTTTTAAATTGGCTTTATTTTCTTCTGATTGGAGGTTTTACGACCTTACTACCTTTTAATCTTATTATTTCTACAATTCTTTTGTGTTGCATTATTTTTCTTACATAGAATTTGCATTAGAAATGGTGAGTTAAAGAAGGTAAAAGGAAAGAAAAGGAAGAAAAAAAAAGGAAAGGAAGAGAAATTAAAAGGAATGGCCTTGTCCTCCCCCATATCAATCAGCCTCATTGGCAAGTGGTGGCTACCACTTACTAATAGCAACTGGTCAAGTCAGTGCTTGCCTCCCTAGGACATTTTGCAGTGTGAGGTAGACGAGCAAACGGCACGTGCCAAAATGCACATGCCAGGCGGCATAGTACACAAGCCCGCCAAGTTACTTCTGTTTGTTCTTTTTGCAGAGTCTCTTCAAGCTGCTTCCAACTTACAGCGACCCTAAGGAGAACCTACCACAGGCTTCCTGGGGGCTGAAAGTGTGTGATGCACCCACGGTCACCCACTGGGCTTCCACGGCCACTGGTGGAACACTGGTTCCCAAGGTCCCAGTCCAACACTCGAACTACTACACCATGCTGGCTGCCCCGGAAATAAAAATACAGTAACAACGGAGCACATGACTGTATTTTCCTGCCTTTTTATCGCACTCCAAAATCTACTGCCCGAGGCCACCACTTCGTCCTACCTCAGGGTCCGCCAGTGAATCTTTTAGCCCGGGAACGGCGAATCCTCTCCGCTTTATGTGCTTCTTGCCTGCCACACCTGCTTGGGTTCCACAGCCCTCCCGTGGTACCGGGCTGCTGCTGGGCATCGGCTGGATGGCTCTGGTACGACCCACTGTGACGGTGGAAGGAACGGCCATAAAACCTTGGCAGGAGACCGACGAGCTGCCCCGGCTTCCCGAATGGCCACAGCGGGCCGGCCTTGGTCAGGCTTTGGCATTTGTGGGTCCTCTCAATCTGCTGCGGGAGTGCCACCCACCCCTGAAGGTGCTGTCCTTCGACCGGGAATCCACGCTCTCTCTCCCTTTCCCTCTCCCCTTCCTTGCCGCCTCTCGCCGGCGCAGCATGCGAGCCGGCTCGCAGCGCTGCAGCTTCTGCGCCTGCGCCGCTCGCCTGCCTGCCTGCCTGGAAGACCGCGGAGAGATGCCACCGGGAAAAGGGGCGGGGGCAGAGAAAGAGAAAGAGAGAGAGAGGAGGGAAAAGAGCGAGGCCACGTGACGCGAGCCGTGTTAAGCGCCGCTCTCCATCCCGAGGTGCCGCAGCCTGGGCGCCTCTTTCTTCAGCTGCCCGCCGCCCTCCCTGCCCGTGGGCACGGGAGTCGTCGGACGCGAGGCGGAGCCTGGCGATAGATACCCAGGGACAGGGATTTAAATTTTCATTCTCCACTTGGGTCAGGGGAGCAGCAGCAGGAGGAGCCCGCCCCGGCACGAGAGAGAGCGCCCCACAGAGAGCCGCCTTTCGTCCTAGCCCCGCCGGCTCCTCCGCTGCTGCTCGCCTGCCCGGTAGCCAGCCCGCCCGCCCGCCTGCCCGGTAGCCAGCCAGCCAGCCAGCCAGCCAGCCAGCCAGCCATGGGTCACTCCACCGCCGGAGAACCGGGCCTCATAGCCAACGTGGTGAACGACACCTTGGAGTTCTACCGCTGGAGCTGGAGCATCCGAGGTAACCCCCCGCGCAGGGCACCCCAGCCGAGCCTTTGTGAAGCCCCAGCCCTACGGAGCCCGCGGCGGCGGCGAGGACGACGTTTGCCGCCGCCGCCACCCGCCTCCCCCCTCCCTCCCCCCGTCTAAGCCTCGGCCGTCTCCGGTGCGTTTCCCCTTGGCCGCCGGCCCGCTTCCTCCCTCCCTCCCGTCCCTTCCACCTTTTATTCTCTCCGCGGCATCCCGTTCAGCGCGCTCGTCTCTAGGACACCTGCCCGCCAGGCTGCGTCTCCCGTTAGCTCTTGGCGGCGGCGGCGGCTCCTCCTGCTTCTTCTGTTTCTGCCGCCGCCGCCTCCCTTCCAGTCCATAAAGAGCCAGGCGCTGCCCCCTCCTTCTTCTCCCTCCGTCTCCAATTCCTTGCCTGCTGTCACTGTCACGCAGCGGTCAAAATGGCTCCGTGGCTCCTCCGGCTCTCCTCAGCCCGGTGCGCTTCAGGGAACCGGGTTACGCCTCACCGGACGGATTTGGAACCCGGGCCGATAAGATATCTTTAGCTTGGACCCGTTTCAAGCTAATTTCTGCCTCCCCCCCGCCCAATCCGACCCACCCACGGATATGGATATATATTTTTTTTTCTTCTTCGTTGAATTCTTTCGGTGCGGGGGCACCTTCTGTCCCCCCCCCGTCTTAATATTTCTCGAGTATTGATCCTATTAAAATGGTGAAATGCCTAACACATTGGGAATCACCCAGAATTGCTGGGGTGCGGATTGTTTAAATGTTTTGTATTACATGGCCTGTACTGAATTGTGCCCATCTTAACCCCGGTCTGTGCTGAGTACTCCGCAGCTGCTCTTTTTCCAAGTAGTTGCCTTTTTAACTTGTGTGTGTGCCAGTACCCGGCTGTCATATGGCTGTTGTAGGTTGACAGGATCAGAAAAGGTGTTTTGAGTGATGTCTGCCCTATGTCCACACACAGGTTCAGAAGATTTCCCATTGTTACAGCATCTGCTTTGAAGAACATCTTGTTTCTATATTGTGCTAAACAGCCTAGGAGCCACGTGTTTAGTATAGCACACTAGAGCTAAAGAACAGCTCTCAACAGATCCCAGTTTTCCTTCTGACTTTCCAAGGTGGGCTTACCATTCTGATCCATTGGTATGGCCCATGTTGTGAAATGAATGGTATGATACAGTTAGATCAGATGGTTATGTGCTCTTTATTATTCAGTGAAATCTAGTCCAGGGCCTGGTCTCATGTTACAGTTTTCAAGGTGTGGTTGGTTCAGGCCTTTCTTTCATTATTTCATTTACAATGCTTTATTTCATTTACAATGCAGAGTGGAAGCTCAGAGGCACAGTAGTTAGCTAACAAATCAGTATTAAGCATGGCTGGCAATAAAACTGTGAGAAGATTGTCATTTACAATGGGCAAGAGCAGGACAAGCTCTCTGTTCCAGGCAGGTTACAGATGCAGGAAGACAATGCAGTTCTGCGAAGCACAGTGCTATGTGTGTCTACTCACTGTGTCACAACAGTAAAGATGGCAAACCACCTATTTTAAATCCCAAGAATCTTCTACGGCATGTGATGGTTTTCACTGCTGTATTATGGGATTCATGTGGTTTGGATAATAGATACCACAGATTTGTTAGTACTTGAACTACCTTCCTTCTTACTGCCAAAACTTTTTTCTCATCTATCAGTAAATTAATTAATCTTATATTTCCATTTCAAACAGCATTACATGATGTAGTAAATTAATCCTATGCTTCTGTGCTTCTGTCTCAAAATGCACATTGTTACAAGGGCTGCATTATTACATCTCCTGAGCTCACCTTTAAACATACCCAAACGCATTAATTCAGCATCTACATTTCATTAAAACTTAAAAAGATCAGGTAAAATACATCATCTGCACATTTTTGCTATCTTGGCTCATGTAGGGGCTGCATTTTACACTATCCCTGTGTAGAATAAATGCTGTGTTGGTCACTTAGAAGGAGAGGATTTAAGTGGCAAAGTGGTCTGTGACCCTTATTAATAGTGGCTGTTCCTTTTGATTGCTGCCATTTACTGCTTTGCACTGCACTGCACTGCACTGCAATAAGCAACAGCCAAAAGATCAGCTCTCATAGAAGAGGGGAAACTATGCCAGACATGTGGAGCAAATTGGCAGTAGTAAATTGTCCTAATACAGACTTAGAACAGCCTTCGCTTTGCTCTTTCTTTCTCTGAGAGCATTTTGATTTCTGAGGAAACAGTGCTAAATGTCTCTTGTTTAGTATGCTATCACGTTCATTCATAGTTGTAAAAGGTCTTGTCCAATCTTGGGATTTTAGCTTAAAAAGTTAAAGCAAATTTTAAAAGTTAAAGCAAATTGGTTGTCTTAGCTCCTTGATTATGAGATTGTGGGGTATTGAGGGATATTGTAAATCTCCAGTTGCAGTCCCAAGTGCACTTGATTTCCAGCTCAGTGGTCTGGATTTCTTCCTTCTGTGGAAAGCTTTTATCAGTGCAAGAACATGGCAGGCTACTTTATAGCCACTGGTCCATCCAGCCCAGCACTGTCAACGCTGAGTGGCAGGAGCATGGATGTCAGAGAAGACTCCTTCCTAGCACTATGTAGGGGCCCCCACTATTCCTTGATAGTTCTGCATCCAGCTATCAACCAAGTACAATCATACTTAGTTTCGAAATTTAGACAAAATTAAATATGTTTACTGTGAAATAGCGGTGTGGCTTGTTATCCAGTAGAGCTTTTTACTGGCTAAATAGAGGAAGCGATTTTTTCTGACTTACCTGAAGCCCCTGTGTGGTTATTGGCGGGGGGAAGGGGTTGAAGGATCTCTGGAATAATATGTAGGAGTGTTGGGGTGAGAGAGGGAGAGAGGAAAATTAATTAAATAGCCTCTTCTACCCCATTTCTGCCAGCAGAAGTGGCTTGAGTGAGCTTCTCACAGGGACCATCCCACTAGTGAAATAAAAATCTGGATCCAGCCCCAAGGAAATCATTTTCAGCCAGTACCTTGGGTTATTGGGATGTTTTTCTTGTTGTGGTCACTTAAGTGACTGTATTGTTTTCCTTTCAAAATACAGTAATGCAGCCATTGCCAGAAATAACACATTCTAGTATTATGTCAGTATAATTGTATTGTAACATCAAGGGAGATCTTCTGCAGGTCTGTTCAAATAATTGGTTCTTGGACTTAACAAAAACTTTGCCCAATGTATAATTATTTGTCTAGTAACTTTTTCCAGGCACTCAAAGTGCTTTACACATTTTATTTCAATAACTGCTACCACAATTCTATAAGAAATTGCTACCATTATTACCACTCTCCTGTTACAGATCGGGGGAGCAGAAAGGCAGAAAACTGTGAGCTCCTTTCCACTTTCCTCCCAGTGATTTCTTGACTGAAGAATATGTGACATAAGGACTCCCATCATAGCTCAAACTCTGTGTGAAATGTATTTTTCCTTTGTTTTTGCTTTAATTTGGAAAGGCAGACAAACAAACAAAATGGAAGATGTTTGTCTACTCGCTCTAACCTGACCAAAATATTGCAAATTGCCCCAATTTGACAGGGATGGCCCCAATTAACCTGCTATCTCACTTTTTTTTTCTCAGCTCAGGTGTCCTTTTCCTCCTCCCACTTTCTTCCTTTGTCCCCAGCTTCCTTTGGTTGCTGCAAACTGAGTTCAAAGACCAAAAGTCATTTGTACTTGATAGCAGGGAGAGGAGAGGAGAGGATAGGGTCTTGCTCTTCCCAGTGGGCTCAGGCAAAAGCAAGCTGCTGCAGGCTCTCCTAGCTTGTGTGTTCTTCCTCATTAATACTTTGGCCATCTTGACCACACTCTGCTATTGCTTGGCCACAAATTTTCAATTTTCATGTATGAAATATTGGAAGGTATGATATTGAATTGCCACTGGCATGCTTTCTACCATACTGAGAAGGTACAGAAATCTGGAAAAGTCTGACTGAAGCATTTTACTTGGACTTTTTACTGGCCCTCTGCATTCAGATGTCTACTGTGATGTACTTTGGATCCCAAATCCTCCTTATTTAAAGCTTGCAAAAACAAACAAAAGGAACCAAATTCCACCCAGTGCTACTGAGTTGTAAACTACTGAAAGGAACATATGCAAATACTTATGCTTTCAGGTCCCAGAGGCTTTGTTTGAACCTGATTGTGGAACTCCCTGATAATAGCAGTGATGCTACCCAACAGGTGAATCAGAACATCTGTTGCTCTGCAGCATCATTTCTCAATGCACTCATTTTGAAATTATACCACGCTGCTGTGGCCATGCCCAGCAATCATATCATAAAGGCCTCGCCGTGTGTTCCTATTGCTCAATGAATGAAACATTTCCCCATGTTGAAAACATCGCTGCATTGGAAAGTTACACAATGAATGAAGACACTTCATTCTCATTTAGACACCTACACAGTTTCTCTTCATGTGCTCCCATATTTCTAAAATCAGATTACTTTTTAGTTGTTCTTCCCTAACTCAGATACCTCTAGGCCAATGCATACAACAATGTTATCAGCATGATGCAAAATTTCTAAACAGTTACTTTCTGCAAGAGATTGCAGCAGAGGACATCTGTGTCCTGCTGCCTCCATACAACTTCTGTACCTCCTCCTTTCCCAGGAGGCCTCACATATTTGTCTTGTTTGTGTTTGTGCTTGTGATAGGACAGTTTAGTGTTATGAAACACTTTCACAATAATGAATATCATATGGATCTCAACAATAATTTCATGGCAAAGTTACAAGTGTGAGTTGGTCCACAATCTAAAAAGAAAACTTTCTTCTTTGGAATCAGTATCAATCACCTGTCCTCCATCCAAAACTATTGAAGGTTCAACTCATATTCTCCAACTTCTTTTCAACATGGCTTTTAAGTTTCAGTGGTGATAGAAATGCTGTGGTGATGGGAAAAATAATCTAAATGCTTTTATATTATTTATAGAAGCACAGTTCTAGAGTAGACCTGTGAATTAGTGGAATTTACATATTTACTTATTTTTGTTTATTAAAGGTATTTTTATCCTGCCCTTCATCCACAAAAGTTCCCAGAGCAACTATATCCATGTTGACTTACTAGGTAGCAATTGACTCATTGAGTTTATTCTAGCTGGGTCCTGATTATTGAACATAGACTATAGGAATTTAGTGGCACTCAAAGACTATAAAGTTTACAGAAATGTGACCATTTCTGAATGATATTTATAAGGGGGAAATGGGGAATAGACCTACGTTTGTAAAATTAGCATTATAAATGTTGTAAAATAAAATGCTTTTGCAATAGTATAACTCACACCCAAGGTTCTGGGCATAAATATAAAGAACTAGAAAGTTTGTCAATAGAAATAAGGCAACAGTACTTAGAATCATCCTGATTCTCATCAGTATACAGTCTAAGAAACAAAAGCCTACAGTGTCTGGCACTGTTTCATTTCATGTTTCTAAGATCTGAGATTATCAGTGCTAATACACAGACCACTGATATGAATTTGTATGCTTTCCTAGCCCTTTTTCCAGGTTAACTGTTTTTTTCCCCCCAAATGATTCTTAGTGCCCTCTTTTTGCTACATATTTACTCTTTACTGGTGGTCCTCCAGATATTGTTGAATTGCAGCTTCCTTTGTTCCTCATCATTGGCTATGCTGGCTAAGGATACCAGGAGTTGCAGTATATTCCCACCCCTGCTTTACACTTTAATCATGAAGATCATCTGAGAATACCTCAACCTTAATTTAGAAGGTAACACACCCCACCTATACAAACTTTCCTATTCATTTGAACATAGCTTCTCCATCCACACATGCACTGTTTTGTACATATAGATCACATATCCCCATTACAGTGCCTGGGGCAGCCCATACAAACGATATATCTGTGTGTACATCTGAGTACGCAAAAGTCTCTGAATCGTATCAGTGATAGTGGGACTTATATTTCACTGATAGTGAGAAAGAGTGACCTGTGAGTCAGTAGAAAGTGCTTCCATCAATATGCAGTGTGTAAGGATGAGGTTTCTCTTTGCCAAGTGCTACTGTAGCAGCTGATAGATAAGGAAGGGCCTGTATTTCACTTTTCAAGTAAGGATTGTGTATTTGTGTGAAATTCTCAGAAACCTTCTGATTGTTATATTGGTCTAACTGAATCAAGGTGAGAAATTAGGTAAATTTGCTAGGGCAGCTTAGGTGTCAGCTTCAAAAACCCCAGGGTGCTGCCACGGAGTGTGGTGGAGTCTCCTTCTTTGGAGGATTTTAAGCGGAGGCTGGATGGCCACTTGTCGGGAGTGCTTTGAGGGTTTTCCTGCATGGCAGGGGGTCGGACTGGATGGCCCTTGTGGTCTCTTCCAACTCTACATTTCTATGATTCTATGATTCTATTCTTCTCATATTCTTAGTTTAACACTTAGTTTAACACTTTAACTGCACAGTCAGCAGGTACAGAATCTGTTTTCTACTTTATCACAGATGAACAATGAATGGCATTGACTGCCTATTTGTTACCTGTCATCATTATATTGTTTTCAGCAGAGCCTTTATTGGCGATGATGACCATGATAATATAATCTATTAAAGCTCCAGTTTCCACAGCACATCAGAATTGATCCACTGATGTGGTAGATGAATAAATTCTGGCAGGGGTGTTGCTTTGTGAAATGCTAAACAGAAGACTTGCATGGCATTGCACAAGGTGTTGTACAAGAGATTTATCATGCCTTGTAGTAACAGAAACACGCTTTCCTTGGCAGGGATCAAAAAGGCCTAAATCCACCTGCTAGTCCCAAACAGAGCAGATATATTGAACTGATCACTGAAGAATGACTCCACACTTACGTAAATTACATTGATTCGGTAGACTAATCTAGTGTGGACTCACAATTGGATTTAGGAAAAGGGCCCTTCTACATGGACAAGTGACCTTCCATTCAGTGAACTCCAGCCTGCCATCAGATATTTATATGTGTTGTTATAGAATCCTAGAATCTTAGAGTTGGAAAAGACCACAGGGGCCATCTAGTCCAACACCTTGCCATGCAGGAAATACACAATTACAGTACTTGTAAAAGATGCCAAACCAACCACTGTTTAAAGACTTCCAAAGATCATAGAATCATAGATTCATAGAAATGTAGAGTTGGAAGAGACCACAAGGGCAATCCAGTCCAACCCCCTGCCATGCAGGAAAACCCTCAAAGCCCTCCCGACAAGTGGCCATCCAGCCTCCACTTAAAAACCTCCAAAGAAGAAGACTCCACCACACTCTGTGGCAGCACATTCCACTGCCGGACAGCTCTGACCGTCAGGAATTTCTTCCTGAGGTTCAGGTGGGATCTCCCCTCCTGCAGCTTGTATCCATTGCTCCATGTCCTGGTCTCAAGAGCAGGAGAAAACAAGCCCACTCCCTCCTCGACATGACATCCCTTCAGATATTTAAACATGGCTATCATGTCCCCTCTCAACCTTCTCTTCTGCAGACTAAACATACCCAGCTCTCTAAGTCTGTCCTCATAGGGCATGGCTTCCAGGCCCCTCACCATTTTGGTTGCCGTCCTCTGGACCTGCTCCAGCTTATCCATATCCTTCTTGAATTGGGGTGCCCAGAATTGGACGCAGTATTCCAGATGAGGTCTAACCAAAGCAGAATAAAGTGGTACCAATACCTCCCTCGATCTAGACACCATACTCCTATTGATGCAACCAAGAATTGCGTTGGCCTTCTTGGCTGCCGCATCACACTGCTGACTCATGTTCAGCTTGTGGTCTATGAAGACTCCTAGATCCCTTTCACACGTACTGTTAGCCAGCCACGTGTCCCCCATCCTATATTTCTGCATACCATTTTTTCTGCCTAAGTGTAGGACCTTACATTTCTCTCTGTTGAAATTCATTTTGTTAGCCTTGGCCCAGCTCTCCAATCTGTCCAGGTCCTTTTGAATTTTGATCCTGTCATCAGGCGTATTAGCAACCCCTCCCAATTTGGTGTCATCTGCAAATTTGATCAGCGTGCCCTCTATTCCTTCATCCAAGTCATTAATGAAGATATTGAACAGCACCGGGCCCAGGACAGAACCCTGTGGCACCCCGCCAGTCACTTCTCTCCAGGATGAGAATCTGCCATTGGTGACCACCCTTTGGGTACGGTCAGTCAACCAGTTACAAATCCACCTGACAGTAGCCCTGTCCAGCCCACATCTTACTAGCTTCTTTGCAAGAATGTCATGGGGAACTTTGTCAAAGACCTTACTGAAATCAAGATATACTACATCCACAGCATTCCCTTCATCTATCAAGCAAGTAACTCTATCATAAAAAGAGATAAAATTAGTCTGGCATGACTTATTTTTGAGAAATCCATGTTGACTTTTCGTAATTACAGCATTGTTTTCTAAGTGATTAGAAACTGACTGTTTGATGATCTGCTCCAGGATCTTTCCAGGTACTGATGTCAGGCTGACTGGGCTATAATTATTTGGGTCCTCTTCTTTTCCCTTCTTGAAGATGGGGACTACATTTGCCCTCCTCCAGTCTGCCGGAACTTTTCCTGTCCGCCAAGAGTTTTCAAAGATTATAGCAAGAGGTTCCGCAATGACCTCTGCTAGTTCTTTTAAAATCCTAGGATGCAATTCATCTGGCCCTGGAGACTTGAATTCATCCAGAGTAGCCAGGTATTCCTGTACTACCTCTCTACCTAATCTGTGCTGCATTTCCCCCACTTCCTCACCTGCTCCCCAACCGCCAGGCTGAGTGTTTTTATCCTTTTGGGAAAAAACTGAGGCGAAGAAGGTGTTGAGGAGTTCTGCCTTTTCTCTTCCTCCTGTTATTAATTCACCATCTTCCCTGCGCAGGGACCCTATCGTCTCCTTCTTTTTCCTTTTGCTGCAGACGTATTTAAAAAAGCCCTTTTTATTGTTTTTAATGTCTCTGGCCAGCCTAAGTTCATTCTGTGCTTTAGCCTTTCTGACCTTCTCCCTACATCTCCTGGCTACTTGCTTATAATCTTCTTTGGTGATTTCCTCCTTCTTCCATTTCCTGTACATGTTTTTCTTAACACTCAGCTCAGCTGACAGTTCTTTAGTCAACCATTCTGGTTTCTTCAGATGCCTTCCATTTTTCCTCCTTAATGGCACAGTTTTAGCCTGTGCCTTCAGTATCTCCCTTTTAAAGAACTCCCATGCATCCTGACCTCCTTTCTCATTGACTATTCTTGACCACGGGATTTCAGCCAGCAGCTCCTTCAGTTTACAGAAGTCTGCTTTTTTAAAATCTAAGACGAGTGCCTGGCTACACTTGTCTTCTCTTCCCCACTGAATGCCAAATTCTAATAGGGCATGGTCACTCTCTCCTAAAGATCCAACCAGTTCTACGTCATTAAAAGGTCTTCCCTGTTGGTCAGGATCAGATCCAGAATATTTGATCCCCTTGTCGCCTCTTCCACCTTCTGGACCATGAAATTGTCTGCAAGACAAGCAAGAAACTTGCTGGACCTTGCCGCCTTTGCAGAGTTTGACTGCCAACATATATCTGGGTAGTTGAAATCTCCTATTATTACTGTATCTCTCCTTTTTGAATGTGCAGTCATTTGGTCTACAAAAGCACCATTGAGGTCCTCAGTCTGGCTTGGAGGTCTGTAGTAAACCCCCACTATAATATCCCTATTGTTTCTCGCTCCCTTAATTCTTACCCAGATGCTCTCGACCTGGCTTCCGGTGTTCAAGTCGTGGATCTCTTCACAGGTGAAAACATCCTTTACATATAAGGCTACTCCTCCTCCTTTCTTATTTGGTCTATTTCTACAAAATAGGCTATACCCCTCTATTCCTACATTCCAATCGTGAGACTCATCCCACCAGGTCTCAGTGATGCCTGTCAAATCATATTTATTTTGTTGTACTAGGAGTTCAAATTCATCTTGTTTGTTTCCCATACTCCGTGCATTAGTGTAGAGACACTTAAGTCCCCGTGCCCTTCCTGCAAGTCCCATAGCATTGTTTCCATGCCTCCCATGATTGGATGCTATTCCTACTTGGCCAGTATCATTTGGGCCTTTTTCCCATGCACTTGCCGAGTCCTTGTCCTGAATAATCTTGTCTCCCTCCCCAGCTGTACTTAGTTTAAAGACCTCCTAATCCTCCTTGTGAGACTGTTTGCAAAAACGTTCCTGCCAAGTTTCGTGAGGTGCAGCCCATCCCTTGCCAGAAGCCCATGTTCATAGAATTTCAAGCCATGATCCAAAAAGCCAAACTGTTGCCGGTGGCAAAATGTGCGGAGCCAGTTGTTGACCTCTACTATTGTCCTTTCCCTTCGTGTGCACCATATCCTTGAACAGGGAGGATTGATGAAATGACCACCTGCGCACCAAGGTCCTTAAGCTTTCTCCCCATAAGCTCGTAGTCCTTTGTGATGTGGTGAAAGCTGCGCTTTCACCACATCACAAAGATAGATAGAGAATTCACCACACTGTGAGGCAGCCTACTCCCCTGTTGTGTTAGGTAATTCCAGTTTGTGAATTCAAATATCAAATACAATACTATGGGCAGGAGTTTTATAAAGCTGTATATTCTAATTTTAAACTTAAATTTCAACCTTTAGATTTGCAGGGATATTATCTTAGGAAGCCAATGACCGTATGAACACAACTTCTGGACTATGTTTTGCCTTTTAGTATTTAACTGAGACCAATTATTGCAGAGATAGTATTAATATATCCTTTCAGTGCATTTCAACTTGCATTCTAGCTTGCACTGTTGGGACATGAGTGGGAGGAGAGATGCTTCTCGCCAGATCGGTTAGTGTACACTTGAATGTCCATAGGGGCAGGGAGTGTAAGATACGCCTTATCAGAAAACACATATGGCAAATGAAAACTATGCTTGGAAAAATTAGCATAGATTGGATTTTCTGTGGAAGAAAAGCATAATTTTATAGCAGACCACCAGACAGACTGAGGTCACATTCCACATGAAGCCATTGTCTGAGAATTAATTATACAGAACAAGTTTTTTTCTGTGGCAGGGTCTCTCTGTGCACATGTAGTTTACAGCTGTAAGCTTACTTAGATGTGAGTCTCATTGTTATCAGTGGGATTGATTTCTGAGATAGAATTCTTAGGATCCATTAGAGTGTTATGGTAGCCGAACATATATAGAAACTTTGTACTGAAATCACTTGTACCTCTGTCCAGGTAGTCATATGATGATAATCATATCTCTGGGACTCAGATACTTGTCTTGAGGTACAGCTCATACTGGTTTCTGCTCCAAAATTCTTGTGTTGTCCCGTGGTATCTCACCTGCATAAAAGCAGCCTATCCTTTATGTGTTTTGAGTGTGAGTGTTGTCTGGGTATATGCCAGAAAGAGAAAGAACTCATTATTCTTGTACTTGAGAAGGTTGGAGATGCCAAGGAAAAAAACACCAAACCTTAAAAACAAGTTCTTTTATTATTATACTGAACAGGAGCAGTCATGCCAATAGGCAAAGTGGGACAGCCACTTCAGGTGTCAGGGCACTTTGTATCACGAAAGGGCAAGAAATAGTTAGTTACTTGTTACAGTAGTGTTCTTATTCTTGAGGACAGGGAGAGTTACCTGTGCAATTTTGCGCCTCAGATGCCTAAATAATAAGACTGTCCTCAGGTAGTATACACTGGGAGTTATGCTATTTGATGTTTCACAGCAAGCAGCAAAATGTCTTGAGCTAGTCCTAATACTAAAGTGAAACTCCAAGCCAGAATTCTTCCAAATCCTGGTTTTATCATTCATGTCTCTTTGTATTAGCATATGTTGTCCAAATACTTCTACCTGATTTTTCTTACACACAAGCGATGCCAGACATACCACAGTAGAAAAACTTAGTGTTACTTCCCAGTCTGGTTCACTTTTCTGAGATCCTTTAACAAACCAGAATCTTGCTTGTTAAAGAAAAGTTAAGCTAGGAAGTCAGGGTCAGAAGTCTCTTAGGCCCTTTCTGCAGCACTCTCCCATCCCGCCATTGGGATGGGAAAAGGACAGGACTGCAGTGACACTTCTGCATGATGTCGTTATGGTCCCCTCCTTCTCCCATCCCCAGGCAGCGCAATTGTGGGTTAAATCAGTGACGGGTTTTCCCCATCAATGACCTGCGATTGTGCCACCATCCTGCACTTACTCATCCTGTGCTTCCTGCCCCAGCACAGCCTGGGAGAGTACCCATCTGTACTGTGGAAGGAAGTGGTATGTCCATCACGTTCTCTTGTGCAGGGAGCTGGTCCCAAGGGGAGGGGAGCACTGCTATAGCACTCTGTGCTGGGATCACCACTGGATGCCACCACAAAAAGGTGAACTGTGGAAAGGGCCTCAGTTTTAATCCCCTGGTAAGTTTCTGGCTGGTTCAGTCACCCTCCACTCTCAGTCAGAGTGATGGGGAGCATGCACTTGCAGAACTACTGTTTTGTGAGAAGGTACCAGTGCTAGTCATGATTAGCTGTAATTAGAGTTAGTTACTATCCATGACTTGAGGAGGATTGAAATCCTTGGTTAAGTCTAAAATTTAGTTAATAAAAAAGATGCTTAATTGCTAGGCAGATAGCATGAGAGCATCGGATGATGTGCTATATCAGCATCTACTTGCAAATGTATTTCATATTAAATAATTCTGTGCATGAAAATAAACATAAGCAATTATCTGTGTATTATTGTATTTTAAATTTTTATTTAATTTATTTTTACATGTAGCATGACTCTGGGAGACCAGAGTTTGAATGCTTGCCCAGACATAAAACATAGTGGGTGACCTTGAACAAGTCATACACTTTCATCCTGAGAGGAAGCAATGACAAATCTCTTCTGAATAAATCTTACCAAAAAACACTCTATGATAAAATTGCTATAAATTGTAGCCAACTTGAAGGCACATAACAACAAAGCAGAGACAATGGATACAGATTTTGTGGTGTCCCCTTATAGAATCCTGTCCCCATCAAGAGGAATCTGACTAAGCCACATTATGTTATTTTTCATCTTGAGAAATGTGAGAGATGGCACTAGATCTCCTGAGCAGAGCAATAAAACTAACAAATCAGAAGGTGAACAACAACCAGCTCCATGCAGACACACAGGCCCTTTCCACAGCTTACTGGATCCCAGTGGTGTCTCTTATAGCTTCTTTCACCAGGGGCTGTGCTGGCTAGTCTGTGAGTTACAGTCCAACAGGATAACCTGCTCGTAATTATTTTCCTTAAAATGCGTTGATATTTATGAGACAGGGCAGAGATGGAGTTCTGATTATGTATGTTTTAGTTTTAGCACTAGAATTGCTGATAAATTAAGCATAAGCATGTTTTAAAATAACATATGTTTCTACATGTGATCTCCAGGACACCAGCAGAGGGGGAGGACAGGTGAAGAATCTATTATGAAATAGTCTTTCAATCCTCTTTCTTCTTAATTTTGCAGATCTACCTACAGCTATAGATTTGTCACTGGGGATCCTGATTGTGATTTTCAACATTTACTAATCTTTTTTCCCTTTTTAAAAAAAATCCAGGAAGGTTGATAAAAATCCTGTTGAAGGCTGTTCATCCTTATGTACTTTTCATAGATCTGGTTCATATAGCTGTGGCTTGGTGGAATCAACTCAGTCTAATCTGCCTATTTATGCGCACTTTAAACTCCTGCAGGTTTCTTCATTCTCTCCAAGATAAGAATAGATTTTATGTACAGTACATCCAAACAGAATTACTATTCATCATGAAAGCTTAATCTTTGTCTAGTAACTGCTTTGGTTATCTTAACTAGTTGTTAAAGTTCACA
Organism: Iguana delicatissima; assembly: GCA_948472985.1. NCBI lineage: Eukaryota > Metazoa > Chordata > Lepidosauria > Squamata > Iguanidae > Iguana > Iguana delicatissima. Next base: position 39,949 of record CAOKZL010000973.1, read on the forward strand.
CTCCTCTCATGTCTGTGGATATGTTCTGTTGCAGCAGTTGATCAGACGTAATTATTATAATCCAGTAGGAGTGCCCATCTGATCTCTATTCAAAGATCTGCAAATATGGACGGACAATCAGCTACACTCTGAGGCAATCTGGTTCACCATTGAACAGTTTCTACATTAAACATTTCTTTCTAACATTTAAGTGGAATCTCTTTTCCTATAATTTGAATCCTTTGGTTTGTGCTTTAGTCTCTAGAGTAGCAGAAAAATGCTCACTCCACTTTCTACATGAGATCCCACTGATGACTAGGGTTCTTGGAGATCTCTCATTCATAGGATCACCATAAGTAAAAGTCAACTTGACAGCAAATAACTACAAAATGTTTCTGTTCAAAAGAATGAAAAATGAACAAGGATCTTCCAGAGCCATTTCAGATGAGACTTTTATAATGCCACCCCCTTGCCTTATTCACCAATGTTTACATGGCCTTCAAACATTGCCATGCACACTTGTAACATTCCATAGTTTTTCCACTCCACCTGTGTCTCTTTCTTTTACCACAGAAAATCTGTTAAGGAGAGAAGAATAGATTCATGGTGCCTTCTGCTTGCTAACAGACTCCTGGCTCCTCATGCATAAAGCCAGGATTTAATTAGACCTTTAGCAAGTTTGCATTTCTTCAAACACCATTAATTTAATTTCATATGGATTGCATAATCTAACTAACAAGGTGTATATATTTATGTTTTACTAAGTAGGCCTCCATGTGTGGAACAGTTTCTGAAAAAATGATAGGACACAGAGAAAATTCAGACCCAGAACAACTGTGGCAACATTCATACAGAATGGTAAGGTGGGACTCTGAAGATTCCATCTTACTAGGAATCAGTTGTGTGCTAATGTACACATCTCCTTCACTTAGTTCCTCCTATCAGGAAAGGCAGCTAAACTTACAAAGAATCCAAAGCTTTTGATGCTACCTGAAGCAGAATTCCCAACTGGTTTCACTTTTTACAAGCAAAACAGACTTAGGAGCGTTCTTGAGTTATAATCTGTGGTTTGTTTGAGAACCATAAGCCCCAATTCAGATGATGTCATGAGCTTTGAATTTCTGATTATTTTGGTCACTTCCACCAGTAAGAAAGGGCAAATGAGAGCAAAGAGGGTGCATGAATGAGCAGGAGGTCAAAGAGCTCTCTGGCTGAAAATTCTAAATGCCCCTCCCTAAACTGCAAACCCCAGGATTCCACAAGATGTCGAAAATGGAATAATAGCACTATAACAGCATAGTGTGGAAATGGCCGCAGTCTCTTGGCCTTTCTGAACCTACAGGACTGCTGTAAATTAAAATGGTTTGTCTGAGATCCCTGGTAGAAAGAAAGGGAACAAATATCTTAAATAAGCTCATTTATTATTAATATTTTTGATAAATAATGATTTTTGCACATAGAACTATGCAACTGGCTTTGTGCAAGTACCTGTTTAATTAAAAAAGAATCTGTGCAACTTTTCAAGTTGTTTAGAACATAGGCCTATGGCATACCTATTTCTGATATAGTATATGATAGTATGAGAGACAGTGTGGTATAGTGGTTTGAGCACTGGACCACAATCCTAGAAGCAAGGGTTCAGTTCCCTGCTTGGCCATGGAAACCCACTGAGTGACCACGGGCATGTTCACGTACTCTCAGATCCAGAAAACTGTGTGAGAAGTTCACTTTAGGCTTGCCATATGTCAGAGGTGACTTGAAGGCACACAACAACAATATGGTACTGTGTTTTATTATACTAGCATACATTAAACTGAACAGTTTTTGGTACAGTATCCTTAAGGAGATAGATACTTCTTCATGGTCTCTGTTACTCACACAAATAGGTTTACTGTGCCTGCACAATGCATCATTTGGAACCTTCTAGAGCTGGTGTGTGTTTCGGTGCTAGTCCCTCCTCCTCCCCTGGTCCGTATGAGCAGCCTGACTCCCGCTCCTACCCTCAGTTACTTTTTGTCTGCCACTGCCACAGCAGCATTAAAGAAGCTGTTCTCTTTTATATGTTGCCTTTTTCTGAGAAACATTATAGCCTAAGTTGCTTGAGTAGAAGAAACCATAGCTGTTGTTTCTTCCTCTTTAATTTCTCTGCAGGATATGTTGTAGAAAATGCTGCCACAAAATTTGATGGATTTAACTTGTTAAAATATATACAGTATCACTGTTGCATAATGAATTATCGATAACACATTCTTACCTTCTACCAGTTTGTGCATTTTCACAAATCGTGCATTTTCACAGCAGCTTATTGTTTCTCCAATAAGCCGCTGCATCTGAATCATTTTTTTTTAACTTAAAGGGTATGATACTAGCCATGATGACACAACGATCTCATCTAACCAGTCAGACTTGGCTGTGTCATAACACAACAGAGGGAGAGTAAATCACTGTCATTGTTCTCATTTTGATTAGTAGGTGAGAATGTTTGCTTGTTGCCCAACCAATCAGACAGAAAGGCCCTCTCTTGCTTTACTACCTTGCCTCTTTGACTGAAAATTAGGACTTTAACCATAAGACAGTCTTATAGTCGTGTGAAAATTCTAGTGACTGAAAATTACTCACAAATTATCTCATTGTCCATGAGAAAGGGGCTTGCAATAAGAGTAAAAGATTTTATTTATTTATTTTCCGTTTTAGAAGTTTTCCTGGAGAAAAATGTGCAAAAAAAAAAACTTTTACACAGAAAACAGTGTCTTTGCGCAAAATACAATTTTCAGCACTAAACATTATGTATTTGCATGCGAAACAATGTTTTTTTCCCCTCAACAGAAAGATCCTGAAATGTGAAAAATAACTTGAAACTGCACAAAACCTCTTGCCTAGGGTGGAGCAAACTTCTGAAACTTTCTTCATCTATGCAATAGTGAAAAAAGTGAATATTTGAACTCATAGAATCATAGAGTTCAAAGAGACCACAGAGGTTATCCAGTCCAACCCTCTGCCATACAGGACCCATATCAAAGCATTCCCAACAGATGGCCATCCAGCCTCTGCTTAAAAACATCCAAAAAAGGAGACTCCACCACACTCCGAGGCAGCATATTGCACTGCCGGACAGCTCTGATCATCAGGAAGTTCTTCCTGAGGTTTAAGTGGAATCTCTTTTCCTGCCTTTTGAATCCATTGCTACTTGTCCTAGTCTCCTGGTAATTATATATCTATCTATCTATGTGGTGCAAAATGGGGGTGGGAGGGATTTTTTTTCTTACCATATTTTCCGGCGTATAAGACGACTTTTTAACCCAGGAAAATCTTCTCAAAAGTCGGGGGTCGTCTTATACGCCAGGTATCGTCTTTGCGGTCACCGCATACGGTGGGGGGAGCTCAAAAATGGCCACGGCCGCATCCCCGCTGTATGCGGCGCCGGGGGGAGCGGTGGCGTTTTGGGAGAGGCTTGTTGCTCTAGCCGCTCTTCCCCCTCGCATGAGCGCCGGTCACGCTGCCTCCCCGCTTCCGCCCCCAGCTCCGTCTACAGCTCCCAGGCTAGGGAGTGCTGCAGAAGCTGGGGGCGCGATATGGATATATCAGCACCGCCGCCACCGTGCGCGCGCAAGGGAGGGAGGGCGGAAGTGGGGAAGAGTCCAGCCAAGTTGGCAGAGAGGGGGAAAGGAGGGCTTCCTCCGGGCCGGCGGGGCGCATGGGGGGCGAGGACCGGTGCCGGCGTCCCCCACCCTCCTCCCCTCTGGGCATCCGCCCCTCAGCCCCCCAGCCCCAAAGAGCCGGGCGCAGGGTGCTGCCCCCTTCCCTCTCCTCCTCCTCCACTTACCTTGGTGGAAGCAGCTGCGGTGGCTCAGGCAGGCATTTTGTTTCCTTCCCAGCCCCGGCGGAGGCAGAGGAGGCCAACGAGAGGAAAGCGGGCGAGAACTGAGGAGGGCGAGGGGTGGGGGGATGCCACTCTCTCACTCACTCCCTCCCTCCCTCCCTCGCCGGCGGAGGAGGATGGGGGGCCCGGGGGAGGGAGGGAAAGGGGGCATCACGCTGCGCCTGCCTCGCTGAAACTTCGCTCGCTCACTTGCTCGCTCGGCTAGGGTGCCGCCGCCGCTGCTCCCTCCCAGCGCTGCCCAGAGGACATCCTCCCAGGAAAGGGGGAGGAGGAGGGATATTAAAAGGGGGGAGGGAGGGAGCGGTTCAAGTTTGCTCAAAAGTCCAGCGGGGCTGGCAAGGCTGCCCCTTTTCGCAAGGATGCAAGCCCGGTGCTTGGCTGCTGGCTCCTCCGGAGCAACGGTGGCGAGGGAGGAGGAGAGGAGGAGCTCTCAGTGGCACGCCCCCCAAGAATGGGAGCTGAGCGGCCTTTCTGGCTCCTCTGCCACTTCCTCCTTCGCCAGGCTCTTGTAAGATAAACGTGTAGAGTTTCAGCTGGAACACAGCTGGTTTGGAAAGTCTGACCTTTCTAGCTATTTGCATTTACTTAATACCTCTCTCTGTAGCCGGAAGGGTAATGATTGTTGGTTAACATTGCCTAAAGCAGATGGAGAGACGTCAGGCTTTGTAAGATCTGCTTGTTTTTCCCCAGGCCCTTGCGGGTCTACCACCCAGAGACAGGCATAGAGTAGTGGCTTGTGCTGCCATGTGCTCATTTTAGGAATTCCTAATGACAGATGCGCAATAATATATATATATATATATATATACATACATACATACATACATACATATACTTTAAATCCCACCAAGAGGCATTCCAAGGCGCCGGCTCCACTTTCCCTCCCTCCAGACAACGAGGTGCTGGTGTAGGCTCACACATCATTCACGGTGATTGGGGCATCCGAGTTTCCTGGATCGGGCCAGCCTATCAGCGGCTGCGGAGGGAGGGAGGCTGGCCAGAGTTGCTCCTGTTGCTAGGCAGAGGACCGCCGGGAAGGAGGAGGTGGAGGAGGAGGATGGGGGGTGGAGCCAGCGCTGCAAAAAGGGTCATAGAGCAGCGCCGTGCCCAGAAAAACACACCTCTTTCACCCATCTGGCCCACCCTTGTTTATTGTCTTATCCTTCCTTTCAGCTTTAGAGTGAATTAGGAAAAGTTTAATCCACTTGCACTGTTTTATGTTTACATGTTTGATGACAAACAGCCTTATGTTTATAACTGACAGTTTTCCTGCTAAGAACCTGCATGTCATAAGCATTTGAATTAAAATTACCATATTGAAATCAAATCTGATTTTTTTATTTTTTATTTGGTGTGCGTTGGAAGAGGGGTAGTCTTATACGGCGAGTATATCCCAAACTCTAAATTTTAACTGGAAAAGTTGGGGGTCGTCTTATACGCCCAGTCGTCTTATACGCCGGAAAATACGGTAAATCCTTTTGTGTGGTACTGAAGACAAAACTCATTTCTGATAGCATAGGAAAACATACACTGTTTTGCAGTGCTGTTTGCTGGGCTCTCACACACTGTTTCAGAAAGCTTGTATTGATGTAAGGTAAAGAGGAATTTTTATTTGTAGAACTGGCTTTCAGTACTCTAGATTATTATACACAAATACACTGTTGTCAAGATTCTTTGCTTAACTCAACAGAATGTTATTATCATTTTGTAGAGATGGCAGGTAGAAGTGAAACATTTTGTTAGAACGTGGCCTGTTCTGTTCTATATGTTGCGTGTTCGGATATGCATCCCAAGTATGACTTCCATCAAAAACAAACAAACCAAAAACCTCTGACCAATCAGGGGCGGTGACTGATACAATAAATTTCCAGCATTTAATCCCTATTAAACTAGAGAGGGCTTACTGCTGACTAGACATGTACAGGCCAGGTAGCCTTCTTGATCATGCTCCTTCTCATCAACTCCCCTCTCCTCAAAGAATCAGTAGCATAAGCAGGCCCTCCATCCACCCCAGATTCTACTCCCTAGCCATGGAGGGAGAGAAGAAGAAGAGGCAGGCATAGCTCCGTCCTGTCTGGGCCCTGGCTGTGGAGGGGGAGAAGAAGAGGCAGCATCTGCTGGACTTAATCCCCTCCCACATTGCCATCCCCTTTTCCTTTTGTGTCGTGTCTTTATTTGATTGTTAGCCTGAGGGCAGGGAACTGTTCTATTGTTCTTTTACTTATAAAGCACCGTGTACAGTGATGGCGCTATATAAGTAAAAGATAATATGATAATAGTGTTGGTGGAGATGAGGAGGAGGAAGAAAGAGTGAGAAAGAGAAAGAGAATTGTTTGGGGAATGAGGGAGAATTCCACAAACTGATAGAAAAAGAAGGAAGGAAGGAAGGAAGGAAGGAAGGAAGGAAGGAAGGAAGGAAGGAAGGAAGGAAGAGATAAATAAATGAGGAAATAAATAAATGAGGAAAACTGATTAATGTGGAAAACCAAGTAACAACAGAATTTAGAAATTCAGAAATTTTTCTTTTCACTTAGAAAAGTATCTTTAGTTAGACTAAAATTACCATGTATTGTTAAAAACAGTGCTTGCAAAGTGTTAAAAACAGAGCTGGTAAAAGTGTGTTGTCTTATTCAGTACATTTAGTTAGAAAACTAAATTTCCAACCAGAGAAATATTTTTGCAGGTGATTATTTGAATGATGCAGCCATGGTTGATGCATAATGATTCTTGCTTAATAATATCATCAGAGACCAACCTATAATATCAGTGGGGCTTCCATGTCGTCACCTGGGGGATTCTTAAGTCTCAGGTTTTGGGCCTAAAATCTCGAGGCCTGGGATGTTCTTGCCAGAAGATGGTCCACCTGTGCCACCCAGGAAGTTTTATGGTTGAAGGCAGTTGTGAATATGTGTTTCTTCATATTCTGGCTAGATTTGTTTTTTTCAGAGATGGAGAACATATTACCCCTCCAGATGTTGCTGGATCACAGCTTCAGTGAACCTTAGCTAGCACAGCCAATGGTGAGGGATGGTAGAAGTTGAAGTTCAATAGTATCTAAAGGGTTGCGTGTTCACCATTCCTCCTCTTACTGTTGAACCACACTAATGTAAAAACTTCTTTTCATTAGAAATGTAAAATTCTTGGACATTTTTAAGCAATGGCAGGAGGAGATACACATATTTTTCTCAGTATTTGGAGAGGGGATTAGAAATATGTGGAAAAATAGAAAAAATGCAGTGCTGTCTCCTATACAGATTGAAAGTCACTTTGATATTTTGGGAACATAAAATGTATCGTTTATAACTTACTTTGTCATAAAAGTGTCATGTCTGATATATTGTAAGTATGGAGGGTTTTGTCCAGAAGATAATTACAAATTGAATTTACTTTTGTCAATTTTTTTTTCTTACAAATGGAGATATAGAGTCCTGAACTATAAGGAACCTCTTTACTTCTACCAGTTTTTTGAGGGGCTAGCAGAAAGCAACGGGAAGGGGGAGGAAAAACCATCAACATTACTAAAACAAAGAAAATTATTAACCCCCCTCCAATCATTCACAGGGTTAAACAGAGGTAAAACACTCATTCCCATTAAATATCCCACAATTAATCTGTTAAAGATGCTGCAAAGTTGTTTTAAAATGTTTTAAACTGGAAAATCACTTCAGAAGTTTTTTTGAAAAAAAAAAAAATGGGTAAGTTTACCCATAGGTGAAAGTTCACATTTTCTGGGGCGTCATGTCAAGTCATCCAAAATATTCTACATATTCTATAAGTTTTATGCTGAAATTGCCAAGACTAAACTATATTCATATCAAGAGAAAACCCTTGATACTTGTCTCATGTTTATTGAATCCGATATAAAAGACTGTAAGCTGGTTCTGTAAACATTTAATGAATGAATGATGTACTGTACGAGTTACTCAGTTTAGAACTGAGCCTATGAGATGAAATGAGAATGTTTGCCTGTTTTTTTTATATACAGAACAACACCCATTTATTCTGAAGTTTAATGATTTAAATTGCTATAAACATATCTAAGGTTATTTAAAACATGCTAGCTGAAGCCTCATAAAGCATTTTGTAGATTCTTGTTATTGTTGTGTACTGTCAAGTCATTTCTGACTTATGGCAATGCTATGGTATACCTATTGCAGATTTTCTGGGGCTGAGAGTGTGTGACACACCCAAGATCACCCAGTGGGCTTCCATGGCCAAGTTGGGGGCTGAACCCCTGCATCCAGGCTTTTAGTCCAGCACTCAAACCAAGACACCATGCTGGCTCTCTACTAACTACAAATGTTTGTGTTTGGATTTGTAAATATGTGTCTATGCTAATTCATCAGGGGATTGGGAATCCTCTTGGAATCTTCATAATCTTTCTTTGTTATTAGCAATTACAAATCTTGTAAATTAGCACAACAAACAGTAATTTCTTCCTAATTACCAAAGTTCTTTCAGTGGAGTAACGCAGAATGACAGAAAAACATGCACACTCTGTTTGTGAAATACCATAAATAATTTTAAACAAAGGATACTTAAGCACTAAATTGAAACTTCAGTTTAAAATTTCCTGAAATGTACGCAAGACTTTCAGAAAGCAATTCCAGAGAAGGGCATTCTCTGAAACAGCTATAAAGATTTTTTTTCTCTCCCAGCGAATGTTACCCTCTTAGTAATGCAATTGCAGACATCAAAAGAAGTAATGCTGATTGGACAGAAGGATGTGCTAGATTGTCCCCGTAAGTGCCTTTGCGCTGAAAATAGCAGTCATCGCTATTAATACTTGGTAAGGCTCCCCAGATGATTTAGTGAGTAGCGGTTTATAGCTGAGGAATTAATTTGTGTTTTTGTTTTCTGTATGGAAATGTAACTAAAGAAATACCTATTTAACATGATATATAAACACAAGAGCATTATAAAGAACTACAACATATTAAAGCATAACAGTGAAATTCTTCTCAAAGCCAGTATGAAGGAATTAGAGATGAAAAGGGCAGTCAAGATACAATTCATAGTTAGGATCCAACCAATGTTTTAATCTGGCACGTTAAAATCTTACCAGTTTTATTTGGGAAATTTTACATGCATGCTAAAATCTCTCACACTGAAATGAATGAGAATTTAAAGTTTCTGCTCTGCTTTTTAAAACTATATCCATTAACTATACTGAAAGTTGAGGGTGGTATCTGAATGTTGTATGAATGGCATTCACACACACTGTTCCCTTTCTCTCCCTCCAACTGCTGTTTCCCCTGATCTACTCTGAAGGGTACAGAAGGAACGTAAGCGGGGAGAGAACCCATTCTGCTAACAAACTCTGTTCCATCAAGGGAAAGATCCTACTTGACTGGACACTACCCTGAAATTAAATCCAGTTTTCTAATAGCCCACTTTTAGAATGTTTAGCAACCTGAAAGTATTAGTACTTTTTTAAAAACACTTCATATTAATGCAAATTAAATATCACATTTTAATATATCAACATCACATTGAGCTCAATTTTCATGTGATTTCTTTTCATTCTTCACCTTTTGTGAACCTCTGTGCCTGTGTGTCCTTCATTACTTTTACTGGTATATTTCAAGATTAAATCATACCACATATTATAAATCCGCTACCAGGAAGGCAGGTAACATTTTTCCGGTGGTCAAATTAGCATCTGGGTTTAAGCGTTTGAAAGTTAAATGCATTAATTCACCGAGGCATTTGTCCACTCTGTCAATTCTAATCAGGGAAAGACAATGGTAATTTTCAAATGAGACAATAGTATATATTTGATATTAGAGAAAACTAATTCCTGTCTATGAAATTTTAGAAGGGTTCATTTGTTGTTCAGTCTGTTCTTCTGAGATACGAATGTATAGATACAGATATGTTATGGCAGAGCTTGGAAAAATAACGTTTTGGATTACAGCTCCCAGAATACCCTAGGCAGCAGTTGTCAGTGACCATGTTGGCTGGGGGAGTCTGTATGTAGTAGCAACTTTTTTTTTAAGCTTTGTACTCATGTCTACTGTCCACTAAGTAGAAGAGAAAGCAGAACTCATTTAGCTGTTCTGTATTTTTATTGCTGAGTGTATTGATCTGCTGTTCCAATCTAGCTTTAGAATCTCAGTACAAACACAGATATGACTGATTTCAGTGCAACTCCAGTATGACATTAAAAATGGTTTAATTTAATATCATATTTCAAAATATAGTCTAACATAAAAACTACTGTGATACAGAGGACTCCACAGTGTCAAAAGAGCTGAATCCAATGTTCAGCTGTCACTGGCAGAGAACTTTTGTCTTCTCTTCCTTGTTGCAGCTCTGCATACGTTCCAAAAATTGGCTCTGAGGGATTTCCCATCCTTTTAAACATGGCTTTTGAAGCATATAGGCGGCTGACGTGGGAATGGGGCACCCCTTTTCTTCTGCTGATACAACTTCTGCATTGGATGCCGCCATAACATTTCTTGACATGAATTAGGCAATCCTTACCAAGCCATTAGGAAGCGCTTGAGGGGAAAATGGAAGAAAAAGCAAAGCAGGAATCTAAAATATGTAGATGAAATATAGATTCATAGTAAATATTAGGGGAGATCCAGTGTACACTAATAGCCTGATAGGTTTATCTTATACACACAGGCACACACACAGGCACTTACACATCATTGCAAATAACAAATCCGCGTTGTATACTTACACTATGGCAGTATTAATTCCCCAGTGAAGATAAAGCCAATTTTCAATAGAACTATCCCATAGGGTTGAATTTATTTCTGTAGTTTGGTAGATCCTTAAAACTTAGTTGCTTACGGTGATGTATAAACAGATTGAAAGCATAGGCATGCACAGAGAAGAAAAATGTACTTCAGTCTTGAAATGTTTTAAACAAAAGGAAAAAAATTGAGTTTGTTTTACAGGCAAAATTCTAAATTATTTTCTGCACCATATTTTGAAAAGTAGTTGAGAGCAAATGAACTCCTGGTTCATATAAGTAGAGCTAAATCTTAAATAGCTTAGTATTTTTAATGTATGTTTTAAAAAATGATGCTATGATGGGAAAACCCACAGACACCAGACCTCACTGTATGTTTTAAATTTCTTAAATATTGCTAATACTTTAATTCAGTTTTAGTGTTGATGCTTTGCGTGTTTTTAGCTATGTTGTACTTGTTTTACTTGTAAGCCACCTTGAGTCTCAGTTTTTGGGGAAAGGCAGACTTATAAGTCAGTTTAATTACAATGTCTGTTCAAAAGTACCTAAGATCTTGGGAATACTTTTGATTTTAGTTCAAATAAAATCAACAGATTAGGTGGAACAAAACATATTTGAATGATTCCTTTAGGAGAAACATTGAGAAAAATGCAATGTCCTTTTGTCAATTTTGGACATATAGGTTTGAGTTCACAAATAATAGAATGTTGTGTATAAATCTTTCCTCACATACCAATTGAATTGACAATTGTACCTCTGTGAATATCAGGTTTGTAAACAACTCTGAAAAATATTTGAGAACAGTGGCTGCCCAGAAAGCTATGCACTCACTCCCACAACACAACTTTCCCTTTCTCTGTCCTCAGGAGCAGATTTGTAGGAAGTACATCAACTGATGGTGTTCCTTTAGAGGGCGGGCACCACTGACACCAAACCAGTGTATATTTCTGAAGGCATTGTGGTGCTGAAATGAGGTGGTCAGTAAAAAATGATCTTCCATCTTCATGTACACACATATATCCATAAATCCCAATTATCTGAAGTAGTAGAACTGTGTGTTCTGATTGGCCCTTAGGAATGAGCAATCCTGTATTTAAGGAGATGTCCATTTGTGGACAAAAAGAAACATGCTGGATTTTTTTTTACAAACTTTAATCTTCATATTGCATGAAGAACTATAGTAATATCACTTATTTTGTTGTGATGGTTTTATGAGATGTCTGTTATTTTGTGGTTTAGGAGAGAAGGCTGAACTCTTAAAGCAAGTATTGTGAGCAATCTGTGATCTATTGCCATATATCCTGTGTAGCTCTTTGAAGGATTAGGAAAAGTAGAAATAAGTAGGCTACAAAATTTGTCTCATAATAGCTAGAGAGCCGTTTTTGGGAGGCTAGTGCATAGAGATGTGAAGGTTATGGAAACTCCCAAGTCTTAACAGTCATGTAGGGTGCTCCCATGCTATAGCTTAATCCAATTGCTAGTGCCAGTTAGAGTAGACCCACTGAATCAATGGGATTACATAAATTCTAACTTACCATTCAGCAACTGATTCAATGGGCCTACTCTAGCAGAGCCCAGGAACTAGATTTAGGCCTAGATGTTAAATCTGTGGAATAGCCATCCTAAGTTCACTCAATTTTTATGGGACATCAAAGAATATTATATCCTCCCAAGTTTAGTAGCATAATGTCCCCAGAAGTGGTTGGTTCTTAGCAGTATTTTTCCACCCCTTCCAAGAGGGATAGGTCTGGTCTGTTCAGTGATGTTTTAGGCTGGTGAACTTATTGTCACTACTATCTTGTTTTGGTGACAGTAAGGGTTTTTTTGCCCAGTTTTGGCTGGATTTAAAAAAAAACTTTTAGTGCCAAAACATGTTTAAGCTTAAAATATTTGCATAGTACAACACCAATTAAAAACTGGCTTTTAAATCAGTTCTATCATGTTAGTAATTTTTCTTCCCTCCAAAAAAAAAAAAAAAATCCACTTCCAATCTGCCCTTTCAGATCCAAACAAATATAGAATGAGGTATTTTCTTCTGAGATTTCATAGTAAATGGGCAATGACACTGAAACAAACAGAAAATTATTTTAATGCACCATAGCTGATGCTTCAAAGAAACAGTGTAGGGATTTTTTTCCTTATTATTTTTAAATGGATGCAAAACTGAGTTGGAATAATAGTGTGGAGACAGGGCGAGGAGGAGGAAAATAGCCTTTCCCAACCTGGATCCCTTCAGACGTGTTAAAACTACAGTTTCAATAAGCCTTGAGCCAGTGTGCTGTAGTTGTAATCCAACACATCTGAAGGAATCCAGCTTGGAAGAGGTTGGAGAAAGGTCAAGGCCTTCATCTGGAAACAGTGAGCACTCCTAGTCTTTAATTTCCAGTCTTGAAACCTGGTCAGCAACTAGAAGAGGTTTCTTTGTCTTCTCTCTTAATAAAGCTTTATTGGTTCCTGTAGGAGGCCATTTCACTCAAAGCTGTCAGAAGAGGCTGGGCCACACTGCAATCCTATATCATTGCAATCCTATGTCCACTGTTCCAGGTGGCGATAAGTAACATCTTGGGTGAATGAATTAATGAATGAATGAATGAAACACAGGGATGGGGAAACTCAGCCCCTTGGACTAGATCCAACTATCTTGTCATTTTGACTTCCTCAGAGGACCGTGCTCCTAACCCCTCGACAACATCATTTGGCAGTTTTCCAGCTTTTGTATGTTTCCCTACCCCCACATTGATATATTTCTCCTGAGGCTTAAATGTACTATCAGTAAGCATTTTAAACTAAAATATAAAGTCCCCATCCTTTTGCCTTTGACCCCTGAAAGCTTTTCTGAAATTGAAGTTGGCCCATGGGCTAAAAGATGTTCTGTAGTGTTGCTACAACATTTATTGGAAGCTTAAACCTCACTGAAAGGAAATGTTGCTGTTGTTGTGTGCCTTCAAGTGGTTTCTGACCTAGTAGCAATCCTAAGGCAAACCTATCATGGGATTTCCTTGGCAAGATTTGTTGAGAGGGGGTTTGCCTTTGCCTTTCTCTGAGACTGAGAGATAGTGACTTGCCCAAGGTCACCAAATAGGTTTTTCTGGCCAAGCTGGAATTCAAACCCTAATCTCCAGGGTCATAGTCCAACTCTCAAAGTGCTACACCATGCTGGCTTTCACTGAAAAGAATGGAGCTTACTTAATTTATAGAATTGTATTATATAGGGCTGCCATCTTTCTTGACCTCACCATTCCCCCAGGTAACTGTCTGCTTTTAGTCATAGCTTATTTCCTCACTACACTGTTATAGTGCTATTATTCCACTTTCAACATCCTATGGAATTCTAGTGGTTGTTGTTTACTGAGTCCAAAGAACTCTCTGACTAAACTGCAAATGCCAAGATTCCATAAGGATGTTGAAAGTGGAATAAAAGCACTATAACAGTGTGGTGAGGAAAGACCCATAGCCTCAGTAGGTGTAGCAGCCAGAAGGTGTACACTACTAAGGCAGCAAACTGACTTCAAAGTTTTTGTTTCTAACATCTGTTTGTTACACTTTTATCTCCTACCTTTCTTCCATCATGGATCTTAACCTTAAGAGGGACAATAGAGAATAATGTGGTTTTTTCTCCCAAAAAGCAGAAGCAGGGGTTGCGCAGTTGTTTGCAGCCAACCTGTATTTGACTCTGGTAAGAAGAAGAAGAAACAACAACAACAACAGCAGCAGCAGCAACAACAAAGGATATAATTGAGTTGCATTCTCAAGATTCACAAAATCAGAGAGCACTGATTAGAATAGTGGCAGTAGTGCCTGAGGAGAAGTGACACTAGAGGAAAAACAAAAACAGAACATGAATGTGCTAATGATAACACCAAAGTACAATCTTCCCCAAAGTATCTATCGTATGGTATTATCGCACCCTAATAAGATTTGTGATAGATGTAATAATAAAGGAACAGCAGTATTAAACAAGAAATTTACTTTTTAAAGCTAAGCGAGACAGACCTCAGAACAGCCAGTAATTTAAATGTCAGTCTTAAACACAAAGTATATTCTACAGAAAGAAGCAAGTGTTTAGGTGGAATGGCTGGGAAGAAAGAAAACAGAATACAGAATGTGAGTCAGTTGTCAGTGGGAAAGACATGATTGGTTTATCCATTCTAGAATTGCTCCCTGTATCACTTTGTTGTTCCAATGTTTCACTGAACTATTTTTTGTTGTGTATTTATTTTAAAGATGAGAATTAATTATACCAGCTTTCTATACCAGCTGCAATCCTCCAGCCACTTATGAAAGAGTAAACACCACAAAACATATATTACTTCCAAGTAAACATCCATGCTGTCATTTCTGAAATTCATCATATGTACAAGTCTCTCGTTTTTTTCTTATGGCTTTGATTCTGTCATTAGAACTTAACAAGCCACTTTAATACTCCCATAAGAGAATGAGAATTATATATTTAAGCATCTGTTTTGGTACCTAAAGGCAGTTCTCCTGGGCTGAACTGTGAGTCTTATTGTAATTATCAGTGTTGACTGATAATTGACTAGTACAAAGCTTTTGTACTAGTCTGTGTTGGAGGTGGAGGTGGTGGAGAAATTATATCCATTCTTACAGAGATTAAATGCCTGTATCTGAGATCCTTGGTTATGACAGTAATTGCTGTAAACTTTCACTGGTGGATTACATGGGATCTTTTGTAGACTTTCAGCTCTATGTTGTTGAGGAGCTGGTAAATCTTTGGCATAAATCCATCAGGTTTACAATTGACCTATAACTGGGAAACTAACCTTTGGGCTCAATTGGCTTAGCCTCATATCTTAACAGTTTGTCAAATTTCTTGTTGCAGTACTTTTTGATCAGCCTATATGTATCACTTATGAATTGTTGTACCTGCAACAGCTACCAATAGCTCCTCTCGTGAAGAATAGCAGCATTTTGACCTCATGTCCGTAAATCTTATTTCTTTTTTTTTTAATTAATTTTTGAAAGTCTAGCTTGTAAAGTGTTTTCTTTTCTCCCTCTCTTTCCTCAAAGGGGATGACATCAAAAAAAGTAAGTGAGGAGAGATGGGAGAAGCTATTCAGGTTCTTTCTCATTTCTGAAGAAGTTTCACCATGAGGTATCTTGGTACCAGTCCTTCAGGAAAATGCTGCAGCTCTGTGCCTTGATTCGAGTCCTACTTCTTAGGCAATTTGCGCACTAGCCTGTTATAGTGCGATGATTCCACATTCAACATCCTTTGGAATCCTGGGGTTTGCAGTTTTGGGAGGGGCTGTCTGGCCCCTTCCAAAACTGCAAACCCCAGGATTCCAGAGGATGTTGAAAGTGGAATCATCGCACTATAACAAGCTAGTGCGGAAATGGCCTTAGATACAGCAGTCCTATGGAAGTGAGATGGGAGGGTTTTTTAGCAGAGAAACCTGCACTATGAGAGACTGCATGCTCACACTAGCCAGGTTAGAAGCAGTGAGCTTTTTTCCTGGTTTTTTGTTGTTGTTTTTCCATTTCCTGGTGCCCAGCTGCAAGAATGGCACAGTCTTCTCTCCCTGTTTAGAGATCATGATGTAGAAGTAAGATGGCCTTCCCCAATATTCCCTGTTGGGCCCTTTTTCCTTCTCTATTGTTAGTAGAAAAACATGAGCCACTGCAGCGATATCTTGATCTTCGCTATCTGTACCACTGAATGTATGCCCCCATATCCATTAGGTATTGCATTTTTTGTACAGAGGATTAAAAGAAAAGCCTAGCTATCAATGTTTCCAACTCAAAAACAATCCCATTTTGGACACAATGTGTCACTCATGTTGCAGTGGTCATGGATGCAATTGCATAAATACATCTTTTAGTAGGAAAAATATCCCAGTGTTTGGGAAGGAAGAAGCATATACAATACACATCACAAACATGTACGTGAGAAAATTAGTTCTGGAATACCAAGAGGCAGGCAGTTCATGCAGACATAAAAATACTGCTTCCTTTGTTCTCTTTTTTCTTTACTTTTTACATGATTATTATTACTAATTCCTTTCTGTAGTATAATACCATATTCACTGAGCCTGGAAATGTTATTTATTGGAATTACAACTCCACAGTCCTCTAGCTAGCATGGCCACTGATAACAACTAGTTATTCACAGCTTACATAGTTTCCAAACTAACGTCAATAAACACAGGCCAGTGTCTGCCTTCCACTATACAAGGCAGATGGGAAGGTACCTGTCCTCAGTCCAGTCTATACCTTTGGTGGAGAACAAATGTGTGCTGTCCTTTCTCGTCTGTGCATCGGTGGGGGATGACCTTCTCACAGGGCCTGAGTTCCTAACCTCTAACATTCACATGCCCAGATCCCATGTTGATTTTCAGGTTGGATTTTATATGCCTAGCCTCTAGACATTTTATATCACCTTTCATTGACATTCCCAAAACAAAACTTCAAATACCCTTAAAATATAAAAACTAATAAAACAACATTAGAGCAATAAACATAAGCAAAGCTAAGGTTAAAATATTAATGTTGTTTCTCATTAGCGGTGGGTTTGGGGTTTTTTCCTTCTCCTCCCCCATGCGTATGGACCAGATAAAGGTTCTCTCAAAAGTATACATTTATACAGGTGTTTGTATGTGATAGGATTATATGCATAGTAACCGGAATATTATGGACAGTGTAAAACTATGAATTGAATACTAAAGTCTAGTATTATAGAAGTCTACTAGTATTCAAAACATTACTAAAGTCTAGTAGTATTCAAAACACTGAATCCTACAGTCAGGTGGAGAAAAGTTCAACAGATACAGTGGAGTGCTGAAAAAACAAATAAATTGGTATTACATCAAATCAAGGTTGAACTCTCTCTAGAAGTGAAGATGCCTAAGCTGGGACTATTGTACTTTGGGCATAACTTGAGAAGACAAGACTCATTGGAAAAGACAATAATGGTTAGTAAGATAGAAGGCAATGGGAAAAGAAGAAGACCACATTACAGGTGGATTGACTTCAATCAAGGAAGCCAGAGCCCTACGTATGCAAAACGTTTGCACAGCTGTGATAATAGCATTACTTGGAGTTTTCTCATTCATAGTGTAACCCTAAGTCAAAGTTGACTTGACAGCAGTTAACAACAATAGAACCGTGAGCTGTAAACTTTTATGATGGCAAACTGTATCATATAGGTTAATACTGAGATTGGTTTTCTGAGTGCTGTTGCTAACATGAAAATATTAAGAATCTTCCCAAAGAAACACAGATGAATCCTCATTCATGAGCATGATTAGTGAGTATGAGGTGCTGATGGATTGTTGGGGTTAGTGAAATACCAGGGATGAAAAAGTTGAGATGCAATGGAATGGGAGTGGCTGGTCACAAAATGGAGTTGCTGGAAAAGACAGCACTCCACTAATTTGACTGCAGATCCCACTGGTTTTCAAATGAAGTCATTTTAAAAATGTAAACTATGAGCATGTTTTCAGTCATTTCCTGTCTGCTTTTTCATAGATAAACGTGTTGACAACTGGCCCTTGATGCAGTCTCCGTTTCCCACATTAGCTATCAGCACTGTGTACCTCCTCATTGTTTGGCTGGGACCCAAATGGATGAAGAATAGAGAGCCTTTCCAATTGCGCTCATTGTTGGTTACATACAACTTTGGAATGGTTATACTGAACTTCTATATTTTCAAAGAGGTACACCTGTTACTTTTCTCCATATATCTTTCTATCTCAGTTCCCCCTTTTCTTCATTACAACCTCCTTCTCTCTATATCTACAAGGACAAATTTATGGCAACTCTGAAGCATGTCCAAAAGAGTCCGTTGAGGAAATTTCTCCTAATTGGGAATATGTAGAATTGCAGCAGAGATGATATGACACTTGTGATTTAAATTTTCCACTAAAGAGGTTAAATTATTTCATTGGTGTTGTATGTGTTTACAGAAGCAAATGTATATTTATATACATCTGGATTTAATTTAATTTATTCAGTTGTCTCCACAGCTGCACAAAGTAGAATTCCAAAAACTTGATTTTCCCTGTGATTGGAAGGGGAAGGCCATTTCTGCCGTATCTCCCTGCAGCCTACTTTGCTTCAGTAAATATGCTTCAGAGAGATGTAAAGAATATTTGCAAAATTTCTCATACTCCACTTAAATGGATGTCTCAACATCTCTCAAAATGCTAGCAGAATTTTTTGTGTGTTTCTCCATGATTTTTACATGAGAAGGGTATGGCTTTCACACAAAAAAATGTATTTTGTGTAAAAAGTTGCGTTTACGTACAATGTGTTGTATTATTGCAAATTTGTTGTGTTTGCTTGACATTACAGTGTTCTTGTGGGAAAATGTCAGATACAAAAAATAATTTTAAAACTCTTGCAGTCTCTTCAGTTGAGGACAAAAATCTTGAAAGATGTGGAGATTGAGATTCTTGATGCTTCATAATGTTCAAGAACTCTCTGGACAGTATGAGAGGCAGTGTTGGCAGATGTTGGAGAGAGTTTGCAGTCTCACTGTCTCATCCGCTAGGGAACTCCTACTGGATCCCAGTTCCCTCCATGAATCCCAGTTCCCTCCATGAATGTACATGTCTTTATACATGAATGAGTAAAGAGTTTTGTTTGTACTTTTTATAAAATCTCATACTCTCCAACTGTCCTGACCTGGAAGGGACAGTCCCAATTAATCCTCTGTTTTCCAACTTTTTCAGCTTTATTTCAGATGTCCCAGTTTCTCTCTCTTCTTCCCACTTTTCCCCTTTCTCCTCAGCTTACCTCTGTTAATGCAAACTGAGTTCAAAGTACAGAACCAATTTACACTCAGAAGGAGCAGGCCCTTGCCCTCCCCAGTAGGGTCAAGCAAAAGCAAACTACCTACAGCCTCTCTTAGCTTGTCTGTTTTTCCTCACTAATAACTTTTGCCATCTTGACCACACTCTGATGTTACTTGGCTACAAATATCCTAGTTTTCATCTGTGAAATGTTGGAGGGTATGATATTGACTTGCCACTGCTATGCTTTAGTAGCCAGCTATTCCATGTGCAGTATTGAGTCAAGAAGAACAATTTTGGCATGCAAATGGGCTGTAAAAAGTTGTTCACACTATTCATAATTATGGACTAAACAGTAATTCATGTCTGAATTTCCTATAACAATAGTTTAAGTCAGCATATAGCAATAGTTTTTAGTATAAGGTATGGAATGCTTTCCAAACTGCATTCCAAACTGAAAAGAAGTTTAACTTCTCCTTCCTGGAATGATTCCTAGAAATCAATCAGATAACATTCTGAGTCAACCAACTGTATGCAAATATACAGCAGTCTCACTGCATCTTTTCTCTGCTGGGAATAGAAATCATCTGATAGATTGTTGTTGCTATTTCCTGCCTTTTTCTCAAAATTGGGACTCAAGGCACCTTATTTTGTTTCCACCAGTATATTTTAGGAAAAGGTACAGAGAGCAAATGGTGGTTTTTAGATGCAGAAAGAAGTACTTTCCCCTGGATCTGAGGAGTCGTGAGCTACAACACACTCAGGCCATTTTTGCAGTACACTGTAATAGTGCTATTATTCCACTTCCAACATCCTGTGGAATTTTGAGATTTGTAGTTTACTGTGGCCAGAGAACTCTCTGGCTGAGAATTCTAAACGACTTCACTAAACTGCAAACCTCAGGATTCCATAGGATGTTGAAAGTGGAATAACAGCACTGTAACAGTGTAGTGCAAAATGGCCTCAGAGTCTTTCCCTCTGTAGGCATGGGAAGGCCTAGGCTTCTGCAGTTTCTGCTAGGTTTACTTAAGCACCAATATGGTTCATCTGTTACATGAAAGACTGACTGTATGACATACTTACATATATCATGATTTGTTACAAATTGAGCTGGACAACTTAAATGCACATCATCCTGTGGAAGAGGACTCTGCATCACACTTCTCTCTTCAGCAGTGTCTCCTGACCAGGATCATCCTGAAACATTTTAACATTTAAATCATTTGGATA
This sequence comes from Iguana delicatissima, assembly GCA_948472985.1. NCBI lineage: Eukaryota > Metazoa > Chordata > Lepidosauria > Squamata > Iguanidae > Iguana > Iguana delicatissima. Next base: position 60,494 of record CAOKZL010000973.1, read on the forward strand.
TAGAATTGTATCTCAATGGAATTCCAATGGCACTGGAGGTAGGAGATAGTGTGCAATTTTTTTAAAAAAAAAATTTCCTCCTTTGCTGTGTAGCTTCTAGTGTCACTCCCACTCTCATGTTGATCTGGAGGATTTGGTAGCCATCTAGATTAGCATGCAAAGTGACTCTAGGCTATAGGAAGGCTTAACGAAGCTCTCCACCTCATCTCCTTCCTCCAGCAAAGAGCCTCTCTTGGATTCTGGCTCCCTTTGCAAATGGAAAGAGCCCATCCATTCACAGTCTAGATCCAGCCCATTGTGTTCTAAAGAAAATATTTTTAAAGTAACAAGGCTTTTAACATCTTAGAATCTTCATAAATCTTCATAAATCTACATTGTTGTTATTGTTGTTTGCCTTCAAGTCATTTCTGACTTACGAAGACCTTAAAGTGAATTTATCATAGGTTTCGAATTGTTTTCTTAGCTGCTCACTAAAAGGATACTGAAATATAATGTTAGTCATTTGTTTATTCCTAGTAGAAAAACCAAATCATTTTATTGTCCAGTTTGTATTAGTATTAATTTTGAGGGTTTTGATTCAAAATTCTATTCTGGATGGGAGAGTTCTAAATTTTATGCAACTCATAAACTAATTGTGAAAGATTTGTTTGCACTGACAAACTGGAATTTGAACCACCTGGTCAGTAATGTGCGACAGGTGTCTTTGGAAATTCTCTCTTAAGATTTCATTTGAATGACTGCAGTTTACTGTGGCTTGAGCACTGGGGGAATAGGGCTGGGAAATGAGAGCCCTGTTGTTAAGGCAGCCTACTTTGATTTACACATAAAGGCCACAGATCTGCACCCCACCCATGTGCAGAGGATGGCGTGGAATGACTTTTTATTGGGCTACAGTATGCACCTGCACCTTGAGATTCCACGTGTTGCTGTTATGACAGGCAGGCTCCAACTTGGCAGAACATTAAGTTCAAAGCAGCACTGCAAACTGTGGTATGCCCAAATCTTGTGTGCAGCTTCAGTCCCATTCCTACTGAAATTCCTGGAAATTGAAGTTATGAAGAAGGAGCAGGCTGCTGGAGGCTTTTAAGGTGAAGTGTTTAAGAGCCTCAGTTTGCAGTGAGTGGCCCAAAATGTTATATAGCGCACTTGGTATAAAAGTGACACTGTGGGAGAGGAAGCACAATAATGGGGAGGAAAAAGAAAACCAGATGTTTTATTAGAAGGCATAAAAGGGACTATGCTTCTCTCTATCTATACCAATATGCTTTTTAACAAAACAAATAGTGCTCTTAGTGAGTTCTTTAAGAATGGTGATTACCTTTGCACCACAAAATAACAAATTTGTAAATGTAACTTTTTCAGCTATTTCTGGCATCCAGAGCTCGGGGATACAGCTATATCTGTCAGAGTGTGGATTACTCAGATAATGAATATGAAGTCAGGGTGAGTAGTAACTTCTAATGTTGATTGATCAGTCAGCCATATATAAGTTAAGTCTTCTCCAAAAAGTTACTATGCCACTTTTCTGCTATCAGTTCTGTTACTGTTTTATGATTTGGAATATCAAATGAATCCTAATGTGAAGCAGTTACTGGACATGTATATGTGTGTGTGTGTGTGTTTTATTTTAAAGAACAAGGAGCCATGCTGGTGAGGCACCTACACCACTCCCACAGCAAAAACCATCTCTGTGATGAATACTTAAGCATCAGAAACCAAAAGGAACAACAGGATAAAAATAATAAAAACTGGCACAAAAATTGCATATGCATTTTTAGTGTACTATAAAGTCTGTTTATAGTAATATTATTTATAATAATGTCCATATTTGTATGAATATATAACATATTTCACTGTAGTTGGGAAGACTGACCAAAGTATGCTCAATCTGCTGTCCACACACTAACAGTACAAACACAGCTTTGAGACCCCTGTTGCCCTTGTGTGTCTTCTTTTTTCAACCTTGAAACCAAGTGTAGACTGGAGAGACTTTGGGCCTTATCACACTACACTGTTATAGCACTGTCATTCCACTTTAACTGCCATGGCAATATCACATGGAATCATGGGATTTGCAGTTTAGGGAGAGGCATTCGGAATTCTCAGCCAGTGAGCTCCAGTGCCTCACCAAACTAGGAATCCAGAATTCCACAGGGTGCAGCCAGGCCAGTTATAAAGTGGCACAGTAGCGCTATAACAGTGTAATGTGATAGGGACCTTTAAAAGAAAGGGCATGTTCAGACAGAAAAGTGTGCTGTGACAGCACTTCAGTTAGAGGACTGGTGTCTGTAAAGTAGAACATCTGGTCACAGCACCTTCAGGGGAGATTGTTTTTCAGTGGAAGATAGATGTGTAGGTCTTGATCTGAGCAAAGATGATGATCCTAATATTGTGCTTTCTCCTTCAGAATAGATGTGGCCTGCTTAAGTGCACTCCTCCTCCTCTTCTTCATCTTCTTCCTCTTCTTCTCCTCCTCCTCCTCCTCCTCCTAAGGCCATTTCCACACTAGCCTGTTACAGTGCTATTATTCCGCTTTCAACATTCTATGGAACATTCTATTCTATGAACATTCTATTCTTATTCTTATTCTAGTTCTTCTTCTAATTCTTCTGCTCCTCCTCCTCCTCTTTCTTCTTTAAAAAGGGAAGTTTAATGCAATATTTGATTTGACCTTAAAAGTCACATTTTTGATCTTTAACATTAATGGAATATTTCAAGCATCACACCAGTTAAATATAAAACATGAAACATAATATATGTTACTTCCCAGCAGTTTCATATAAATGCAAATTAGTTTAAAACCTGAAAGGTAGATAGGAGGGGGATTGATTAAATCCATACATCTGAGTTTACAGATGTCCTGGATGATATCAGAATTCCCTGATGCTATAAGATATGAGTCTGTGTAGTTAAAACTAAAAGTGCACATGCCTTGTATATCTACACACCATCTATTATAGACTGGGAACCGTGGAATGGTGGCTTTGATTTGTAAATGCTGCAGCCTGTTTCACACAGCTCATGCTGAAAGGCACCACAGCGACCTATCCAGTAGATGCAGAATTAGGCAAAATTATTTACACTCAACAGCAAATGCTAATACTTTCACCATGCCATTACGAGTTCTGTTGGGCAAGGTTTTCACTGATGTGATGAAAACCTGCTGAATCATGTGGGGAGCCAGTTAAGTTTCTATGTGCATTTTGAACTCCAGTGTGCCAGTGTGAATTAGGAAGCCTTAAAGAAGAATGAGAAATAGAGAGAGAGACTTCAAAAGTATAATATTTGAGAGCCCACTTGTATTTTGAAGCAGAAATATGCACATGATATGAGAGGTGTAACTTTTTTGACAGTTTTTTAATTTTATATGTGAATTTATTAATATAAAATATCTTACAAAACAATAACTTATACACACCATATCATGACAGTATACCCAGCATTTAACTAACCACTCATATACATACAATATTTCCTTCTTTTTTGCCTCCTCCCCCTCCCCCTCCCAGGGAACGGTGTAGCTTATTAGTTTCCTTTTTTTCTCATGTGGAAAATCATTTTAACCGTTTCCTTTACTTTCTCATATCAGCCCCTTCCCTGAACAAACTCTCCAGTTACTAAACCAAACCTTCCTTTTACCAAAATATACCTTTCTTTTTTCCATTAGATAATCAAACATCATGCATTCTAATATGTACTGCACCCATCCATTACAATTCCATCTTTCTTTTTCTTTCCATCCATATGCAATTACTGCTTGTGCTGCTATAATTAATTGTTTAATTGAATATTTTTGTTTCTTCTTTAATCCTATATTCCTAACATCACAAATGATACATATTTCTTTATTTAATTGAATCCTCCCCCGCTCCAATTATTTTATGTATTTCTTGTTCTGTTTTCTTCCAAAAACTTTGCATCTTGGTACACTCCCACCACATATGAATATATGTTCCTTGTTTTTGGCAATGTAAGTGTTTTGAATGGTGAAAAACAAGGATTCTACCTGTATTTTTAAGAAAAAAATATGGCCACTGCTATAAGTAATAACAGCTGACAATTGTATCAGTTTCTTCCCAGTACCCTGCATTAAAGTTTGGGAGAAACCATTTCTGTTTGGTTTCAAAGTTTTTGATGACTCTTTAATTTGAGGTGCTGTGGTCTAGTGATAAAATCAAGAGATTTTGCAGTAGTGCTTCAGTCTCCTCCCTGAATCAAACTAGTATCTGAAGACTTCCTCTTACACCTGTCATATAAGGAGGGAACATTTCCATTTGGTCTCATTCCAGAAAAACACCTACACTCAAGCAGATTCTTATCTTTAAGAAAGACAATAGGCACAAGCAAGTATACAGCTAGGCAGTGTCTGTTCATTAAGCATTAACAAAGGAAGGTGAATATGCAGCATTGCCTAGTCTCCAGTGGAAATTACTCATATACAAAAAGCCATATATAGAGAGTGGACTATGGGAGACTGATACTTAATCGTCAGTATTTGCATCAGATTCTCTTTCCCTTTCCCTTTGTTAGATTTAGACTTAGTATTACAGATCCCATGTTTTTAATAAGAAGTTTGAGCCATAAGAAAATGTATTATGACTATGTAAATTTTTGCAAACTTCTGAAGAAAGACCTAAGAAGCAAAATCTGCAAGACTAGCATTCCTTTCTGTCACACTCCCAAGATGTCTGTCTGTCAGACTTCATAAAAGTTCAAGCCTTTCAGTGCGACATCCATCTGTAGAGTTAATACTGGTTTTATAGTTTTTAATTAAAAGGAGGCAAGGAAGAAAAGATAAGTACATAGGATATGATTAGGGGCTAGGCATATACATTAATATGAGCTTATATACCCAAATACATTTTCTTGAAGTCCATCCCTGGAAAATAAATATTCTATTCATGCATAGGCAAAGAGGTGAGATTTTCTGACCATTGAACAGTGGATGGTGATTGTTTGTTGCAGTGTAGCACTGCAGTACCTTAACATGATCCAGCAATGTATAACATGCACAGGAGTTTCAGTGTACGGACAGAATACGCTTCCTGGGAGGGGTTTTGCAATTTTCCATTTTAGTGAGTGAAACCATCTAAACAAATAATCAATTCATATTATTATGTTTCACCCTGTAACTAAGGCTTCAGCAAAAGTAGGCATGCAAAATAAATTAAAGATCAGGACTGCTCTGGCATGGATCCAGAGAAGCAGAAACCCAGTAATAAGTAGAGTTTTCACTTTAAATAGTTATTACAAATGTAAAGTTGGCTTTAAAACAGAAGGTACCAAGATCAGGGACCTCTCATTGACCCTTTAATCATAGTTGTTAATGTAATCTTTCTATGCCATCTGTCTAAACAGATTTAGATTTTACATGTATGAAAGCTTTGCTCAAAAGAAATAGCAAGACATATTTCTGATCCCAATTATATTTAGAATATTCCAGTATTTTAGATTTTGTTATATCATTACTGTCTATCAAGCTAGCCTTAATAATACAGAACTGATACAGAAGCATTATAGTCAATGCTACATTTTGTTCTCTTCTTGATGTTTATTCAGAAGTTTGTTGTACTTGTTGAGATAAATCCAAGTAACTTTATTTTTAAAAAGCACAATTCAGAGTTTGGTTCAAGTCTTCTGTTGCCCTTATTAACAACACAACCTGTCTGTTTTTCATCTAAGCCTAGCACCCCTAATCCTTTCTGTTGTCATTGTTGTCCCTTGTTATCCTTTAGGCGCATAGCTTAACTGTATGTGTGTTTTAATCCATTATTTTTTAGAAGAAAGCTGGGACATTATGTTAAATGTATCTTCAAGTTAAATATATCTGGTTTTCCTCAAACTGAATGTTGCAGACTGAATTACTGTATTTCAGTCTGAACCTAATGAGTATTTTTGCACCAACAAGCAATAATAAAGTTGAGCACTTATAAATGAGTATAAATGCTCAACTTTATACTTTTGCTAGGAAACGAAGAGTTTGAAGTAAAATCTGTATTTATTTAATGCACTTGAACAAAAAGGGCATGGAGTATATTTACCATATGGCTTAGCCATAAATACTTTTGGATATTTAAATTCCTCATAGCTGAATAATTAACAGAAGCTTCTTCAGTTAAATTACTTTTAAGTGGTCTGGTCAGGAGCTGGTATATATCATATGAATAGTGGAGTTTTAGATGTCAATTGTACTTTTACAGTGGTACACTGTATCAAGTGAAGGATCTGAATCTTTCTTTAACGTTTGGCTGTTCGCAGCTAATGGGAATGATGTATAGTACATATATCACTAGAAACCTTTTAGAGAGCAGTGTGTTCTGGGTTTTTCTTTCTACCACTGTCTCTTAGTACAGAGCCCCCATGTAATGCAACAGAGATAGGCAGGGTATCATACATCTCATTTCTTATTAATCATTCTTACAGCTAGAAAGGAACAGTTCCTCTGTTTTGGTCTGGCATTTTATTCTGACCAGAAGTGAACTCTAGCCAATGACCATAGCGAATTTAGCTTAGAAAATTGGTTTCTTTCTTTTCTATCTTTTTAAAAAAAAAGATAAGATGAGTTTCCAGCATCTAATACAATGAATGATCCAAAGCACTATCCATAGAATGGTGCATCGTTTTCAGATCTAAATGATCAAAGCAGTTAACCACGTGTTTTTGAGCCACAGTATTTACATGTGAAACGCAGCCTAATCCTCTGTATGTATCCTATGTACTTAGAAATAATTCCAGTATGTTCAGTATGGCTTGATCTCAAAGTGGCAGCTAGGGTACACTTTGGATTCTGGATGATGTCTACAAGACAATGAAGTTGAACTCCTGTTTACACAGAGCTTGTAATGAGCCACTGAGCTGTGTGGGACTTAGGCCATTTCTGCATGGTGCCACTATCCTGCGATGGGGATGCATTGGCAGTAGTCTGCAAGTTGTACTTTTGCACAACATTATCACGGTCCCACAGCCAACGCATCCCCACCCACTGCGATTGCAGGATATTTGCTTAACGGAAAAAATCTGTTAAGCGCCCATGATTATGCAATGCTCCTGTCACTGCTGGCCATGCAGAAGGAGCAGAAGTGCCAGTAAGTGCTTCCTTCCCTAGCGCAGCACAGGAAAGAGGCCGGCTGCACTGCAGGAGGAAAGCACATGTCGCTTGCACTTCAGGCAGTTGGCTGAGTGCAGAAGGGAGCATTTGCATTGTGCTCCCTTCCTGATAGAGGCACTGCTGGGATGACACTGGGACCACGACAGGAACCAGTAAGGTGCAGAAATGGCCTTAGTAAGTATATACACATAGGCACACACTGTAAAAGTTTCTTAAATGGAAAGAACTCTGCTAAAACTCATTTGGATTTACTTACCCTTTTTTCCTTGAAATATTTTTGCTTGTCATTTCATTAAGACATAGACATATTCCTGGTGTTTCTTTACCTACACACACAACTATATTCCTGATAGAAGAGCAGAAAGGTAAACATTCTGGTTTTTTTCAAAATGGATAGAATATTCGCAAGTTTCAGATTTGTTAATCACAATGTAACTTCTACATATTCCCTGGCAATTTCTTTCAAAAAATTTGTTTACTGTGATACAACTTATTATGACCTTTATAAGGCTTCGTGCCCAGATAAGTGTACTTAAGATTGCAGGCTTAGGTACCTGAACTCAACAAGAGGCTTGCTTGAGTTAATGTAATAAAGAAGGAAAAGTTATAACTTCTATAAAAATCTTCCTGGTACTTTCCCTGCGAACATGGACGTAACAGCACCTTTTATAGTTACGGTATACATTAATTCTTTCCAGTGTATTCTCCCCAGAAGAAGCAAGAGACAAACTTTGTCCATAATTGTGAACATATTAATCTTGTAGGTGCTGCCTAAAAGATTCTGTAAGAGAAGCAGTATGTTAAAAGTTAACAGTACTTTGTCTTCCTTACAATATAAATATACATTTCAATAATTTTCAACATACTTTCTGCATTTGATCATCTCCCAGAAGGTGGAATCCTCATTGGTGGAGTGCTTTTCAGAATATTTATCACATCATAGCTTTCATTAGTGGGTGTGAGCATAGGCCTTGATGTAGGAGCTAAATAAGTGACTATCTAGCCTGGAGGCAAACAGTGCTACATATTGAGCAATGTACACTTTAATACCAGTTCTGGACACCCTTTATATCTGGGAACTCCTAGCTTTGTAGGTGTGTCATATTCCTTCATCTTCCTTGTAGAGGTGTTACAGATACTATATGCAAGCCTAAATCCAATGACTAGTTCTGACTAGAGTAGGACCATTGACGTCCTCTCCACACTACACTGTTATAATGCTGTTATTCCACTTTCAACATCCTGTGGAATTCTGGGGTTTGTAGTTTACTGAGGCCAAAGAGCTGAGAATTCTAAATGCCCCTCCCTAAACTGCAAACCCCAGGATTCCATGGGATGTTGAAAGTGGAATAATAGCACTATAACAGTGTTGTGCAGAAATGGCCTGAGTCTTACATGATACGTTGGCTTACCAGGTCCAATTTAATGGATTTAACTGATTTAATGGATCTACTCTATTTGGGATTATCAAGTGCATTTAGGCTACACACAGCCCTAAATATGTATCTGGGATTTTTTATACCATTCAGATAAGATGTAAGACACTGACACCCAAGTAACATTCTGGGACAGATCTACTGGTGGTGGTAATTCACAAGGCTGGCAAAAAGCTCTCTTTTTGAAGAGGGTATTACAGTCAGGGAAAGAATCAAACCATCTTATCTATATCCCACCTTCCAAAGAAATCAGAGTAGGATAGATGATTCTTCCCAAATTTATCCTCACAATGACTGTCTGAACTGCTTAAGAAAACCCAGATAGGAACTAGCCTAAGGACCTTCATGGTTGAAATAGGATTCATTCATTGTCTTCCACAGTTCCAGACCAACACTCCCAACCGCAGTGCAACCAACTCTCCCATACTGGTTGTAAACAATTTTGCTGATAATTATTTAATAATTATTTGATAATTTAAAGTCGTTTATACCAAAAGTGTCTGAGGAAATGAGTAAGTTAAGAATTTGATATATTCTATCAAAAGCAATAAAGTACTCTGTCAAATCTCCAATGCAGAATTTCCAGAATCATTTAAATGTTTCTTTGACAGGTTCTTCTTTCCTAAACCTTATCTAAAATACATGGGCCAGAACCCTGTTGTCTCCACTAGTGTGGTTACACTGTGAGTGAAAGTAAAGAGGGTGATAGCAAGAGAGAAATGGCTGTGGACACAGTAATGGTGAGGCACGGAGGGAAGGACCATTGACAATGGCAGAGAGGGCTTCAAGTTCTGAGATACCCATTTTTTCCAATGCTTACCTGGAGGAACTTCTTGAAGGCAAGATGTTCTGTGACTTATGGCACAGGCAATTGTCAAAGCTACTCCTCCCAGATCACCTTGGCTATGAGGACTCCCACACCTCCCCCACTCCCGATATGAGGAAACAGGCATCCTTAAGCCAGAAGCCTTCTTCTGCCATTGCTGCTGCCGCGGGCTCTGCCTGCTCCTCTTGCTCCTCCTCCTCACACAATCCTAGAGAAAGTGTAACTGCTTGAATTAATGGATTGTTACACAAGCTCTATGCACTGACATGATTCCAGTCTTGGTCTCCTTGTTTCTTGGATGTTCAGTAATAATGTTCAATGATAGTCCCTAAGAATGTATGGATGAATGTATTGATAGAGAAGCTGGGAAGTCTGAAATGATGGGACTTAGAGTAGCATGGAATAGTGTAAAAGAATCAGCCAGACCTCTGCAGAGTTACTAGCCTTTTTTATTAACAGCTATTTATAAAATAGATTTTTAAGCTGATGCCTGGAAATTAGGATACCAGTTTTGAGAAGCAGCAGCTTGACCTGGGAGGGCATATAGGCATGGAGAATGGAACTGGTAACAAAGGAGACAGTACTGCCAAGCTCCCAGAGTGCAGAAAGTAAGCAAGCCCCACTTTGAATAAATAACAGCTAAGTGACTGATGTATTTGAGGCGGGGGGGCTGCTACATGACAGGCCCAAGACACATTGCCTTGATACTTGAAGCCCACCAGATTTTATGCAGAAGTGATATAATTTAGTATGTTAATTCATTTTCTTATGGAAAGTATAAATGTATGTGCCTTTCTTTCTTGTGACACATTCAATTTGTGGAAATCTCACCGGATATCAATATTTCTTTGGGATCAGAGTGAATAAAAGATTTTTTTTATTTTGATCTCCCTCTGGTGTGTAACTCATTGGTTTTGTTGCAGTCCAAGGAAAACCTGCCCATTGTTGCCATCAGTATGAATGTAAAGAGAGGAGGTTCTCTGTACAGATGGAAAAACTAGTGAATTAAAACGCTAATTTTTATAAAATACTGTTTTAAATACAAGCTCACCAGTTCACCTTAAAATAAGTAGTGGGGATGAGGATGGTAGGACAGGCCACATAGGAGTCTATCAGGTTTCCTGGGTGGATTATAGAACCAGAATGTAATTTATATATGTATGTGTATGTGAGTGTGTGTGTGTGTATACAACATACACATACATACACATACTTGGCTAGCTTTCTGGACTTAGGCTGGCTATCTCAAGGCAAGTTACAGACATAAATCACAAAAGCACAACTCAGTAAGAGAGCTAGTTTAAAACAACAGAACATAAACATCAAAATGGCTAAACCATGTGCAACTTTAAAAAATTAACAAGGCAAAAGAAACAACAGCAGATACCCAGCAATGTAAAACCAATAGTTTTACCAGTAAAAGTAATTATCAGTTGAACAGAAATATGCATAAAATATTGCATTAGATTGTGCTATAACTAAATAATAATGAAAAGGGAAAATGAACTGGTTAATGTTCATTTCTTTTGTTACAAAGTGCTTTTAAACCAATAAAGAATGTTTTAAAAAGTGTTTTGAAACTAATAAAATGCTTTAAAACTAATAAAAGTTATCTACAAAGCATAAAAAAAATGACATAGGTTGCTTTTTAGACAATCAGAGAAAACTTCACCCACACTTTTGCAGATTGTCCATGTGCAAGGAAGGTAACCTTGCTACAGGGGAACTTGCTTTATTTTATTTTTCTAAAATATTTCCTTATTTTGACACTTCATTGTTGAAAAATAGCTTCGAAAAAGAGAAAAGATCCTGACTCAATAACACAAGAGCAGTGAAATCTGTGATTTCCATAAATTAGGAGTGGAGAAAACTTTGAGTATGGGGCTTGTGATCTATGTATATGGACTAAAGAAGCATTAGACAGTTAGCATCTATAATGTTTGTACATCCTCATTCTATAAATGACTCATGAACTATTACAGTTAAGTTGGCTCTCAAAGCAGTCAGTTCCACATTTCCTGTCTATAAATATTGCAATATGAATGCTGTTTAACAGTAGTTATACCATCAGAAAAACCTCTCAGTTGATCACTGTGATACCTTGATGCACCCTTCTCCATTGATTCCCACAAGAAGTGAGAGAAATAATCCATGGGTTGCCCCCCCCCCGGGCTTCTCAGGAGACAGATAAGCCACAATATCAGGTTTAGACATCATGATAAGCAAACTACAGACTGAAGTTGTATGGCCTGTGTAGCCACTTCTGTTAAAGAATCCTTTCTTACCATTTCACACAGATGTGTTCAGTACAGTCATCAAGTTCTAGGGCTGGGTAGACCATGATGTCATTTTTTAATCAGTATTAATCAATATTAAAACATTTTATGTAACTAACACATTTTATGTAGTATAAGATTTTATGGATCATACCTTACTCCTGTGGATTATAGCTTACTTTAGCAGATTCATGCAGGCCACAAAAATCTCAATCTTGAAGGTACCACTGCATTTATTGTTGACTTGACTGCAATAGACTTGCTCAGCTTCTGGCCCGGAAATTTCTGCGTACTTAGAAATTACCGTCCCTGCCCCATCTCTCTTAACCTTCACATCTTGTGGCCCTTCCAGCATCCCTCCCTATCAACTATGCTGGTGAGGACTGTTGAGAGTTCCAGTCCAACAACATTGGGAGGGGGTGCATGGATCCCTCTCCTACATTAGGATGTAGGATTACACATAATGGAATGTTTCACAGAGTTAAAAGCAATGGAGCAGACTTAAAAGCAACATGGACATTTTTAAAAGCCAGATTTTTTCCCCAGGAGAACTTCTGAAGGTGGGAAGATGTTTTATTCACCTCTTTGAAACAGCATCATGAATAAGTGTTAAAGACTGTGACACCATGTTAATTATGTGCTTCTCTGTCACTTAAGCATGGAGGCATAAGCAATCATTCCAGAAGAAGGAAGAGTGAATAACTAGAGTGCACATACTGAACAGGATACTGGACTATATGTTCCATTGGTCTGACTTGATACATGAGTTCTTACATTCTTGTTTCTGTTTTACAGATAGCTGGGGCTTTATGGTGGTATTTCGTATCAAAAGGAATTGAGTACTTGGATACAGTATTCTTCATCTTAAGAAAGAAATTTAACCAAATCAGTTTTCTACATGTCTACCACCATTACACCATGTTTACTTTGTGGTGGATTGGCATAAAATGGGTTGCAGGAGGACAGGGTGAGTAACCATGTTTATAGCTATAAGGTACAGAAAGTAAAACTGATATTGGAAGAAATATTTTTGCACTTGTGTACCTATTTTTCATATTATTGTAATAGGTATTAGTTATGTGTTTATCTCTGTAATGGATATGTGTTTAGTTCTGTAATGCTGAAGTTACAAGAGCCCCAGTCAAGCACAGTGAAGAACAAAACCAGCTAGCCTCTCCACCAAGATCCACATGTAGAATTGCAGCTTCTGTACGCACAGAGATTGCCACATTAGCTAGAGCACTGCAGTATGGCAGATTCCAGGTCAAAAAGAGTTGTACAAGCAAAGTCACTACTCTGTTTGCATTGTATATGTTTCAGTTTGTGTGCAGATACCTGGGGAAAGACTATATAATGTTCAAGACATGGAAGACAGAACAGAGCTGCTCAGGATGGTCCTGCTTGCCTGTAAGGCCTCTGCCATTCATTAACACCTGAGTAGGGTGAAGTAGGGTATAGTAGTAGTAGTAGGGTGAAGAAAGTATATCCTTTCTTGTCTGGGAAATGTGGGGGAGGAAAGGAGTATATGACAGGTGCTCTAGAGATTATGAAACACTCTTCTCGTGGGCATAAAGGTATGGCTGTGGTGCAGATTTTGTGTGCAAAATCTCCTTAGGTCTGTTTAAGCTAGGATTCTGCAACCATGAAAAAAAGAGTTTCTGATTGTGTGTTGCTTAATTAGCAATATTTCTATGGTGATTAAAGGTTTTACCATAGCTCCAGCTTGTCCATTTAAATCAGAATTAAGTCCACTTAGTTTCAGGGGCACTTAGTTCAGAGTAAAGGTGTTTAGATTTCCCACATAGATTTTTATTCTTTTTTAGTGAGAAGAAGGTTTGAAATCTAGCTTGAAGTGTGAAATCGTCTCACTTTATAACCAGAAATGGTTGATAAGGATAAGTTTAGAGCAGTGGTTTTCCTCTGTCCCTACAGCTTCTTTGGACTTCAGCTACCAGAATAGCTGACAATTGGTTATGCTGGCTGCTGAGAATCAAAGACTGAAACACCTGGAAGATCCTAAGCTGAGAACCACTGGTTTAGAGCACATAATTCCTTTCCAGTGTTTTTGGCCCATGTGAGAAAAGGGGTGGAGAGGTAAAGCCAGAGGCTTCTCCTTGTGCTTTAGCCAGGGAACCCAAACAACATCAACAGGCAGAATCACACTCCCTGACTTCGCACGGCATTTACCATGCGAAAGGGCCTCTGGAGCGTTGCACGATTGCAAGGAGCATTTCAGACAATGTCCTCGCAATTGCGCAATGCTACCAGGGCCAGCAGGCGCCAATTGCGCACTATTCATTTTCGGCTTATAGCCCAAAATGGTGCGCAATCGCCCATTGCTCTGGGGCCCCACGCACACTTACCGTCCGTGCAGAGCTCCGCGGCCCTCACACTTTCTTCCCAGCGCAGCCTAGGAAAATACCCAGCTGCACTGCAGAAGGAAGAGGCAGAGCCCTCATGTTGCCTGCTGGCTGGCAGGCAACAGCTGCGGAGCTGAAGCAGCAGGAACGCGAGAGTTTCTCGCAAGAGGCTGCTCACGTGATCGCCACGCCCCCATGCCAGATGAAGGTAAGTTGCAGAAAGGGCCATTGTCCAGGGTGGAGGGGAGACCTCCTTCCTGATAAGTTTCTCTATTCTGACTTAAAATTTTATCAATTCATTTCCCATAACACATTGGTTCTGATCTTCCTGTTCACTGTCAGCCTTTAGCCAACTGGCAGGAACTGAGGTTATTCATCTTACCTGCGCACCTCTATAAACATTATGTGTCAGGAGAAAATAGGCTGCACTTTAAAATGGTATGCACAGTTTGGTGTTTGTGTCCCAAAGAGGATACTATAGAGCTAGAAAAGCTGCAGGAAGTGGCTGGATCATCAGTCCTGTGATTAAGGATTACAACATTTCCAGTTTAGGAGAATGGCAGGTAAGGGAACATGTATAAAATTATGAGTGGCATATAGATACTGGAAAGGGAAGTGTTTTTCTCTTTCTGCAATAATACTGGAACCTAAGCTCAGCTAAGAAAGCTGAATCATGGGAGATTCAGGAAAGATGAAACAAAGTACTTCTTCATACAGAGTATAACACCAACGTGAGATGTAATTATGTCCATCTACTAACCAACATGCACAAACATTAACAGGGTGTAGACAATTAGATAAATTAATAGAGAAACAATGGAATATTGGAATACTTCTTTCTAAAACAATTAACTAACATTTCCCCTTTGCTAAAATGACAATAGCTGTTAGTCTTTTTAAAAAATTGTCCTGAGTAGAGATTTCTGGAAACTGCTAACTTGCACACTTAAACCAATCAGAAGAATCAAACATACTTGTTAATATTTCTCATATTTCATATTTAGAACTAAAAATATTTTCCCACTCTAGTAGAACTGTAAATCCAGTTTATAACCATTGTTTTTAAATTTTATTTTAAGATATAATAAGGAGACCATGAAGATTGTGGTACCATTCTTGTAATGTACAAATACTTTTTTCTTTCTTTCAACAGCTTTTTTTGGAGCTCAAATTAATTCTTTTATTCATGTTGTTATGTATATGTACTATGGACTAGCTGCATGTGGGCCAAAATTCCACAAATACCTTTGGTGGAAACGATACTTGACTATAATGCAGCTGGTAAGTAATGTTTATTTTTCACATTATAATACTTCATATTACACATATTTTTTTTCAAATTTAGTGTATTATACATTGTCCCAGTTCATGATGATGGTTTCATTTATAATTTGAATGGGAAAAATGGTTTGAGTGGTATGCCTACTCACCTTAAAAATTATTTCACTTTCTATTCTGTATGGCCCCAAAATAACAATTTTTGGGGACCGGGGAGACAAGAGTTTTCTTTCAGTCCCAGATTTGATCAGAAATGTTCAGGATGCAAAGGGACCTTGGAGGCTAACTAAGAGAAAGAAGTTAGTAGCTTAAGCTTTTGTAGACTTAAGCCATTTCCACACTACGTTGCTAAAGTGCTGTTATTCCACTCTCAACATCCTATGGAATCCTGGGGATTGCAGTTTAGGGAGGGGCCTTTAGAATTCTCAGCTAGAGAGCTCTTTGGTCTCAATAAACTACAAATCCCAGAATTCCACAGGATGTTGAAAATGGAATAAGAGCATTATAACAGTGTAGTGCGGAAATGGCCTAAGTCTACTTCATTATATCCCAACTAGATCTCATTGCATACTGATCTAGACTAACATGACTATGTCTTTGAAATGTTCAGAATGTCAACCTTAGTCTAAATATTAGGTTTGGTCAACATTTATTCATAAATGTGCATTCCATAGCAAATAATCCAATTTTTTTTCTAAGGTTCTTGAAATCATTAACTGATCAAAAGCTTAAGGACTGAAGTCTGCATTTGGGCCCATTAGATAACACACCAACGCTTCAGCACAACATAAATATCCTCTTACTGACCTATGCTGAGACATACAGCCTCCCCGTCCTTTATTATAAAACTCAAAAGTCACCCAACACTGCCATTCCATTCCAGGACTTGAGAAACCTCTGACACTTTATAGTATAGGTGGTAAATATTTAAAATTTAGAACACTAGAATTGTAGAATTAGAAATCTTGCTATATACCGCACCATTGAAATTAGATTTTCTGCTCTCAGGTCACCTTAGTAAGATTATGGTAGCTCTGAAAGAGCAAGTTGGAATAAGAACAGTGTTCTAAACCAAATGTGGAGATCAAGGAATAGAATTCTGCTTTTAATAATAGATATTCACAGAATATTCTGTTCTGCTATGTTCTGTACTTAATTACAGAACATAATAGAATGGAATATTCTCTTTGACCAAAATATATTATTAAGCGAACATCTATTACTCACTGCATGAACAGATTGGTTGAAATCAGCTCATGCTGCTCCAGAGATTACCTTGTATACACAATAGCTTCTTGCATGTGTAGACCTTCTCTGTGCTGATTTACAAATACTAGATTCAGGACCCTGTTGGCTACTACTATATAATGATAGTCTGAGCAGACAGGAAGAGGCAAGCCACAAAGTTTAAAATATAATGATCTATTTCACCCCCACAAGAAATATTTTACAATATTAAATAAATCAGGTAAGCAAGCTCAGATTTAGCTTTAGCTAATTTTTTCATTATGGCTATATTAAAATAGTTATCCTTAGCAATAAACAGAAAGTGAGGCTCCACTTATTGTGAAGAATGTCCATGTATTAATGTGGAAATCTTTTTTTCTAAATACATAGTAAAGGTATCTTGACTTAATGTCACTGATTAATAAGTTTGTTTTCTACAAATATCAGGAATATTTTTTCTCTCTCCCTCTTTCCCCTCCCTGTCTATGTGTGTATAGCATAATTATTGTGATTTTACTGTGATATGTTTGTAAATTTGATTTAAACAAATATAGTTTAAGTTTTCCAACTTAGCCTGGTTTTCTTTTAAATATATTATTTGTATTCAGATTTGTTTTCAGGATAAGCAGAACCTGGAAATTAACTTCATCAAAGGAATCTCTATGGTTATTCATTACTCAGTTTTTCTCATTATTCACATTTCTCTTTTACTCAGGATATCACTATTTAATTTTCAGTTCCTTTTTACTTCCCAGTTCCTTTTTACTCCCTTGTTTTTTAAAAAAAAATCTACAAAGAAAAATCCCCTCAAACGACGCATGATTTTTTTTATTTATTTTTTTTTTGCTGTGTAAAAGTAACAAGAAATCGTTAACAAGTAAACAGCACTTGTTTGCTTGCTTGTTTTCGTGAATGTATATCCTGCTTTTCTCTCAATATGGGATCCATGGTGACTACTTGTTATTTTTTATGTGCAAAATAAATAAATATACAGTTACTACATTATTTTCAAAAGGAAGATCACTATGCCCTCATCATCCCCCCAAAAAGTTACAGGTGACGTGTTATTTCAAACCCTGAGTATAAAATGAACCCAAATAGAAGCATATTAATCAGAATCTTTGACCTTCTGTCTTTCAGATGCAATTCCACATAACACTTGGTCACACAGCCATGTCTATCTATATTGATTGTCCCTTCCCTAAATGGATGCACTGGGGTGTCATTTTCTATGCCATCACTTTCATTGTTCTGTTTGGTAACTTCTACTATCGGACATACAAGATGCCCAAGGAGCCAGTAAAGAATGGCAAGATTACCAACGGTGTTGTGGCAAATGGTACAAGCAAACCAGAAAGCAGCCTAGTTGTGGAAAATGGAAAGAAGCAGAAGAAAGCAAAAGGAGAGTAACTTGATCCAGGCCTTAACCACTGTCGGCAATGAGGAGTCTCCAACTGGGCTGTAAAAAGAGAAAGAAGCGTTATCCTATCTGTATCAATTGACTTTTAGGCTATTGAAGAGATAGAAAACATTATTTATGAAGATTGTTTTAACAAGAATCTTTCAACTTAAAAATTTTCTCTTGTAATTATGTAATTATTAAGACTTTCACGCTCTCTATCTAAACTTTTAGACTACAGGTGTTGCTAATGTAAGAAATAATTGCTGGAATAGCATACACTGTCAGTCCAGTGTTTAATATTACAGCTAACCCAGAATACAATTGACTCGTTGGAGCAGACATTTCTTTTGGAGTGTGGAGGGGAGCTTATAAATCTTTCTGATTCTGTCAGAAATTGTAAGGAAAAATAATTCTCTATTAAAACGTAGAATATTTCTTGCCCTCTTTTAATTTTTTTTATCATAGTTTTGTTTGTATTATCTTAGATTAGGTTATATTGACACATTGATTTGTCCTAGTTTTTCCACCATGTTTGTTACAACCTCTTACAGTGTGAAAATACACCTACCTCTTCATTTGCTGAAAACACCTATTATTATATACTTCCAAAAGATGTCATTTGGCCCCCACATAAATTTCAGTTTATGCTAATTAGGGAAGTGTTCGCCTCTCATTAAGAACATGTATCTTCTCATTAACAAAATGTCCTTTTTAACGAATACTTTGTCTAAGGATAAAATGTATTGAAACTGTTATTTGAAACAAAGGACAAATCATGGTGCAAGACAATCTCTGTTTCTAAGATGTCTTGAAACTATCTGTCGTCTCCAAATGCATGGAACCCATGGTGCTAATGCTTATAAAATGGTTAGGTGTTTTGTTGTCACTGGAGGGGAGATGAAGAACAGAACTCAGTTTTTTGTTTTGCTAATGGCCTAGTTAGTTTGGGACACACTGAATATAAAGAAAAGAAATGTATCTGTGTAAAGTGTCTTGCAGCTGGAGGCCCGCACCCAGCAGGAGGACTCAAGTTAGTCATAAGTAATTTGTTCCATTCAGTTCAATGGGACATAACTGTGATTAACTTTAGCTAAATTGGGGCCGAAGTGCTTAAATGCCAGAAGCAACTGTATTGTAGATGTGTTGCTGTGAACTGTTTACTTACAAGATGGTCTTGCTTTTTAGTACTGTAATACTTGCAGACTCATGATCTGTTTAAACAGGCACTGTACATGTACATGCATTGTTTATGGTTCTTGCAGTCATCTCGCTGCAAGAGCAGTATTAGCTGAGAAGATTCCATTCCTTGCGTATCGACTTCTATAGGGTTGCAGTCCAATATGCAATTACCTGGAAGTAAGTCTCACTGAACTCAGTGGGGCTTGCTTTTGAGTAGACATGCATAGGCTTGCACTCTTTTTTTAGCTTCCATGGCAGTTTGGTCATCATTCCTTCTGCTGAGCCGTTGTGGCTTCTCTCTAATACCAACTGTCAGGCATACCTCAAGTTTTTTACCATGAACTGTATGGCACTACTGAGACAAAAGTTCAGTAACACTCTTTAATGGACAGAGAGAAGTCATGATTTGCTCCAGTATGGAGTGAGATTGAGGGGAAAGTAGAACCAAGGAGGTCTTTAGCTTCTCCACTGTCTATATTGGAGCCAGTCATACACTTAAGAGATAAAGGCCTCTTTAGTAGTGTATTTTATATCATTAAAATAAAAACTGTTGAGCTGAGGCATTGAATTCTGTTTTACTTTTCCCCATCTTGTATTGTCTGTAATAAACAATAGAAGACAGATTTTTACTGTATCTTCATCTTAATGGTTTTATCCCAAACTCTAATTTTTCAGTCCCAAAACATAATTGGAAGGACTATAAATATCGTTTCTGACATCAAGCATAGTTACAAGCTAACTTGTTAGCTTGATCTCCAAAAATAAAACAGACTGGAATGGTGAATACTGTCCTGGGCCACAGTCCTAAACACACTTACTAGGGTATTAGCCTCATTGGACACTGTGGGGCGTACTTCTGAGTAAATATGTATAGGATTGCACTGTTGGGACAGCACATCCGATCTGCTGGATCATTATTAGCCTGGGACCATTAAGAGACCTCTTGGCTTAGTCTTGTTTCTTTTGTGCTTTCCAGAAGAAAGTACAAAAACGGACAACGTGAAATTCTGGTTGGTTTCAGTGGGGAGAATTAAGCATGTGCTTTAATCTTCCATTGAAATTGGGTGAGACTTGCATGTGCTTAACTTTGGCTGGATTGTTCCCTAAAATGTATGGAAATTAAAAAAAAAAAGGTAAACTTGTTTGCAGATATTTTGCCCTCTTTGTACTGTATTAAGATTTCAGCATGGCATTATAATTAATTCTGTTATAATCCAGATTAAGTAAAGTATTTTGATGAAAAGATACAGGATGTTAGCATTTTATGCCTCTGCGGATAATATTGAGAAATGTTCTCTAACGACAATGGTGTAATTTTTGCCACACCTGTTGACATAGATTTCATCTGTCATAATTTTTTTGTCCCTCTATTTGCATAGACTATGAGCATTACAGATTCATATCCATGAGAACACACAGGGCTACAATTACAGCTGAAAATCTGAATCATTTGTTGCTTGTAAACAAGGAATGTGTTTGATAGTGATGCCCAAAGCTACCAACACTGATAATCACTATTCAGTGCAAAATGCACCCACGTTAAGATTTGTATCTGAAGTATCTCTGGCATGCGAGGCTATGTGGCAGATGCTATTCAATAGCATGCCTGGAGATTAATTGCATTATAGCATTGGCCAGTGGCATACTGTCTTTGGGGACAAGTATACACAGAGTGAAAAGCCACTGCATTTCTTGACTTCCTTACTCATGTACCTGTGCCTGAAAAACACTACCACTGCCACATAGATGTTACTTCTTTTTTCTTTTTTTAAAGCAATGCATTAAATGAACCTCAGTAAGAGAGCTTGGGGTATTTCCATCAGCAAGAAAGGATTTCTAGACTCTTCATTTCATTGATCATTCAGTGTGTGGTTATGAAGTGATTATATTATATGTCACTACTCAGTGGGTGTCTATGAGAAGAAATACCATGCCAAGAAGCTGAATGTTTCTGGTTTTGCATTAAAAAACTCATGTTTTAAACTTATGATTTCTCCCACCGCCATCTTTTTTGTATTAATGAAGTCTTAGGAGGACAATGGCTGAGTAGCAAAGGGCATGCTTTACATACAGAAAATCCTACTTCCCTTTCTGGCATGCTCCATTTAGAAAAAATGCAATTTTTTTTAAAAAAAATAAAACTATTTGTGGACACCTTGAAGGATAGAGTACTCAAAAGGGAGGTCTTGTGTATTAAAATCCCAATGCCCTAAAGTTACCAGATTCCATTTGATCTTGGAAGTTAAGCAGGGTTAGTCCTGGTTAGTACTTTGATGGGAGACCACCAATGAATATCAGATGCCATAGACTATAATTCAGAAGAAGGAACTGGCAAAACCATCTCTGAGTGTTCTTTGGCTAAGAAAACCCTATGAAATTCATGGTATCCCCATAAACTGACAGGCAGCTTGAAGACACCTGCACACATAAAGTGGAATCATAATGGGTCAATTGTTTGTGAATGTGCCCATGGATTCTTGTTGTGTACCTTCAAGTTGTTTTCAACTTATGGTGACCCTAAGACAAAACTATCACACAGTTGTCTTGGCAAGATTCATTCAAAGGGGGAGGGTTACTTTTACTTCTTCAGAGGCTGAGAGAGTGTGACTTGTCCAAGGTTTCCATGACTGAACAGGCATTCAAACTCTGGTCTCAAACTACACTCAAACTACTACACCACCCTGGCTCTCCATGGACTCCATAGTAGTCTTTATTAATCTGCCTTCCACCCAAAACAGGATAGCCATCATCATAGGAATGCTGACTGAACTCAAAGGGCTGAATTAATATAAAATACCACCACCCCAAAAAAAAGATGGGCCTTTTTTAGTTACCTTCATCTCTGTTTAAAAATACTGTCAGTAACTTTACAAATGCTTTTCTCCAAGCATTAATTGCCACCTAGAACAAGTGGAGATAACTACTAATCCATACACCCCTATCTGTCCTTTCTGGTTCCATCTCTTTAGGGAGGCCAGAAAGGACACTCATTTCCAGCTATGGAAAGGTAAGGACCTTCACAGAATCATCTTTGTCATTTTTTTCCCCATATGGATGCAGTCTCTTTTTTTCTGTGTGTGCATGTGCATTGTGCCTGAGTGCATTCAGGTCAACATTCTGTTGGACATTTTGTATCTTGGTTCCATTGTACAAGGTTGCCATTCAAAACAAGAGCCAAGATCCAGCATCAGAAGCTATACTGTGTAAGTTTACAAGGATGTAGCCAAGTCTCTGATGTGATTTGCAACATTTCTTGTGAATTGCAATGATACACATTGAGGCACTGCACATGGTATCCACTGCTCAGTGGGACCCATAGGGTAATGGCCACACTGTTGGCTTGGCTTTTGCAATGGTCCCAATGATGTAGCTACATTGCCCTTCCCCTCCTGAGAATACAGTCTCTCTGCAACAACACAATTCAACTTTATATGATTGTAAGGCAGTTTATGATGCCATAACTTCCCAAGAGGATGTCAGCCATTAGTTGTGCACGCCAATTAATGCATAACTCTGCATTCAGAGATTTATGCTAGATAACCTCAGTGTGGCATCTTGGCCTAAATATATCAGACACTGAGTCAGACTGGATGGTTGCCTCTATTTAGACCACCTCCATGATTGTCAGAAAAAAAAGTCTGCAAGAGTGTAAATAGATGGCACCTTTCTTGTTCTAGATGGTCTTTAAATAACCTGAACTTATCACCCTCCTGCTGGTAGATAAAGAACTTTGGTGTTTATGTAGCTCTTTTGCCTGCAGGCAGAAAACATCTGGAGACAGATGTTGAATATGTTGGCAAAATTATCTCTTAGCAGATTGATTATGATGAGAGCCTTTTGTTGTATACACCTGTTGCTGGAAAGAGCAAATATCTTATTTCTTTATTACTAAGTTAACCCAGGATGGGTTTTGCAAAGGGCTGAAGTCTTCAGTGAGTTTGCTTTTCTCACCAAAAAAAAAAAAAGTATGGGATCTAATCTTACATGAGAAATTGACAGCTAGAAGTTCTTAAAGATAAGGCATAAAACCATAGATAACTTTTAATGACATTGACTGGAATCCTGTTAGCCAGTTATGACTGTGTAACCTAGAGTTACATGCCAGTGATTGTTTTGTATTCATGACTCCTATGTAATCCCTAGTTTGGCGGTTTGCAGGGACCATGAAAGTCTTGCAGTGTCCACTTACCAGGAAGCAGCCACTGTGATGGATGGGGATCTGTTCACCTGCTGACTGGGGAACGGCCAGCTGAGAGTCCTACCTACCCCCCACAAACAATCTCCAGTGCAAAGGCGTTTGAAACAGGGGTGTCCTGTCACGCCGGAAATCGCTCACGGAAGGGGGTGAGACCATCAGCTGCTTCCCAATCAACAAGGGAACAGATCCATGTCAATCACAGTGGCCAATACCCAGCAAATGGGGGTTGGGAAGACTGGAAGGATTGTTATGGTTTTCACTATGTAGAACCATAACTAAGGCCATTTCCGCACTAGACTGTTATAGCGCTATTATTCCACTTTCAACATCATATGGAATCCTGGGATTTGCAGTTTTGGGAGGGGCCAGGCATCCCCTCCCAGAACTGCAAACCCCAGGATTCCATATGATGTTGAAAATGGAATAATAGCGCTATAACAGTCTAGTGCGGAAATGGCTTAAGATTCCAGCCACCATATATAATCTGGTTGCCTAGGATACAAGTGGAGGTGTTACAAAGTCTTTCTTTGGGAATTGTAACGAGCTCTTTCTAAACAATATAGGTGCAATGATGTACTTCTGAAAAAGAATACTCTGCTAGTTAATATTGGTCGCATGTTAAGATGTGGACTAGTCTACATATAAGAAATGTCCTTGTGGATCCTTTTTTAACTCAAATGGGATCTTTTTATTACTGTAGATATGTTTCTGTCTGCTCTATGATTTTTTTTTTTAAAAAGGTAAACCTCAGTAAATAATAAATTTCCACTCCAAAGAATACTATCATAGGGAGCTAAAGATAGGGCTGTATACTGCTGAAGAGAAAAATTTAAATCTTTGTCGGGTTAAATAAACCAATGGTCAGATGTTGTATAAAATTGTTTCTTATGTTCCTGCAATGATAAGGCGCATAAGACACTGAAATATCTATGTCCCTATTAAGCCTCCTGAAACAAAATGGTTTCCCTACATATATTTCACTTCTTTTTTAGGAAAACTGTATGTGCACCAGATTGCCAGCATTTGTGCTGGGGATGTAGAGTGGAAGAGCTAGAATGATACAAGAAAGTAGCTTTCTTCCCCTTGATTGTATTTATATAGTCCCACACAGTGGGAAGTGGCATTCACGTGGTTTTGGCAACATATGAAGATCTCAGACTGTCAAATAAATGAGCTATGTCATTATTAGGGATTAAAGGATCTTTGCAGTGGTGGTGGCTGGCTTCTATGTTAGTTAAATGGAGAATCCAGTTCAGTTTTTAATCTTAAGTTTAATGGAGCTTATCCAAGGCTCCTTGGAAGTTTATACTAAAATCTAGAGCCAGTTCACCAACCCGCTGATATAAGAGGCACCAGAAGCTGCTGGTTGTCCATATAAATGTACAGAAAACAGAGAATGTTTTCAACTCTAATGGTCAACAGAAGGACCACTTCTGTTAAAGATTTATGACTTGCCAACGCTCTAGTCCATATTTTAAAATGACGTTGCTGTTTCCAGAAAGTGCAGCATATTAACACATGCACAATCAACAGT
This sequence comes from Iguana delicatissima, assembly GCA_948472985.1. Lineage (NCBI taxonomy): Eukaryota > Metazoa > Chordata > Lepidosauria > Squamata > Iguanidae > Iguana > Iguana delicatissima. The sequence continues at coordinate 85,318 of CAOKZL010000973.1, forward strand.
GAAAATCTAACTAGTTTGCAGCATGAATGGAAAAAGCAAAAAATTTGGATTGGGATTTGCAGTTTCTTGTAGAATTCTAGACTCCAGATATTAGCTAAGAACAGGAAAGAAAGACAAGAACTTTTCATTTCTCAGGCAAGATTAGATGCATATTTATAACAGCTATTATCAGATATAATATTATAAATATGCTAGCATATTTATAAATATGCTAGCATATTTATAATGGCTGCATCATCGAGCCTCCAATACCCAACAGGAAAGATTGTGCTAATCAAACTAACAAGCAGAAGCCAGCCTTTTGTGGAAGCTTCAGTCTGTCTTGTCTTTTAACTCTTACTAACATGTCCTCAAAAAAAAAAAAAAAAAGGAAAATGAAGCCTTACAAATTCCAAGATACTGCAGTGGCGCTTCTACAGTTACTAGGAGTGAGCAATCTTACTGCATTCCACCCATTTCCTAAATGTAGTGGGATCTTATTATAATATCAGAATTGCAGCAGCAAAGGTGGGTTCTTAGCTGTACAGAAAACAACAGATGGTACTTTGGCAGTTAAATGTACTGAGAGATAATGGTTTGGTTTGGTGCAGCACATACCAGTACTCTTAACCTAGGGAACTTAAAAAGCTGCCTCTGACAGCATCAGACCATTGATGTAGTTTACCTGGTATAGCTGATTCAGCCTGGCCATGGTTCCTCAGAGTCTGAAGCACAATTCCATCCCAGCTCTATCTTGGGATTCCTGGTATTGCCTGGTGGCCTCCCATCCAAATGCTAATCAGACCTGACCCTGTTTAGCTTCCAAAATCAAACAAGACTAGGGCCCTTTTTGCATGGAATTTTCCATGCAAAAGGGCGCCTGGAATGTCGTGCGATTGTGAGGAGCGATCTGCACGACGCACTCACAATTGTGTGACCCTCCAGAGGCTAGCAGGTACAGATCCCGCTCCTTTTCATTTTCAGCAGGAAGCCGAAAATGGTGCACGATCTCGCAGTGCTCCCAGGCCCTGCACGCACTTACCTTGTGTGCAGAGCCTCCAGAGCCGGGCCACGATGCGCTGAAACTCCCAGGCTGCACTGTGGAAGGAACAGGCGGGGCTGTTGTGCGAGCAGGCACCTCGTGCAGAGCTGAAGCAGCAGGGACATGAGAGCCTCTCGCCAGAGGCTGCTCGCACAATCCCCGCACCCCAGCACCAGAAAAAGGTAAGGTGCGGAAAGGGCCTAGGTGTGTTCAAAGCAGTATGGCGATTAATACAAAGTGTAAGACAATTTCATTACAGTTTAAGGACTTTTTTATGTATGATTGTATTCAAAGGCAGCTACACAACATAGCTTTTGCAGTCACACTTCCTGAAATATAAATGTCAAAGTACTTTAGCAGCATGGATAAGTAATGGAAAAAAGGAGTGCAATAGTCTTTCTGTACATATTATATCTATATTATATGATATAACTTTATGATGAATATTATACACACATACACTGAATTTGATACTTTTGCTTCAATGGAGGACCTTAAATATTACTGAGGCAGGAGGAGAGTTAGGGAATAACCTCATCTTCATACAAGTTAGAATATATGATTCTATTTTGATCTTATTTAGTTACATGGCAATTGTATCAGAGAAACTTGGTCAAATGAAATGTAGTTGTGCTAAAATGGAACTTTATGTTGGGAATAAAACATAGGATTCTTAACCCCCTATTTCCTTTGTTGGGCAAAAGAAGTGCGTGGGTGGGTGGGACTACCAAGGATAACACTTGGAAGGGGAAATTGGCCACTTGGAGGGGCTGCTCAACCCTTCCTTTCCTGATTTCTGCCTTTCAAGTCTCTCCCTTACATGACAAACACATCCCACACTATAGTCTATTTGAATTCATTTCAACCCAGCTAGGTTCAGTAGTATGCCCAGTGACATTTAAAAACAACCTCATGAAGGATGCTTGGAGGGGAAAGGAGTTGAATACATTTCTAATCCACTGATCCTCCTCCCCAGAGAATGCCCTCCAACCCCCTTTTATCTTAGAAAGCCAGATCTTGGAAAAATTACTATTTCAGACTACTACTCCAGAATCTCCCACAGCTGCCAGAATCCCCCCAGCCTTGGTGATGCTAACTGGGACATTCTTGGAGCTGTCATCCCCAAAGGTAACTTTTTGAGATTCTGCAGCTATGTGAGGAGCAGTCATTCTCAAAAGTAATTTCCCCAAGCTCTGCAGCTACTCCATGCAGTACTGCTCTGCATTCTACTCAAATCTACAAGATGAGGATTGATTTCAATGAAAGTTAAGCTGATTTAAACTTGGACATTTTGCCTTATAAGTAGATTTAAGGAGAATTGTAATGTGGCCAAATCCACACATTTGTTTGTTTAGGCTCTGGTAAGTTGCCTCTTTCACTAAAAATGTGTCTTTCTATTTTAAGCTATGTTAGTGGTACTGTAATACTCCTTGAACCTTGAAACTTCCCTTTTTTTTTTCAACAATAACAAAACTCCACCCCGAATATAAATAACAAGGCCACAACGTTCTGTGAGAGATGCAGGGTAGGTGCTAGAGAACAGCAATAATTAGAGGCATTTCTGTCATTAGGGAAACACCATTCCACTCAGTGCAAGTTAATGCTTTCCTCTGTAAATTAACCATTGGGGTAAAACTTTCCTCTTAGATAAACCAGACCAGCATCCATGTAAAATGTACAAACATAGGCTTTGGCAGATTTGAAAACAACATCTCGTACTTCTCTCACAGAATCTTCTGTCACTGTGCAGGTCTGTGCATTTTTCAGAGCACCAAATTAAGAGCTTGCTAAATCTGCTTACAAAGCACCTGACCCAAAGCCTATTTGGAACAGACTCAGGAAACTGAAGAGGAAAGCACTGCATTGGCTGAAAACTGCTACCAATATGTCCTGATATGGTGCTATTATTAAGGGAACAGTTATCATAGCATTTTCACTACCAGTAGTGTTAAACCTTTAAGTATTATTTATATTTTGAGGTTCAAGTATCAGCTTATGCAAAGTATCTTTATATTTGTTGTTACCAGTATTTGAAACGTATGAAATATTCCTTAGTGCCAGGAACAGCAATTTGATATTTGAAAAGACATGCAATCTTGCATAGAATTGCACAGGAACCAAGTAGCTGTGCTTCACACAACCAACAGTTGTAAGCTAGCCTCCAAACATTACATGAAGAACTACACTTGTAGGAATTATTTACTGTTAACAATATTATTCAAAGACCATAACCCAGATTTTAAGGCCCTACTCTGTCTTTTCATTTGAAGTATGATATCTCAGTCAATGATTCATGTACATATCATGCCACAAGTATCTACGCAATCAATGCATAAAAAGGGTGAAGAGATCTTACAGTCCTAACTTAACTTCCTGTGTCATTAATTAGTACAATATATTCATTATATATGATATATGATATGATAAATATACTCCCTTTAAGACATTTGGCCTTTTTGGTTATGTGCTGCTTTTACAAAAACAAAGGTGTAAGGCTGAATGGGTATATTAATTCGACAAAGAATTCTTCACTGTTTAATCTGAAGAAGGATTGGTGAAATAGCATGGCAGTGAAGGCATTGCTTAATTTCTGTATAACTAAAGTGATTGAATATATCATATTATATATGATTTGGCTTAAATCAGATGAGACAACATGTCTATTTTAAACCTATTTTCTGGTTATAATGTTGTTGTTGAGCCCCTTCAAGTCATTTCCAACTTATAGCAATCCTAAAGTGAACTTATCATGGGGTTTTGGGGGGCTGGAAACGTGTGATGTGCCCAAAGGTTTCCATGGCCAAGTGGAGAATGAAACCCCGGTCTCCAGCGTTATAGTCCAACGCTCAGACCACTATATCACGCTGGCTGTCTTGCTATAAAATTCTTGCTGCTTATTATCAGTGGAGGAAGAGATGTCCTGCCTCATGTTTGTCTTCTAGGAAACAGATGGTTTGAAATCTGCTTGCATACAGGATATAGAAAAGTTGGAGAAAATAAAAAAAAATTAATGCATAAGTAGTTCGCTTCGTATTTTGGGTGCTTTGTGTCTACACCAACTGAAGTTTTGAAATATTTTTCAAGGAAGGCTTATATAGAGTGAGCTACAGTATTCAAAACAGGATTTGTAACCATAGTCAGATTTTATTTCTTGAACAGCTACAATTGCCTTAGCTGTGCCACAGTTCTCCACCAAAACCTGGGCGCTACACTTCAGAGCTGAGTCTAGGAATAATAGAAGTATTAGTATTACTAGGAATATTTCCAGACCTTGAACTTCTATGTCTTTATAAGGAAGATCAGAAAATAGTGACTTCAAGTCCTACAGCATTCAAATAATTGTTACACATACAGGTTGAATGCTAATTAAAGTTGCAGAGAAGTCCAACAAAACCAACAGATGATTCACTTAAAGGATCAGAACCTCTCTCATCCCATCATCACACCTGATGACAGACTTAAGATGGATCTGAACAATCTACTTCACCTGGAGCAATGATGCATGAGTGTTTTGTCCACAAATAGAGTATTAAAGTTTGGCCTGAGATTTTCCACTGCAATAAAGGCCCTTTCCGCAACTCACCTTTTTGAGGAGCCGAGGTGTGGGGATCGCGTGAGCAGCCACTAGCGAGAGGCTCTTGCATCCCAGTTCCTTCAGCTCCGCAGCTGCTGCCTGCTCGCGCAAGAGCCCATCCTCTTCCCTCCACAGTGCAGTCTGGGATTTTCCCAGGCTGCACTGGGGCAGGAAGGGCGAGCGCCACAGCTCCGGAGCTCCGCACCCACGGCAAGTGCACACAGAGCCCCAGAGTGATGCGCAGTTGTGCACCATTTTCGGCTTGCAGCTGAAAATGAAATAATGCGTGATTGGCGCCTGCCAGGCCCTGGAGCATCACACGATTGTGAGTGCATCGTGTGGACCACTCCTTGCAGTTGCACGATGCTCCAGGGGCCCTTTCGCATGGCAAATGCCATGCGAAAAGGGCCAAAGTCTGGGGAAATTGGTAGTTTTTCTTGTTGTTGAGACTGAGAGATCTCACCACCAACACCACTTTTTCTAGGCATAATGAAACCATCTCCTCTTGGAGAGAGACACTCACTATAGCCCTTACACAGAACTTAGAATAAATTAATTTGAAGTAATATAGTTACCTGCAATCATTTACTCTTGAGATAACAAGGGTGTAATGAACTCCTAAATACCAAAGTCAGGAGTGGGGAGCTGTTGACTTTCCAGGTGTTTTGAACTTCTACTCTCAGAAGCCCCAATCATCATAGGCAGTTGTAAAGGAGTGTTGGAGTTGTAGTCCAAAACATCTGAAGGCCAAAATTTCCCTACACCTACGTTGTAACCCAGCAGGGCATGGGTAACAACAATATTGGAGGATGCACAATTTAACTGAACACTTGTTCAGTGCACTCAGAAATGTGAATAACTTGACTTGAAGACTTGCTTAGTGGTACAACTACAGAGCAGTTGCTCCAAGCCTCTGACCAAAACTACAAGTATCTCTTTCTCTCCCTACAATGTAGCCTACTAGCACTAAGCCCTTCTGGGCTGCTTCTTTAAAAGTCAGGACACAACAGAATGCCCAAATCAGTTGCATAAGCTTCTGCGAGTTGAATAACTGATTGCTTCTTATTTGGAAGCTGCAGCTAGTGCAAAATTCAGCAGTCAGACTTATCTCTCAACTGGAAAGCAGGTAGGCATTTTAGAGACCATATAACACTAGTCCTGCAAGAACTACTGTGGCTTCCAGTTTGCTTCCAGCCTCAATTCAAGGTTCTGATGCTGGTGCTGGTGCTGACCTACAAAACCCTAAATCACTTTGGGGCCAAGACCTCTGAAAGACTGCCTCCTCCCTTATGAACCTGCCAAAAATTTGAGATCTTCAGAGGCCCTCTTGCATATCCCAGCACCTTGTGAAGTTAGGTTGGTGGATACCTGCAGCAGTGCCTAGACTGTGGAATTCCCTACCCAAAGAAGTTAGGTTAGCCCCATTTCTTTCAAGCTTCTAGCCATCAATCAAAGCAGTGCAGTGCTACATGGCATGCAGTGTTTGAAACTATAGTTTTAAATTATTCAAAACTGGATTCTAGGATTTTTTTTACTTGTTTTAGAAGTTTTTAAAGTCTATTTTGATATGTTTTTAAAATGGTTTTATCTGCATTTTTAAAGAATAGTTTAATGTGTTTTGAAAATGGTTTTATCTGTATTATTTTAATTAGTTTTTATTTGTTCATTGCCTCAGGAACTCATTTGGGCAGGGAGGCAATACAGGAATTTTATAGGTAAGTACACAAGTAAACACTGTCATCATCACCCAGCAAAAAATATGGGATTTCTCTTCAGTTGAAAAACTCCTTGAGCCAGGAAAACAAGAATAAGAACCTCAACCCAAACCTCAAGTAATGCTCCTAACTGCACGTTCCTTAGCTCACCATTATCCCTTGAATAATAACCTCAGCGTGTTACTCACATCAGATTATCCCTGTGCTTTTGCCTCCAGTGCCAATGTTACATACTATCCCTTTTGTTCTTAGCTAGGAGCATTAGCGCCCCCACAGGTCCTCTTTCATGCTTTGGTAATCCTAAAGTGGCCACATGAGTCACGTATGCCCAAATCTAATATCAAAATGCGTTATGAAAATTTTGTAGACCATTAACATGAACTCCTTGAATATTAGTTGTTCAGTTTTTTACCTGCCTGGAAAAGCCCACATGTGGCCTATAAGGTCAAACTCATTGTGAAGTAGCCATGACATCCTGCAAAAAGATCCACGTTAGTCTGTTCATCTGATGGAAGGACTTTCTCTAACATCATGCCTATCTATATCTTGAAAGGCTGTTTGCTATCTCTCCAAATAGAAAAGCAGTAACAGGATATTGACCCTACTCTGTATGGTATTCATTCAGTTGAAGATAGCGCAAGGAACGGGACAACCAATAAATCACGCCCTTAATAAAACACACCAGAATCTTATAAGACCATTCACTCAATGTAAATTTGCATTACTTCATAGCAGAGGTGCTAACAAATACTGTCAGTGAATTATTAAGATGTGTACCAAGACACCAGGAAGAATACTTGATGCGCATTGAGACTGATGTGATGAGCATTGGTCCAATGTGCATCAGTCCTGCTGCACATTCGTCTTTTTGCTGGCTCTGCTGAATAGTTAGATTACAGCAGTCCTCTACAGCATATAGTGATTGATTCTAATTCCCACACATGTAAATCCACTTATTAAGATGCAGTTCCCATACAGCATTTCAGCCATTGTACTTATCTCTCAACTGGAAACCTAAATGGATGTATAGACTGTTGGGGACACTGGGAAGAGGTAGATGGATGACTCCATCACCTAGGGCCTTTTTGCACCTTACTTTTTCGCGGCACTGGGGTGCAGGGATCATGCGAGCAGCCTCTTGCAAGAGGCTCTTGCGTCCCTGCTGCTTCAGCTCCGCAGCCACTGCCTGCTAGCGAGCAGGCAGCATGAGGGCTCTTCCTCTTCCTTCTGCAGCGCAGCCTGGGATTTTCCCAGGCTGCGCTGGGGCAGGAGGCGCAAGCGCCGTGGCTCCAGAGGTTCCACATGCACGGTAAGTGCACACAGGGCCCTGGAGCGATGTGCAATCGTGCACCATTTTCGGTTAAGAGCCAAAAATGAAATAGTGCACCATCAGTGCCTGCCGGCACTGGTAGCATCATGCAGTTGAGAGGGCATCGTGTGGACAGCCCCTCGCAATTGCGTGATGCTCCAGAGGCCCTTTCGCATGGCAAATGCCGTGCAAAAAGGGCCCTAGAGTGTGTACTCCTGTCTGTACTACATCACTGCAGGATTTGTCAGTAAATGGGTGTATCCCACATGGAACATGGCTGTAGGAAAATCTTTGGGCATTGAAACTTTGGGAGGTAACAAGTTATTTTTGGAAACCACAGCTCCTAATACAGGGATGCAAAAATGTTGACAGGATTAGCATGTGACTTGAGCCTGTAAATCACTCTAGCAGTGGTGCAATTGAGGGGAATATGTCAGGGCTGGCAGGATTTGGCTCCTCTGAGCATGAGCAGAGTGCTATCCGTGAAGCAAGGCTTTGCCGCAGCAGAGAGTCCCAGTGAAGCAGAAAAAATTCCAGAGGCTCATTAGTTAGGCTTAGAGTACTGATTTATTGCCACATTCTAAGATAAGACTTAGCAAAAACATGCTAGCTTGCCAGCAATTAGACAAAGAGGAAAAACAGAAGATAACGGAGAAAAAGGGCAGCATCTCCCCTTACAAACAGTATACTGCCAATAGCATGGCGGGTCCAGCTAGGGCAGCTAACTGGCAGCTGGTCAAGGCAAACACCAGTCTTTTTATGCTACCTTGTCACCCTGAAACAAATGCTCTGGCATGTGGCCTTCTCTAATACACAAGACATAGCCATAACAATCCTGCTGGCCTTGCACCTGACTGTTTGGCCACACTGTCTCTTCCCTCTGCCATCCACTCAGAGGAAACCTTTGCCTGCCCGGCAACAACCTTGACAGAATATAAAGTCTGCTTCCTTGACTGCAGCTTCTTCATTTTCCTACCTCTGCTTCCACACAGCTTCTCCAAGTTATGCAGCAGCTCTCTCAGTGCAAGAATCTATCGCTTCAGAGGCCAGAGCTAAGAACAGCAGGAAGATTTTCTCTCTCCAAGCAGTAGATCCACCAGCCATCTCTGAGTGCAGTTAGGTAATTTTAGCCTCTAGACTTAATGATCTTACAAGAAGTGGTGGAATGCATTTACTTCACTTACTTAACAATGTAGTATGCCAGCCCTTTGTATCTGGGGACCTTCTTGCTCTTTCTACTTAGTGGATCTCTAGAGTTCTGCCCCCAAGTCCTGTTCTATTGGCATCTGGCTCCTGTTCCAAACAGGATCAAGCAAGATTTCCCCAGGCAGCAAGAATTTAGGATGGGCTGCAGCTTAGTAGATATGAGTGCAAACTGGTGCTTGGGACAAGTGGGAAAATGTGTTAAAGGGAAAATGTTTGCTATAGGAATTACATGTGGAATTACACAGGAGACCAACATCCTATTTAACACAGATGGAGTATAGTGCTCTCTCAGATTACTTAAAACAGGAGGTCCAGCAGCAAGGACAACAAAGGAGCAGTTTAGGTGCATGCACATGCCTACCACTTCGTCTCTTGACAACCACACCCCCTGCTGCCACAACCCTGATGAAAAGGTCTGAATTCTAGTGCCTTTTGGCACTACACTGTTAAAGTCCTATTATTCCACTTTCAACATCCTGTGGAATTCTGAGGTTTGTAGTTTACTGAGGTCAAAGAGCTCTCTGGTTGAGAATTCTAAATGTCCCTCCCTAAACTGCAAACCCCAGGATTCCATAGGAGGTTGGAAAAGGAATAATAGCACTATAACAGTGTAGTGCGAAAGTGGCCCTAGTGTCCAGAAGCAATCAATCAATCAATCAATATTTGACTATTTAAATAGATACTTGAATATTGTAATTTAAATTTAAATTTTTAAATCTTGAGTTAAGTCATGGGAGTCCCTGGCAACAAATTATATTTACAGGAGGTCCCTGGTAAAGAAAAGGTTAAGAACAGCTGTCCTACACCAGTTTTCGAGTAACACTAACTTTCTCTGCAGATATCAGTTGAACCCATTGACTTTAATCATCTGTAACCTGGCCTCCTGTATTAAGCAGTTATCAGTGTCACCTCCTCCGTTACTTGCCCACATGCTCAGGAATGCAGACAAACATGGGATTAATTAGGGCTACACCTTGATTCATTTCAGAGATCTGAAGTGACCAGCAAAACATAAATTTAGTCCAAATGAACAGGGGCCCCAAAATGCGTGGGAGCTAGGCCTGGGCAGTCAGTGGATCCTTTGCCACTCTGACAGTGAATTCACTTTCAGTTTTACAACCACTTGTTCTGCAGTTGCTCTGGAATATACGGGAAGTCTCTCAGTGTGTAGGCCGTGGTTCAGCAATAGTAAAGGGCCAGTTGAATATATGATACATGAAGGTCTCAGTCCTGTTTTCAGTTTTGACTAGAGTAGACCCACTAAATCTATTGGATTTATCTATGTGTTGACTCACTACTCAACTATTCATTGATTGCGTTTACTCGGTTAGGGTGGATAAACACACCACACCTCCCATGTAGACACAGAGCTGGTTTGAACCCCCAAACACAAGGTAGGAAGGTAGAAAACAGAAGGAAAGACAGACAGACAGACACACATACACACACACACACAACTTTGGCCAAAGGGTCCCTCTCAGGAATGATAACTTATTTTTTCATACTTCCCTTCTTATACCATTTTCATTTTTATATTAAAGAATGCTTACAGAAAAGAAAAAATTCATGCATTAGCAGAGTCATAGTTTGTATACATGTTACATTCTATCTGACCCATAACTTCCGAAGTCTATATGACCCTGTTACATCTTAGGTCATTCTCAAAGACATCTTTCACATTAGCAGTGTCCTTCTCTTTGCACATACTGATTATAAACAGGAGCAGAGCAGAATAAACGATTTTAAAGCAAGGTTGTTTGATGAGCCCTGAGTGTATAAAATGCCAATTAATATCACAGTTAATTGTTAACACACATCAATTCTATAGCAAATTACAGAGCACCAAATTTCAAGCCTAACCACTCTAGTTGGGACTAACCAACAGGATATCAAACAGTGAATAGAAGCTGATTCCATAGCTGCCCCTATTTTCTAGACCATTTTCTGGCCAATTTTCTGATGCTCAATATTGTTCCATTCCTGGATCTGTGTGCCCTTCTGTGCAACCAGAGGATAATGAAGTGGCCACAAAGAAGCACCCTGGTCAAGACTTCCCATTGATTCAAATCTGTTGAAAACACAGCCTATTAACAAATGCTGTAACAAGACAACAGCAGTTTTAACAGGCAGAATGCACACTGAATCAGTGAATCACGTGGTAACAGAATTCATACCAAACACAATGCCAGTAACATCAAGGCCTATTGTATCTTTAAAAGATTTATGACTTACAAACAGGGATAGATAAATCTGTCAATATTGGTTACTTTCTCATTTTTCCAGTCTTAAGTTCAATTCATTTTATTAATTTTTTTAACTTTATTCTTTTAATACATATACACTAACACAACAATACAAATTACATAACAATACAAATTACGTGACTTAGCAACAAATTTACATGACAGTTTCATTAGACTTACATAATTTAAAACTTACATAAACTCTAAATTCTTGTTAATTCAAATCTATTTTCCTCCTACTTCCAACTTCGATCTGAGAGTCAGATATTCTTTAACTTAATTTCAATTGGTGACATTCCTCTTTCCACTATACCTCCTAATCCCTAAATATTATTCAAAAATCTATTTTTACCATTTCGCTATTATACCATGAATTTTTGAGATATTGTAACGTTCTTCCCCATTGTTTCACAAAATTTTCTTTACTCTCTCCCCGTAACAAACAAGCTAATCTATCCATTTGAATTATATCAATCAATTTCATATCCCAATCTTCTATCGATGGCATCTTATTATCCTTCCACTTAGAAGCTATAACTATCCTTGCAGCTGTTGTCATATAAAACAATTGCTTACCCACTTTTTTTTCCAGTTATTCTCCCACATCGATAACATATAAATTTCTGGGACATATTAAATTTTATACCCAAAATTAATTCAATTTGTCTATGGATCTGTTTCCAGTAACCCTGTACTACTTTACACGACCACCACATATGCTATAGAGAGCCCACCTCCACAGCACACTTCCAACACTTATTAGAACACTTATTTGTCATCTTAGCTAATTTCTGAGGGGTTAGATACCAACGCAAATACATTTTATACACATTCTCTTTAATATCTTGGCATGCTGTATATTTAATAACTTTGGTCCAAAGTCTTTCCCAACTTTCTAGTGGAATTGGATGTGAAAAATTCTGGGCCCACTTTATCATAGGCAATTTAATTACTTCCTCTTCAGTGTACCATTTTAACAAAACTTTATAAATAGGGAGATGATCCTGGGCTTATCTGAGCATAAAATCTCATTTAATTCTTCTTCTTTTATTTGATAATCACTAATTTTGATATCATTCTTTAATTTTTCTCTCATCTGTCTATATAGAAGCCAATGACATTTTATCTCAGTATCATTTAATTCTTGCTGGGATTTAATTTGAACTCGCTTTTGTCCTATTGTCACTATATCTCTATATCTTATCCATCTATCAAATAAAATATTTTCCTTCTTATAATATGCTTCTTGCGGAGATACCCACGTCGGGGTATTTCCGCAAGATCTTATAAAATATTTTCCCCATACTTTAAATAAGGCTTTCCTTAAATAATGACTATTAAATTCTTTACTATTTCTCCCTTTGTTATACCATAAATAATAATGCCAACCTTGCCCCAGTCCATCCCCTTCTATCCTCAATAACTTTGTATCTTCCAATTTAATCCAATTTTGAATCCAATTTAATGAACACGCCCGATAATATAATATCAAATTTGGTAATGCCAATCCCCCTCTTTCCTTTGTGTCTTCCAAAATTTTCATTTTAACTCTTGGTTTTCTCCCTCCCCAAATAAATTTACTAATTTCTTTTCACCAATCTTTTATAACCTTTTCGTTTTGAATTACTGGGATAGTTTGAAATAAATATAGCATCTTTGGAAGTACCGCCATCTTTACTACTTCTACTTTCCCCAACCAAGATAATTTTAAATTGCCCCAGTTCTTTAAATCTTTTGCTATTGAATTCCATACTTTCAAATAATTGTTTTTAAATAAATCAGATACTCTATTCATGAATGTAATTCCCAGATATTTCACTTTCGACATCAGCCTGTACTCTTCCCCACTTTTATTTTTTCCAATTCGGTCATATTTTTTGTCAATATCATTTTTTTTTCTTTGCTAATCTTTAAACCAGAAAATTTACCAAAATTATTTAAAATATTATTTAAAACATTTAAATCCCTATCTTGATGCTCCAAAGTTATCGCCAAATCATCCGCAAACACTTTGATCTTAAATTCTTTATCTTGCAATCTAATTCCTCTAATCTTACTATTTCCTTTAATCTGTAAAATTAATCCCTCTATTACTATAAGAAATAAAAGTGGGGAAAGAGGGAACCTCTGCCTAGTTCCTCTTTGAATTTCAAATTTTCCAGATTTCTGACCATTAATAATTAATTGGGCATATTGTGTTGTATATATTGCCTTAAGCCAATTTATAAAATTTATCCCTAAACACATTTTATGATATATTTTAAATAAAAACTTCCAATTTACTGTATCAAAAGCTTTCTCAATATCTAAGAATATAGCAATCAACTTTTTCTGAGAATGACCTTCACATAATTCCAGAATATTAATTATATTCCTAATGTTATCTTTTATATATCTACCTGGGAGAAATCCTGTCTGCTCTTCTATTACTTCACTTAACACTGATTTTAATCTTTTTGCTAATATTGCCGTAAATAATTTATAATCACAATTTAGAAGTGAAATTGGTCGGTAATTTTTGATATCTGTTGAATCCTTTCCTTCCTTATAAATTAAAACTACATTGGCTTCTTTCCATGTATCTGGAATATTTCCTCCTAAAGCCTCATTCATCACTCTTTGTAATATAGGTGCGAGTTCATTCTGGAAAGTTTTATAAAATTGAGGTGTATAACCATCAGGTCCCGGTGACTTCCCTGTTTTTGCTTTCTAAATTGCTTCTAACACTTCTGATAAATTAATGGGTTTATTTAATTTTTCGCGTTGCTCATCTGTTATTACTATTAATTCTTGATTTGCTAAGTATGTTTCAATTGCTTCTTCCTGGGGGTCATTACCTTTATATAATGTTGCATAAAAGTTTGTCGCAATTCTTTTTATCTGTTGTATATCTGTATGTATTACTTCACCACTCCTCAGTTTAGTAATCATTGTTCTCTCTTTCTTTTCCTTCAATCTACGTGCCAACCATCTTCCTGTTTTGTTCGCCCATTCAAAATGGTATTGTTTAATATAAATCATTTTCTCTTTAAGTTCCGATTCTAACTCTATCTCAAATTGTTTTCAGAGTATTTTATTTTCTCTCAATATTTTCTTGTTTGATGGTTTTCGTTCAGTTCTTTTTCTTTCTTCTTTAGATCTCATCCAATCTCCGAAATCTCTCTCTTCTTTTTATTAATTTCTGCATTATGTTGAATAAATAAACCCCTCATCACTGCCTTAGCTTTGTCCCATACCATTGTCAATTTAACTCCTTTGTCTAAATTCTCCTCAAAATACATTTTTAGATCTTTTTTAACTTTCGTAACAAATTTTTCCTCCAATAATAATTTTTCCTTTAATCTCCAATAAAATGAATTCTCCGTTCTATATTTTAACATCAACATAATTGGGTTATGATCCGAAAGTTTTCGTGGTAATATTTCCTGTTTATCCACCATTCCAACTAATGAATTTGAAACCAAGAACATATCTATCCTAGATAAGGAAGCATGTGGTTCTGAATAAAATGTATAATCTTTAATTTCTCCATTTTTAAATCTCCATATATCTATTAAATCTAAATTTAACATCATAGTATCAAATGACTTAGGAGTTTCCCTGTTTTTCCTTTATTCCTTTCTTTGATTTCCTATCTAATCCAGGATTTATCACTCCATTCCAATCCCCTAAGCAAATTATTTTATTATATTCTAATTCTACAATTTTATTATTCAATTCTTTATAAAAATTTTCTTGTTTTTTATGCGGTCCATAAATCCCAATTACTAATATTTTTTGATTTTGCCAATTAATTTCCACCCCCACAAAATGACCATTCTCATCCTTTAATACCTCTTTAGGTTGTAATTTATCTTTTATATATAAAACCACTCCTTTTTTTTTTTACACAGGGTGCTGCTATATATTCATTACCTAATTTCTTATTACATATCAAATGAGTTTTCTCTTTTTGTATACAGATTTCCTGTAAACACGTAATATCCAATTTTTTCTTTTCAATATAATGAAATATTTTCTTTCTTTTTTGGGGTGTTGCAATACCTTTAATATTCCAAGAGAGGATTCTCAAGTACATTGTCTAAGGATCTAAAGATTTATCTCAATTAATTTTTTTCTTCCTCAGATTCTGTGCTTTCTTCTTTTTCGATTCACTTCCTATAGCTCCGTCTTCTTCACTTTCTTGTTCAATATCTTCCCTCCTATTTTCTAATCGTTGTTCTTCTGTAACCTTCTCTCTATCTGACTTTTGCCTTGATTTTTCTCTTCCATATGTTCTCATGAAAGCTTTGGCTTCCTGAACTGTTTCTATCTTAATCTGTTTCTCTCTAAACCAAAAGCTTAGACCTTCAAGCTTCCCCCAATGGTACAATATATTTTGTGATTTCAAAAACGATGTTATAAATCTATATTCACTCCTTTTCCTCAAGATTCGAGATGGCACGTCTTTATAAATATGTACCTTTACCTTATCGATTATCAAATCATTTTCCAAACTCTTTTGAATTATTTCCTCTTATCTTCTTACGCATCAACTGGATCATTATATCTCGTGGAAGTCTCCTCTCTCTGCTATTCTTGAATCGGTCCTGTAAATTTTATCTATTTCCCATTCCATCTTTTCTGTTGTGATATTTAAGTATTCCGCTAACGGTGGGATCAACCTCTCATATAAATTTTCTCCTCTGCATTCTGTTAAACCTCTAATCTTTATAAAATTTTCTCTAATTTTCATATCCGCCAAAGCCTTCTCATCCAATAACCGTTCTTGTTGTCTTGTTACATTTTCCAATGTTTCGTCTGTTTCTTTCATCTTTGTTTCTAATTGTACAACTCGATCTTGTGTATTCTTTAAATCTTCTTGTAATCCTCCTAATGCCATTTTTATACCTTTCAATTCATTTTTAAAATCTTGCTTCATTTCACTTCTAAGGTCTTTCATTTCTTGTCTGATCTCCAATTTTTTATTCCTTATCTCTTCTAATAACGTTGATTGATATTTGTCCATTTTGCTTTGTTCAGGTTTTGCTATTGGTTCCAAAGATAATTTTCGCTGGTTAGGTATTGTAGACATCTTACTTGACCTCGATGTCATCCTCATGTCCATAAAATTGTCCCAAATAGATAATATTGATGTTGACAAGTTAATTGGCTTTAAGAGTTCTTTTATCATAAATTTACTTTTAGATCCTAAATCCTAAATATCTTTACTCACTATTTTCTCTTCACTAATCCTCTTTAATATAAACTTTTATTATTATTATTATTATTATTCCCTATACAATTATTATTATTCCCTATACAATTTTATATCACCAGTTAAATCCATATCCCTCAAAAATTTTCTGTATTATCAATATTTACTTACAATATAAACCAAAAACAATAATCAATAATAATAATCAACAATAATAACAATCAATATTCAATGATTTTCAATTCAGTTCAGTATCAATTTCCCTCTATTATTTCTCTATTACTGCTTGCAATTATCTCTATCCCCTCTTAGCCCCTAATCTCAACTTTATATAAATTTAAGTAACCCCTTTACTATATAAACAAACAATTACCCAATACACAATTTCATTTGCAAGTTCTCCAAATCACATTCAATTTTATTCTAAGAAATTGCTAATTTGATTCAAATATATCTTATATAAATAACTATATAAATAAAATATTAATTAATAGATTATTATTCTCCTCACCCTCCCCTTTTTTTATTATAAATATTCAAGTATACAATTATTCCAATCTTATAACACTATCTCTCACTGTAAAAATGTTATACTCTAAAACTTATATTATATTTCAATACTTGCTTTCTCTACTCATTCCAGTTATATCTTAGTTATATCTTCACTATACTGTCTTTCAAATCTATTCGTCTTCTCTCTTCCAAATCTTCTCCTCTTCACGTTCCCGAATTAGCTCTCTCCAGTCTTCCTCTTTCACCTCCGCTCAGTTCCCCAACTCGATCTCCACAAATACCACCTTTTAGTCCAAACTCCAACTCAGCTCCAACTCTTTCCCTTCTTTCTTTCTTCCCCTTTATGTCACCGTATTAATCAAAGTTGATATATTTACAATCCTACAAGTCTCTCTCCTCTCGCCGCCATTAATTCTCCACGCGTCGTCACTCTCCAACTCCAGGCTCTATTTCTGTCCTTTTCTTATAAGTGTCCACTCCTCGACCAAATCTTGATTTCTTATGCCAAAATTATAAATCAACTGGGAAGTTATTTTTCAATATATTATTTCAAGGTAATACTTTATAGAAAGGTGGGTTGTATTCCAAGTCCGATCAAAGAGCAACGCTAGCTTTTAACTATGGTTCCTATACATGTGCTCCATTCGTCCGCTAGCAATTGCTCTAAGTCTCCCACCTTTCACTATTCCAAACCGCTTTCAAAAAGATTAGTCTTTTACAAATTCCTTACCCTCAGATCGTCCGCTGGTTCTTAATTTCAGAAGGGATAAAAAAAACACTCTTCCAACTCCTCTCAGATCAAAGTTCTTTCCTTGAAAGAAAACAGTTCGCCGGCACCGCTTAAAAGCCTAAGCTATACCAGATGGTCGTGGCTACTCCGATCTGTCCCGTCTTCTCCGCTGCCGTCTTGCAATCGCTTTCTCCGATGACAGCTCGAAGACGTATTCAGATCTCCGGAACCCCGATCTTCGTCCCCCAATACCAAGGAGGCACTTACGCTGTCCCACGATCTCTATGATCGTCTTCAGCCATCTGGTAAAAGGTCCCCTTGCGCAGAGCTTCAAAGAGGATCTTATCACGCGCATTGCCGAACCGGAAGTCCAGTTCAATTCATTTTAAGATTTGACTGTTTTTGCAGTCTTACGTTTGGTCCAGTCTGTCCTAAACTCTGAAAAATTATAAACACTGATGCACATTTTTTGTATGCATTTCTCTTGATACGTGCATTTTTGTTATATAAAATTATAGACAAAAACTAATGATAACACTACAAAACAGTACACAAAACTAAAAAATACATAACATTATAATACATATAATAAAGCAAACTCTACATAGCAAAACTACAAACATTTAAGAAGACTATAGTTTTTCCCCCTCGGTGCTGACCAATGTATTTAGGTACATTTGTTTCCAAAGGGCAAGCATAGCCAAAATCTTACTATGGATTTTTTGCATTCTCTCACTCACAAGTGGACTGTCACTCCCTCAGGAAAGAATTCAAAAATTGCATACATAATAAAAGCAGTTACTTCCCATTCAAGTGGTTCCTGTGATCATTGATCCTTGAAACAGACCACAGATTCCAAACATCAACCATCAATTCCGTCTCAATTAAAAGCTCACATATCCAAAACAAAATATTCAATGAAAATGTCTTCTGCATGAGCAAGTTGGTTTGCATATCAGTTAGCATTTGATTATGTGAGTAGCTGGATCATACCCCACACATGGCATCAGGAAAGAAAGGTGAGACCAATTACAAATACCCTGTACACAAAGCTTAAATGTCCAGTCAGCTGTCAGAGCTGATTGAGGGTGACTTTCTTCACACTTTCACATTATTTGGTCAGCTGTAAGTGCAGGTAGCTTATAGAATCAGAATTATAGAGTTGGAAGGGGCCCTGTGGGCCATCAGCTCCAACACCCAACTCAATGAAAAATCTCCAGCTAGAGCATCCTCAGCAGGTAGCTGTCCACCCTCTTTTTGAAGACATCCAAAGAAGGAGACCCCACCACCTCTCTAGAAAATTGGTTCCATTGCTGAATCACTCTCACTCTCAAGAAGTTCCTTCTAATGTTCAGTTGAGCTCTAGCTTCCTGTAACTTAAAACCATTGAACCTAATTCTACCCTTTCCGTCAACAGAGAATAAGGCAGAATCCTCCTCTTTATGGCATATTTTGAGGTGTTTAAAGAGTGCTATCATGTCACACACACTCTCGGTGTTTCTCTTCACCAAGCTGTGATAATGAGGATTCCCATTATCCAGGCTTCAGTGCTGGAGGGCGATAGTTCTCCCTTCAGGCACATAAAGGGTTAATGAACTGCTAGGATTAGGTTTACTAGGGTTAGGTCACAGATCATGAGAGATAGGCGACCAATCAGGGGAAGAAAGGTGAGAATCTTCCAGATGTTTCAATGGATAAGTTATAAAATCCTTGAGAGACCACGCGGTGGAGAGAGATCAAAGGGGACACCCAAAAACATCAACAAAGGGCACGGATGTCAGGTAGACCATCTCCTGGCCCTGCCCTTGCAGAGCATCTCAGAAAGTGACCAACTTGCTGTGAGTAACTTACAATGAGTCTAGTTAGTTGCACTAGGTCTTTTGTTATTTTGGAAGTTTGGCTGATCTGGAGAATGTACCTGTTTTTATAACTACTTGTAACTTAAGCATGCCTGAGAGTGGGGAGCCTTTCATCACTATTATTTTCTTGTTTACTTGCACGCCTTAAAATAAATACTTGTCTGTAAAACCTCTGTTTCCTCTCCATTCCCATGCCATTCCTTGGCACATGCTTATATAGGATTTCTATCACTCAGAGGAGGGAGATGAGGGAAAGGAAAAGACTAACATAGAGACTGGCAATCCTCAGAGCAGAGTCCCACTGTGCAGCTCAGAAACAGGGTAATTCAGAATTCAGTGGGTGGTGGCAGTTAGAATTAAGAGATTGGGGGGAAATTCCTAGCTCCTCTTCAAGGCAAAAGGAAGCATTGAGTGGGAGGGGGTTCCTTATTTCCCCTTTAAATCTCCACACAAGCTTAAAATGCTCAGCTCCTTCAACCTCTCCTCATATGTTTTGTTCTCCATTCTTGTTATCATCCTTGTTGCCACTTTCTGAACTCATTTCAACTTGTCTGTATCCTTCTTAAAACAAGACTTCCAGAACTGAATGCCATACTCCAGATGAGGTCTGATTAGCACTGCAGCAGCTGACTGCTGGCTTGTGTTCAATTTATGATTAATAATAATCTCAAGGTCCTTTTCACATGTAGTACTGCTGAGCTAAGTTATCCCCCACCTTATAGCTATGCATTTGTTTTTTGTGGCCTAAATGTAGAATTTTGTATTTGTTTCTGCTGAATTTCACTTAATTTCAGCCCAGTTTTCTGGGTTATCAAGGTCCTTTCAAATTCTGTCCCTTTCTTCCAATATGTTAGATACCCCTTCCAGTTTTGTATCATCTGCAAATTTGATAAGGATTCCTTCCACCTCATCAACTGAATCACTGATGAAAGCATTGAAGAATGTCAGCCCCAGGACAGAACCCTGTAGCACTCAGCTTGAGCTCTCCTTCCAGTCTGAAGTACAGACATTGATGACAACTCTTTCAGCAGTTTTCCAACCAATTTTGGATCTATATGATTGTGTTTCCATCTATTCCATATTTAGTCAGTTTGCTAATCAAAATATCATGGGGGACTTAATTAAATGCTTTACTGAAACCCAGATAAATGACATCTGCAACATTCCCACTGTCTATTAATAAACTACTGTCCCAATCAAAAAAAGATATAAGGTTAGTTTGGCTGGGTTTGTTCTTGACAAACCCATGCTAGTTCCTCCTAATCCCTGCATTGTCATCACGATACTTGCAAATGAACTCTCATATAAGCCATTCTAATATTTCTCCTGATATTGAGGTTAGGCTTTTTTATTTTCCTGGATCTTCTTTTCTGAAGAGAGGGGCAATGTTGTGCACCTCCAGTCCTCTAGCATTTCATCCATTATCCAAGATTTCTCAAAAACGATGTCAAGCGGTTCTGTATCCCAGCAGGTTCCTTCAATACTCTATGATGCAGTTCATCTGGCCTTGCAGATCTGAGCTCATTTAGATTAACTAGGTGATTTCTTACTAACACCTTATCTATAACTTGGATTCCTTGTCAAGGTCTCTGCTGTTCCATGGAAGCACACAGATGACAAACCACAAGTTTGCTTACACATCCCTATCTCCATAGTCAGGAATGTGAGGGAGATAATAGAGGGGAACTTCATTTTTCTTTTCCCTTAGCAAGCAGCGTTCCAAAATGAGCCAATAAGTCATCAAAACTCTTCTTATGCTAGACAATTATACACATGCAGCCCTCCCCCCAAAAATAAAGCAAACATCCAGATAATCATAGAATAAAACCCTAAGTAACAAAAAAAAATAGTATACTCCAGAGGTTTTTGGATACAGCCCCATCTTCCTTGACCACTTACTGTGTTGATTGGATTTATGGGAATTATAATTCAAACATCTGAAGAAAGAACACCAGATTGCCTACTTCTATAACCATTCCTAGAAGTTTATTCAAGCATAGAAATACACATTTTAAAGGATAGAACAGGAAATATATCATCCCAAGGGGATGATCAACTCATTTGTCAGGATGTCAAAATTATATCACAGCACATGGAGGACAGTGAGTTTCTGTGTTGTGGTTTGAGTGCTAGGACTCTGGGAGACCAGGGTTAGAATCTCCATGCATTCATAAAAGTTCACTGAGTGACCTTGAGCAGGTCACACTCTCTCACCCTTAGAGGAAGGCAATGGCAAACCTCTTCTGAATAAATCTTGCCAAGAAAACTGTAGGGTTGGGTTGTCATATGTCTGACTTGAAAGCTGATAGCAACATACATAGAAGAGATGGAAAGAGTATTTGAAGACTAGAATCCTGTTGGTGACCTAAGCTGATGTAACAGTCTGTTACTCTGGCACAAGTCATTTTTAGAGCAATGCCTAAAAGTGGGGAGGCAAAGAAGGCCATTTTCAATGCCTGAGAAAACTGTTCTGCTAGCTCCCAAGCAGTATGAGAGACAGAAGGGCAACTTTCTCTCCTGACAAAGACGGCTTCCATTACCATCGCAACCTTGTTGTCCCACAGCCATTTTACCCTCTGATCATTCTGCAATCTACACTGCCACCACCACCACCTTTCCCAACGAAGTGACATCAGAGTGCAACCAAACTCTCTTTTTCCTAAATTGGCTTCCCTACAACAATAATAGATACCTCTTCAGAAGCAGTGTATGAGACAGAATACTGTACTGTTACTAGTGGAAGTATTAATGGGTGAGCTCTAGAAAAAGGAAAATGAGGAATAATCGAGAATTAATCCAGCAACTTGGGCACAAATAATCAAAGGGATGTGTGCCAGGTAGGGAGGAGGAGGAGCTAGGGAAAAGCCACATCTCTGCCATGACAATATTCCCCAAATTCCTAATTGCTTTACAATTAATGGCTGGAATCTTCTATGACAGTTAGGACTACGTAACCTAGAGGTACACTCTTGTGACCTTTACATATTCACAATACCTATGTAACCCTGCAATCACTACA
Organism: Iguana delicatissima; assembly: GCA_948472985.1. NCBI lineage: Eukaryota > Metazoa > Chordata > Lepidosauria > Squamata > Iguanidae > Iguana > Iguana delicatissima. Next base: position 107,704 of record CAOKZL010000973.1, read on the forward strand.
TAGTTTAGGGGCTACATAGGGACTATGAAAGTTCCCCAGTTCACACTTACTGGGAAGCAGCTGCTGTGGTGGATGGGGTTCCTTCCTGTTAATCAGGAAGCAACTGACTGATGTCCCCACCCCTCACATGAATGATCACTACTGTGAAGGGGAATTATGACAAGGGCCCTGTTTCTGCTTGTCAAACTGGAGATCATTCATGAGAGGAGATGGGGCATCAGTCAGCTGCTTCCCATGTGACTAGGAAACAGACTGCTAGCAGTCATAGCAGCTACTTCCCAGTAAGTGGTCAGGCCAGGATTGACTCTATAGCACCATAGTTACATATATAACTCCCATCCAGGATTCTCACCGTTAGCATTAATACACTGGCAGAGGCTCATGGAGGATCCTGAAGAGCTGTGAAAAAATGCCCTTCTACCCAGATGCAAAATAATCATATCAGCAGTGAAATCTGCCAGGATTATCTGGAGGTTTCAGCACTACTGTAATCATTTCCCATCTGGCTACAAGCATATAGCCAGATACTTCTGCAATCCTGCCTGCTCCCAATTAAGCATGGAACAGCTGTTTAGAGGGCTTCACGGGGTGTTCAGTAAGTTGGGGGTGGTTTGTGGCTCAGCCAAGCATAGGTCTGCATGTGTAACTATGATGAGCCATACAGGAATATGGTCATTATGTACAGTGGCATTTGTCTACCTCTTTCACTGCCTCCCCTCCCTCTCTCCCTCTATTGTTTTACCATTGTATTGTTTTAGATTGCTAAATGGTTATTATTGCATAGCACACGCACACTGACACATGAATAATTCTTCTATGGATTAAATCAGCAGCAGCAACATGCTATCAAAATCAAGACAAAGGTTGCAAGATACATGGCTAATGTATGTGTCCATCTCTGAGTATCACAATTTTTTCAACACACCCATACAGGCAGTTTTAATGTGTTTTAGATATGAAAACAACAGCTGTTTATCTCCTGACAGTAAAGAAAGACAAGAGAGATGTCAGACTATAGGCAATTCACAACCAGATGAAGCAAAGAACATGTTTCCGATGGTTTAGCTGTATTGGAAATGCCATACGCCCCTATGTGAGAAATAGTGCACTAAGCCAACTTTCAGGAATCAAATATGACTTTCATGGATTATTGTTTTGGCCAATGTTTCAAACCCTAATAGAAAGAGAAAGTGAATTTCAGTGTAATTAATTTCACAGTAGCAGAAATGGACAGCATGTTGTACATATTGACCAAATGTGTTTTTTAAAACCTAGTAAACAATACTAGTATGCTAAAGCCTTAGGGCCTTTCAGCACTACACTGTTATAGCGCTATTATTCTGCTTTCAACATCCTATGGTATCCTGGGGTTTGCAGTTTAGGAAGGGGATTTTGAATTCTCAGCAAGGGAGCTCTTTGGCCTCAATAAACTACAAACCCCAGAATTTCACAGCATGTTGAAAATGGAATAGTAGGACTATAACAATGTAGGGTGGAAAGGTCCTTACATATACAAATTCATAATATGTAGACTACAGTGCTAAAATCCTTACAGCTGAAGTTGGTGTACCTCACAGAGTTATAGTAAGATAAAAGGATTTGCAGAGTATAGATGGTGGTAACATATCATTCAAAGGCAACAAAATTAAAGATGGGCAGGAATACATCTTTAAAAAAAAATTGCACATCATTACTAAGATATCAGGGTTCAGGAGAAATATGTCTGTTTTCCAAGAGTTGTGTTCACAATGTTGATGTAGGTCCACTGATGCTGATGTGCATATATGCAGTTTCATATTGTCCTGTGGGAAACAGCAAGCCATAGGGATTTTCCTCCAGTGGTGGGTATGCATAGACAACTCAGGCAATGTGCATGTGACTGTTGCCTAGCAACAGCTTGACACACATCTGTAGGAAGGAGCCTCATGAATGAGAACAAGACCACCATCTTGTTATGCTCACCCTACTTGTGTATGAGCAGTGGGAGAATCCATAGTTGCAATGCTTACCTAGGTTTGGCTTCCTTCCTAAGGAGCTCACTGCAGTCTTATGCTATCTTGAAATCTTTATTTACAAATACACAGTCTGAGCTTAGTGGGAGACATTGCTTAACATGTGAGTATAAGAAGAGCCCTTCTATATTGCTGTAACAGCAGTTCTGTCAAACCTTCTTAACAAAGCTCTATTGCATTGTAAGTTGAAACACTCATGAGCAAAAAAAAGTTGCCTCAGCCTTGAATCCTCCTTCCATCAAGTATTCTCTCCCCGCCCCCACACTGAAATTTTCTTTCAGCTCCCCAATTTCTAGCCCTGCAATAACTTAAAACTTCAGGTGATTTAAGAATACAGTTTGGACATCCAAGGAAAGGGGGTAGGCAAAGTTATCAAGGAAATGTAAACATTGCAAAAATTAGAGTTCTAGGTTTGAACAATTTGCAACATCTCACTGTCTAGAATGCTAGAAATTTATGGAATGAAGGAAGAATTCATATGGAGGGGTCAATGCTCTCATTTTGCATCCCTCCCATAATTGCTCCCTATATTACTTAGCTTCTATTTTGGCTACTGATACGATATATAGAACTGCCAAAGCTGTCAGAACCAACAACTTTGAGCTGATTTGGCTCAAAGGTGGTCAAGATACTGGGGCAAAATCAGGAGATGGAGAGTGGAATCATACTGCTGACATGCATACAATGGGCAGACCATGAGGCTCCTCCTATGCAATACAAGATCACAGCAAGAGACATCTGAGTCTAGAGACAGATACATTTTAACTGAAACTGAAACATATTTTTGAGTTACCTTATGCATGCAGCAGCTTCTAGAGCAAGTATTCATATACTACCTGACTCAGCATTTCTGCCAGCAAGTGCTTGGTATCACTATCCTCTTTCAAAAATTGGATAGAAGTTGGCTCAAGACTGTGATGGGCAATCTTCCTAGAAATCTTAGCTGTTACTAGTATCTTGGGAATACTAATATCTTGAATCTTGGAGTTACTAGTAGCTGGAAAAGTATAAAGGCAAACTAGTTTGGCAATAGGCTAACAAGAGATTCAGCAAGTCCAACCTTCTTTCAGGTATGTATCCATGACAGCCCATGCAAACATCCTTTTGGCCTTTCCTTCCAGGCCAGGAACAAACCAATCTCACCAGTATGTGCTTTCCTTGCCTGCATGAATTTCCTGGTGGAGGACATTGCACCTTTTAAATAATGTATTTACAAGTGTCGTGTTTCACTGACTTTTCATTCAGCTCTGCTACCACACTCATGATACTCTGGGCATCCACTCAGTATTTCTGACTAGAAACCAATCTTCCTCCTAAGATCACCTCCCTTCCTCTCTCCAGCTCTCTTCCTCCCATGTAACCCCACACTTGCACATATACACCCAAGTCTTTGAAACAGTAATGGGACAGCACCAGTGCTTTAAAGCTAACACTCCCTTTTCCCTGCTGCTCTCAGCTACTGCTGACCAGCTTTTAGGTACTCTCACATTGCCTTCTCTGAGTAAACGTATTTACAACATGCAGGGTTCTCCATACTCAGAACTGGGGCTGCTGCTATGTGTGTGATACTTGTTTTATTTATTAAGTACTCATACTCAAACTGGTCCCTAAAAATTAGTAAAATTATGAGTAGCTATATATTCATCCATCCCTCCACTTGAATGACTTTTAATTAGCACCCGTGTTTGTAAGGCAGCCTGATGAGGTACAGAAATGTTCAAATGGCTACCAAAGGTGACAGTGAGAAATCATATCCTATTACGTTTATAAACCCAATTATTAACTTAATAGATTTAATACCATCATCCTAATGGAATATGAAAGTGAACACCCTAAAGTGCAGGCTATGATTAAATCTATGCAATGAGTGAGTGAGTGAATTAAGACTATCCTGAATGGAAGAATAAGCATATTGACATTCACTCTATGACAATGACATAACAATCCAGAAAGGTGAGGGAGAGTATGCAGCAAGTATTGGGATGTGAGGGAGAACTAGTGGGCAAATGTTTGCGTGTGATTGATTGGGGGGTAGAGAAATAGTAACGAGGGAGGAAATATGAGTGATTATTGAAGAAGAGTTGCATGTATGTGAGGAAAGAGAAACTGTGTATGTTTCTTCATCTTCTTTATAACACAACCAATTAGAATGGACATTGTTTTGTATTCACAATTTACAGAGAGTCCTCACTTAAGCCATAAGCAAGAAAATGGAATATAACAGTCCATTTTTCAGCCATTCTGTGCATATGGCAGGGTGTTTTGAGGCTAACTAAGACCTGGTTCACACACACTTCTATGTTTATGACCCACAATTTACATGCCTGAAAGAAATCATCTTAGATCTAAAAGCATAGTTAGAATGTTCTCATCACTCAGAGTCATCTCAAAGACAAAATCCCTTATTCTAGTAGACGGCATGCTTATTAACACCACATCTGTACTGAGTTTCTTCAAGCTATTGGTGTACACTACATGTGTATCAGATGCCACAAATCACTGACTTAACATGCCATTATTAAAAACACATCACATCAAAACTACACGGTTTCAAACCAATCAAGTTTACTCTTTTGCTGCCCGCTTAGCAGCAGGAGAAATCCCACATCGGCTAACTTCTTATGAACTTCTGTGTGCTGAAAACCACTGACAACACAAAGGAGAGGCTGCAAGTATATGCAAAATTTTGTTGGAAACTACTTATAGAAATGGCCTCTTTACCAGACTAGTTTGGCAATCAGATCTTAAACTGAACATCACTGACTTGAATTGGTTCCACCTTTGGTCTTCCTCTCGTCATAAGTCTAGGTCAGCCAACACAGGAGAAGGGATACTTAAAATGATACACAAATGTTTTCTACCTCTTGTTCAGCTATCAAGAATAGTAAAAATACCTCAGTGCTATGCTGAAGGAGATTCCAGTAGGTTAACTCTTGTGTTCATATGTGGATAGACTGCCCTAAAGTCAAAACTTTCTGGATTGCACTCATAGACTAGATCTCACTTATCACCAAACCATCCATCCATTTTTGTCCTACACTACTAAAGAAAACAGTAATCTAAAACATAGAAACCTTGCTGTCTTCCTTCCTGAACCTTCCCTTCCTGAACTGAACTGAAACAGCTACCTGCTAGAAGGTGAGTGATCTGGAAAACAGGTTGGTGAGAGCTTGGAATACATGGTTGCTATCAAAATTTCCTTACAATATCAATACTGGACACAAGAAACCATACTGGTTTTATGAGGTCTAGTCCATTTTTCACTGTTTACATTGCTACCACTTTGCAATTACACTTACCACTGTTAGGGTATGCTGACTTACGGAGGGATGTTTTCTGTTCAGACTGGACCACATCATGAAAGGTTTCCCAGAGGGCTTTGTACTGATTTAACTGAAAGCATCCATCAATGTCCTGACAACTACTTCACTGGGATAACTCATCAAACATTCCTAATGTGTGTTTTTCTATTAATATGACTCCTAAGCCTTTTTGAGCATTTCTTGTTGTTTGTATGGTTTCGTTCATGAAACTCAAATAAATAAAAATTGCAACAACAGCAACAAGTTCTTCTTGACAGTTTATGGCAAGATGGAGAAAACAGCCACTGATATACATGGAAGTATGGCTGAGTAGCCATGTAAAGTACCATGTGGAAGCAATTCCAGGCAACATCCAAATGGTATCTTTGCCTTAGAAAGGAGGTCAGAGTAGGAGAATTTGCAAGCTGTGATCTTCAACCCTCTTATTCCAATTAGCCTCTAAGTTTGTTCTTGAATGGTGTAATGAAGAAACAGATACTCATATTACTCAGTGAAAGATCAAGGGGAAAGAAAGGAAAGAGCATTCTTCGTGGAGTCTGCCCTGGGAACATCCTGTTCTCCTAACAGAATAACTTAATCTAACTAGAAAATCCTAATCCACTAGCCATTTTTATTCATAAGGTAAATTGCAATTTCACAAGCAGGGAAGAAAGGGAGGTGCATGACAATAGGTCACAAAATATCTTAACAGAGTAACTGTTGAACTAGGACTGGGAACTAGGACTTGGACAGGGGACAAAAAAGAGGGAGATCCTCATGTAGCCATTGTTTACAGTTCATGAGACCCGAAAGGACCACATCCAGCAAAAAAAACAGATAAAATGAGAAGGTCCTACTGGTAGGTAGTCCATTGGCCTGACTGAGGCCCTTTTTGCACCTTACCTTTTAATGCTTCTGGGGTGTGGGGCTCGCGCAAGAAGCCTGGGCAGAAAGGCTCTCGCAAGCCTCCTGCTTCAGCTCTGCAGCTCCTTCCTGCTTACGCGAGCGCTCCGCCCGCACCCCGCCCCTTCCTTCCACAGTGCAGCCTGGGAGTTGGAGGCTGCACTGAGGAGAGGACACGCGACTGGCCCAGCTCCAGAGGCTCTGAATGGCAGGTAAGTGCATGTGGGGCCCCTGACCAGTGCGCAAGTGCGGGTCATTTTTGGCTAAAAGCTGAAAATAAAAAAATGTGTGTGCACTGCGCATGAGTCCCCTCATGCAGACTGCTCATCACATTTACGCGATGCTCAAGGGGCCCTTTTGCTTGCAAACTGCCATGTGAAAAGGGCCTGAGTGATGTACTGGGCTGGCATCTTTATTAGTCGGAAGGAGGTATCTCAACAAACTGTATGATTCCCCTTTCCTTGGAATTGCTCCTAATACCACAATTTCAAAGAACCTCGTCATCCTGAGGTGCCTGAGGTTCTGGCTACCGGAATCTCCTAGAGTGAGCTTTGCCAGGTGATCTCCTAGAGCAGTTTTATCCAGTATGGGGACCAGCAGGCTTTCCTTCCCATTTTCCAGGGACAGCACCATATTTATGCACACTGCTTAAAATGTTTCTTGCTTTCCTGGAAACTTGCTGCAAGCCAGCCCAGCAGAGAGATCAGCACCAGTCCAGGGACCACCATTTTGAGTAGTACTGTCTTTGAGCATCTGATGAAGGATCCTCGGCATTAGATATTTATGCCCACCCAGCTCGGTGGATGCCAGTGCTTGCTACTCTGTGTGCATGGCACTGGCTTCCAGAGAAGCCAAACACTAACCAAAAGGAGCAGGGCAGAATGGGGAATGGGGAGGAGGCAAGGCAAAGTGAAGGGAGGCTAGTGTGCAAGGGAGAGAGGGAGGCAAGTAGGGAAGGGATGCAGGAGGATGAAGGTAAGTGACCTTGTAACAGATGAGGAGGGAGGTGACTGAGAGGAGCCAAGGAGGAAGACAGCAGTTATGGTGATGAGCCACACTTCTCTTTCCACCTCAGTGGTGGTATTCTATTAGTTCTTAGGTGCCCATGGACTTCCCTTTATCATCTTTGTTGCCTATTGTACCCCGGGGAGCGGGGGGGCCATGGCAGGTCAGGCCCAAGGGGAAGGGATCAACATTTTTGCACTACCCTGGTGTTGGAGCCCAGGGCACGTGCCTCAGTTTCCCCACCCTTGATATGCCTCTGAGTAGCAACTGTCAGAAAAGGTTGGACCAAACCTCAAGAAAAATACTCTGTGATGTAAGTGTAAATGTAATGTTGCTTTAATTGCTTTAATTGTTAAGTGCACCTGGGGAAAGGAATGTGACTCAAGCTAGTTTATGCTGAGTCATGCTGGTGAGCACCAGGTGCAGACAATGCAAGGGTTGGCCAGGATTGGCTAGGTATCTGTATAAAGGTAGCACAACCCCAGCCAACAACTGCACATGTTGCTTGATGCATGTTGCTGGAGGCTCTGCTGGAAAAAGCAAACTAAATATATTCGATAGCCATCTGGACTTTGTAAATATTGTACATGTTTGTAAAAAGAGCCTCCACATTGGAAGATTACAAGCTGAGTGGGTGAGTGTTACTGGCATAGTGCATTTGCTGCTAAAGGTGTTCACTGCAGCTTGGCACGCTTTGACAGCTGTGCGGAGCTATCTCTGCTTATCTATATAGAGTTTTTCTTGGTCGATTTTTCTTTATTTTTCCCCTCGTTCTTGGGACAATTGGTTATGGGCCCACCCTTGCCCAGCCTTGCCAAGTTCTGGTCAGCTCTAGCAGTTCAGACCAGTTAAAACATATTATTTTTGTGGCAGACTGCCTGGGAGATGGTCAGAGTCTCGGCTGGTAAAGCTCCGGTGGGAGGCTTTTTCCTGCAGCAGAGAATAAGCAGCTGCTTTGTTTTTGCCTAGCCAGCTTTTGTTTTTATAATTTCACACACAAGGTCTTCCAAGCCATAAATTCAGGAAGCACTGCAAGCTTTGTGTTTTTGCTTTCGGTTTTGAGGAAGCAGAATGGCTCAAAGCACAATGCTGTTGGCACTTGGATTTGATAAGTTCAATGAGGGAAACTATCAGACCTGGAGTCTGATGATCCAGAGCTTGCTAGTGAGGGAAAATTTATGGGCTGTGGTGGAACACCCACCTAAAGATGCAGCTGAAAGAGCAGTGGATCAGCGTGCCAGAGCGACCATGATCCTGAGCTTGGAGCCAAGCCAGCTCATCCATGTGAGAAACAAGCCGACTGCAGCTGATGTGTGGGATGCGCTGAGAAACGTTTATCAATGTGATTCCTGCCTTTCCAGGATGTTGTGGACTAAGAAGCTCTACAACATGAAACTGGAAGAAGGGGGAGATGTGAAAGCCCATCTAGACACCATGAAGTCTGTATTCCTCGAGTTTGCTGATAGAGGTATGGACTTTGATGAGGCTCAAAAATGTTACATCTTCCTAAGCTATCTAAGTAAGGAGTAGGACTTCATCCTTTATAGCCTGCAAAGTCTGAGTAAAAGAGACATGACCCTTGACTTAGTTATGTCACGGGTTCTGGAGGAACATGACAGGAGGGAATTTGAATCCCAGGATCAGATAAAGCTTGCTGTCGAGAGGAGTGCAGAGAACAAGCCGGGACAAGCCTTCACATGAGGGGGAGGAGACTGCAGAATGCAGCATAGCCTGGTGGCACTTCAAATGCAACAAGTGAGGACACCTCCAGAGGGACTGTAAAGCCATGTTGCCTAGGGACAAGGACAACAAGAGGCCTGGAGTCCGGAGGAAGAAAGCCAGCACCTGTACTGTTGTTGCTGCAGCAAAAGGGACAGTCTGCCATGACTGGCTGCTTGACAGTGGTGCTACCCATCATATGGTGAACAGCAGGAGCATGCTGAGGAACACTAGCATGCTGAGGAACACTAGAAAGGCTCCTGTGCACTCTGTTTGCATGGCTGACGGAGCACACTCGCAAGTGTCCTATTTGGGGTCTTCATTTGTTCCCTGTCTGGAAAAGAATTTTGTGTTATGTGTTATGTGCAGAGGATTTAGAACACTGCATTTTAAATGTGTCATGCCTGACGGATGAGGGGTATGAACTAGTGTTCAAAGGGGATAACTGCATGATTAGTCATGATGGGAGAGTCTGTGCTAAGGGTGTAAAACAGAACGGACTGTATTTGATGTTACCAACTGTTATAGGTTCCCAAATGGCTAATGTCATTGCCAGTGTCCCCCTACATGACAACTGTAACCATTATCTTCACCGGGTAATGGGTCATGCTAATTACGGCAGGCTGGAGCAATTGGCAAGGGTGTGTCCAGACTTGAGAATCAAGAAATGTGGCAAATTCCTTGACTGTTCAGTTTGCAAAAAGGCCAAGGTAAAATCCTTTCCAGTACCCAAGGAAAGCAAAATCGCCACCCAGAGGCCCTTTCAGATGGTACATGGTGATCTAGCAGGACCATTTCCTGAGAGCGAGGATATATCCAAGTATATCTTTGTGTTGGTAGATAGACACACCAGGTATGGGTACGTGTTCCCATTGAGAACAAAGGATGAGGCTTTTGAGTATTTCAGAGATTGGGTTAATATGGTGGAAAGACAATTTCCCCATAAAGTCTCACGCCTCATCACAGACCACGGCCGTGAGTTCTGCAATGCCGAATTTCAGAGTTGGCTTAAAAGGAGAGGTATAAGACATGGCACCACCAATCCGTATGCACCAGTGGAGAATGGGCTGGCTGAGCGCAGAATTGGAGTATTGCAACAGATGAAAAATTGCTACTCATTGGCTACTGCAAAGACAGATACGGGAAAAATTTAAATTGGATCAAAAAACAGTTGGGATAGAAAGTAATGAAAATGAGCTGGACAAACTATTTAAACCAGGAGTGGAACATCTTGTATCAAAACTATATAAAACTTTGTTAAATTTAGAGTTAGAGGGAGAGATAGTAAAAGAGAATATGATAAGGTGAGCTCAGAACTTAGGAAGGCCAATACAATTGGAATGTTGGGAAAGATCTTGGTCTTTAGTAAGTAAAACATTGAAGAGTGCAGCCCTGGAAGAAAATTATTTTAAGATATTTTATAGGTGGTATCTTACACCTGTGCAAATTGCAAAAATGAGTAAATCAGATAAAACAAAGTCCTGGAAGTGCAACCAGAAAGGAACTCTCTTCCACCTTTGGTGGACGTGTATAAAAGCAAAGAAATTCTGGGTATCAATACATAATAATATAACGGAAATCATACAAAAGAAATTTCCATTACTTCCAGAGGTATATTTACTAAATGTGTATGAATGTATAGAACCATTTAAAAAACAATCACATCAAAAGATACTAACTTATTTGATAGCTGCAGCAAGAGTGTGTTTCGCTAGCAGATGGAAACAAGAAGAACCCCCTAAAGAAGAGGATTGGGTATTAAAAATATTTGAAATAATGGAAATGGAAAAATTAACGGCAGCATTGTCACAAAAACCATAAGGAAAAATAGATGTAGAATGATCTGATCCTCCCCATATTGGAAATTAAATGGAGGACGATGATTGTTAACGAACTAAGGGAATAGGTGAAACACGTGTTAAAAAGCTCGGTTTTGCTAAGATATGAACTAGACTTACAATCTTAATTGGAAGAATGGCAGAAGGATTTAGGATGCAGAAACTGATAATATAGAAGATAAGAGAACCGAAGGCTTGAAATAGTTGATTTAGCGAATTAGGCATTGTGAGAAGAAAGAGGAGTAAATTGTTAGGATGTTCAAGATATTGTTGGACTGGAAAATCTATGAAAGAACCAACCAGTGTAGGGAATAAGAAAATAAGGGAAGATTTTTGTTTGTTTGTTTGTTTTTTATTATATTAAATTAGAGAGATGGGAGATTGAATTGAGATGGGTTAATAGGTATAGGTACTAAAGGACAATGTTAAGAAGGGGTAAAGGGGGAAGTTATATTATAATTTACTTTCCCTCGTTTGGAGTGTGCAGTTGGAATATGTCTGAAATGGACGTCGAGAAATATGAAATGTTAATGTCAGAATATGTGAATTTGAATTTTAATAAAAAGATTTAAACAACCAAATTTCAGAGTTGGCTTAAAAGGAGAGGTATAAGACATGGCACCACCAATCCGTATACACCAGCGGAGAATGGACTGGTGGGGCGCAGAATTGGAGTGTTGCAACAGATGAAAAATTGCATGATGCTTGACTCCAAATCACCTCTTGGACTGTGAGTGGAGGCTGTTCTTGCAGCCAACCACATCATCAACAGGCTGTGGTGTGCCAGTATTAAGCAAACACCTTATTTCATGTTATATGGAAGATCTCCTACTCTGAAATGTCTAAGAGCATTTGGTCAATATGCTAATGTCCTTGTTCCCAGTAACCAGAGATGCAAAGGACAGCCCAGGTGGAGGAGGCTGAGGTTTGTGTGCTACCTTGGGAACAAATGTAAGTTTCACTTAGGACATGGTAAACTCCTGTTCTCAAGGAGTGCAAATTTTGAGACCAACAGTGGCTGGGAGGAGTTGCACTGCAACAAAGAAGTGTTCCTACAGCCACTGGGGCTAGAGCAGAGTGAAAGCCCCGGGAATGGAGAGGCAGGACCATCTGCCACTATTCCACATACACTTAAGGAGCCACTGGACAGCTCGCCTGACACCTCCACAACTGAGGTGGAAACTGAGGACATTTCTCCACTGAGTGCTCAGGTAGAAAGTGAGCCTGAAGTAGAGGGGACAGCAGGAGAGTCTAGTGATGAGACCCTGTCCAGTGTTTCTCCACCAAGGGTTCAGATAGAGAGTGAGCCAAAAGTGGAAGGGATGGCTGAAGCTCTCAGCAATGATGGCCTATACAGATTTGAGACCGTCATCCCTAGGATAAAGACAGAGGAACAGCTCCTGAGGGATTCGTAAACCAGGAAATCTCCAGGTTTCCCCCACCAAGGGCTCAGGCAGAAAGGGAGCCAGAAGTGGAGGGGGCGACTAGAGCATCTGGTGATGATGCCCTCACCAGGATTGCGACCACCATCCCCTGAAGGAGTAAAAGAAGGAAAAAGACTCCAGAGAGATTTGTCATTCAGGAGGTCAGAGCATGCATGCTAGTTAGCAAGAAGCCAGGAAGCTTTAAGCATGTGCGAGGTTGCTCGCTAGCTGAGCAACAGCTCTGGAGCAAGACCCAGTTTAGGTCCATGGATTCCGAGTTCGGGTCCATGATGGAACACCAAAAGGTTTTTGAGTTGGTAGAAAGAACCCAGGGACCACAAGGTAGTGGTGGGTTGTTAATGGGTATGCCAGAGTAAGACTTTGCTTTACTTTGTGTATGCCAAAGTAAGACTTTGAAACACTAGGCTAGTGTAATGGCAAAAGGATTTGTGCAGCGGAAGTATGCTGAACAGGAGAGCACAGTAGAGGTCCAGAAAGCAAACTTGTGTGGTATTGAACACAACAGTGTTTGCTGCACTGTCGGCGGTAATGGTAGAGCTACAACGGCAGTGACAGTTGCTAAAGAATGTTGGGAGAAAGTTATAAAACTCCAGATGTATCATACCCCTGGGTATGTTAATGCAAGAGGGGGTTAAGTAGTTACTTTGGCACTTTGGTTTGAATTAAAGCACTGGGTGACAACATCAAAAGCATTTTGGAGGGGAATTGTCAGGAAAGGTTGAACCAAACCTCAAGAAAAATACTTTGTGATGTAAGTGTAAATGTCGTGTTGCTTTAATTGCTTTAATTGTTAAGTGCACCTGGGAAAAGGAATGTGACTCAAGCCAGTTTATGCTGAGTCATGCTGATGAGCACCAGGTGCAGACAATGCACGGGCTGGCCAGGGTTGGTGTCTGTATAAAGGTAGCACAATCCCAGCCAACAACTGCACATATTGCCTGATGCATGTTGCCGGAGGCTCTGCCAGAAAGAGCAAGCTAGATATGCTCAATAGCCATCTGGACTTTGTAAATATTGTATATATTTGTAACAAAGAATAAAGAGCTTCCACATTGGAAGATTACAAGCTGAGTGAGTGAGTGTTACTGGCTTAGTGCATTTGATGCTAAAGGTGTTCACTGCAGCTTGGCACACTTTGACAGCTGTGCGGAGCTATCTCTGCTTATCTATATAGAGTTTTTCTTGGTCGGCTTTTCTTTATTTTTCCTCTCATTCTCGGGACAGCAGCCACTGGCTCCAATCACCACATAAACAATTTTTGACTAGAGACCAATGAAAGGGAAAAAGTGACCATATGTATAAGCCTCAGAAGTAAAACTAGCAGTAGCCATGAGCTAGAGTCTGAAAGATAATAAGGAAGAGTGGAGGAAGAACAAATAATAGTGTGATGATTAGGGAAGGAAAGGACACTAAACTTAATAACTGCCCTATACTAAATAAAGTATGCCATTTATATTAAGGAGATAGTTTTTCCATGATTATATAGTGTCTTGGGGAACAACTGGAACTTGGATGATAACCAGACACAGTTACCAGGTTTGGAGGCATTGTTCACAATTTCTCAATGATTTATGGCAGGCCTCCCTTTTTCTTCTTTGAGAAGTTCTTCCTTTTGGATTGTTGACTTTTCAGTTTGAAACTGGGTACCCCAACTTTGACAACCACTAAAAGCACTTTGTTAATTTTGAAGTGTATACTATAATTTTCTGATGAGTTATACATGCCCCCTCTTTTGCTTCTAGCATTCACCACAGTTTTGAATATTGATTTGAAACTCCTCTTTGCAGCTTGGACAACAACAAAAAATACTCTGTCAAACTAATGTCTCAAAGAGGCATGGCTACCAGATAGACAGACAAAGAGACCCAAAGAGAGACACTCTCTACAAAGACCAAAGAAAATCACCAAAAATTATTTGACTGTATAGAGTAACTTTTTTCTAAGTTATATTAATTTGATTTGTACTTCATGTCTCCAGATATGACAGTTTCTGTTTTACAGGCATCTCTTTTTGATAATTAGAGTCAGCTAGATGATCCATAAGAAAAATTCCAGACCTACAACTAGGCAATACATTTTCTGTATTTTGTATTTTTCTGTATCATAAAGGCACTGCCTGTCTATGGTCTTCTCTGCTCTTGCTTTTTTAGTAGCTGCTTCACATTAAGTTATGCATCATCTGAAAGTGCCACTAGAGGGCAATAATGACTGAGTTAACACTGTTCATATTCGTCTTAGTACCACAATTTGCTTTAGAACAACAGAACTGAGAGATAAAATAGCATAGTTTTAACATAGCACTAGTGTTATGAAAAAATGATGTCCAAAAGCAAATATAAGGCAACTGCTATTTCTTTAAAATCAAATCTGTTCCATTTCATTTTCATTATTGCTTATACATATGTTATTTCTTGTCCTGTAATCATTATCACTAAACATCAGCCACAACCTTGGTTGAATTTAAACCACCACCTTGATCGTGGTGGAGGAGTCCTGCAGGAGAAATTCTCTCAGAGGTAAAGCTCATGCTTTCTACACAGAAAATTCCAGGCAAAATCCCTGGCAGAGCCGGTTCAAGATATTTTTTCCCCTGAGCCAGAACAGCAAATAAAACTCCTCCTAATTCTTATTTGATATCCAGCCTGTTATGACTACTATAGTGAAAAATCCACTTGGCCTTTTGAGTGATTTCAGTTTCTCAGAAATATTTGCTAGCAGGTTACATAGATATCATTCACAGCTTTTTATACAAACAGAAAATACGTATTATTCAAGCCCAGGGCAGGAAACTTTGAGCCGATGGGACTAAGTGTTCCCCCTTCAACCCCCAAGGGCCTCTCATGAGGTTCTGCTCCATCCCCAAATTCCTGCCCCCTCAAAGAAAGGAAGGGACAGGAGAACCAACCTTAGTTGAGTAACAGCCTCAAACCATATTCTTCAAGACCTGGGGGCATCTTGAGAAACACCTCCATAGACATCTTCACCCATTACTGTGGTTCAGTAGCTTCCCACAGTGTTTGTATTGTGCATCTTTCCCCTTCTGCCAATTATTTAGGTTCAGAGTCATGATAAGCTTATTTGTTTAAGCCAAGGCCTGCTCAGTGACATACACACATTCCCAATTTGGCAGAGACAATCTGAACTAATCCTCTGTCACCCCATTTTTTCAGTTGCTTTAAAAATGTCCAAGCTTCTCTCTTCTCTTCCCACTCTCTTCCTTTGTCCTCAGCTTCAGCTGATGCAAACTGAGTTCAAAATACAAAAAGTTTGCCTTCAAGTAACTTACTGGAGAGAAGAGGATGGAATCTTGCCACACCCAGTAGGCTTGGACAAAAACAAACTGCTGCAGCCTTTTCTAGCTTGTGTGTTTTTCCCCATCAGTAACTTTTGCCTTCTTGACCACACATTGATGCTGAGCTACATGTGTCTTGGTGTTCATCTGGGAAATGTTAGAAGTATACATACACAATGAGGTGTGAGTCAAAAGAATTCATTTTATCTCTGGATGAGGAGAGAGAACAACTTCATGAAGAAGATATCGGAGCAGCAGAACAAGGAGTTCTGGAACAAGAAGAAGGAGAATTGGAAGGAGACCTACTCAAAGACTAAGTTCATTTGAGATATATTATTAATATAATAGGTCAAAATGGATTTAAAAGGGTACTCTTGGAATATTAAGGGATTTAACTCCGCATTCAAAAGAAGACAAATATTTCATTATTTGGAAAAACAGAATCTGGATATAATATGTCTGCAAGAAGCTCAAATTAGGACCCAAGACTTGAAATATGTCCGAAATTTGAAACTTGGTAGCTGTTTTGCAGCTATGATTGATAAAAAGAAAAGGAGAGTTTTGATACATGTAAATTGAAGATATGGTGCTCAGCAAATTTTTCAGGATAATAATGGGCAATATATAGGTGTTGAAATGACTTTGAAACAGGACAAAATATTAATCATAAAATCATAGAATCATAGAAATGTAGAGTTGAAAGAGACCACACAGGCCATCCAGTCCAACCCCCTGCCATGCAGGAACACCCTCAAAGCACTCCCGACAGATGGCCATCCAGCCTCTGCTTAAAAACCTCCAAGGAAGGAGACTCCACTACACTCCGAGGCACCATATTCCACTGCCGTTCTTCCTGAGGTTCAGGTGGAATCTCCTTTCCTGCAGCTTGAATCCATTGCTCCTTGTCCTGGTCTCTGGAGCAGCAAAAAAAAGCCCTCTCCTTCCTCTACATGGCATCCCTTCAAATATTTAAACATGGCTATCATGTCCCCTCTTAACCTTCTCTTCTGCAGACTAAACATACCCAGCTCTCTAAGTCTATCCTCATAGGGCATGGCTTCCAGGCCGCTCACCATTTTGGTCGCTCTCCTCTGGACTTGCTCCAGCTTGACCATGTCCTTCTTGAATTGGGGTGCCCAGAACTGGACACAGTATTCAAGATGAGATCTAATAGTTGGAATATATGCACCAAATGGAGCTAAAGGTGAAGTCTTCCCTACAATACATAAAGAAGTACAAGATTATTTAAATGAAACAGGAAATTCGAATATTGTTGTCTTGAGGGACTTTAATGGAGTCATTAATCCAAATGCGGGCAGAAGAATACAGAAATCAACCCCCCGAAACAACGGGAGACTTCCTAAGAGCTTTTTTAATATGATGGATGATTTAAGCCTATATGATGTTTGGAGATATAAAAATGGACAACTAGATGGACATAGGTTCTATTCTGACCGACACAAGTCAATGTCAAGGATAGACATGATGCTGGTAACCAAACAATTACTTTTGAAAACCACAGATATAGACATTCTTCCTAATTTGTGTTCTGATAATAATCCACTACAATTAAAGACAAATGTTAAGGACAGAGAAAGATCATGGAGAATGAATGATGAAATTTTGAACAAGGAAAAGTACATTGTGGAAGCAAAAAGGGAGATAATCAATTATTTTAGCGAGAATATGACACTGGAACTGTTGATGAAAACTATTTGGGATGCAAGTAAAGCCGCGATGTGTGGTAATTTTATCAGATGGTCTGCAGAGATTAGAAAAGAAAGGAGATATGTTGAACAACAAATTTTGGGGAAGATGAAGGAAATTGAGAAACAATTGAGACAAAATCTATCTGACCAAAAGATTAGATTACAGATGAAGGTATATCAAGCTGAACTAAATCAATTTAATTTGAATGAAATAGAGCAACAGATACGAAGAATGAGATATAATTTATTTGAACAAGCGAATAAACCTTCAAAAGTTTTTGGCCAATTTGCTACGTAAAAGAAGGACCAGAAATATCATATCGGAGATTAGAACAGGAGAAGAAAGAGTTACAAAACAAGAGGAAATAAAACAAGCTTTCTATAAATACTATGTGAAGTTAATGAGCAAGATTCCCAAATTGAAAAAGCAACATGAGGTGGAAGAATATTTGGAGAAACTGAACAAAATGAAGTTTACTGAAGAACAAAGATTGGTTTTGAATAAATCTATTTTAATGATGGAAATTGTTGAAGCTATCAGGAATTTGAAAACTGATAAATCTCCAGGACCTGATGGGTTTACAACAAAATATTACAAAGTTTTGGAACATGAGATCTCAATACAGTAAATGAAATAATAAAGGAAGGCATACCAGACACCTGGAAAGAAGCTAATGTGGTGCTGATTTCGAAAGAGGGTAAGACTTAACTGATGTAAAGAATTATCGACCAATATCACTTTTGAATACAGATTATTTTTGCTTCAATCCTTGCAACGAGGCTTAAAAAAGTGCTGACAGAGGTCATTGATGAAGATCAGAATGGTTTTTTACCAAAAAGAACTTTGAGAAATAACATAAGAACAGTCTTAGATATAATTGAATATTATGAACGGCACAATGAATGGAAAATGGCTATGATATTTGTTGATGCAGATAAGGCTTTTGACATGATCAGCTGGCCATTTATGAAGTCGGTGATTAAACAGATGCAGTCTGGAAACAAATTTGTGTCATGGATTGAAGCAATTTATAATCAACAACAAGCTCGATTGGTCATAAATGGAGAAAAAACAAAACAGATCGAATTGCATAAAGGGACACGACAAGGTTGTCCTTTGTCCCCTCTTTTGTTTATTTTGACAATGGAAATACTTAACAATGCAATAAGAGAAGATAAAACTATAAAGGAGTTCAAATTAAGAAATATCAATATAAGCTAAAAGCACTTGCTGATGATTTGTTTTTGGACGACCCAGGGAGAAGTATTAAAGATTTGATTAGAATAGTTCAAGTATGTGGCGAATTCTCTGGATTTCGAGTGAACAAGGATAAAACAGTATTGTTAACTAAAAACATGACTGAGAGAGAAGAGAAGGAATTAGCAGAATTAACAGGATTTAACAGAGCTTGAAAGGCAAAGTACCTGGGAGTCTGGATAGTTAAAAGGAATAATGAGCTATACCAAAATAATTATGAAAAAAATGGAAAGAAATAACAAAAGATTTGGAAAGTTGGACTTCTATGTGTCTATCGATGATGGGGAGGATAGCAGCAATAAAAATGAACATACTCCAAAAATGAACTTCTTGTTTCAAAATCTTCCTATTATAACAAACAACAAGCCTTTTACACAATGGAAGAGAGAACTGACTAAATTTATATGGCAAGGGAAAAAACCCAGAATAAAGTGGAGTATTATGACAGACCAAAAGAGCAGAGGTGGAATGGGACTTCCAGATTTTCAGTTATATTACAAAGTCGCGGCCTTCACGTGGTTAAAAGACTGGGTTGATTTACAGGATATGAGAATACTGGCACTGGAAGGTGCGGACCTGAGGATGGGATGGCATGCCTATATGTTTTATGACAAAGCAATAATTGATAAAGATTTCACGCATCATTACATTAGGAAATCACTTTTGAAGATATGGAATGAATATAAGATTAAAAACATAAGGCAGCTTCCCACATGGGTGTCCCCTCAGGAAGCCTTCTTCAGTAGATGGATTGAAACAGACCAATGGTTGCAATATGAAGACATATTAGAGAAATCAGTCTCAAATAATTTCAAGATCAAAACAAGAGAAAAATTGGAACTAGAAGGAATAACGTTAAGTTGGTTCCCATACAGACAGTTAACTGAAAGTTTTCAAATGGACTTAAAGACATATGGAATAGAATCAAAAGAGAAAACGGGGATTATTAAACAGCTGTTTGAAAATCCCCCTGGTTTATTATCACATATATATCAAGAAATAATACAACAGGAAAGGCAAGAAGAAACAATTAAGTCAGCAATGATTTTATGGGCTCAAAATATTGGACATTCAATTCAGTTAGAATTCTGGGAAGAAAGTTGGAAAAAGACA
The DNA here is from genome assembly GCA_948472985.1 of Iguana delicatissima. Taxonomy (NCBI): domain Eukaryota; kingdom Metazoa; phylum Chordata; class Lepidosauria; order Squamata; family Iguanidae; genus Iguana; species Iguana delicatissima. The sequence continues at coordinate 127,300 of CAOKZL010000973.1, forward strand.
CAAAAATTGTTGCTCAGAATTTGAAAGAGAACTATTACAAACTGTTTCATAGATGGTACATGACACCAGAAAAATTAAAAAAGATACAGGTACCGGTCTGTGTTGGAAGTGTCAGAAAGAGGTGGTACAATATATCACATGTGGTGGTCATGTCCCAAAGCTAAGAAATATTGGACTGATGTACATAAATAAAATTTGTGCTATAATGAAAGTTCAGTTTCTAAGATACCAGAATTGTATTTGTTAAATATGACAAAGGTACTTGATGGTACTGAAGTAAAGAAATATTGGCAAATAATTCTTTATATGATAACAACAGCCCGGATAGGATATGCAAAGCTTTGGAAAACTCAACAAATACCTACAATAGAACAATGATGGAGAACATTTATGGAAAATAGAAATGCTGATATAGTTTCACAGAAACTAAAGGGGAAAACATACGATGAGATCAAAAAGGAATGGCAGATTGTAACAGGTAACTGCTGGGCACTGTTAAATGAAAATGAGTGATTCATGGTTAAGATAACTAATGATGGGGCTACTGATGTAAACCATGGAACTGTAATGTAGAGAATGAAATGCAAGAACTATCATGTAACATTATCAGCATAAAGCGGTACATTGATATAACTATGTTAAGAGATGTTGGAAATGAATCTAGATCAGTGTGGAAGATCAAAAATATTTCATGTAAATCAACAGTAATAATGTTTGTTTTGTATGTGAAATTTGAATAAAATAATAATAAAAAAAGAGGATTCATTTTCTAAAGTCCTCCCAAAGTACCCCAGTTACCCTCCTACAGCATCTCATTTGGCATTTGTCCCTGCTGTATTTGCCAATGTCAGAGTTTCTCCAGGAAAGAGACTATGGAGCGAGTGGTTCACACAACAAAGAAACAAAACAATGCATTGCTATCAGGCTTCTCAGGTAAAGCATGGTGGAGTAGTGTACAGGCATTAGAAGATGCCTGAAAAGTAGAAAACTGGTTTGTCAAAGGATATTGGCCCACACAACAGCAAAATAGGCATGCCCTGAATAGCAGGGTGGAACCAAACATACTAGAAAATTGAATAAAGAACTCTTCCCAGACACCTATCTTGGAGACTTTTGGGAGAGAGTGAAATAGGGAAAGCAAGCCACAGTTACACAAGAGAGACAACATACAAGGCAACAGCAAACAGAAGCAGAGAATTAGATTGCAAATTGCAAAGTGGGAGAGAATGGGGGTTGAAGGAAGAGAACATGGGTTCCAGGGAGCAGAGGGGAAGGGGTGATAGGCAGGAATCAACCACTAAGAACACTTCTTCCAGGAAGTTCTTCCTATGGCCAGTCTAGCTCCTACGGAAAGTTACTATTCCTATGCTTTGCACTCCATCAAAATTACAGAGAGGCTGGAATCCTTTTGGTTTTATGCATATGTGTAAGTTCACTTACACATGCAGGTCTACTTTTAACTCTTTTCTTTTTCTCTTTTTTTTTTCACCATTGTGTAACCTACAAACTTAGTTCATGTCATGTAAGAAAGTTTTATAAGTGTAATAATTGCATGTGGGCTTAAACTCTGTTCTTAGTCCCTGACTGGAATTTGTTGTCAGCTGCTATGGACTTTGACTCATGGTGACCCTATCCTTGGCCATTTCCGCACTAGACTGTGCTATTAACAGTCTAGTATGGAAATGTCCCTAGGAGACCTCTAAGTCATCAACAGCTCTACGCAGGTCTTGCAGATTTGGGGCCCTGGTTTCCTTGATTGAATCTATCCATCTGCCATGTGGTCTTTCTCTTTTCCTACTGACTTCTACTTTACCACGCATGATTGTCTTTTCTAGTGAGTCATGTCTTCTCCTGATAATGTTCAAAGTACAACAGTCTTAGGTGAGCCATCTTGGCATCCAGGGAGAGCTCAGGCTTGCTCTGCTCTAACACCCATTTATTTTTCTTTTTAGCAGTCTATTGTATCCATAGAACTCTTCTCCAGCACTGCATTTCAAATGAGTTAATTTTCTTCCTATCAGTTTTGTTCATTATCTAGCTTTCACAGACGTCAATTGTACATGTTCAGTAGAAGGATGGTGTAGTACAACCAACGTATAACTATGTGAGTGTAGATTTACACTATGGAAGCACAATGTAGGCTCTAGTCCATTGATTTCCTTGCTGGTTTGTGACACACATAAGCCTCTAATTTTCCAAGTCATAAAATAGCCACAGTATCTATTCAATGGTGGTTTGCTGTTCACATCTTGAATGTCTGGCCTTTTGTAAAGAGATTGGATTGCAACTTAGCATGCCAATCAGTCCAAACTAGTCACTGATATTTTATGACCTTTCATACTTACTTATCAGCACATTTCTGCAGCTATTATTCCAAGTATTTTATTTTGCTAAGAAATGTTATAAAGGGGACAAAAGCATGCTGGGTATATTCTCAAAGGGAATGCCTCCAGAAGGATATACCATTCATCTTTCTGTCTTTTTTAAAAAAAATCTATATTTAGCATCTTATTTTAGCATTGAAAGAGGTTTTTTAAAAAATTGTGTAGCAGTTTTTTGGTCTACCGACCTTGAACACTGATCAGAATGTTCTCACTGATTAGAGACAGAAAGCAGAAAATTCTAATTAAATCACCAGGGGGCATAATTTCCTCCATATATCACAAGTCCCAATAAAAAAGGAGGCTGTTTCTATCTGTTGTAGACATCATGTTTACCAACCCCAGAATGTAAAATACGGTACACGATCTTCAAATAACTAAGTCTTTTTATTGAAATCAATTCCTCTTCCTCCTTTAGGACATATAAAAAGTTGTTACAGCCCGAGGAAGAGATAATAACATTCTTTTGGAGCTGGGGTCAAAGATCAGCCTGCTTCTAAGGACAAACGTCTGGTACCTCTAATGCTGACAGCACCAATAGGAGATAGAGCAACAGATCCAGTTATTACAGTTAATGAAATATAATATTACATTAGAGCAACTCTGTATAATTTATCAGCCCATATGTATTGCTCTATTGGGACAGATTTCACATGACAATGGTCACATTGCACCTTAGCTGCATGGCATGGAGTGATGCAGTATTGTCACTAGTTTAGAGTCTTTTGAACATCAGAGGCTCATTCACACTACATAGTTATAGTGCTATTATTCCACTCTAACTGCCATGATTGCCTCCTATGGGATCCTGTAATTTGTTAAGGCACTAGAGCACTCTGATAGAGAACTCTAAATGCCTCTCCTCCCACGTTTCATGGGATGTTGCCATGATAGTCAAAGTAGACAGTAGCACTATCACTGGTTAGTCTGAATGGGTCCAAGGGAAGAACTTTGGAAGTGTAAGTCCACAGCCCATCTCAGCAGAATGCACAGGGAACAGTGTTTCTACAGAGGAGCTCCTGATGTGCTATGTGCACCATGGAGTTATTTATTATTAACCTGATACTTTAGGTCAAGAATCCATTTAATTCCAGGAGGCACAACTTGAACAGTGGCCAGAGACAAGGCTAAGGTTCCAAGATGCTATGGTAGTGAAGGAGCCATAGAATGTATGTGTATATGCGTTGATTAAATTAAAGAGAGTTGCTTTCTGTGACTGGGGAGACAAGCAAACGTCTGTATGATTGCTATCTCAGCCAGCCAGCCATGAGGCTGGGACAGCGCAAGATATTTTGTTGCCTGAAATGAAAGGATATCTTTTATCTTCACTATTGTATTGTTGTCTTTCCTACTCTTCTGTGTACCTATCGTCCTCCCTTCACCATTCCTAGTCCCAAATGCTTTTGGCTGGGGTGTCCCTCCCCAGATTGAAGCATTGTGGATGGAGGACTTGTACTGCCCTGGCACAGGTAATCTCCTTGGCCACTCTTGCCATAATGCCTTATTCTGAGGACCCCTCGAAGGAAGGCACACAGCCATTGTCAGGTTTTAGAGGGCTTCTCACAGCTGGAGAGCAGCAAGGTTTTGCAGATTAATAGCAGGGACAGAGTTCCCTGGCGTACCCTATTTCTGCTCTTGAGAGCCTTCCTGGTGGTGGCAGATGCCACAGCTGGAGAGCGGCCCGCAAGGTTCTTTGGATCCTACCCAGGGAGCTTCCCAGGAGAGAGGGAGAGATTCCTTGCCCATGGTTTTCCATCACTCAAGGTGACTGCCTCCGTTTGCCTAATGAATTGGCCAGTCTTGCCACAAAGGAATCTTTGAATTGGCCAGTCAAAACCCTTGTGGGGAAAATTATTGAGTCCTGAAGCAACAGGCAAATCAAACACTAATTGATTATATCTTTTGCTTAGAAATATTATGCTAAATCATATTGAGCAGGCAGCAAAATACAAATTAATAAAGAGTCAAGGAACTCCCTTGAACCTTCTATTCGTTAACTAGAACCAAAATTTAGTCCCCTTTCTTTTGATCCAGCCAGGGTCTATGTTCAGTGCCACTGAGCTCTTTCCACCCTTTGTTCTGAATCCTTTTGTTCTGCTGCTTTGGGATTTCTACTAATGCTCTTCATTCTTTTTACCTTGGCATCTCACTGGTGTGCCTCAGCTTTGACATTAAACCTGGGTTTTCATATTGTTTCAAGTACTCTTTGTTAGCATGACTCTGTGCTCCATTTTGATACTTGCTCACATTTCCAAGGCAAAAGATTTTTCCTGTACTTTCTTATTCAATTACCTTGTTGCTCCTCCAGTGTATATTCTAGCTTTCATATATACAACAATCCTGGAGTTAAATCCACTCTCTCTCTCTCTCTCTCTCTCTCTCTCTCTCTACACACACACACACACACACACACACACACACACACACCATACCACAGTTGGAGGGGACTGAGGTGAAGAGGTACCACAAGATTCAAAGTGGAGCCTTTCTGATTCACAGCTCAGTCTTTAGCCACAGAGCTATGCCAGCTGTCCGAAATTTGCTATCCATGGCCAGAATCCTCTATGACAGTTACAAATGTGTAACCTAGAGTTATGCACTGCCAATGTCTCCATTGAACAGTGGAGAATTGTAGCTCAAAAAAAAAAAAAAGCCTGTGAGATGGGGTTAACCTTATAGGATCTTTCCACCTTTGTATAGCAGTACTAATGCAGGGACATCAGCTAGAGATTGAAAGAATGTTTTATTGGGGAAAATCACAAACACATGCAAGATTCAAGCAGTCTCACCACCATACAAAGCTAACAGAAGGAAAGGAGAGAAAAACTAGATAGCAAGAAGTTGGGGCAAAGTGAGAAATGTTTAGTGACAAAGAAGAGACAAAGCATGTGACTCAGACTAGGGGTCCAAGGGTAGCACAAAATGGGAATCTATGTGCAGAGTGATGGCCTATATTCAATGTGCTATGTACTGTATGGCTTGGACCCAGGGTTTAAATACCCTTTTTCTGCCCTGAAGGGAAAGATGTTAATGGCTCTCTGGCAGAGCAAACAATGGGGTCCAGAATGAGCTAATGGTCTTAGCATTAGATGACAAAGCACTGATGGGAATTCATAATGCCTGGGCAGGTGAAGAAACAAAGGAGAATTTTAGTGGGAAGAGGGCACAGGTTGATAACCATCAGTTGCTGTATTGAGACAATTGCACGTGCTATTGGGTTTGAAGGTTGAGTCATTGAGGGGCTTATCACAAGCTCATCAGCAACAGAGATTCTCAGCTTAGTGCTTGCACTTATGACCTGGCCATGCCCTGAGGTCCCATCTGACCTACTTTTGTATGTGTGCAGCCAGTCCTGTTTGCCAGCATGGCTTTTCAGCTCTAACAGTGTATGATTTCTATTTTATACTAATTAAATAATGTTCATTGCCAGTCATATCATGGAGTGGGGGTGTACAACATGGTAAACAACTGTTCGGTATATATGATCCCCTCTAGCTTAGGGGCTATATGTATGTAAGGTACCTTCAGGTCACCTGTCAACTTATTGAGACCCCATGAATTTCATAGGATTTCCTGGGCAAGTAACACTCAAGAGATGGTTTTGTCAGTTCCTTCCTCTGCAATATAGCCTATAGCACCTGGTATTCCTTAGCGGTTTCTCATTCAAGTACTACCTAGGGCTGCCTCTGCTTAGCTTCCAAGATGAGATGGATCTGGTGCCTTTAGAGTGTTGAGAGACTACATAAGGACCATGAACATCTCCTGATCTGCACTTAACAGGAAGCAGATGATGCAGTTGACAGAGGCTCCACTCTTAGGCCCTTTTCGCACAGCATTTGCCATGCGAAAGGGCCCCTTGAGCATCACACGAATGTGAGGAGCGGTCCACACGATGCTCTCACAATTGTGCAACCCTCCAGGGGCTGGCAGGCGCCGACCATGCACTTTTTCATTTTCAGCTGTGAACTGAAAATGGTGCGTGATTGCACATCGTTCTGGGGCTCCGCATGCACTTGCCATGCGTGCGGAGCTCCGGCGCTCATGCTTTCTGCCCCAGCACAACCTGGGAAACTCCCAAGCTGCACTGCAGAAGGAAGAGGTGAGGCTCTCGCGTGAGCTTAAGGAACCGGGATGCAAGAGCCTCTTGCTAGAGACTGCTCGCGTGATCCCCGCACTCCAGCTCCGCAAAAAGGTGCATTGCAGAAAGAGCCTCAGTCAGGAAGCAGTTAGCTGATGCTCCCACACATACCCCTTGCATGAGCGGTCTGCAGTGCAAGGAAGAATTGCAACAGGGACCCCACTTCAGCCTGCCACAATGAAGATCACTGAGGGGGGAGGGGGGAGTGAATAGAGCAGTCAGCTGCTTCTCAAGCAACAGAGAAACAGACCTTCATCAATTGCAGTGGCTATTTCCCAGCAACTGAGGTGGGATTGGGCCAAGATTAGCATCGTGGCACTATAAATACAGTGTTTTTGCATACATATCTCCTATATGTATAGTACTTCTCTACTACAAAGATCAAGATGTTCAGAAGGCCATACAGCACTAGGTTACTGTAAAAAATTTAATTGTGAAGGCATAGAATATTCTTTGTTAGAAAACATTCATCTTAGAATTATAATTCTCAGAGTTCCATCAGCCAAACACTTTGATAGCTAAACTGTTTGTAGCTTAGACCTCTGCTCAGTTTTATTTATTACACTTGCCAAAGATCCACAATAAACATTACCTCTGGGAATACAGAGAAAGTTGGTATGTGTCAGCAGAAACACTATCGTCTTTAGTGGTGGAAGATGAGTTTAATTAACAACCTCATTCTTCCAATGTACCTAACCCCTGATAATGATGGATAAATACAGGGAGGATGGGACATATCTCTCTTTCTCTGTTTTTAGGATAGTGATTCCACTGATGGGAGTTTTTCTTCTTTTTTTTTAAGTGAGGGCAGATTTGAGTAACCATTGAGTAACAAAAAGGAAAGAGTTAACCCATCTCACACTAGTCCTGCATTCCTAGCATAGCCACTGTGCTCTATGTTTGCTGTGGTTGTGTGAACCCAAGTCATTTACAATTTATGGTGAACCTAAGGCAAACCTACCATGGGGTTTTCTTGGCAAGATTTGTTCAGAGGGTGATTTACCTTTGCCTTCCTTTGAGGCTGTACAGCACTTAAAATTCATGTGTTCTACAATTTTGACTGGAACTGCTCTACTAAAAGTAGAAGAGACTCAGTATTGTTTCACTGCCTGAGGTAAAAGACAAGATGGATGCTCCCCCATTCAGTGCACAGAAGTAAATCAGACCAGTAGTTGAAATCCTTCAGTACTTGTATCAGAGCAGTGGACTCCACTGCACAAAAGGACAGCTGGCTAGTTTAGGAGGTGTAAGAGAAGGGCCCTTGACCTGGCCATTTAGTGGCCAGTGGAAAGCAGGGGGCAGCAGAGAAACATAGAAATATGCCCATATACCAGAAACACAACAACAAGGCTATGTCATGCACACATCTCCATCTTCCTATGGAGGGGACTGGCCAGAGTGATCAGCAGAAACAGCCAGAAGCTGCTCCTGCCCACCCCACATATACTGCCTGAGGCAGTTGCCTCACTTTGCCCTGCACTAGAGACCCTAACTGATTGGCTAGGAGAGATCATGGAAAAGACGAGATTTTTGCTACTACAACAGAAGAGTGAAAAAACTCAGTCCACTCAACCTAAAATTAAGCAACTAATTTAGGGACTTTTGAAGCATAACAAATTCTTTTTAAAGTAGTTTCCCAAGTTCTATTGTGATCTCTACCAGAGATTTCCTGTACCCTGCTTTCTTTCTTTGTTCTTTTGCAGTATTCTGTTCCTGATTGTCTTTTTATTGGACCATACCTTCCTATTACACTCCGCTCCCACTGTTCCAACGCACTAAAATCATGTACTTGAACACTGGTGTTGGCCTTTGCTTCACAAACATCCAAGGAAAGAAAGCAGCATTAACCTATCCAGCCCACATTACCTCGATCTTATTTGGATCCAGGAAATAAACATTTCTGTGTAATTAGGTCATTGACAAAACCAACAAGCACACTGCATGTTACTTTTTTATTGCATTGATTGACCCCCTGTGTAGAGTTGATACTTAATCCAGTGTCAGTCGCAGTAACAGATCAAAGAACAGGCCTTGGACATTACTGCCTTTGAAATTCAGAAAAATAATCCAGGAGATGCTTTGCGATTCATTTCAAGTTGTAAAGTATCAGGCTTCTGTAAATCCATTTTCTGAAAGCAAAGCAAAGCAAAGCAAAAAAAAAAAAAAAGATGTTGAGGGAACCATAATTTGCTGATACATTCTGTCATCTAACAAAGAGAATTTGCTTTTCCTTTTAACAACTGAAAACAAAGTGAAGCACCAGTCAGCTTATATTCCTGGGTAGTAGAATGAAACCTGCTGTTACCTTTATATTATAAATGACTCAGAGGATTTATAGGTAGTTTTGTCACAAAGATTTTACTGTACATGTTGGATGAATGCATGGAGATTTTATATGTATATGCATGGATATATATATATATACATATCACAAAACTCTGGGCCATGTGCTTTATTCCACATTTAAGAGCTATACACATGTTACTATAAGGTCTTGACATCTTGACAAAAATATTAAGGAAACATGAAGTCACATCTTGGTGAGAGAGCGTTGCATTTTCTAGCACTCTTATTAAGTACAAAGACCAGGAAAAGTCAGACCAAGACTGCCGCTGTGTTTTCCTAACGGGATCTCTCTTCTCTTAGAACAACTAGTTTATAAGTATATCGCAGCTTGAGGAAACTTCTCTTTTTGGCCCTTTCCACACGGGGGAAAAACACGGGGTAACACGGGGTAGGACGGAGGTCGTTCCCACCGTGGAGTGCGCTACGGCAGTTAAAAAAGTGGAGGTTCTAAACCTCAAAGCGCCTTCGCGCGGCTACGGGGGTGGCACTCCGTGTTTTATAAAGACCACTTTTCAAGTGGTCTTTTTAAAACTCTCGCGCGCTAGCTCGTCACAGTGCCCCATTAAGAACTGCAGAGACACGCTAGCACATCCCTGCAGAGCTGCCCGGGGGTGGGCTTCCGGCTGGCGCGCTGCCCCAATTCACGGAGCACCGCTGGAAGCCACCGGCCGCCATTTTGGGCACTGCCGGCCGCCGCCGCTGTTTAGAGTGGCGAACGCACACTGCTCCCCGCGGGGACGGAGCCTCCCGCTGCAAGGTAAGCTCCGTCCCCACGTGCGCCGCCCCGTTTCCCCTCGTTTCGCCGCCCCCCGTGTGGTAAGGGCCATAGACTAGAGCACTCAGAATTCCCCAGCCAGCATTCTCAGGTTTGGATTTAATATTGTGGAAGGGGTTTGCCTTAAGCAAATCGTTCCCTGTGACAAACAGACCATCTCAGAACAATACCCTGGAAAAACATTAGTTGGGATCTACCAAATTGCACTCTCTGAATTCAGAATGTGTTTGGGCTTCATTTCCAAGCATGACCCACAGAAGGGAATCTAAGATGCACAGTTTATTCTAGCCTTCTGAGATTTTCTCTTCAATTACCTTTTCTTTTCCTTCCTTTCCCTACTCGTCTTCCTTCTCCATAGTTGTTATTCTGAAACCTCAGCATAGCTCAGTACACGATCCTCTGAAGATGCCAGCCACAGATGCAGGCAAAACATCAGGAGCAAATACTAATAGAACATGGCCTCAAAGCCCAAAAGACCCACAACAACCTATGGATTCCAGCTGTGAAAGCCTTCAACTTTACAAGTAAAATTGTTAGAAGTCACCATATTCCAAACCTAATTTTCAATCTGCTCAAGTCATTCAGTACCTGACAAAGTGGGAGACATCCTAACCAAAACCATTCTCTTCCAGAAAAACTGTCTTGCATTACCTGAGCATGGTGATATCTCAGTTAAGTTCTTCATTTGTCAGTCCTTCCAACTTCATTTTCTTCCTCTGTCTAGCTCTGTTATACTCTCACTTGCAAGTCACCCTTTTGTGCATGTGCTTTTTTTTGTATATGAGTTTTAAAAAATAGATGATTACAAAAGAAAGATGAGAATAAAAGGCAAATAGGAAAGGTGATGCAAGAGAGAGATTTGGAAAAAAATACAGACTGATTTCTGAGAAACCAAAAAAAAAACAGATCATGTTTTCTACACTTTTATAGTGCAAAAATAAAACAACGCTTTTAAATATTGAGGGAGAAACTTAAAAGAGAAAGAGAATATGCCTTAGAAACCATAGGATCAACTCATCAAATTGTGCTCCAGTTTTTAAAAACCTTTGGAAGAGCCCTAGTTCAGAGCCAAGAAATTACCGTATTTTCCAGCATATAAGACTCACTAGGGTATAAGACGCACCCCATTTTTGACAGTTATTTTTGAGAAAAACATTTTTTTTACTATGGCAGTGAGGCTTCCCTATCCCCAATTCCCTTCTATTTTGCCTCTGCAGGAGTTCTCCCACAAAGGCAAAATGTATAGAGGGGGAGGTCCAGGGAAGCCCCTTAGACCCTCCCCTGCCTTTTCTAGACATTAAAAAAATGTCCAGCTGAGGGTCTGGGTGCAGAGCCTCATGGGAGTCCTTTCATCTACTCCCTTTTCATATGCATTTAGCCTCAGAAGGGGGGATGCAAGGAGGGCTTCCAATGAGCACCCGGTGTATAAGACGCATCGCATTTTTAAGGGGTATTTTGGGGAGAAAAAAGTGTGTTTCATACGCCAGCAAATACGGTATTACAAACATCCCCCAAAAGAATGTAATAAGTGGATACAGAGACAACAACAACCAAAACATGCCTGTTAACATTTCAAAGATGAAAATCGGAACACCTGTGGTGAAGCAACATTAGAGTACAGTCAAAATGGCAAATAACACTACAGAGGGAAAACACCTAAGCTGCAGCAGTTTGTTTTTGCTTGACTCTACAGAGAAAGGCAAATTTCTGTCCTCTCCTCTTCTTTCCTCCCTGTTGACTTAACTGAGTGCAAATTACTTCTTACTTGGAACTCAGGTTGCAGTAACTACGGTAAGCTGAGGACAAGGAGGGAAAGTGGGAGAGGCAAGAGGAACTGGAGCAATTTGAAAGCAGCTGAAAAAGTGGAACAACAGAGGAATAAATGGCACTATCCTTGTCAAGTTGCAACTCTTGGAAGGGTATGCCAATAAAACTCATGCAGGAGACTGTGAGTGGGGGAAAGACAATCACCATCACAGATTAAGGAGTTGTCACGTACACAGGAGACCCCAGCCCCTCCCGTCTGCTGACTCATGTCTATTACCACCTCACTGGAATCTGGCCATGTTTGGAAGGTCACTCGTGATTGGAAGAAACTTCATACTACCTGCCCCTCTGGAGATTTCCTTACATGGTCAGAAGTCTCTGGACCTTTACCCTTATATGGTCAGAAGTTTCTGGGCATTTACCTAATATGGGGTGGGTGGCTGCCATGGGTGTGTATAATGTTTACCTGAATACTGTGATTGGTGAAAAATGCTGCAGTGGGTGTGCACCCTGATCACCTGGATCCCAGATTATAAAAGCATATCCTAGCCTTTGTTCAGGGTTCCGAATCTCTATCGGCACCCTGTTATAACAGAATCTTTTTGTATTTTTGTATTCAATAAATCTGACCTCTAGCCTTTGAACCAAGAAACACCTGGCCAAATTTGCCTGTTTCTCAGAAAAAGCTGTCCTTCACCAGGGCAAGAAGGTGACAGTTTATGGCGCCTGAACAGGGACATGAGAGAAATGGGCAGGGGTTAGAAAATCTGCCCTGTATCAGTCCCCCTGCCCAGGACGCCAGGCGGGAAGGAATCCTTCTGAAGGCCAACTGATCCAGGCGGCGGACATTGATTTTTCTCATCAGGCGCCAACATCCTTCTTGTGATGTGAGGGGAATCATCACGGTCCGCTTCTGGTCAGTGGCAAGGACGGAGGCTCTACCTTCCTGATTCAAGGCTCTGAAATATGATTAGGGATGAGGTTCGGAATGGCGCGCCAGTGATTCACCTCACCCTCTGGTAAGTCCCATCCAGGGACTGCCCCTAGCTTTGGGCCTGTTCAGATTGGGAATTCCCCTGATTCTGATTTGTAGTGTGTGTGCGCGAGTGTTATGGACTGCCCCTAGATAGGCATGTGTGTCTCCTCGTCTGTGAATCTGTGTTTTTCCGGATGAAGCTTCTGTATGTGTGTCTCCTTGTCTGTGAATTTGTGTTCTCTGTGTGTTTTACATCCATTTTGTAATAGAAGGGTAAAATATTGTACTGAAAATCTGGCGTCTCTGGCCTCAATATAGGATCCCTGGGTTGTCCCAAAGGCGCCTGGATTAACTGGTTAGATTCGGTTGGGAAGACGGTTGAAGAAAAGGTTAAGCAGAGATGTACTGGTTTGGGGTAACAAAGAAACACTGCTATAATGTAATGTAATATAATGTAATGTAAAGTAATGCAATGTATATAGGAATATATGTATGTAGGGAAATTCTAAAGTTTGTGTGTAAGCAAAGCTATATTTCGCCTGGTATCTGTTTTCTTTTGCTGCTTTTCCAGATTCAAACCTTGAGAAACAATGCTGCCTCCCTCCCCCTTTCTGAAAGTTCTAAGGTTTAGATTAACCCTTCAGCAAACTAGGGAGAGAGTAGTGAGGAAAATTCTTGTTTCTAATGAACTGGCAAATTAGCACAAAAAGTCTTTCCTCTCTGGGGCTTTTCTCAGAGGTGTGAATTTGAACCAATTTGATGAGAATAATGTTGCAGCTCTCATTTCTGAGGAGGAATTAAAGTTCGTTCGGAAACTTCCATGACAATAATACAGTTCTTAGTTTTGCTTTGTGTAAGCAACATAGCATGATATGATTTTTTGTTTTATTTTTATTCTGCATTTCCTTGTTTTTGATTCCTAGAGAACATTTTAAAAATGCTTACTGAAAGTCTGACCTCAGAAGACATTGGATTGTTTCTCCTGGCACCAAAACTGCAGATCTCTTTGTCTCTTGAACATCTGCATAACTGTGAGGCCCTTTTAACCTTTTAGTTTGAAAAGGTGGGGGCCTGCCTAGTTTTAAACTTCATCCAAAGTATAGACATTGCTTTGCCAGCCAATTAAAACCTTTTGTTTACAGAATGTGTGTACATTTTCATTTGCAAATGTAAAAGAGCCATGTTCTGAAATAATCTGATGAGATATGCCTTTTAAAAGAATTTAACTGCTGAAAAATGCCTATTCATTTTACTTCTGGCCAGGATATCTGTACATTGCATTGTGCTGTCACTGTGAAATTATGCTTTATCATGGGTCTGAATACTTCTGTTGTTTGAAAAGTGCACAAATGAAATAACATTGGTTGGTATTCACTTAGTGCAGATGATTACATTGACTGTTAATTAGAAATTTCACACTTTAAAGTTTTTTTTACCCCCCCCAAATAAGTGCCCATCTGCTGGGACTTAATTACTTAGCCACTATCTTGCTGACAGAATAGCTCATTGTAATGCTAATCTCTTAAGTGACTTCCTGTTTCAGCAGTTTGAGAGTTACTGTGAAAACAGAGGTAAGAACCATGCATGTAGATGAAGATTTGGTATAAACTAACTCAGACATTGTAAGCCCCTGACAGAAAAAGTGATTTGTACATACAGATTGGTTTCTGCATGCATCTGACTCCAGGTTTACTGTAGCAGATGAGCATAATATCTCACAAAGCCCACTCCTCACTGGCTGCACTGAGAAACATCATATTGCCTATTGGGTATAGGTGGAAGTCACAATATTCCATTCTTTTTCATTAATCTTATCAGCAGGAGCACGCACACATCCATGATGTAATGGCATTAGAAAACAGAACTTCACATCTACTTCCTACTAAATATAGTGGTACTCAGGTGGTCATAACAGAGTACTGGGTAGCCGTCTTGTGTATGAGTTATCAGCATTTCATTGGGAAAGTGCCAGAGAAATCTGAATATTTTTGGTAACTGATTAGATTACAACTTCCACTTATGATCATTATCCCATAAAGCAGGTGCACAATTCAATCCTGTTGCAAACTTACTCAGAGATGGCCACATTAATGAATTTATGTTTAAATGTGCTTGGGACTATGTATTTAGCTGTGACCATTCAACAAACAACAGGTCACCATGGTCTTTATTTTGTATCAGACTGTGATCTAAACATTTTCCAATATTAAATAATTTCAAATAAGACAGTGACACTATCTGATACAAGTTTTGAGTTTTACAACCAATACAGTAGTCATATCAAAGTAAATACAGTCTGGAAGACTGCAGCCTTAGTGTGAATAGTCTTTGACCTCTGAAAACAACAACAACAACAACAACACTATTTTGCATGTATTTTTGTTTCAATTTTTTGTTTTGTTCCAGGAGCTTTTGACTATGAATAGTTCACGCATTATGTTGGAAATCTCATTCTGTCATGCTGCCATTCTATTGCTGATGAATCTGTTTGTTTTAATTGCATTATGAAGTATTAATTGTTGTTATAGGGTGTATACTTTTTAGTAGTATGTAAAGTTATGCTTTATTTTTCTCTCTCTTTCCTTTTTATGTATTTTTAGTGTGACTTTACAGGAAATATAGACTAAATGTGATAAGATTTGAACTCAGAACCCATTGTATTGCTTTTCAACTGATCATAGTTATTTTTCTGAACTGTTTGCTTATTGTTAGGTTGTATTGTGAACCTAAAACACAACCCCAGATATAGAGACATGGAGATGATGAGTTTGTGATTTTCATTTGATCACTGCGGACAGGGTTGACGAGTTTTGTGATTTACATCTGTTTACAAATATCATCATTAAAGAAGACGTCATACCATAGAATAGAAATTTATGTTAGATAGATCAAAGAAGATTTTGTAATCAATTGTTGATTTCATATGCTGTTATACCTGTGTAGTGTGTTTAATGTAGGATTTGCATTCAGAGATAATGTTGCATCTTTGTTGCTTAGCTTCATATATCCATTGTTGTGTTATCATTAAGAAACATAGCAGTTTAAAGGTGAAATTGAAGCCTTTTTTTTCTCTTTTCTGTTTTACAATTCAATTGCTTTTGTTTGTATTGCAGTTCTGATGAGAAATACTTACTGTTGATGCTTAATTTCTTTTTATTTAATTGGCTCAAAAATTATTTTTGGGTAATACCCCTGAAACACCCCCTGGGGGCCATGTCCTGAGAATCCTAGTTATTTTATATAAAATATAAATGAGCCATGGAGAGATACCGGAAGGACATGTAAACAGGAGATCACTGTCTGCTGTTTTACATCCTGGGGTGAGTTGGCCATTTTGGCTCCCATTACTCTCTGAGAGAACATAAACAATGCAAAGCCGGCTGGAATCTGACAACCAAGGCTTGCATTTCCGGAGAGAGATACTATTTTACAGGAACCAGGATGGTTGATTGTATTTCCTTTGAACAAAAAGGAAAATGATCCATCTTCATAAAAAGATTGACTTCTCAGACATGGTCCACAGTATGTATATCTAGACATAGCTCCTCATTTATTTGGAGTTCTTTTCAGGAGTCTCTCTGAGTTCTTTTTGGAAGTCTAAAAGAAGCATTTTAAGTGAGTAGTTCTCTCAGAGCTGCAAAAACAATAGAGATGGTAACCAGCTTAAATTTACCTTGACTGGAGTTGCTGAGATCATTTTCTCTCCTAGCTGAAGACTTCTGGATTGGTATTGTGTTTCATCAAATCCGTTCTGTCTCTCTCTCTTTCTTAATTTTCATCTCTGGCTAACTTTATATTCTCGTGTGTTTGATTGCAGGCATGCAGTCGAGTCATTACAAGAACTTTTACTGTTCATGCTTGTTGTAGTGAGTGTAGATAATTGATTGTAGGGATTTTTACATTTATGTTAATAAAATACTTAAACTTGAAGAAAAATTCCCTAGAAACTGACCTTCCCTGGGTCAAGGCATTGCCTCTGGCCCTCACAAATGTTAGAATCACTCCAAAAGGTCCCTTGAAGCTCTCCCCATTTGAGAGAAGGTTCTGTCGCCCCTGGCCTAGCCAGCTCTGTCCGGGAAGCCTGAGCGGGGAGGTTAAGATGGGATATGCAGTGTCACCAAAACAAGACAAAATGTGTTCATTCTCTGAATGCTGCCCAGCCTCTGTCCACTTTTATCCTTACAGGAACGGCCCCTCAACCTTGATGGTCCAGCGCACCATCTTCAGCCTGGTGATTGGGTGGTCTTAAAGATCTGGAGAAAGAAGACCTTTGTCTCTGGTGTGAACCAAACCTGCTCAAGTGCTGCAGACCACTGATACTGCAATTAAAATCCAGGGCCATAAATCTTGGATCCATCATTCCAGAGTTAAAAAGGTGCCAGAACCCAGAAGGTGGAAGGTGATTCAAGAAATGTGCCAGATACTTGTTCCTTCAGAGACTTATTCTCAGAGTCACTCCGGAGGCTGACCTGAGACTTCAGTATTGGATTTTGAACTGTGTCTGTTAGTTACTGATAGTAGTTTTAGGACTGGTTGCACTGACTTATAACCTCTTCATACACTGTGTTTTGATATCTTGTTACTATGAAGTGCTTGTTCCTTAAATTGTGGACTACCTATTTGCCTGAAAGCACTCATGCTGGCTGGCATGAGAACATTTTTCATTAATTAGGTCATAATATTTCCCAGGTAGCAAATGCCACCAAATGTTGGGTTTGCACGCATGGCCCTTCCTCTCATTCACAGGGATAGCCTGTAGTAACGGTAGACACTCTGAATCTCATTAGCTAGTTAGTGAATTTTGGATGGTTGAAGAGTGTTGTTGTCATTTTTATCCTGTTCACCTGTATAGTTCTGTGTTTCTGCTGCCTGTCACAATGTATGCCAATTTTCTGTAACTCACTACACAGTAATAGGTCTGCTGACCCACCTTGCAGGGTTGATATTGTCCAAGAGACCCAACTGTTAGTTCAGGGATACGGGATGGGCTGGTGCTCCTGTGAGGGGGGAAACTGTGAGTGGGGGAAAGACAATCACCATCACAGATTAAGGAGTTGTCACGTACACAGGAGACCCCAGCCCCTCCCGTCTGCTGACTCATGTCTATTATCACCTCACCGGAATCTGGCCATGTTTGGAAGGTCACTCGTGATTGGAAGAAACTTCATACTACCTGCCCCTCTGGAGATTTCCTTACATGGTCAGAAGTCTCTGGACCTTTACCCTTATATGGTCAGAAGTTTCTGGGCATTTACCTAATATGGGGTGGGTGGCTGCAATGGGTGTGTATAATGTTTACCTGAATACTGTGATTGGTGAAAAATGCTGCAGTGGGTGTGCACCCTGATCACCTGGATCCCAGATTATAAAAGCATGTCCTAGCCTTTGTTCAGGGTTCCGAATCTCTATCGGCACCCTGTTATAACAGAATCTTTTTGTATTTTTGTATTCAATAAATCTGACCTCTAGCCTTTGAACCAAGAAACGCCTGGCCAAATTTGCCTGTTTCTCAGAAAAAGCTGTCCTTCACCAGGGCAAGAAGGTGACAGAACTTACACTTTTTAGATCTAATCTTGAAGACCCCATTAACTTACTTGAACATTGAAAAGGCTCACGCCCACATTTCCCAGGTTTGTCGAAGGGGAATGAATTCTCTCGGGACACCATAAGGCCCCCTATGCTCATATCACTGAGACTAATCAGTAAATAAAGTTATTAAGAGAGACCCAGCATGGTGTTTTGAGCATTGGACTACAACCCTGGAGATCAGGGTTCGATTTCTCACTCAGCCAGGGAAACCCACTGAGTGACCTTGGGTGCATCACACATTCTCAGCTCCAGAATTCCCATGATAGAGTTGCCTTAGGAAACAACATGAACAACAACAACAACAACGGCTAAGAGGCAGGCCAGCAAAACCAAACTGTGTGAGTGAGTAGTTTTGAGGTAGATGCCAGAATAAGTGGTTGGACCTGCTGGGCTCAGGACAAACCTGAATCTTGACAAAAGTAAAGAGAATTGTTAATTTGCTCTTGTTTCTGTCTTTCCAATCCACTTTTTTTCTCCTCTATTTTTTCCCAATGAGTTATAATAAAGCACTTTGAAATGAGAAAAAATATGTACAGTATAAATGAATTAATGAGGATTAATACAAGAAGAAAGCTCATTTGAATTCCCACATCAATTGCATTAAGAGTGCACCCATTTTTGTACAGTGAAACTTATAAATGATTGCCTAAGATCTACTAGAGAGCAAGAAAGGTTTAACCACCTGAAGTTCTCAGCAGAAAGTAAGCTTGTGAGGTAAATCCCTTTTCATCCCTTCATCTCCAACGTGAAAGCAAGGAAGAAGTCATGCAACCTGAATATCTGCTTCAGTGTATGTGCATTCACTAGGTACTGTAATATTTGAGTTTTTTGTTTGAATGGCAGGAATGTTTGATCATTTCTGCTCTCAACTTTAGCCACTGTAACTAAATAGATACCATGATAACTCCTAATTTCCTGAGATTGTGTTTTCCTTTTCTATCTCAATGAAGCAGGTTTGCCTACCTAGTAATTGTCATCTCTGGATATTAGTGAATGTATCATCTTTAAATACTACTACAGCCTGAATCTGAATCTGCTATTCACAAAGAGAGCAGATCCATTCGATCAGTTCTAAAATGGTGAGTCAACATCATTGATTCAATAGGTCCACTCTATCTGGGACCAAGACTAGAATTCAGGCCTAAATTGTAAGCTGTTATACTGATGCTTCCTGTGTTTCAGCATGCTGTGATCAAGGATAATAGGAGTTGTAGCCCAACAAACTGGAAGACTGCAGGTTTCCCACCCTGGTGTACAGTGAGCTCTCTACTTTTGTGGAGGTTGGGGGTACAAGAGCCCCCATGAAAGTAGAAGAAATATGAATAAAGATAATTTTGGAAAATTCTGGCATTCCCTCTCCCCCGCCTCTCTTGTTCTAGGGCTTAGCTAGCATAGGGTTTCATTTTCCTTAGTACGTCAAAGTCTTTTGCCTAAAACCTCAGTCTTGCTCTTTGTGTTATTTAAATGAATGGCTATGGTATCCAGACCATGCAACCCAGGATAGACCTTGGAGTCACTGAACTTACATAAAAGACCACACTTCCCTCTCTTCTTTCTCTCTGCTATTTTTGCTTCTACAACTTTCTCTCTGATTGTGCTTCACTTCTTCATCAAGAAAATAGTGAGTTAAGAATGAAGCTACTATCTTACCTAATCCTTTTGTTAGCTAGCTAGGATCTAGGCTCTCCAATTCATATGTGATCGCATTAATAAACTTTTACAAGTTTGTACCTGAAACTGTCAGCCTTGTTTTGCTTTTCAAGTCAGTCTCAGTTCATGGCAGCCACACAGAGATTGGGACATGCTTTTTCTGCAACTCTGTTAAAGGAAAGCTGATTCCTAACAATTTTAGCTTTCATAGAATTTACCCAAAGGGATAACACCCTTTGTTAATTCCCAACAGATAAAAATGACAAACACTGCTTTATTAACCTGAGAACACTTCTCTAGGAATCTCCAGGTCCTCTAGAGCAATTCTGTGGTCTACTTCCAGCAGAAGTGGACCATAGAATCATGTTGGAGAACCTAGAAGTTCTTAGATAAAAACATATTTTTCCATGGCAGGTGTAGATAGAGTAACAAGTTTTTCAAGTAACTAATTAAATAAATAAAATAAACTAACCCACAAATGAACAAATCCATGAATACTGAACCCATGAAAATGGAGGGTCCACTGTATACTGACTGGTAGCTACCCACCTGCTGCCACCGCACCACCAATCAGAAATTCAAGACCCCAGGACCAGCAATTCTTCCCTAAACAAGGGCAAAGAAGGATTTTGCCAGAGTGAAAGTAACTGAAGTTCATCAGATGCTACCTTTTGTAGGAGCATGGCCTACAAGGTCTTAGAAGCAGTGAGAAACCACCAACTCACTGTTCTATGGTTCTTACTTACTTCTCAACAAAATGTATCTTCTAATTGGTTTTGCTGCCTACTATAGATGGAAAGAATACTCACCATTATTCATTTCATGGCCAAAAAATGACTTTCCCAACTCTAAAGAAAGCTGGGCAAGAAGAAAAACACAGTTATGAACATTTTTGTGCAATTTTCACCTGGTATTGACACATCTCAAAGTTTTTTGGAAATTACTCAGCACAGAAATGCATGGGTTCTTTATGCAACAATTGCAGGGTTTTATATTAATAAAAGTAGCTAAGATTCAGCATTGGGAGATGTACATATACCACATAGCTACCCTACACCCCAAATGTTACCGCATACCCCAAAAGTCACCATTTAATCAGCTCAGCCTGTCCCCAACACAGCTGTATCTGTATTGTTGGAGCTCAGGGAAGTGACTGAGGACACATTTAGCCATTTTCCTATGGCTGGACACATTGGAACAGGCATCTGCTCTGACCTCTAGGGCAGTGGTTCTCAACCTGTGGGTCCCCAGATGTTTGTGGACTTCAGCTCCCAGAAGCCCCAGCCACTATGGTCAATGCTCAGGGCTTCTGGGAGCTGAAGTCTAGAAACATCTGGGGACCCACAGGTTGAGAACCACTGCTCTAGGGCCTTCAGGAGGTTCCTGCAGGTGGCATCCTTGCAGCCCACCCAGCTACAGGAAAATAGCTGGATGTATATCCTCTCATAAAGCCCCCCCGCCCCGCTGACAACATGGAAATAGTTGTGTTGGGGAGGGGCTCTGCACTACTTAAAAGTCAGTTAGGAGGATTTGGGTTGATGCATTGGTTGAAATGCCAGCCCCACAATAACCAAAGTAATTCACTAATTTGTAATTCACTAATAGGATGCTAGCTGGAGATCTTTTGTTCAAATCCTACTGTTTACAGAAAGCCACTTTTTTGCACAAGATTGCTCTTTTTCCACAGAAAATAACCCCCCCCCCAAAAAAGTGGATTTGTGGATATTTTGTGTGTGCACAGGATTGCTGGGTTTTGACACAGAAAACAGCCATCATACACGAAAAACACATGTGAGTGTCTAGAAATACTGTGTGTATGCAAAATCCCACAACTGTCTCTCTCACACACAAAACACCATATATATTTCTGTGCACAATAATTCCCTACAACCCTTTAGGATATGCAAATACTGGGTGAGAACTACATAGAAATATTTGAGTTTTTGATGAAAAACATATATGGTGGGTAGAAAACTGTGTAAACTATTCATTGTCACTGACAAGAACAGAATAGTCAAATATTTACATCCCTAGGTCATTCTAGATCTTTTTTCTAACAGAAAGTAACTCGGAGATTGATTGCTGGTTGCTTGCTCTTGGGGGAAAAAGGACACTGCTTCACCTAAACTAGTCTGGAGGAATCTAAACATGGCAAAATTGTTACCAAGCCCTAGAGGGAGTGTTGGACAGTATTTGGGTGCAAAAAAGTAGTGGGAGGATTTTTCATGTGGCTTTGGAGGCCACAGCTGTCCACCTTATCTTACAAAGTCCAATAGTTTCTACTCATATATTCATCCAGTACTGCTTGTTTTGTCAGGGTGTGAAGTACACTTCAGAGCATGTGCAGAGGGCAGAAAATAGGAAGCAGTGCCAAACCACTGCCAGCTGCTCCAGACTGGAAAAAATAGCCACACAGAATCATTGCATTAAGGCTAAGTGCTGTTTATTCAAACAAAGCAAAAGATAAGCAACAGGGCTCCAGGAAGCATGCCTAGAAGCAAAACAGCGGGTACAAAAACAGCATGGAAGACAGACAAAGAGTATGGCCAAAGGCAGTACCAAATATGACCTGAGGCAATTTACAGAACAAAACCTAAGCCTTTTTAAGGGCTTAACCACACCCAGGTATACATCAGGTGATCCAATGCATCCACAGCATACGTTCTCCCCATGCTAGATGCTTTCTCCTGAGGCAGGACCTTGCGAGGCAAGCTAGCTATAGCAAACCTTGCAGCTGCACTGCCAAGGTCACATTACCTCATCTTTCCATCCACCAGAAAAACCTTCCTGGACACACCACATTCACATTCTGAATGCCCTGACATGTTTTTCACTTCTCCACTCAGGGCAAAATGAAACATCATGCAGAGTTTATAGAGGCTGCATAAGGATTTCACTCAAGATAGATAGAGATATGGTAGGAAAACCTTCTCTCTGATTGTCATTCTCTCTCAAAGTCACTCTTTGCAACTTATTTTACATGCAGAGTAACCCCCTCCCCATGAGAGTCAGCATGGTGGAGTGATTTGAGCATTGCACGATGACCCTGGAGAGTAGGGTTCAGTTCCCCACTCAGCCTGGGAAACCCATCTAGTGATCTTGGGCACATCACACACTCTCAGCCCTAGAAGACTCTGTGTTAAATTCACCTTAGGGTCACCATAAGTGTGAAGCCCTTTGCGCACCTTACCTTCTTCCAGCACTGGGGTGTGGGGATCGCGCAAGCAGCCTCCAGTGAGAGGCTCTCACGTCCGGGGTCCTTCGGCTCCACACGAGCTGCCTGCTCACACGAGAGCCCCACTTCTTCCTTCCGCAGCACAGCCTGGGAGTTTCCCAGGCTGCGCTGGGGCAGGAAGCATGACCAGCACAGCTCCGGAGGCTCTGCATGCCGGGTAAGTACACATGGGGCCTGGGAGCAATGCACGATCGCACACCATTTTTGGCTTCTAGCCAAAAATGAAAAGGCGTGTGATCAGCGCCTGCTGGCCCCTAGAGCATCACACGATTGTGAGTGTGTCGTGCAGATTGCTCCTCACAATCGCGCGATGCTCCAGGCGCCCTTTCACATGGAAAATGCCGTGCAGAAAGGACCTGAAATGACTTAAAGGCAGTAACAATCACACACACATACATACACACACACACACATGTACCATATCCTTCTTCCTGGGGCAAGGAGAGAAAACCAGTATGAAGAGAATGATTTTGAGGGATAGGGAGATGCATTTTTTTAAAAAAAGAAAAGCATTAAAGAGATAAAAATTCTATGACGTGAATAGATTGGTCCCAAGCAACTTCCTGTTGCTCATTGTTGGCACTGCATGCTTTGTTTTAGCTGTTGTTTCAAATTCATTGCAAAATGGTCCTAATTTGACAATAGATCATGCTGGTCATTTTAATGACTCATTGTGACAGCAGTGCAAATATTTTAGCCCTGTTTGAAATGGCTCTGAATTATCAGTCTCCTCTGAAATCTTCTGCCCAATAGGAAGAAGAAAAGACCACCTTGGAGAAAAGCAATGGACTGCAGCAATCACTTTTAATAAAGCAATATAAATGATATGTACATTCACTAGATATGTTAGCAAATGTTATTGAAAGGAAGTTGGTTTCTTGGCTCTTAGGCTATGGGAGATAAATCTTGTTCTACTTCCTGACACCTCTAGGCCTTGCCTCGACAGGAAGGAAGGAAGCTGGTGTGATTTATGAAGCATTTTTCATCTGCTATCTTTTCAAGGGTGTTGGTACAGCTGCATTTAATTAACATTATTGGCTGCTCTCTTCAGCATAATTCTGCCTTAGACCTGCTAAACTTAAGCCTCTGTGATTTTGATCGTGCCTACTTATGCAAAATATTGTGCTATACTACACTAGGAAACAAAAAATATCTCATTTTTCTATAAGCAGGTTTAGCTCCGAACAGTGGTTGGCTGCTTTGGGTTTCAGGATATGGTAGCGCAGTGGTTCTGATCATATGTGGTCTCAGAAAGAGTTGCTGGAGGATTTCTGCTCTGTCCCATTGCCTTTGGCCTATGTAGTACCTCAGGGTTCTATTGTGTGCCCCATTTTAGTTAACATCCACATGAACACCCAAGGCAAGTTCATTCAGATGCTTGGGCTAAAGTGTCTGTTACTCTTAGAAGTGGGGGATGTTGGGGTCCACTCACAATGCCAGCATCTCCTTAGAATTTGGGGAAATTATAGCTCAAAGGAGGCCTGGGAGAAGAGGGTAATGGCAGGATCTTTTCATCTGTGTATACCAGTACTAACTGTAGAGAGGACTCCAATGGAAAGTAACAAATTGTTTTATTTGGATTGACAAACACACAAGAAATCAGACACTCTCAAGAAGCATACAAGGCTATTAGAAAGTGAGGTGTGAAAAGTTGGATAGAGAGTGTTTAGGAGTGAAGAGGGTGACAGTTACCCATCCTGAAGCAGAAGGTTGAAGCAAAGGGGTTTAGACAGTCCGTGAGGGTGGCAGGGATGAACAGTAATTTGAGTATCATGTATTACATCCAAATATTACAGTTTTCTGGGACCAAAGCTACTCTATTTCCTCTCCTGAAGGGGTACGTAGACAAAGTGGTACTGGCTTTCTCATGGGATTAACAAAGGAGTTCAGAAGGGGCTGCTTGTCTTAACTCTAGGTGATGGGAGTCATGACAATCTCTTAATGTGTGGTCAGGAAGGGGGTATGAGGGCAGGATCATGGGATGGTCCCTGATTGCTTCACCTGGGCAGTTTCACCTTCCACTGTATTCAAGTATGCATGGAGCCTGAGGTGTTGAAAGGATTATCACAAACCCATTAGCGTTAGGTTTTCAAGTCTGATCCTCTCTGAACTTACGACCTGACCATGTCTCAGGTCAGCTTGTCCTAGCAAAACACTGTCCTTTCAGCATGCTTTCAAACATGTTTTTCAGCCATAAATATGTTCAATTATGAAAATGACATATCCCACACGATGGGGCGGGGGAGTATAGAATATAGTAAATATGTCATACTTGGTGCTTGGAGGTAGTTTGCTTGGTGCTCAGAGACAGTTTGGCAATGGATAAGAGTGTACAATGGATAAGAGGGAATATTAAAATTATTTAAAGCTATACTTGAAAAAGATAAAAGACAATTAAAAGACAAAAAGCATCTATATCAGTTTTAAATCAGTTCAGCACCATTAGCCTATTTTAAATGCATTATCAGAATAAAAAGTTCTTTGCTTTCAAATAGAAGGACAGCAGGGAAGATGTCATTCTGGCCTCCTTGGGAATGGAGCTCCAGAGTCTGGGGGTAGCCAGTGAGAAGGCTCTCCATCATGTCCCCAACAGACATGGCAGTGAAGATGATGGGACTGAGAGAAGGCCTCTCCTGATGATCTCAGAGACCAGGCAGGATCATACAGGTGGATACAGTCTGCCAGATAGCCTGAACCTCAGCCATGTAGGGTCATAACCAGCAGTTTGAATCTGAGGCAAGGTAACTCACATAGCTCAGAAACATCTCTATTTGAAAACTACATTGATCTTAAGGTGCAGTTGGAAACTGTTTTGAGCGTGGATCAGATTTCAATTTTCCCTTAGAGAAAGTTAGTTGTACATTTTAACTATTATCATTTCAGCTGCCAGTCCAAATGCAACAAACAGACATCAAGACAAGACCAAAAAAAAGTATCAAGACTCAATTTAATAACAATGTGTGTTTTGCTTCTTTGTTTTAGCAAGAAATGCTTTAAGCATAATAAGACAATTAGAAAATAATTCCCAATCTGTTTAACAGTTTATGGACGCACAGCATGGCCCTCAGGAGAATCTTCATCATTGAATGGACTCATCTGTGGGCCGTAACCAGAAGCAATAAAGGGGAGACAACTACAGAAGAGAATGATATATACAGATATATACACATACATACTTACATACACAGACATACATACATCAAGAACAGATGCGGAGCTTGAGAAAAGGTGCTCATCCTTCTAATATTCAAGCTCTGCAGTAGTGATTGGGTGTACATTTTTCACATCTATTTTAATGGTTTCTGGGTACAAAAGGATACCATAATCCTCAGTGAATTTTATGATTGCCAAGTCAGGAGCATCACAGAGCCTGAGATTTCAGAGCTCTATATTGGCCTACCCCATATAACTTTAGAAGGGTTGGCCCCTTCTAAAGTCATATGGGGCAGGCCCAAGGCCAGTCCCATCATTAGACCAACTAAGCAGACATCTGAGGGGTACAGTACTGACCTTTGAGGGGTATAAAATTTGCAAAAAAAAAAAGGTGAGGTGTTGGTGTGCCTGAAACTGAAACTTTTAAGTGATGATTGATGGAATCCTATATGATCTGTTACATCACATAACTTTATGTATACCTAGCTATGTAGCAGAGGTGGTAAGAAACTCCTTTACTGATGTATAATGAGATGCCAGTATGAGTGTGAAATGTGCATTGGTGTCCAATGTGCATCAAGACCAATGAGAGGTGCTTCAGTCCCTGTGCACATTCGTCCCCTTGTGCATTGGTCCCATTTCCATCAGGCACTAATGCCTATTAGGCGCTTTGCTGGCTGTGCTATGTAGTGATGTAACAGAAGCCCTCTACTGGATGTGCAGTGTTACGCAACTGCACAATTCTAATTCCCACAGAGGTAAGTCCACTTATGAAGACGCAAGTCCCCAACTGGATTCTGACCTTAAATTTTAACATCACAATTCTCAAAATTATTTAAGATGATTTGTCTGCTAAAGCATTTTATTCGGTATTTGAGAAAGACCATCAAAGATTATTGTATTATTTATTCCTGAAAATTAAAAATCGATTTAGCAGTTTCAAGTTTTGTGCTTTTCATTTTTTTCCCTCGAGACTTCTGTTTTTGAAAATTAAAGTTAGCAATTTGTAGTGGGAGGGTGCAAATAGCCTTGCTTAGAGCCCAAGATAGCCTGACTCTGATGCTGGACATTTCCTTGTGCTGTCACTAGGCATGACTTGCTAAGCATCAACCACGATTACTCAGAGAATGCCATTCAAATAAACAAAAGAAACAAATAGGCCTAGAAGAATATCTTGGTAGTCCTGAGTGGAATAAGCCCTTTGAATCAGTTGTTGAATGGTGGGGGGACACTTATGTCAATCCCGTTAATTCAATGAGTCTACTTTTGTTGAGACTACCAATAGGACTGAGAGTTTAACAAATAGGCATCCTGTTTACATTAATACTTTATGGGTTAAACACTTTGTTGCTGAAACATACATACATTCAAAAAAGGAGTGAGTCCAATAATAGTTTGGGAGAAAAATCCACAATGAATGGAGAAACGTTTCTCAGATGAAGATTATAAAAAGCAGCAGTTTTTAGAAGATTAAAAATGTGATCAAAATGTTGCCAGGGAGATGTGGTTCAGGAATCAGGAGAAATAAGAGAATAATGGAAAGAGAGGTGAAAGATTCTGAAATCAATGTGGCAAGAGTATGTACGGATTTAGACAATAAGCCAACACCCATTCACTTAGGAGGAAGCCCCATTGACTTCAGTGAGATCTGCTTAACATTTCAAACAGGCTGCAACTATGCTACTATTTATTTGTTATGGTAATGTTCTGATGGCAAGAGCCTAAACACCCTAAAGGCGTCAGATCTTGCCTGATCTCGGAAGCTATGTGGGGTCAAATTTGGTTAGTACTTAGATGAGAGACCACCAATGAATACCAGGTGCTATAGGCTATATTCCACAGGAAGGAAACAGCAAAACCACCTCTGAGTATTTCTTACCTAAGAAAATCCCACGAAATCCATGGGATCACCATAGGTAGACAGGTGACCTGAAAGTGCACACATAGACAACATTCTGATGCCTTTTTAAATGTTTTGTGTTCATTGTGAACACGTTTTGTATATTAAGAGCAGATTGATTGAATAAAGATAAGGCCACTCATTAATCCTTGCTTGGCTCAATGTACCGCTGGGTGTTAAAGCATCCTCAGTTCCTTTGTCCCCTCCAGCCCTGTTTCTCCCACCTTCCAGAGTTCCCTCCCAGTGATCCAGGTTCCAGTTTGGAGAGAAGGCCGTGACAACTGATGGCTTTTATGTCCGTGTGGAATAGTGAATCTGTTCCAGGTTTTAGTTTCCACTTTAAAGGAGCAGGGACAGTGTTGAGTATTGTGGACAGCTCCTTTAAAATTCATACTAAAATCTGGGGCAAATTCACTGATGTTTGCTGATAGTTAGTTATGACATCACCAACATAGTTATGAATGTGTAACAAAGCAACTTCTCCCAGCCCCACCTCCCAAACCTACCTTAACAGCCATCAGCCTCATTGAGAAATGGAGATCTATTCTGCCAGTGTTTGGAGTGCACTAGACTGAGGTTTCCAGCCCCCTCCCACCAGTAAGTGAAGCTGTGACAAGCAGTGGTGACAGAGGTCCTTCTGATTGTTGCAGCTTTGCTCACTGGTGGAGGAGGCTGGAAACATTCTCCTCTTGCACTCTGATCATCAGTTGAAAAGACTTCCACCACTGGTTGTTAAGGTAGATTTGGAGGGACACTTATGATCATGGCAATAGGGCAACAATTATGAATATAAAATATTACAGAATATAGAGCAGTTACCTAACTGTAGCTCTAGCTTATGAATCTTTAACTGCAATATAGAATGCCAGCCATGGAATCCAATGCATTCACCTCCACACTGACATGATAGCCACCAATCATCACTGGATGCAGACAGCTCCGCCGGCAACAGTCTCTGCAAATCTGTAGCCACCAGCCAGATTTTAAAGCAGTCTGGCTACTGAAGGACACCATTTTTTCTTGAGTCTTTTGGAAGTATAATAGTGCTTGCCCAGACTTGTCTCCTCTTGCCTGGAGACAGAAGGGTATGCTGCTAAGACGAGAGACTTCAGGCAAGACTCAACTGTCTGAGAAGTCTAACCATAATACAAGTCATGCATGCTAAGAAAGGATAAGTTAATCACACTGTAATGAATTACTTGGCTGTAGATCAACCTGGGTAACCTGAGAAATGGCAGTGAAAGGCTTGGTTCTTGGTCTTCTGAGGTTCCTAAGACAGTTATAATATCGCTCTGTTTGCTGCTCGTAGTGACACATCTATCTTGATTTCGCTCATTACAAATGGGGGACACCATTTTTGTTTTCAGTGACTCAATAATATGAAGAGTTAATTAAAATTTATGAACCTATCAAATACTGCCTTAATTGCATTTCAGTCCTATGTCTGGGCTGCAGGAATAATATCATTACAGTGAATGCATGTTGTAATCTGCCAGGAGATCAGAAAATCCTGACATTTAATTCTTGCATGAAACATTTTCATCTCTGGTGGTTTTCACAGGAATTGTCTGTTAACAGTTTACTCACTTGTCTGAGTAGAATAACAAGCCCTGGGGACAGTGGGATGAAGGCTTCAAGTTAAATATCATAACATTTTCCACCAGAAAACACCTGCAATTTTCCAGTATTCATGAAGGAGAATACAATAGTCTAGTACACACCTCCTATTTGCACAAGTGGTTCTACATCCAGGGCAGTCCAGGAGAGCAAAGGCTGTTTGCTTTTCCCAGTTGCAAACCTGCAGCAAGATGGGGCCCTGCCACCCATGCTGATTGACCTTGGGGTGTACCCTGTAACTTTAAGCGGTGGTTGCACACAGATTGTAAGGGGACACCCAAAAGAAGCACCCCAGCAAAGCTTTATGGTCTGCTGGAACTGAACAGGACTTTGACCAAAACTCTGAGCACTGGTTTGTTGATACGAGTCCCCGCCACTGCCTGCATGTTGAATTTTCTTTGGCAGCCTGACTATACAGTGTCATAATGAACATTTGACAGACACTTACCACTAGCAGTGGGACATTTATTGCATCCGTCCTTGGACCCTAGGAGGTTAAAATGAAATAGCAGGACTCTCATAAAGATAATGAATTGTTAAATTGATGAAATAAAATAATGAATGGTACATATGCACATATCGCTTATAAAACACAAAATATTACTATTGACCACCACACTGCTGTTACTAGTACTTAATTACTTTAGAGTAGAGGTGAGCATCATGCAGCCCTCCAAATTTAATTTGACTGCACCTCCAGCATTCCTCATCATTGGCTAAGCTGGGTAGGGGCTGCTGAGACTCAAAGTCCAACAACATGGAGAGCTGCATGAGTCCCACCCCTGCCTTAGTTTGAAAGGATAACAGATATGTCAAGTAGGTGGTGTATTTTGAGTATTTGGAAGTTCCATATAGCTATTAAGTATTCTTGTTAATACACACATGCGCGCGCGCGCGCACACACACACACACAGTGGTCCCTGAGTAGTTGAAAAACCTCATTATTAGTCCAGATGTAGTTACATGACTGACCTGAGAACTATCTCCTTATTAGACCAAAGACAATGACGTTTTTTAAAAAAAATTCACCAGCTTATTAACTAGGACATACTACAATAGTGTTTTGGACCCCTTTGCTTAGCGCAATTCAGTCTTCTGTTTAAAATGATAGAAAACAAAGTAGTACTATTTTGTAAAAAGGTGTCATAAAGCAATACACACATACATGTGAAGATGTATTGTAGGCGTTCATTTTATCTTGATTAAACAAAACTACATGAGAAGAGACGGCACATTTAATCATAACCTTTTCTTCTTTTTTCAAATTGAACTTTAATATGCCAAAGGTTAGTGTCATTACACACCAATTATTTCCAGATGTGAAAATTATTTTTTTTTTGCAATAGCAGGATCTCAGGATATTTTCAAGTGATAGCTCCTTGACTCTCCAGACTTGCAAGCTCATCTTTAATGTGCAACTGAGGACAAAGAGAGACTCAGAAGAACCTCTCCTAAACCCCTAGAAACATGACTTCATGCCTGCTAAATTATACATCGTTTTAAATGCAATAGGTATGGGACATAGGTCTCATTGGCTAATGAACATGAAAACAAGTTAAGTCTAGTATAAGCCACGTGGAAGCCAGTCTAAAAACCACAAAGGAGAAGTTAGAAATGGAGAGAAGGTTTGTTGGGGCAGCAGCGAAAATATAATTCATCTGCTATTTAGAATGCAAAGGATGCAGATGCCCTCAAGTTTTGGGTTTGCAAAACTCTCTTCCTGAATAAATAAGCTTTGCGAAAAAGCTTAATTTATTCAAATATCAACTTTAATAAAATCGGATTTATTAAATAGCTTCCACTCTCTATTTTACAAACTGGCACGCTTCTAGATTTTGCATAGCAAAGAAAACATAAGTGGCTTCTCATATCGCGATTTACAGCCATAAGGCACTGAGAAGAATTTGATGTTACAAACATAACCAGCACACAACTTTTGACAAATCTCACTCCTATGTCTTAAATTGAGGGATGGGCAACCTATACCCCTTCCATTGTCATCTGACTATAGCTCCTACTAGCTCTACCCAGCATGCCCAGTTGTGAAGGGTGATGGGAGATGCCATTCAAAACAACACCTGGAAGTCCACAAGGTTTCCCCAACCAAGCTTCATTTATATATATCGGACTACAATCCCCATTGTCCCCAAGCCAGCACAACCAATGGAATAGGTTTCTGTAGATTCAGGGAGTTGTAATGTAAAACATCTGAAAGGTGCTAGGTTGGGGAAGGCTAGCATAGTGGCTGAGAGTCAGTGGCCAATAAATTTTGATCTCTTCAGTATTCACAGAATCATGGGAAACCATATTTCTCTTTCTCTCCTTTTAACTTACAGGAGGAGGATAAAAATTCTGTTCTTGTTCTGTTTATACTGATCAAGGGAAATCTTAGAAGGACACTTACCTTGCGGTTATTGCTGCCTTGCCCAGCCTGTGGGAAGGTGCGGGAGAAATACTAACTTTTACACACAAGGTAGATCAGGCCAAAGAACTCTAGACCAGTGGTTCTCAACCTGTGGGTCCCCAGATGTTCATGGACTTCAGCTCCCAGAAGCCCTGAGCATTGACCATAGTGGCTGGGGCTTCTGGGAGCTGAAGTCCACGAACATCTGGGGACCCACAGGTTGAGAACCACTGCTCTAGACAGTCATCCACACAAGATGTTCCAGCTGGTATCCTGTCAGGAGAAAATAATGGCATACCTGGGGCCCTTTCACACTATACAATTATAGTGCTATGATTCTACTTTAACTGCCATGACAACATCCTACAGTGAGGTCGGCAAAGTACAGTCTGTGGTATCAGGGACTTTGGTTGGAAAATGTTGTTTTATGTATTACGGTAATAAGGTAAGGAGAGAAAGGAATGTTGGAACTGGGTAGCGATTGGTGGGATGTTTGAAGGGATTTTAATAAAGCTGATGAAGAACAGTATAGTTAAACATGTGGAGTGAATAAGTGAGGATGAGAGTTGTCAGTCAGGCAGATTTAGGAATTAATGAGTGATGTTTAAGAGTCCGAGTTAACTAGGAAAAGAGTGTAAGTGAAATATTTGTTTAAAATATTTAATCTGTTTTGTTAAATTTCTGTTAATAAAATATTGTTTTGTATCATATACTTTTGGTCTCCAGGAATATCAGATATATCAACATTGGGTTCTGACATCATATCTGTGGTGGCAGCAGAGAAGAGAGAAAACTGGTGTCCCATGGGACATAATATTGCATAATATTCCACACAAAAACCCTACAAGAGCATCTAGTAGGTCCCAACAGTTGGCGGCCACAGCAGTGGGACAGAAGGAGGTCCTTACATTGGTGGCAGAAGTGGGAATAAAGGAAAGCCCTTACTCTTGGTGGTAGCAGTGAGATCAGCAGAAGTCTGATGGCAGCAGAAATTTAAGCAGAACCTCATACTTAGTGGGAAAGTAATAAGATAAAGGGATAAAGGCCTCACACAGCCCATAGACCATTTATGACCCCCCTGAAGCTCTCAGGTTCTCTCAGAATTTTTTTTTTAAAATTTTGCATGACTATTCATCTCTGAAATGGGTCAAAATGGATCCAAACTGCTAGAAAATGCAAAAGTTTGTCTCTCAAGCTCCCTGCAAGACTGTCAAATGGTCCCTAGTTTAGGGGCTACATAGGGACTGTGAAAGTCCCCCAGTCCCTACTTTATCAAGCAGAAGCTGCAACAGTCAATGGGGATCTGTTCCCTTGTCAATAGGGAAGCAGCTGACTGACAGTCCCACCCACCCCTTTGCACAATTTCCGGTATAAAGGGGAATTGCGACAGGGACTCTGATTCTGCCCGTCACGCAGGAAATCGCTTACAAGAGGGGGTGAAAATGACAGGGGAACAGCTCCCCGTCGATCACAGCAGCTGCTTCCCTCTAACTGGAGACTTCGCAGGAGGTGTAGGCTGGCTTTTACTGCATAGCACTGAAATGACTTTGCTTACACCTATGTAAATCCCAAATGGGATTCCGTACAAACTCTTGAGACCTATAACATTATACTGCATGGATGAGAGGGTGGGAGAGAGTTTTGAAGAAGGAGAATAAAATAAAATAAAATACTCTTGGTTAATGAATATGCTCCCACTTTGCTGGGAAAGGGGGAACAAATGGCTAGATAAATGTTTAATGAGGTTAGTTTGAACCGCCTCTATAATTTGAATGTAAAAGCTGCTGTGCTGGCAAAGCAGATGCATTTTTTTTTCACTTACTACACCTCAAAAGGGCTAAAACACACAATATAGTCTTAATAACAGCACCCCTATGTCAGACATAGAGTATTAATCACAGGAAATATTCAGGGTGAAAACAAGCTCTTGGGGTTTTTTTAATCCATGCTTTAAGTGAATAGAACAGGAAATGTCAAAAGCAAGCCAAATCAAAACCTTGAGAAACATTTGTGCAAAAATCCTATGGAGAGTAGGTTTATTTGCTTGTTCACTCATTCTGCAGTATATAAATATTGGAGATACTGTTGAGATTTAAAAGAGGACCATTTGCCTCAGATTAAATTCAGGCTTGGAAACAAAGGAAATGAAATATGTGGCTAATGAAGGGCTGGAGAAAGCACACCTTGCTGGCTGTTATTGTTCCCTCCCCATTAAAAAATATCCAATAAAAATTGTTCACCTCAGAATACTGCCAAACATTCCCTAAATAGTGTGGTGGGCAAATTTGTCAAGTTCAAAGACTCTTTTAGGTCCAGGAGAAACCTTTTTTCCAGCAGGAAGTGACCTGGAAACTCCTTAAAGTCTTCCTTATGGTGGTGCCTTCCAGATGTTTTTAACTTTAGCTCCCAGCAGCCACTATACCCAGTAGGTAAGAATGGTGGGAGTTGCACTCCTAAATATCTGGAGGACAATATATTGGGGAAGGCTGTCCCAGAATGATTTTGGTCCTCTTGGCTGCCCCACTTGAGAGGGGATTGAATGGCCCATGGGAGGTTGCCTTCAGACTACCTGAACCTGGTGTGATCATCTGTAGGTGACAAACAAGGGAGGAAAAAGCCAAGACAACAGATCGCCATCCTATGCATGGCTAGGAAAAGATCCTGTTGAAGAGTGATGGCTAGTTGCTTCCATGTCAATGCACAGCAATTCCAATCCATGTTTTAGTATGAACTTTAGAGGAGCTATGCAAGATGCTCAATCCTATCTCTAAAATAGGATTTTGGATAGTTCCAGACTAAAGTATGGGCAGATTTACCACTCCACTAACATGAAAGCCGCCAGTTGTCTCAGCTTCTTCTCCAAACTAGAAGCAGGGCTCAGTGGGAGAAAATGCTGCAACAAGAGAGATGCAGGACTCCAGGGTAGAAAGTAGCTGAGCCTCCCCGATCCCACTCGCGATGATCAGGCAAATTGGATGACCAAGACTCGTACATAAGTGAGTCTCCTTAGGAATTATCAACCAAAATTGTCAACAAGAAATGTACTAAATGAACTAGCCTGAACACAAAGAATATTAAAACACTTTTTGTAGGAATAACAGGAATAACAAAGGCTGCATGCCATCAGTCCTGTGCACATTTACTTAGGAGTAAGCAACACTGAACTCAAATGAGGGACTTCTAAATGCACATTGAGCTCGTAAGAGGCTTCATATTTAAATGATTAAATGATAATGAATGGGAGAAGTAATTTGCCCTTCCTGTGACTGTGCCCTACACCTGATTCTCTGCACCAGAAGCTTGATGGATATATATGTTTTTACATTTTCTTTTGAGAATATTATGCATGCAGTCCTGTATCTGCTGACATATTTCCACAGATTTAGCTTTTAAAATCATGCAGCAGAGGGATGGAAGTGACAGGAGATTTTATAGGCAACTTTGCATTTACCTAATAGAGTCTTACTTATTTTTGCCTTTGCTCTGTATTATAACTGTATTTTTATATCCTCCATTTGGTAATCTCTCACTTACTATTTTGCCATTACTTTCATGATGGTCTCATTATTTTCTGCTGCAATTAGTTGTTGTTATTTTAATGTAATGCATTCTGTGTGTTCACTGTGTTATTAAAAATGTACCTGCAAGTAAAGCAAAATCAATAATGACCTGCCTGTCAATGTTGAGTCCACTTTAAAAACGCACCTTAAAAATAGTTCTGGGGCCCAGTGCCAACCTGTTATTTGGAAATCAGATTTCTATTCCTTTATTACTACTATTCTTTCAGCCTCAGCCAGTTACCCATTCCTGCTTCAAAAGCACTCTAGCTTTTTAAAATTCAGTATTACTTTATCTGGTTCCTTTCTGTGGCAACTCTTAGAAGCAAACCAATAAAGGCAGTTAATCTTCTCATGTCAGATTCCTGATTTAAATTATGGAGTTCATTTAAGAAAACCACTATAGTGGTCACATCTGAATCAAGCTTTTTCTCTTCCCTGAGGGAAGGTAAGAGATGTGCTTTATATTTTATAAGAAACTTCATCCTTGTGCCAAGCTGTCTATCATTTTGCCTAAGAACCTGCCAGATTTGCAAGCTAATATGCTCTAAAGACTTGTAAAAAGCTCGTGTTGCATTTTCCCCAAATGTATTTCTGTTTATCACCTGTCATTAATATTCATCTGAGTACTCAGTGAAAAATGCAATCCAATCAAGGCCAACCTTGTCGTGAACTGGGTTCAAGAAGACCAGTTTGACATATATTTTTTTCAGTGTACCAGTGTATTACTTTTTCAGATTCCATGAGGCTATCTTTAAAAGAAAAATGAATTATTACAAACAATTACAAACTTTGCAAGAAATTGGAACAATGAAAATATATCCAAAGGGAAGAAAGAGAAAAAGAGAGGAAGAAGTCAGCTTGATTATTTAGATTCAACTCTCTTCTCCCACCCCTGTACTACTTACAGCTGCTCTATTCCTCTCTAGCTGTCTTAACATCAGAGACACATCTCCTTCTGATGAGCTGATGGAAGAGCTGTAGTCTAACAATACTTGGAGGGCATAGTTCCTGTACCCCTGTTTTAGATGGCTATCCCTATGAACAGCTCATAGAGTTTCCATGTCCAAAGATGGACATTTATTCTTCTAATGGCTTGAAAGACTTGCGAAACATGATGAAGGTTTTTACTAATTTGTGTTTTAATTTTCATTAGCCAGATCTCTACAGCACTGCTGCCTGAAAACATTAATTGTGATTTATGCCACCCTTACAAGGTCTAATGGCATTTGCTAATGACATTTAAGTTGCATCTGCTGAAAATGTATATTTAAACAAGAAGGTTTAAAGGGGGCACAAAATGAAGTCATCTTTAAAGGGTAACCTAATATTAGTTTTATTATATGAAACATGGTGCAAGGGAGAAAGATGGGTACATATTTAACTCAGCCTTTCTTGTGTTCATAGATAGAATTCCCATTTCAGCAACCCTGACATTTCAGAACGAAAACCTGGGACCAAGGGGCAGGTCCTAGTCATACAGTGGGCTCTAGTTATATCATAGGGATGATCCTTGCGATGTCACAGAGGTGGAACCAAAAAGGGTTGAAAGGCCATTCAGAACTGCTTCTGGGTCAGCTGATTCTAGTGTAGAGAAGGGTGTGAAGGTTATTCGAGTTAATGGGCCCAGAATTTGGCTAAAACCCAGCTAACCAACTAATATGGCAACATAGAGATGATGGTGGGGAAGAAGAATTTCTCAGTAGCTGGACAGGCAGTGAAATATATCCAATAACTGCACCAGGATATTGGTTTCCTGCAAGGGCATACATGACTCCTGACAAATTTTTCCAGGATCAACATGGCTGCTGAGGCTTGTGGAAGATTCACCGGTCACCACCAACTTTGCACCACTGCTTCTGGGGCCTCTGCAACAAGAAGACTCATGGGTTGCAATGCTGCTGCTCTGTTCTCTGCCTTGTTCCAAATGGCACAATGGGCATCAGGACACTCATTCCTTCCCCAGTCCCCTGTCTTTATTCCTGGCAAAGCACCAGCATTGCACTGGTGCATATACAAATACCTACATTCTAATCAGGGAGCCCTGGAACTAGTCAGACTGGGTAGAGATGGTCACTCAGGCTTTAAAACCACCTTCCAGAGAAAAATCAAACTTTGTCTTCTTCCATTTCCATTTGCTCAGAGACCCAGACAATAATTCCATGAGACTTCAGCTGATATCTTGAGATCTGGCAACAAAAAGGATTTTGTCCCTCCAAAGCAATTTATCTATACATGGAATTTCACTGGGGATAGAAAATGAACCTAGTTACCTCCACAAACTATCTTTCTTACTAAGAGGTCTACAAGATGGGCAACGTTATTTGAAAAACTGTATTCCCCTCTCTACAAGCTTTCCTGAGTTTTAAGATATTAGGTCGAGACCAGTGGCAAATAGCAGCTTCCAGGCCAGTAGCGGTGAATTTGCTCTCAGTTTCAATCCAGATTTTAAAGTAGCTGTCCAATCTATTGACCCTATCCCCAAAATAGGTTCAGTGCCTTGAATAGCCCCTGTAAAGTTTGGCTTAAAACCTATGGTGGATTTACCACCACAGTGTTTTGGAAGACACCAGATGCCACTGGTGTAGGAACTTGTCTTGGTCATGCAACCCTCAGAAGCACACTTGGTGGGGACTCAAGAAAGGGCCTTCTCAGTGGTCAGAGTCCCAGGGTCCTGGAAACAAGAGGCCAAGTCCTTCACCTTCTGGTTCCAAGAAAAGAACAGGAAGGCAGTGTTTTTTAACTTTGGGTGCATCAGAGATCCTTTTGAGTATTTCATGAGAAGTAGGGACTATATTATCTGTAGCCGAAAAGACAGATGCCCTTTTTGCATGCCATTTCTAAAGCGAGAGGGCCCCTTGAGCATCGTGTAAACGGGAGGAGCGGTCTGTATGACGCACTCCCATTTATGCGATGCTCAAGGGCCTGACGAGGACCGCACACACACACCTTTTCATTTTTGGCTTAAAGCCAAAAACGGTGCGTGGTCACGCAATGCTCCCAGGGCCCACGCGCACTTATCTGGTGTGTGGTGCGTCGGGAGCCGGGCCGGTCACGCTTCCTGCCTCAGCAGTAGCCTGCAATTCCCAGGTTGCACTGTGGTAGGAAGGGGCGGGCCATTCGCATGGCGCCTGCAAGACCAGAAAGCTGCTGCAGAATTCAAGCAGCAGGGAAGCAGCAGCGTTCCTGCTGAGGCTTTTTCCACGAGACGCCCTGCCCAGCCGCACAAACGGGTAACGTGCAAAAAGGGCCAGAGAAGCCTCAATGAATGATATATGAAACTCTTCATCAGTTGAAGACACACAAGAAGCCAAAGTAAAAGGTGACAGAAATAGTCAGGGCCTTGAACACAACTGTTCAACAACTTGTGTGCAGGGATAAGGAGAACTACTATAGTAGTCAATGCAGATAAATAGAAGATGACAACAAAAAAGAGAAAGAAGAGACCTCTTCTACAAATCTGTGAAATCAAAGGGAAATTTAAACCAAGAATGGGGATGCCCTACAACCAGCAGAAGAACACATTACATAACCAAGTAGAAATAAAAAGATGATGGAAACAATACATGAAAGAACTATATAAAAGAGAGGAAAGGTTGACAGAGTCATTCAAGGAAGAACCATTTGAAGATGAACCTCTAGTTTTTGAAAGTGAAGTGAAAGCTGCACTCAGAGCATTTGGGAGAAAGAGATCACCAGAAACAGATGGCATACCAACAGACCTATTTCAGCCTACAGAGACAGAATCTACCCTAGTTCTAACTAAAATCCATCAACAAATAAATAAAAGAATGGCCCTCAGACTGGAAACAGTATACGGTCCAATCCCCGAGAAAGGGAATTGAAGTAATTACAGAACCATTGCATTAATTTCTCATGTAAGCAAAATCATGCTCAAATTCCTACACCAAAGACTTCTACCATTTATGGAGTGAGAAATGCCATATGTCCAAGCTGAGTTCAGGAAAGGAAGAGGCACCAGAGATAATATTGCAAAAATATATTGGATAATGGAGTGCACCAAAGAATTTCAAAAGAAAATCAGCCTGTGTGTCATAAATTATAGCAAAGCCTTTGATTGTGTAGATCATGAAAAACTATAGATTACTCTTAAAGAAATGAGTGTGCCACAACATTTGATTGTCTTGATGTATCAGCTGCATGCAGGACAAGAGACTACCATTGAATACAGAAGACAGAGAAACAGAATGGTTTCCAATTGGCAAGGGAGTCAAGCAAGGCTACATTTTATCACCCTATCGTATGCTGAACATATCATACATAAAGAAGGATTAGACCTGGAGGAGGGAGGCGTGAAACCTGGAAGAACGAACATCAATAATTTAAGATATGCAGATGACAATGTACCACAGCAGAATATAGCAAAGACATTGGAATGATTACTGAAGAAAGTCAAGGCAGAAAGTGCAAAGGTAGGGTTACAATTGAACATTATGGAAACAAAAATAATAACTACAAATTATCTCCATAACCTTAAGGCAGACAATGAAATAGTTCAGGATTATCCATCCTTGGCTAAGTCATAATCAGAATGGAGACTTCACAAGAAGACTAAGACTTGGAAGGAAGGAATTAGACAAGATCCAGAAGTGTAAAGATATATCATTGAATACTAAAGTTAGGATTCTCCAGGCCGTCGTATTTCCAATTTGTATGTATGATTGTGAAAGCTGGACAGTAGAAAAAGCTGGCAGGAAAAAAATCAATTCCTTTAAAAAGTGGTGCTGGAGGAGAGTTCTACAGATACACTGGACTGCTAAAAAGACAAATTGAATGGCTCCTAGAGCAAATTAAGCCTGAACTCTCCCTAGAAGCCAAGTTGACTAAATTGAGGCTGTTGTACTTTGGGCATATCATGAGAAGACATGACTCACTAGAAAAGACAATAATGCTTGGTAAGGTAGAAAGCAGTAGGAAAAGAGGAAGACCACATTACAGATGGATAGACTCCATCACAGAAGACATGTCCCTCAGTCTGTAAGACCTGAGTGGTTGACGACAGGGTGACCTGAAGGTCTCTCATCCATGGAATCACCGTAAGTTGAAATCAACTTGACAGCAGTTAAGAATTACAATGGATCTCTTCCACTGTAAAATGCACTTAAACACAATTTTCAAAGTGACAGGAAGGAAATCTAAGGGGAAAAATCAATTTTTGCATCTGATTCACAAATTCCATTTTAATACAGAGAAAGAATCCCTGCAACATACCTATATAAACACATGCACACACCAATTACGAGGAAATATATTTATTTATAATGGTACAGATATAGGAAAGATCAAGTAGAATAAACAGAATAATCAGAGAACCATTCAGGAATCTGTATGACAGAGTAAAAAAAGGAAACGAACTGATGAGTTCTGTTACAGGGTGGGCATGCGCTGGAGTTGAGAGGGCCATACTGCTAGAGTTTTAATTTCTCCAGAGCAACAAAGGGCTGTGGCTACACTGTTGCGACAGGCATTTTGGTTAACAAAAGTTATTTTCTTCCCTGCCTCCTACCTTTAAGTAAAAGGGTCTCTACTTCCTCACAGTTCAGTAGCTGCCCTATTGCCCTACTTTTCAAGGAACATCCCAAACTTTGCTGGCAGGCCAGCCATTGCCAAGGGATTGGTTTCCCAACCTCTGGCTTCCTATAGATTTTTCTTCCCCCTCCCATGGGAGACAGAAACACAAACACATACACTGCACAAGAGGACTGCAAGAAAGAACTGAAAGGAGAAGAGTTTTGGTAGGAAAATCTTTCTTCTAAGCAGGTTACTACCTCATTTTTAAAATGGCACCATACACATGAAGGCAACTTTCCTTCAGGCATGGCATGACAGTTTCAAGGCCACAGAACATTCTGAAATCAAGTTCAGCCAAGGGAAAATGAAACACACAGGCTAATGCAGCTGAACTACACACACTGAAGTGGATAATCTTGTCTTCGAAAGCCATTGGGGAATGCTGAGAGTCTGGGGTATTCACCCAGCCTCAGCCATGTTTCCAAGGATATAGAAGCATAGGCTAAACTCTCCTGACTGTAGGCCAGAGGACCTAGGGACCAGAGCGCTGTCAGAAAGTGAAAATGTGAAGACAGTGGAATTCTGCTACTGTAGGGAACATGAAAAACTTACAGAGGATTGTTTGCATGCATGCTGCTTGTAAAGTCTGTCAGCTGGCCAGGTGTTTCTGTCCCTTTTGTAAGCAGTATATGCATGGTCTCAAGCAAGCTTTCATAGGCAAGAAGAACTGATAAAACAACAGGCCTTGGGTCAAATTAATGGGATTTATTCTTAATCTTGAAGTGTCAAAAGAGCGAGTCATCAGATAAGGAGGTGTCAAAAAGCAGGGGCTTCTATCCCTACATCACTCCACAAGACTACACATCATTTCCAGCGGCTTCACTGGCTGTCCTGCATTTTGCTTGGCTGTTTCAGGGTAGAAAGCATCCCAAAACAGCATGTAATAGCCCCACAAAAGGGCTTTAACCTTTAAAATTTGTGAGATTTATTTTTTCATCTGAAAAACATAAGAAAGTGTCCCATTTTCTGTGGGGTGCTGGGGCCTTGTAGGAGTTTCATATCAAAAGCATAAAGCATAGGGCTCAAAATGCAGAACCTCAAGACCAAAGTAGCCTCATGTTCCTCCAAAAGACAAAATGGAGTTGTGAGGAAAGTGAGATAAAGGAATGCAAAAGTTTTACTCAGTTACCACGGCTCACGTGGCCTCCACTTAACCAATCAGGAACCATACAGGTCTGGATATTCTAGCATCTTGTCAGCTACAGAAGTTTCCACTGGAACCTGGATGAAGTCATTCTCCTGCTGAGGAGCAGGCCTTTGTGAAGAGCCTTGAACAGCTTTGTTTAAAAAGAGGGAAGGCAGGAGTTTTGAGAGCATTACTTTGTCCTTTCCTGTCAGCTTTGAGAACTGTCAATGGGCTCTAGCTGTTGGGAAATGGAATTTAGAAGATGTACACCAGAGTAAAACCACCTCTGGCATCCTGTTAGTGACACATGCAGGCATAATTGAAAGTATGTACATTTTGTTGGTTGTGGTCATTGGAGAATTTAAACTCCTCTATCCATATGACTCCTTCCTTGAGCCACATACCTATTTTCTAGCTAGGTATAGCCTTTCAGGGCCCAAGGGAAGATGGATATAGAGGACAAGGGACATCCAGGCAACAGCTGGTTCCATTCCTGCAGGAAAAAAAGGCAGCAGTCTGTATCACTCAGGAGTTCTTCAGAGGTCCAGGAAGTTGATATCTGCCTGTAGAAATAAAGCCAGCTGTCTGTCTGGCTGTTCCTCAGTTTGTATACATCCTTCCCAGGCCACTGAATGGGCATAAACAAGGGCATCCAGCCAGAGGACAGGTAAGTTCAGTGTGCAGAACAAGATGAAATTACATGTGGCAGAACGTTACAGTCCATCACAGTAATGCAGAATCTTGGTGCACAATTTCTCAAAAGATTGCAGAGAGTTGCAAGGAACAAACATCCAAGATTGGTTGTAGATATGATGGCAAAGAAGATATTGTGGGTGAGCATCATCCTCAAAAAATTACTCTGGAAGTCAATTTCAAAGCCACATTGCTTCTCAGAATAGACTGTGCTATTTCAGGAGAAAACTTCATTTTTCTGAACATAAAAAACTGATTTGGACATGACTCTACACCAAAATGAGGCCAAGCACAGTCTAGGGATCACATATGCAGTTGTAACAAAATCGTTTGGAACTTCTGTGCATTTATAGGAAACTAGCGTATATGCCTGGCATTGCCCAGGATTTTTTTTATCATAGGTAACATGTTAGAAATACCTTAGGAATTACCTTACCTTACCTTACCTTGGAATTAAATGCTGTTGAAATATGCAGATTTGAGATCCTGTGTCTCCAGTTCCCCAAACTGCCTTGTGCAATGCCTGTAACATTTGTCCAGTACCAATCTGTATTCAGAGTTGTTAACATGCAGGGGTTGGGTTCCTGAGGGAATACACTGCCCTCCTTCTTGCTGGTAGGCCTCATCTCCATAGCAACCAGCCTGAGCTCTGTGGCTCAGAATTCCTCCCTGAACTGCCAACCTCCTGGGGTTCCACAGAATCTTCACAGCCAGCTAGTCATATGAGATCTTCTCACCTCACATACCCAATTATATGAGGTCTTCACCGGCCTGACACAGACAAACAGACAAACTCACAAACAGACAAACTTTGACTTTTATATAGTAGATGAGTTCACTGAACAGATCCATTATATCCCATTTTTTCCCATAGTTTCCCCACCAACTATGTTTAGCTAGCAACTATAGAAATATACAATCTTGCAGGGCAAATGTAAAGAACTGGATTGCTTTCTAACAGAGCAGATGGTTAAAAGGGACCCGACAATATTGACTTCCAGCTCATGAATGTTGCACTACATCAGTCTATCAGTTTCCATATCATCCATATTTCATCTCACTTTTCATACCATTAGAGAGAATCCGGCTACATATGTATAAGTAAGGAAGGCTGTGGCTGAGCAGCATGTAGTTTGATAAAGGCATCCTGAAACATCAAGGCAAAAATTCACAAATAGTCAGGTTGCACCTGGCATGTGTATGTTTCTTGCAAAATAGTGAGACTTTGAAAAAAAAATCTTGCCTTTCATTTTTTTTAAATTAATTGTCAGTTGTTATGGATCGGGAGCAATCATGTAGCAACACAAATGTACTGATCATGACTGTCCCATAGCTACATACCCTAAGGAGAGTCCAAAAGGCCACAGGCACAGTTGTTGCTGTTAACTGCAATCAAGTCAGCATTGACTTATGGTGACCCTGTGGATGAGAGACCTCTAAGTCACCCTTTCACCAGGAACCCCCCTCAGATATTGCAGGTTCAGGGATGTGTCTTCTTTGATTGAGTCTGTCCACCTCTTTTCCAACT
Organism: Iguana delicatissima; assembly: GCA_948472985.1. NCBI lineage: Eukaryota > Metazoa > Chordata > Lepidosauria > Squamata > Iguanidae > Iguana > Iguana delicatissima. The sequence continues at coordinate 171,727 of CAOKZL010000973.1, forward strand.
GCCTTCTGCCTTACCAAACGTGGTTGTCTTTTCTAGTGAATCATGTCCTCTCATGATATGACCAAAGCACAACAATCTCATCTTGGTTTGATTTATTCTAGGACCTATTCATTTGTCTTTGTAGAAGTCCAGGGTAACCATAGAACTGTACTTCAGCACAGGCACAGACTTTGATCCATACCAACCAACCAGTTCTAGCTGTTTTCATCTTCATCAGGGACGGCTCTCTTGTAATGCTAATGGATCTTAATTGTCCATTCAACACCAATCCATCCTGAATAGGATCCCAACCTATCATTCACAACAGGGGGGATGTCTTCAAGTCACTTGATGACTTGTGGTGGCCCCCTGAGTTTCAGAGGGTTTTCTCAGGCAAGAAATACTCAGAAGTGGCTTTGTCAGTTCTTTCCTCTGAAATATAGCCTACAACACCTGGTATTCATTGGGGATCTCCCATCAAAGTACTAGCCAGTGCTGACCTTGCTTAGCTTCCAAGATCAGAGGGGATCTGGTGCCTTTAGTGTATTTAGGCCTCCCACAATAGGAGCTACCTTCCATAACAGGGATAGTTCACACCAATACAGTATTATTGTTGACAATGGCCATTTCTCCTCCAGCTAATGTGAGGATTGCAGAGGGAACACAGAACAGCCCCAGTTGGGGTGGGGGTAACAGTTTGTGTCATTGTCCCTACTTGTCAAAATATCCTGGAGCTCTGAAACTGTGAACTCTGACTTCACTGCACCATGGATAGAAAGTCAAAGATTAACCATTAAAATAACACCAGGAATTGGTAGCAGAGTAGCAAAATGATGCAGTACTAGTGAAAGGAAGAACCAGCAGAAGATCCAAAAGTAAGTTTAATTGTGTTTTATTGGAGGAACTGCAATCACACACACAATATCCAAGCACTCACATAATCATACAAGGCTAACTGAAGGAAAAAGGAGGAAAGTTCTGGATGGAGAGATTTTTAGGGTGAAGTGAATGATATTTACCAACTCACAAGAGCAGCAAAGAAGCAGTGATGCAGTTTAGATGCAGATCTAAGGACAGTACAGTATTGAGAATCAGAGCATCAGAGTGGCAGCCAGCAATCTGTACTGTGAATTGACTGGCCAAAAACTGGGGTTTAAATATTCTATTTTCACCAGGAGAGTGAAAGTGCTAATGGCTCTCTGGCAGAGTAAACAATGGAGTCCTGAGAGTGAACAGTGAAGTCTGGAATGAGCTAATGGCCTTAGCCTTAGGTGACAAAGAGCTAATCATAGTCCTAATAGCTATGTAATTGTCTGACAGGTGCAGGGACAAAAGGGAAGCTTGCTTGGTCAGAGGGAGAGGAGTTAAAACAATCAGCCATCTTGTGGAAATCTCCCAGATGCTATTGTCTCTAGGGCCCTTTCCACACGGGGGAGAAACATGGGGTAACACGGGGTAGGATGACCTCACCCGGAGGTCGTCTACACCGTAGAGTGTGCTAGGGCAGTTAGAAGTGTGGAGTTTCCCCACCTCAAACTGCCCTCGCGCGGCTGCAGGGGCGCCGCCGCGTGTTTTATAAAGACCACATTTCATGTAAATACTCGCACACCTTTCTGTATAAGCTTAAAAGCTCTTTTGGAATGTGCTGCTATTGACTTTGTTACAGCTATATGGATGAGAAGGAACTTAATTTCAATCCTTTATAAATTCAGAAGTTTCTTTATATATGTAATTGAAAAATCTTTGTAATTTTTTTTAAATGTATATGGGAAAATTTAGATTCATATCAATTATGTCCAGGTCTTGGAAAATTTAATACTTAGCTGTTAAGAAAATGCAGAGAGTCTGAATCCCTCTGTATTCAGTCATGCTGTCTTTCTCTCCCTCTCTCTCTCTCTCTCTCTTTTCTTTCTGAGAAGCTCCTCATCTTTAACATATATATGTCAGATAATACAACATGGTCCTCTCTCCTTGTTGGAAATATGGAAAAGACCATACTGCCTCTGCTTGCTACATAGATTAAATATGTCCAGTGCACATGTGGAAGAATTCTGTTTCAGTTTACTTTTTTTAATAGTAATTTTATTAAGTTTCACAATATAAAAACAACTTTGAATTCGAATTTTAACAAGTATTATTTCTGATCTTCCACCCTGTCTTAATCCCCACCCCCCGAAGCACACACAGTAACAATCTTGAACCACAATACATTGTTATTTCCCTACTAGAACTAGCTTCTCACACGCCTTTCCCTGTTATATTAACGTTATCCAATTGACATTCACCACTCCTAAAACAGTCCTATCCAATGATAGTTCCCAGCTAGTACCCGCTTTTGGCCTTACAATATAATGTTATAATTCCAACATTCTGAACTGTTATACTGTCTAACCTCTTTCTCACTATCTCTATTATTATCATTGTACCATTATTAACTTATATTTATATAAGTTTGTTTATTGAAATATCTACTGCTTCGTTTCAATCAGGACCTCACATCTTATCACATCACTCCCTTTCCCACCCATATGGGACTCCACGGCCAAACCCATATCCGAAAATTCTCTGTTGCTTATCGTTGCCTAAAAAGTATAGGCCGTTCCACCCCAGAGGGTGGGGAGGGAGCCAAAGTGTCATCCAACCCGCCTTCCCATTCACACTCAACCCTTCTTTCCCTTAAACCCCCTCAATGACATATTAATTCCCATTTTACATTCAGCTTCTTTGTCAGTGCCAGAATACATTATATCTGCAGTTCAATTTCCCAATTCTCCTTCTTTATACCCCTCCCTCCCCTGCCCAGCTACCCAGCGTCCATTACAGGATTTCCTTGTCTTCTTGTTGTCGCTTTGCATCCGGATAGCCAAACAAGGAGAGAGATTGTTTTGCTTAGTTGGCCTTCTGTCGCAGATCTGTAGCCGTAACACCCCAGAGAACCCAGACACAAATGGAAAAAAAGAAAAGAAAAGAAAACCAATTGCTCTTTCAAACCAACAAATATCAATCAGGCATTATTATGAGCTTAATTGAAAATACACAATGCATCACATTTTCCCCACACCCATCTGTAACATTACAACCCAGAACTCATCTCAAATCTTTCAAATGTTTCAACATAGCTTATTGTCGCTTTAGAGCTCTGAGCCGTCTCACCACCAGGGGTGGGGTTGCTACTGCCATTCAACACAAACTCCCCAATGCTGCACTGATTTACTCCCTAAATTTACTGCCCAAGTTAACTAGAGTTAATTCTTCTAAGGCCCTTTTCTCACGTGGGGGGGCCGAAACGGGGCAGCGCACGCAGGGGCGGAGCTTACCTGCTTGCGTTTTGCTCTGTCCCTGCTCCGTCCCTGCAGGGAACGCAGTTCCACGCGTCAGGGCGGAGCGCCACCAGAAGCCCGCCCCCGGGCAGATCTGCAGAGACGCACTACCATGTCTCTGCAGATTCTCACCAGGAGCTGCCCTGGATTAGTGTGGGCGAGTTTGATAAAAACCACTCGGGAAGGTGGTTTTTAAAAAACTCGCAGCGCCACCCCTGAGGCTGGGCTAGAGCGGTTGGAGGTGTGGCGCCTCACCATTTGCAACTGCGCTAGCTCATCTCGTGATGTGAACGACCTCCGTCTCCGGTCGTCGCACCGCGGGGTTTTACCTCTGTGTGAAAATGGCCTAAGACTTCTTCCATAACTTCTTCCATTTCACATGATGACTTTCCAATTCGGCAAAATCAAAGGGATCCAAGGGAAAAAGCTGCTTACAAGCCTTCCAGCACTGGATCACAGTCAAACACCGTCATAAACGCGTCCAACAGTCCAAAGTCCCCAAAAAAAGAAGAGAAGAGAAAGTCTTATATCTTCAAAATTCCAAAATTCCGCATTCCTGCTCCTGCATTTTAAGTCCACCCAAACCAAACTCACTTCACACACAAAAATTATTAAATCTAATCAAGTCCAGTCTCCTTCCACAGCTGGATTATTCATTAATTTGATAAGGATGTCCAATTTAAAATTTACTCTTGTAAATTCACTTTTAAAATTTAAAAAATTCAAAAATTAAAGAGATTAAACAGCTCAGTCCCCAAACCTTTCAGAGGCTCTCTTTTCCTTAATGTCAACTGCCCCTTTAAGAAAACTTGCAGTCCAAACAGCCAGGCAGCCAAAACTCACGCAGCTCATATTACTTCTCCGGGTCCTTCCACCGTCGCACTCCGTAGCAAGCCATAACCGCTGTGGTGTCTCAGAAGCAGGGAATCAAGACAGGTAACAAGTTGTATTTCTTTGGTTGTTTCTTCATGAAGCTTCTTTTAAAAAAGTCGTTCGGAGGCGTTTGTGCCGCTCCTGCGGCGTCTCACTGGATCCGTCGAGGTCCTTCGACCCCCTGATGCATGCTGCTCTCCCAGCCAGGCAGAGCAGAGCTGTGCACCAGTTGTGGGGTCCCCTTCAGACCACTTCCAAACCCCCTGTACCGGGGGGGTGTCTAGCCGCCTTGGGGTGACAAAAGAGGCGGCTGGATTCCAGTGGGAGACAGCCCAGAGCTGCGCCATTGTGCAGCTTCAATCCAAGCTACCACTCATGTCTTCCATTCGACCAGAAGGGTGTTTCAGTTTACTTTTGAAGAATTTGCCACCCTTAAATCACATCTTAGACTTGAAAATATCTTTTTTAAAAAAGTTAATGTGTAAAAAATAAAACTGATAGATTTTACCATCCCTAAATACACCCTTAACAAACTGTAGCTTGGCATTTTTTTTCAGATGTCAGTGCATATGATGTTTCAAGGAACAGATGCTATAGGTCAGCCACCATCATGGAAGTGGTTTCCATGGCTTTAGATCAAGCTGTTCATGATTTTTAGCCAACACGCTTCAGTTCTAAGCCTTGTGTTGTACAGCATGTCACCCAAATGGCATTTGCCATCCGTAATGACTTTCCTATGGAAATCTGTTTCAAGGACTGCATCATCAGTCCCTTCCTCTCATTTCTAAGAACATTTCTGCCCTACACTGTTATACTGCTATTATTCTATTTTCAACATCCTGCAGAATCCTGGGGTTTGCAGTTTGGGGGGGGGGCATTTAGAATTCTGAGCCAGAGAGATCTTTGGCCTCAGTAAACTACAAACCCCAGAATTCCACAAGATGTTGAAAGTGGAATAATGGCACTATAACAGCATAATGTGGAAAGGCCCCAAGTTTACATGCCTTTATCTTTTTTAGAGGATGATATTTTTAAAATATTTTTGCATTATCTGGTGGGAGGGAAAGTTCCATCAGATAGAACTCTGCCTCATCACATTCTACCCATTTGAAGAATACCTTCCTACCCTGCCTCACCACAACACAGCTGTTTAGTTGCCTGGGAAGGGCAGCAGCAATCAGTCACTACCCAGTTATGTTCATAGGTATGTTGTGCTACAACCAGAGATAATATCCTTCAGGATCTTCCAAGGGTCCACTAGAGGTTCAGGAAGATGACATCATCATTATGTGTCCAGCTCTGAGAACATAGCCTGACATTCACTGGCTGCCTGCTGCTTTCCCTGGGCCACTATTGTGACCATGTTGGGTGGTATGGGAGAAAAGTGAGATATCTGTACAGGATACTCATTGCATGGAAGAATTAGTGAATTCTGTCTCCTGCCATGACCACAAAAGGACATAGGCAGACATAGGATGGACTTGTACCTTCATATGCCACCAATAGGATACTAGTCAAGACCCTGGGATTGTGAAACTTAACCACATCATTGGTTTTCCTTAGGCTGGATAAACCTCCTGCTTTGTCCTGAGCTTTATGGCACAGCAATACAGCACATGGAATCTCTAAATTTTGTAATCTAACATAGATCATTGGATGTAATTTCTCATTGGGCTCATTTCACAGTGCACTATGCATGCTCTCTGATCTCTGGGGACTTCCTTATGCAGCAGTTGCCTTGCAAGAAACAGTGCAGTGCAGATCCTCAATTGACCTCTTATGCAGAGATCCAACCATTCCAATTTAAGTGACAGCTCATTGTGTAATCTGTCTGAATGCAAATTATGAATTAAGATTTTATCAGATTCAATAAGAACCACAAATATGAGCAAAACCAGATTGGCAGAGAAGAGCAAGAGAACAGCTATAGTGAATGTGGCCCCTGGCACTAAGCAGATGGGTCCTAAAGTCCTTGTCAACATCATAGCCAGACATTAACTACTGCCTTGTGACATCAAAAGGGGGAGCTGGCCCTGCTGGATAGTTCTCTTTAGCCTGGCAGTTCAAGCCTGGGAACAGACCAGCAGATGCTGGGAAGAGACTGACAATAAATTTTCCTTGCTTATATGGTTCTCATAGCTGCTAAGATGATGAATGACTCGTACAGGCACAGCTCAATTCCCTTTGTTTGGCTCTGTGCTATGTAAGATCAACAATCCATTTTCCATTTGCCTTGCCCTCTGAGGTTGGGAGTGTTGGCCCTGAGGTTGTCTGGGTAGAGTTCAGTGTTTAGGGGTCTGATTCTTCCACACCATGTTACTTAATGCTGGAACTAGGGTTGCTAGATCTCAGGGCCTGGCCTTAAGTCTCCAGTCTTCATGAGCTATTTCCAGCTGGGAGATGAGGGGGCAAATTTTCCAATTTTAATGGCCTCATCTCAGGGCAAAAGGAAAGGGCTGTGCACAGATCTCCAGCTCAGCTAGCAGAACAAGCCCCTCAGCTAAATTTTTTGTCTTAAAAGTGGGAAAATATGCTTGCTCACTCTCTCTCTCTCTCTCTGAATGACAACCTGTGAACAACTGTGGTTGGTACTTAATATTGTTGTGTGTGTCCAAGTAATTTCTGACTTAGGGTCACTTTAATGTGAACTTATCACAGGGCTTTCTCAGCAAGATTTGTTCGGGAGAAGGTGTCTTTGCCTTCCTCTGAGACTGAGAAAGTTTGACTTACTCAAGATCACTCAGTAGGTTTCCATGGCTGAGTGGGGACTCAAATCCTGCTCTCCAGAGACGTAGTCCAGTGCGCAAACCACTACTCCATGCTGGGTCTTAATACACATTGGTACTTAATGCTTGATGACATCACCAGGAGGCATACTTAAGTCTCAGGCTTTGCCCTAAAAACATCAGGACTTGGATGATCTGAACTGGTAATTGTAACTGGAACTCATCAGCTAAAGGACTGTGATGTGTTCTCTGCTATAGACTTCGCCCTTTGCAGCCAATAAAGCTTACTGTCAGTTTTTGGTACCGAAAATGTCTGAGGGAGGCTTGCAACTACAGTCCCTTCCCACTCAAAACAACAGTCTGCTTACATATCACCCTGATTGGATTCTAGAACAGTGATGGGAAGGCTTAAGATGTTTTCAGTAGACACCAGTCAGAGCCAGAAATTAGTGACATAACAACCACAATCTTGCATCAGGAAACATATACAAGATTTCAGCTACACTAGTCTCTTGTCCATCCCCCACAAAATGCACTTTTTCTCAGCTGCAGCTCTCTGAATCCAGCCATTTCCTGATGAGTAGAGAGTGGGGGAAGCAGCAAGCGAGTGTCCAGCTATTTTCCCATAGGTGGATGCACAGCATCCAGCATATGCAAGGACTTCGAGGGCTCATCCGGCAATCCCTGCAAATACTGTAATTGCTCTGCCTCCAGGTAGAGGGAAGTAGCTGGAAATTTTTCTCCCCTATTCTCCACTTACCAGAAAATCACTGTGTTCAGAGGACTCCAGTTGAAAAAAGGTGGTTGGGGAAGAATTTGGTAGTTGCGTAGTCAGTAAAGAATTCTGACCACCAAAATAGTGAATTGCGATGGATTAGTCCAACTTACATCACTTTAACTTGCCAACAGATGCCAACCAAAGTTTCTGTAAAGTGGGAAGAGCTGTGTGAATACTATTTCTGCTGCTGTCTGGGCTGGCCTAGTAGTGACTGGGATGGGCTGAAAGTACCAGCACTGGTTTCTTCTTTGTAATTACTGTTGTAATTGAAATCTCTGGCTCCACAGTGGCAGTTCTCCAGGGATGCATGGGCCCTCCTGGGGCAGGGACAATAGTGCCAGGGAGTGGCACATTTGCTATCCTCAGTGCTCCACTATCAGTGCTGACTGCTTCCTCAAGCCTTATGGAAACTCTGGCACTGGCATTACCCCACCCCCAAATGGAGACTCCTGACCTAGTGTAGAAATGTTATAAGTCCAGGAATTTGGTCCGAAAGCCAAAACTGAATGGAGCTCACAGTTCTTCTGCACAAAAACCCACTTTTAATTTTGCCAAGTTTTCTTTATATCATCAGTATAATTAAAGCAGGTTAGGTGAGAAGTCCTTTTCTTTTTTTAAAAAAAATGAGTCAGAAATCCTTGCCAATCTACTACAAATAAGCAGTGATCTTCCAGCAGTAGATCCAGATCTATTTTCTGACCACCCCTTCTCTAGGAGACAAGAAGCACCAGCCAAACCAGTTAGTTTAAGTGAAGATTAGTGTTTCCTCACAGTCAATTTGAAACCATGGGAACCTTCAGATAAATCTAATCTCTTTGTAGAAATCTAGACAACCTTTTAATGTAACCCTTTGCTCTCTAACTTCCTCTACCAGTTTGGTTAAACGGGGTGAAATTTTCTCACAAAGTTCTAGCTGCAAATATGTACCTCCACATCAAAAAGTTCATGCATAAAGAACTCCAGTTGTTAGCCACAATGGAAACTGTTGTTTGCACATCATCAACAAAAGATTGTCCACAGCAAGTAGAAATATGGTTATTGGCTAACTTCATACATGGATAAAAAGGATGAGTCCATTTACCATCTGACTGAGAGAGAGACAAACAGAGGCCATTTCCGCACTACACTCTTATAGCGCAATCATTCCACTTTCAACATGCTATGGAATCCTGGGGTTTGCAGTTTAGGGAGGGGCTGCCCAGCCCCCCTAAACTGCAAACCCCAGGATTCTATAGCATGTTGAAAGTGGAATAATCATGCTATAAGAGCGTAGTGAGGAAATGGCCAGAGACAGAGACAAAGAGATGTGTGAGAGGAAGTGAAGTCAGGTCTATGATATCAATCTGTAATAGAGCGGACTCTGCAAATGGAATAAATCAGAGAATTCTAGCTCTACCTCTATTGCCCTCTTGTGGCGCAAAAGTACTTGTGCAAGTGTGGTTGCATGTTTCTCCACCTCAAACATGTGTTTACTTCCATGTTGCAGATTCTCCACTGCTGGTTTTTCTTGTCTGTTCATGCAGCTTTTTTCTAGATGAGCATCCTTCTCAGTTAAATGTGCCAATGGACTCCCTCGAAAAGTGTGCACTTTGTTCCTACAAAGAAGCAGATGTTCCTGGACTTCCGGTGGAGGAGAAGCGGCATTTGGTTTGGGGAACCTGCGGAGCTGCAGATTTTCTGAAGCCCCAAAAGGGGTTATTTTCATTGAAAATATTAGGGAGAAAGAAAACCCCCTGGTAAGGGGATCTTGGGGGGACTGAGGGGATCCAAACAGAGCAGTGGCAGGAGAGAGGGAGAGAAGGGCCCTGTTCACAAATGCACTGACGGTCGCGAGCCGCCATTCCTCTTCTAGCCTTTTAGGTAAAGTAAACTGTTAAAAAAACAGTCCATGGGAACATCTGGATTTATTAAAATTTTTTTCATCATTGGGGTAAGTGGATAAGTATCTTTTTGGAAATTATAAAAATTTCGGACTCTAACTTTAGAAAAGCATAGGCGGGGGAGAAGATCCCAAAGTGGAGCAAGAAAGTGACTTAAATGTCGGGGGAGTTTAAAAGTAATTTAAAAAATTTTATAATTGGTTTCAAATCTTCACTTAAAAGACTGAAATTGAAAGAAAGGGGAAAAAAAAGATAAGAAAGCAAAATTTTTAAAAATCAAAGTAAACAGTGAAACATGCCGGCTTGAGGATTAAAAATGGAGGCTTGAAAAAGGCGGGAAAAGACAGAGAGAGTTTAATGAGTGAAGGAAAGGGAGAAGAACGACGAGAGAGGCCGGGGGACAGTGAAGGGAGAGGGGAGAGAGAGGGACGAGAGAGGCCGTGGGACGAGTGAAGGAAGGCGGAGAGAGGGCGACGAGAGGGGCCCGGGGGGGACGAGTGAAGGGAAACGGAGAGAGGGCAACGAGAGAGGCCATGGGATGAGGAAGGAAGGGGGAGAGAGGGCGACGAGAGAGGCCGGGGGACGAGTGAAGGGAGGCGGAGAGAGAGGCGAGAGAGGGCCGGGGACGAGTAAGGAAGAGGGAAAGAGGAGACGAGAGAGCCCGGGGGACGAGTGAAGGAAAGCGGAGAGAAAGGCGACGAGAGTGGCCGGGGACGAGTGAAGGAAAGGGGAGAAAAAGGGTCGGAGTGGCCGGGGCAAGTGAAGGAAGAGGGAAGGGGAGACAGAAGACCGGGGACGAGTGAAGGAAAGCGGAGAGAAAGGTGACGAGAGTGGCCGGGGACAGTAAGGAAGACGGAGAGAGAGGAGACGAGAGAGACCAGGGACGAGTAAAGGAAAAGCGGAGGAAAGGCGACGAGAGTGGCCGGGGACGAGTGAAGGAAGACGGAGGAAGGAGGGGGCCGGGGATGAGTGAAGGAAAGCGGAGAAAGGTGACGAGAGGGGCCCGGGGGGACGAGTGAAGGGAGACGGAGAGAGAGGCGACGAGAGAGGCCAGGGGATGAGTGAAGGAAGGCGGAGAGAGGGCGACGAGAGAGGGCGGGGGACGAGTAAGGGAGATGAAGAGAGGCGCGAGAGGGCCGTGGGACGACAAAGGAAGGCGGAGAGAGAGGCGATGAGAGAGGCTGGGGGACGAGTGAAGGGAGACGGAGAGAAAGGCGACGGGGGGCCGTGGGACGAGTGAAGGAAGACGGAGACGAGAGAGCCCGGGGGACGAGTAAAGGAAAAGCGGAGGAAAGACGACGAGAGTGGCCGGATGAGGGAAGGAAGGCAGAGAGAGAGGCGATGAGAGGAGGAAGGAAAGCGGAGAGAAAGGAGGAGAGGCTGGGGGACGAGTGAAGGAAGGTGGAAAGAGAGGCGACGAGAGAGGCGGGGGAGGACAAGTGAAGAGGTGGAGAGAAAAGTGACGAGAGGGGTTTGAGGGATAGAGTGAATTTAAGTTTAAAAGTGTGTAAAAGTGGGTAAAAATGTAGAAAATATTTTTAAAAAGAAGGTAGAAAGAGATAGTGATATAATAATAATAGTCTTTTTTTTATCTTTTTGTTTTGCTTTCTCTCTTGGGAGTGTGGGGGGAAGCGGGGTTTTAAAAAATTATAGTGATATTGGAAATTTATTTAGAAATTTGGGAATTTGGTTAAAATTAGTGGGAAATTAAAAATTTTAGGGAAAATTGAAGAAAGGTATAGGAAAAAAAATTAAAACAATTGAACAACAAAGAAAATTGTGAGTGACAGAGGGATATATTAAATTAAAGAAGAAGGCAATTAATTTAATTAAGGGGTCTAAATAAACTAGAGACAAAATGAGGGGAGCGGGAAAAAGAAGAGCTGCAGCTGGTTCAGACACAAATACAAACATTGTTCAAAGAAGGCCTTCACAAATTTAAACAAACTACAGGAAAATGGTTGGAAAGTCAAGAAATCCCCGGGTGGAGGCTGATTATGGAAGAAATAAAAAATTTAATATGACTTTTAAAAGTGAAATGAGAGAGAAAAGGGACAGAAATGAAACATGAGAGCAGAGATAAGAGCAGATGTAAAGAAAGAATTGGAGATTTTTAAAATAAATTAAATTTTAACTGAGAATTAAAGGTGTGAATGAGAAATTTAAAAGAAATAGAAGAGAAGACAATGAGAGTGGAGGAGCAAGTAGTGAAAATAAGGAAGGAAAGGATTTGGAGAAAAAAACAATTAACGGATTTTAAAGAGTAGAAATAAATCAATCAAGATAAGAGGATTACGGGAACAGCCACAAAGGATTTATATGAAAGTTTAATTAACCATTAGCACAAATTTTTTGGGAACCAGAACATTTTATCTGGAAGATGGGAATTCGGGTAAACTGGGGAGCCAAAGAGGAAACATGCCACGAAATTTTTATCATTTTCTTTAGGGGTGAAATTTGGTTTACAACAAGTTATATGAAGAAATTGGTGGTAAGTGGAAGTGAATTTAAATCTTTAAAGATGTGCATCCAACTTTGAAAAAAAGAAGAAGAGAATACGGATTTGTGACACAAGCTTTAAGGACTCAAGGAATTTGATATACATGGGAGAGGAAGAAGGGATTTCCTTTATTTGGAAGCAAAGGAGGGTAGTATTAAATACAATAAAAAGCAAAGGAGTTTTGGAGGAAGCAAAAAGATAATTAAGTAAGGTAGATGAGGAGGTACAAGAACAGGAACAAGAAAAAAAATCATCAATGGAAATATAATTCATCGCGGGAAAAAGGGAAAGGCAAGAAGAAAAAGAGAGGAAAAAAAGAGACCAAGGACAAAAAGAAGAAATAGAGGGGGAAAAAGAGGAGGAGATAGGAGAAGAAGGAAAGGTTGTAGAAGAAGAATTGAAATCTATTACCCTGAAATAGAAGAAAAAATAGAAGAAACAGAAGAAACCGACGAGTGAATTAGAATCTGCAGGTAAGAATAAATTAAAAATATTAACTTGGAAATTTTGGGGAATAAATTCTCCATATAAAAGGAAGCAGGTTTTTCATCAGCTAGAAAAATTAAATGCAGAATAGTGGCAATACAAAAAACCCACTTTAAAAATAAAGATTTAAAATATATTAGGAACCCTAAATTAGGACAGTCATTTTCTTCATCAAAAAAAAAAAAAAAAGGAGTAACCATAAGTTAGAAAAAATATGAAGCAAAACAAGTTTTAGTGAAAATTTCGGGACATTGGAAGTGAAAAAAGCAATACATTGTAAGTTAATATAATAGGAGTATATGGACCATTAGAAAATAGAAGTAGTTTTATTTAAAATTATTAAAACTGTTAGAATTAGAGGTAGATAACCAAAAAATTATGTTGGGGGATTGGAACGGATTTAGACCCATATGTTATAGGTAAAGTATTAAAAAAAGATATTAGTAGGAAAAATCAAGGGGAAACTTCCCAAAAAAATTTTTTATTTACTTGACCAGTTAGCGTTAGTAGACTTGGAGGCAGAAAAAGGGGAAAAAAAAAATTATACTTATTTTTTGGAACAATTTAAGTCGTGGTCCAATTAGATATGATTTTTTTGTCGAAAGTTGATAAAAAACATAGAGAAATTGGAAATATTACCCAGAACATTTATCATTGCCCAGTTTTAATAATATTAATCAGGGGAAGAAAAAATAATTGGAGGTTAAAAGATAAATTTGTTGAAAAACGAATAGTGGTAGGGGAAAACAAAAAAAGTTTAAAAATTTTATGGATAATAATTTAGATAAGGAACAATCAGAACAAAAAAAACAAGTAAGGGGTAATGAGGGGTTTTTTAAAGCACAAGCATGGATTACAAAGCGTAGGAAAGAGAAAAAGCCAAATATATAATATGTTACAAGATAAAGAATTAGAATTGAAAAAAAAATCCAAAAAAACATAAAACATTAAAAGAATTATTATATTTAAAAAAAAGTGACTTGTTAATACAGAGGAAATAGAAAATAAAATGAAAACATAAAACAGAGACAGTTTGAACATGTAAAAGATAGGAAGATGGTTGTCATTTTAAAATTAAAAAAAGAAAAAGGAAAAAATTATATTAAGGGATTAAGGAGGGGCCCAAAACCTTTTATAACAAAAAGATTAAAAAAATTTTTGTTAAAATTTTGAGGAATTATTTAAAAAAAAAATACAATCAAAAGAACAAGAAATTAAGATAAAGGCATTTTTTTTAACGGACAAAGATAGCAAAAATTACATAATCAAAAGAGAGTTTAGATAATCCAATAACATCATTAAAGTTAAAAGGAATTTAAATTGAAAATGGGAAAGCTCCGGGACCAAAAGGTTTTACGAATTTTATTATAAAACATTTCAGGAGGAATTAATACCTTTGTTAGTTAAAGTTTTAAAATTTAATAAAAAATAATATATTTCCAAAAACTTGGAAAGGGAAACAAATATAAGTTGATCCCCAAAGAAGGAAAAAATCCAACAGATAAAAGAAATTATAGACCAATCGCACTACTGAATATAGATTATAAAATTTAACACAGATATTAGCAGATAGGTTAAAGGGAATATTAGATAATTGGATTAAGAAATCAATGGATTCTTACCAGGAAGAATTTAAGAATAATAAAAATAATTATGAACAGATAGAATATTATCAGAAACATAATCAAAAACAACTGGCTTTAATTTTTTTGGATGCTGAAAAAACGTTTGATAATGTTAATTGGGAATTTATTTTCACAATAATGAAAGAAATGGGAGTGGGAAATAGGGTTTATGGAATGGATAAAAGCAAATATAATGAACAAAAGGCGGTTTAGTTATAAATGGGGAAAAAACAAAACAATTTGGAATGTATAGAGGTACAAGACAGGGATGTCTTTTACCTTTATTATTTATTATCTGTTTAGAAGCTTTAAATAAAATATTAGAAACGAGAAGATAATAAGAGGAGTTAGAGTAAAGGATTTGAAATAAAAAACAAGGATGCTATATTTAGTTATAATTTTGGAGGATCCTATGAATAGTATTAAAAAAATAGAAATAGAAAAAATTCGGGGGGGTAGCTGGCTTTAGGGTTAATAAGGAGAAATCTTTATAAAGCAAAATATAACAGCAAAACAAAAGAGCGAATTGATAGAAAACTAGGATTTAAAACAGTAAAAAAGATAAGATATTTGGGGATAATATTAACAAAACATAATTCAATTTATTTGATAATAATTATAAAAAGGTATGGGGGGAGATTACAATGAAATGAAAAAATGGAATAAATTACATTTATCTTTATTATAGGATTTCAGCAATCAAAATAAAATATTACCAAAAAAGATATTTTTATTTCAAAAAACCATAAACAAAGAGAAACCATTAAAAAAAGGGGGCAGGATTTTTTTTTTAAGTTTATTTGGAACGGGAGAAAAAAAATTAAAATAAAAATCTTAAAAATATAAAAGAAAGAGGAGGGTTAAAATTGCCAGATTTTTAAAACCCATTATGAAACTTCAGCATTAGGTTGGATAAAAATTGGGTGACATTGGAAAATCAAAAACTGTTAAATTTAGAAAGGGTTTAATTTATATTTTTGGGTGGCATGCAAACGTGGTATGATAAGACAAAAAAAAAAATTTTTGGATACTTTTTAGGAAAACAATTTTAAAAAATGGTTAAAAGTTAAAAATAAATTGTATATAAAAATGCCATTTGGGGTTCTGCATGAAGCTTTTTTTCGGTTAGAAAAAATCAATTTGGGAAGTGGATAACATAAAAGAATAATTAAAAAAGAGGGGAGTAATATAAGCCTAAAAATAGAGAAGAATTAATTGAAGAGGGGATTATAATTGGTTTCCATAGAAAATTGGTTGAGAAAATAAATTGGATAATAAAGAATGGGGAATATCATTAGAAGAAAAAAGAATTTGACAAATTGATGAGAGTGGATGTTAAGCGCCCTTTGAGTAAAATTTTTAAGTTATTATTAAATTTGGAATTGGAAAAAGGAAAATTTTAAAAAATAATATGATAAAAAGGGCTCAATTTGGATTTTTAAAAAATTACAACAATGGGAAGGTGCATGGAAATTAAATCATGAATTTAAAAGGTTATAATTTAAAGGAGAATTATTTTAAAAAATTTTTTTAGATGGTACTTAACCCCAATGCAGATTGCCAAGATGAAGAGAACAAAATCAATAGCTAAAAGTTGGAAATGCCCAAAAAATTTGGATCTTTTTATCACTACTGGTACATGTGAGAAGGCGAGAAATTTTGGGAAAAAGTATATGAAAAATAAGAAATTTAAAAATCAAGTTTCCAATGTCACCGGAAAAATTTTTGTTAAACATGTTTGAGAAAATAGATGAAAAAATAAGGGGGGAAAATTCAAAAAATTTTTTGTTACATGACATGTGCAGCCAGAAATGTTTTTGCTAAAAAAAGGAAGGATAAAAATGTACCAACAATAGAGGATTGGATAAATAAATTATATATCTGGGGAGATGGAAAATTGACAAAAAGATTAGAAAAAGGAAAATAATGCATTTAAAGAAGAATGGGGATATTAATTCTTTATGGAAAATTGGGGGGAAAGTGGATGATGGGATTGTATGAATAGGTATAATATAATAAAATACTATAATGTATGTAGTAATTGTTGGAAAATTTGAATAAAGACATTTAAAATTTATTAAAAATTTAAAATTTAAAGGGAACAGAAATTTAATAAAATAGGATAAGCAAACGAAAGTTAGAGTATAGAAATAGAAACTGCTATAAAATTAAGGAATTTATATATAGTAGCAGGATAGAAAAAAAAATAAGGAGTAAGTTAACCAATGGTGAAAAGAAAGAAGTAAGGTATGTATGTGAATGTTTTGGGGTGGTAGTAGGTTTTGTGTAAAAAAATTTTTTATAATTGTGTTTATGGGGTTTTTTTGTATAGTATTATGTAGTGTATTTGAGTGTATGTAATTAATTGTTTGATTTTTTTAAAAATGAATTTGATAATAAAATTATTTTTTAAAATAAAATTTAAAAAAAAAAAAGAAGAAGCAGATGTTCCTGATACATTTCATTTTTCTGCTGCTCCTCTTTAAAACTGTCCAAATTTTATGGGGATTTTTCCCGCGCCAAACCTCTGAAAAAAAACCACCCGTAAAAAAGTTTCCCCTTCAACTCAGAGGAATTGTGAAGCTGCTGTGGTGAAACCCTCACAGTAGCAGAACCACTGGATGCCCTTGAGTTTGGGGTGTGTGTGACATCACCATGCTCCCCCGGGCCACAAACAGGCTGCATGCTTCTTTTGATGCAAAAAAGGTCTCACAGGTTACAATGGCAGGCCACTTGCCATTAATTTCAACTGGATTTACGCATGCAAAAGTTCTAAGTGGAAAAAAAAACTGGAAGAGGAATAGACACACATTGGGTGAAATTTTTTTAAGTGAAAAAGGACACACTGGCAGAGGGTTAAAACCAAAAAAGCTAAAAAAAAATCAGAAGGCCAGAAAGGATGTTTATCTTTCAGGTAATCCAGTTTAGGAACCTAGACACAAACTGGAATTGGAGAATGGGGGGAGGCAGAAAAGAAAAACACATAAGTGATGGCACACATCAAATTATCTGTGAGTAACCAGCTCTGCATACTTTCTGTGGTTCCTGTTAGCCATCCAATATGAACAGCAGATATCTCGGGACTGCCAGCTATGCCTGACTATATCCCCGTGTTTCCTTTGACATTCTACAGTCTATTAAGCAGAGTATTGAGTTGAGGAAAGGATGTTTTCCAGCCCTCACCTTCCCATGCAGATCACAAAAGATATCTATGGGACAGCAGCAGCAGAAATGACCAGTGCATGGGAAAGTTCCTTTTTGGAGTACAGCTCTCCCAGTTTTCCAGCCAGCCTGTAGCCACTGCAGGATGGTTTCTATTTACTCAGGAATCAAACTCCATATTGCCCAACACTTCTTTTACCCTAACTTATCTCTGTAGCCCTCTAGATGTCAGTATCACACTGTTGATCCTATTGAAACAAACATGGGGTGGTGATTTTCAATAGCCATATTAGTGAAATGCGTGAAAAGTCATGTTAAAATGAATCAGTTAATCTCAAAACTGATGCTATGTTCCCATGTTTCATGGGGTAGTGATGTGAAGGAAAAAAAATATGCCTAATGTGAAAGTTTGAGGCAAAGTTACATAGCTAGAGTTGCGGTGGTATTTTAGAAACATTCGCATGCAATTTCTTATTTAGAGTGGTCATTCACAGATAGGTCATTTTCACTGCAGTTGTTCTGTGGCATCTATTCAGGGAAAGTAGCAACATAGGAACATGCCTTATACTGAGGTAACTCACTGGTTTATCCAGGCTAATATTGTCAAAACTGGCTGGGAGTAGCTCTCCAGAGTTTTAGACAGGAGCCCTTCTCAGCCTTATACTGGAAACCCCTGGTGGCTTCCTATTCAAATATGAAGAAGATTCAACTTTACAGTGAGTCCAAAATCAAACAAGAGCAGATGAGTTCATGGTGGCATAGTGACCTCCATGGCCCTCTCTCCAAGTACTGACACTACAGTTAGTGAGAGCTGAGAGTCCAGTAGAAATGAATTGCTTAAAGGGACCCTACCATTTTAAAGGTGGTCTCCATTAATACCATGTGTTAGATGGTAAAAAGAATGCATGGTGTAGCAGATGATGGAATAGATACAGCTAATTCTATTGGATTCCAGATATGTAGATGATCATGACAAAATTTCTGCACAAGTGCATTTGTTGCTGTAGTTGTGTGCTTCCAATTCATTTCAAACTCATGGTGATCCTAAGCCAACCATACCATAGGGTTTTCTAGGCGAACCTTGTTCAGATGGGGTTTGCCATTATCATCCTCTGAGGCTGAGAGAGTGGAATTTGCCCAAAGGTTCCCAGTGGATTTTCATAGCTGAGCAGGGATTTGAACCTTGCTTTCCCAAAGTCCTAGCCCAATACTCAGACCACCATACCATACATTTCTCTCTATCCATGTTACAAAAACATCATGTTTAAAACTAACTGATGGTAAGGGCAAGGGATGAGAAAGTGAGAAACGTGTTAAGTAAAATTACTCCCCCCCATCCCATCTTATTGTGATATCGCCTTCCTTTTTGAAAGGTGCTGCTTGCCACAACCTTCTTTTTGAGCATTTCTAGCCTCCTCTCAGAGAGGATATTCTAATCAGAGGAGGATTTTTCACTCTTCCTGTCTGCAAAGCCCTGAACTAGGTCAGGAGCAAAGAAGATAAGCAGCAGCCAGTGGGCCTAGAATTGCCCAGCCGTTTCCCTTTGGGGAACCCTGGGATTGCAGAAGGGCTGTTTCAGACAATCTTTGTTTTGTGCAGTGAATGTTCAGAGTTTACTCAGTTATTTCAACAAAGATTCATGTGTGTTATCCAATGTGGTACGTCTGTTGCAAGGAAATTGCACTTCCCTACACACTGCTTTATTTCATTTCTGGAAAAATAGGATCCCCTCCAGAAACATGCCCCATTTAGTGTAGATCTTGTTGCATGTTTGAAGAGCTGCATGCCCTTTAGCACACCTGTTGGTAATGGCCACTGTCCATTTCAAAGGCATAGCTGTGCTAGTTTGTATCAGTAAACAAAGTGTCTTGTAGAACCTTTGAGACTGAGAGAAAGAAGTTTGTAGCATTACGTTCTATAGACTCAGTCATTAGCTGAGACTCTACTTGAAGACTGAGTCTATGAAAGCTTATGCTACAAACTTCTTTCTCTCAGGGCCTTTTCACAAGGCATTTGTCATGCGAAAAGGCCTCTGGAGCATCACGCGGTTGCGAGGACTGTTCCACATGATCTCCTCGCAATTGCGCAACACTGCCGGAGCCAGCAGGCACCAATCACACAATATATCATTTTTGGCTTCTTGCTAAAAAATATGCACAATCACACATCGCTCCGGGGCCCCACATGCACTTATCTTGAGTGTGGAGCCTCCAGAGACGCAGCCCTCACGCTTCCTCCCCCAGCGCAGCCTGGGAAAGTACCCGGCTGTGCTGCGGAAGGAAAAGGCAGAGCCCTCACGTTGCCTGCCGGCCAGCAGAAAACTGCTGTGGAGCAGGAGCAGAGGGGATGCGAGCGCCTCTCACAAGAGGCTGCTCGCATGATCCCCGTGCGCCCACGCCAGAATCAGGTAAGCTGCAGAAAGGGCCTCAGTCTCAAAGCTGTTACAAGATACCTTTGCAGGCCCTTGTCCATTTCCTGTACATAACAGGTATGTACCATCAATGGTGCTGATCTTCAGCAGCATCTTAAACACTTTTGTTTCCCCTGCATGATTATTTTTTTTAACCATTTTTGCCTAATGAAGCAGCCAATGAGCTTTCAAAGCTAGAGTAGTGACTTTTGCACCTTCTGGATGGCCTAATAAAGCTGTCACCAACATGCATGTGGGATTTGAGATTTTGTTTAATGGTCAGCACAGCTCCTCCTGCAATTTTCAGTGGTAGCACAGAAGTCCACGAGTGAGCTCATGCACTCCCCTGTAGGGGCCACACTGAGGTGTAGGTTTATGACCTAACACAATTGCATGGAGTTTATTCACATTTCTGCCCCCATGGTTTGTGATTGCTGTTGCACTTTACGACTTGCTTCCATCATATAAATTAGAAAGTGATGAGTACAGACCCCATACAATCCTCTTGGGTCATGAGCACACAGTGGCCCCATATAATCCCACATGTGGAATGGTTCAGCATGTGAACTAGAGGCTGGATTCAGACATAGTTATGTTTGGAAGAGACCTAATGAAACTAAAAAAGAGAGAGAGAGAGAGACCTAATGAAACTGACAGGACTTAAGTTAGCCATGGCTCATTGTTCCCATTGATTTCAATGAGTATCCTCTAAGTACGCTAAGTCCAAATGCAAACCCATGTCTGGGATGCTACTGGTGATGAATGACTCCTCCCATCTGCCCTACTAGTCATCAATGGATTTTTAAAAATTATTTTGCAAAGGATGGGGTATATTTTAGTGCAGGCTAATTCATTATAGTATGGAACATTCACACGGTATGTTCCTCTATTCTTTGCCACTTTAAAATAAAAGTTAATTTTGAATCAAGAGACCAGTCATTCATGTTTCTAGCAAAGACTTTGTCATCTAGCAGCCCTAAAGATACACACTGAACTGGTCAGTTAACTTTCACAGAACTCAAGGAGAAAGCACTGCTTGACAGCTGCTCAGAAATCACAGATTCCTTCCTTGGTGACAGCATTATGAAGCAGTAATTCTTTTGGATTAATAGATAAGGACACCAAAGAATATGTCATGTATGCTGGAGTAATTCCATTGATTTCTGCTTTTACTTTATAGCAACAGTTGTGGGCATAATCAGCATTGCAAACTTACCAGAGTGGATTTTTGAAAAATCTATCCAAAATACATCTAGGGTTTTTTCCCCCCTGGGAAAGCTTTCTTAACTGAGGAACATAGCTTTCAAAGAAGTAGCCATGTAAGTCTAATGCAGTGTAAAAAGAAAGAACAGGGCTGAGAAAAAAAGAAATGTGGCAAGCACCTTTAAGACAAACTAGTTTTTAATTCAGCATGAGCTTTCATGAAGATAAACCCACTTCTTTGGATGCAGCACTGAGTGGAATTAAGGCCTCCGGTATAAAGCATATTTATACAGCGGTGGGAGTTGGATAAAATACGATAGGATCCTGTAAGATGTAAATCATGTCCCTTGCCCTAAATTTGCAAAGGGCTGGGCGAAGAGCATTGCTGGCATAGAAGGACATCTATCACACTGGAGGAAGAACAAGTAAATGCACCTCTGATGTGAGTGGTGCTATTGGCCCTGTAATATTACTCCCAGAGCAAGTATAGGGACAGAGTTGTCATCTTGGTTTGTTGTAGGATCTTGCCCCTGTATTACCATCCTTCATGTATGCTTTGGTTAGACCTCATCTAGAATACTGTGTCCAATTCTGGGCACCTCAATTCAAGAAGGATATCGACAAGCTGGAACATGTCCAGAGGAGGGTGACCAAAATGCTGAAGGGTCTGGAAGCCATGCCCTCTGAGGAACAGCTTAGGGAGTTGGGTATGTTTAGTCTGCAAAAGAGAAGGTTAAGAGGGGACATGATAGCCATGTTTAAATATTTGAAGGGATGTCATGTCGAGGATGGAGAGGGCTTGTTTTCTGTTGCTCCAGAGACTAGGACAAGGAGCAATGGATTCAAGCTGCAGGAAAGGAAATTCCACCTGAGCCTCAGGAAGAACTTCCTGATGGTCAGACCTGTCTGGCTGTGGAATATGCTGCCTCAGAGTGTGGTGGAGTCTCCTTCTTTGGAGGTTTTTAAACAGAAGCTGGATGGGAATGCTTTGATGTGTGTTCCTGCATGGCAGGGGGTTGGACTGGATGGCTCTTGTGATCTATTCCAACTCTATGATTCTATGATTCTATATATCCTGTTATGAGTAGTTAAGATTTGGAGGCTGTCTATAGACCAATGAAAGCCTACCTCCCAGAACCTGTGAGAGGGGTGTGTTATTCTTCAGAAGTGGTTGTAGCTCATTGATGATGCATTTGATGAGTCTGAGATGAGTCTCAGCTGTAGGTGACCACTAGAGGTGTTGTCATTTCATGGTTTTGGTCTGTCTTGTAGTAGATGGTTCCCAAGTATGAATCTTCCTTTGCTGACTTGTTTCTTCATCTCCTTAGGTGGGTATTGTGGTTGGAGAAATCCAAGAGTTTTGAGTTCCTGTCTTGTGTGTCTGAGCAAATGCCATTGTATTGGAGGGCTTCGTTGTGAACAATAGATTTGGTAGTGTGTTCCGGGTAAAAACTGGAGTTGTGTAAGTATGTGTAATGATCAGTGGATTTTCAGTAGAGCAGGGTGCTTACAAGTCCATTGTGCAGTTGCACAGTGGTGTCAAGAAAGTGAATTTGTTGTGTGGATTGTTCCAGATTCAGGTTGATGTAGCATTAGGCATGTTGTTCAAACAGAGATGCTTGCAGCTGAGTCTGAGTTAATCATTACCTCCTGTTCCACTTTACCTATTCTACTCTGGCATGTAGAGCTACCTTAGACAGTGGTTTGTGAGTTTCGCAGTGTGCTTGCAAATTAACATTGAGATCACAGATGTCCCATTTTAGAGAACTCACTGCAAAAACACTGAAATTAGCTCTGGGCTGATCACAGTTCTTATCTGTGCCACTGTACTTGATGATTCACTAGCACATTTCAAACAAACATGACTGCACCACCGGTTCAGCAACCATTTTCTTGCCTTGTGCAGACCAGCTCTTTGGATGCTTGTTAGCACACCCACCACATAACGCATTTCAAAAAGCAGAAGCTCAAAACACCCGCATGCACCAATCATGCACTCATTCAATACAACAGGAGGGGATAAAAAGTATATTAAAATCTACCAAACCTTGGAAAAGTTATTTTTATTGGACTACAACTCCCAGGATCCCCCAACCAACATGGCTACTGCAGTCCATCATGCTCTGGAATCTAATCATACATCTCACAGTGATTTGAAGTACCTCTGCAAGGCTTTTTGACCCCCAATTGACAACAGCAACCACCAAAAGGTCCTTCTTCCTCCTCTGGCTTCTTTGTGTGAACAGACTGAGTTTTTGTGTGAATGGACTGTGAGCTTAATTCCAATACAGAAGACAATGTCTTGGTCAGAGACATGTTCAGAAACACCCTGTTCCCTAATTCTACTCAGTGGCTCAGTATCTGTCTCCATGAGCCACTATTTGGTGCCTGATTCCATCAGCAGGGACTTTAAAGTTGTACCAGAAAAATAAGTAGATTTTAGCATGTGCCCACCTCTGTGCAACAGCAAACAGGGAGGCAAAAGATGCTCCATATTGCTTGTGAAGGGCTCAATACTGTCTAATCATGGAGGACAACTAAGGAGTGTACCTGGATTTCAGAAGAACAACGCTTCAATTTTCATGTAGTTTCTCACTTAATAAGGTCTTCCCAGTATGATTTATACCACTGCCTTTTGTGTTCTGACAGACTGTCTCTATTCAATGCCAGTACTATAGGACACATCCTCTGCAAAGAGGTGACTCAGCTGAACCTTTTTATTTAATGAAAGTAGCGTCGATATAACATTTTATACTGACTTTTTCTCTGGTACAGGCATACTGTGAACATGTCCACTACCAAATATAGGTAACACCAGGCTGTCTTTTAAATCTTAAATTAATGGATGGAAGGAAAAGCTGTACTTGGAAGAGCTTGAAATTTTTCAAGTGAAAGAATTGACAAAGCTGCAAGCAGAATGAAAAGAAGGGCAATGTTTGCCATAAGAATATATCAAAGAAATACTCAGTCCTTAAAAATATTACATTTGCTTCATAGAATAAATTAGAGGCACCAGCTGGGAATCTGAACATTACACCAAGGATCTAATTTTTCTCCCCCTAACAATAGCAGCTAATTTTAAACAGTCTTGTGAAGACTGTTTCACACACAAGATACATTCTACACTTTAAGTAAGCCAAAATGGTGTTAAGTATCCCCCTTATTTCTCCTTCTTCTTCTTCTTCGGTTCAAAGCACTTTTCTTTCAGTGATTTGTTTTGGTAGGTAATTTCACCCAAAACACACACACACACACACACACACATATAAAACCCTATATACACTCTTGTTGTTCTTCAAGTCATTTCTGGCTTATGGTGATGCTAAGGTAAACCTATCAGGGGGTTTTCTTGGCAAGATTCATTCAAAGGGGGTTTGCCTTTGCCTTCCTCTGAGGCTAAGAGAGCGTGACTTACTCAAGGTCACCAAGTGGGAATCCATGGCCAAGACAGGATTTGAACCCTTGTCTGCAAAATTGTAGTCCACTACACCACATGGGTTCTCTTGGATGTCAAATTTCCCTCTTTAATGTGGACTTACTTCCAAATAGGTATATAATACGGGTGGGCAATTGTGTGAGGTCTGGGGACCACTTTTATGATCTCAGACCCTCCTGGGGCTGCAAGGATTACCAGAAAATGAAACAAAAAAAAGTGGCTGGAAGCCCATTGCTGGTTCCCCAAAATGGATATTTTTTTTACTATTAAACAATACAGGGATGCTTTGAAGCCTATTTTAAAAGTTAATTGTACACCTGTAGGCTTCTAGGAGTAGCAATTTAACCTCTTTTTTGGCCAGAAGGTCAGTCTGGGTATTTTGGCAATGTCAAAGGACACAAAACTATCCTCATGTCCTTCTTTTCATTCTGTGTGCACTGTGCCCATTCCTGGTATATAAGCAAAACATTTTCCTGTTACAACAAAATAATTTCATGACATTACCTCTAGTGGAGAGCCAGCATGGTGTAGTGCATTGAACTACAACTCTGGAGACCAGGGTTTGAATCCTCACTCAGCCTTGAAAACCCACCGGCTGACCTTGGGCAAGCCACACTCTCTCAGACTCGGAGAAAGGCAAAGGCAAACTCCCTCTGAACAAATCTTGTCAAGAAAATCTCACGAGAGGTTTGCTTTAGGGTCACCATAAGCTGGAAATGACTTGAAGGCACACAAAAACACCAACCTCTAGTGGCTACAAAATTATGTCAATTTTGGGAACTCTGGGAACACTAAAAGAATGCGACAAATATAAGATACTTTTCTTTTTAGATGTAAATTTAATATGGCAATGTAAACATTAAATACATTTTAAAAAACAACACCATTTAGACGCATGAAACTGGAATTTCATTCCATGTTACATCATGCAACAGAAACTTAAAAAATCTTCCTTTTACATCATTCAGTGCCACCCATCTTCACACGCAAAAGAATTAGGCTGTGGGGAAAGAGGGAGTGGGTTTTAGATGCTTGGGAAGGCTGCGGTTCTACTTGCAAGCAGCTCTAATTCCTTTAATAAAACCTGTGGCAGGGAGATGCTGCATCTGGCTTCTCCAATCACAGTGCAATGAAGGAAAGAGTTCTGCCAGCGGAAGGAGTTCAGCAATCTAATATGAAAGACAAAGCAGCAAATCCTAGTGCTTCTGTAATGGCTTAATCCTGCATAAAAGCATGAGAGGAGCTGATTTTCCTGTCATTTCAGCACCACAAGAGGAGCAGCTAAACCTGCTGAACTTCTTCTTGAGAAGCAACTGCTAGGAAGAAATAAGACTAGGCACAGCATTGAGGTGCCACAAGGTGCTCTTCTGTTGCTGTCATTTCATCCAAAGAATGACAGCCCTCAGTACATGGGGCTTCTGCTAGCCTCAAGATGCAGCTGCAGTGGTCCACCGCCAAGCCTGTGTCATAATAGGACATAAGGGGGCAAATGAATGGGGCAGTGTCTGCTCAAACCCAGGTGGCTACTCATCAACAAGACTGGGTTTTTCCATCCCCACACAGTATTTCCCTTTTAAGGAATGTCCCTGATAGATGTGGGCTGGTGCCTTGAACTCAGAGCCAATAATAATGCTGTGTAGACATCCCCCGTGACATGCACACCAGTGATCTTCCACAGTCCCAAATTTATCACAAGAACATAATACTAAAATGAAAGGCAACTACTTCAGTAGCCACGGATGGGATCCATTCAAATAAGATTGGCTTATGTACATGACACTTCTTTATTCAACATTTGGCAACTCACAGCTAAACACGGCAACTGCCCACATAGAAAAGCATGGTGTCTGAAGCAACATCAAGTTGTATCAGCCCTCAGTCTTCTGTAGGTGCTCTCTGATGGCTCTTTTGCAATTCCAACTCATCACTCTGCAATAAGGGCTGAATCTATACAGGCTAAATAATGCATTCTTACCTCAATGCAAGTCCTGTTGGAACCCATGATGTTTCTCTCCCTTCTAATGGGAAAGCACTTCTTTTCGATGTCCAAGGGCTTTACGGTGATTTTTTAAAAACTCAAGTTTACTTCACTGTGTTTGTGGGAACAACCAATTTTTTTAAAAACATGCAGTTTGACCCCTGAATTGGGATCACATGGGAGGGTAGGGCAGGACCACAAACATTCATATACATAGCCCTGTACTCATTCACAGGTCAGCATTTCACACACACCCCTTCTCTACTGGTTTCACTTTATAGAACTGCAGGTAGGTAATCCAAACAAAGAGTAAACAAAAAGTTGGATTAAGTGAATATCCATATGAATTGCAGGAATAAAAAAAAACTGCTGCAGTTGTGTGGCCAGACATAAACCGATACAGCAAACATGTGCACACAGTAGAAATGCTCCCTTGCATCAATTTGGTTATGTATCAGGAGTCCTGTGTGGCTTTCCAAACTGATTTCAGTTTGGATTAAAAGTGAATAATAGTAAAGGCATCAAACTGGGACAGGGATACTCTGCAACAGAACTAGCACATGGCAGTCATGTAGATTCAGCTGCAGTCACTGAATGAAGAACATGCAAAAGGGTTTAAGAGTACCTGACTTGTTGGGACTAGGGCTTGGTAAAATTCTGTGGGTTTTTTTTTGTTTTGTTTTGTTTTTTTGACTACAGTCTCCAAAATCTGTCCACTCTCATGGCCAGTACATTCTCCAAGCTCTGTCTTCCTTCTTGACTATACATGTCAACATGCAAAGTGATGGTAAAACCGATGAAGCCAGATTGTCTGAAGGGGATCCACAAGCAAAGGAGTCCACAGCTGCCAGATGTCGAACAGGTTAGACTTTCACAGTGGAGAGCCATATGGGAAGATGCAAGTTAAGCATGTTGTATGGTAATACCAGTCCTAGTCTTGGGGACAGCATGCTAATTTCAAATAGCATGGAAAACTCGGATCCTGTGTCATTTTTCACTTGAAAAGAAAATTCTACCAGAGATTGTTGCACAGCAATTCCCATCAGCCTCTATTATTGGCTATGCTAATGGCAGCTGCATTCTAGTGAGAATGGCAGTCCAATGTCTGCAGAGCTGCATTTTTCCCACCCTCATTGTAAGTGCTAGACATTATGAAGCCCTCCTCTCAAAAGAGAGCCATTAACACATGAGGCAGGTATCCACAGGTCTAGGAGGATCCCATGATTTGCAGAAATATAAAACACTGTTTGGAGGGGGAACCTGTCAGGGGAGGGACCTCCAAGACAGCCCAATGAGAACTGAGTATTCTGAGTGGGCTCAGAACACTGATTCATGGGGGGCAACAGAGAAGGGGAAGGGTCTGACACCCAAAGGAGAGAGGTGGAGCCCTCCATATCTGAAATCCTGAATGGGAACACTCCACCCTGCAAACCTTGGTTGCACATCCTATCCTGTTAACAAGATCCAGAGCTGAGTGCCTCTTTTTAAGGGCACCACCAATGCAATTTTTGATCCTCCATATGTTTTGGTCTTCAACTCAGTATGGTCAATGGTAAGGTACTTCAAGAAATGCAGCCCAAAATATCTGTTAGGACAGATATTAGATACAGATACTTTTCTCTCCGCATGCTACCCCTGCCATAAATGATGAAGAGCTTCACATATCTTATGCTTACATAAAAATCTTGCTCCAGCAGACCAACAATTTTCTGTATACCTCTTAAATACACTCCTTACAAATATCACTTTCCCAAAGAGACCATTTCCTCTTCCAGCTACAGAAATGGTTTCCCTCTGGGCATGAAGAAGATTTTGATCAAAGTTAATACCAGATGTAGGTGGCATTTATAAGCAGTTCACAGACACAATGGAAACATGAGAAGAGTTTCACGAAGAGAGATTTTTCCCTCCAGTCATCTCTTCAGAAATACAAACGACAGGAAATTAAAATAGGAACACAGGAAGTTGCTTACAATAAATCTGCCCTCAAACCCATTATCACATCTTTGAAATCTAAACATACTACCTTGGCTCTGTTGTTGTTGTTTTTTATTGCTCTTCAGCCAAGGTGTTTCACATGCTTTTCTGGGATCTTTCACATGTTACCCAGAGTCAACTTGATTATGTCATCAGACAGACACATGCTGGAGACAGCCAATCACGATCACCTGAAGCTCTTTCATGTTATACAATTATGGTATTTTAACTGCCATGATTCCATTTTATAGATTCCTGGGATTTGTCATTTAGGAAGGAGTACTTAAAATTCCTAGCCAGAGAGCTCCTCTAGTGCCTCTGATCAAACTACAACCCATAGACTTCCTAAGATGCAGCCAAGACAGTAGTGTCAAAGGCCTGCTGATGAGTGATATGTTGGTAAATGGTTGTTTCTCCCATTTACATCTTACCATTTTTGGATGCAATGTTGCTGAAAGTGAAAGAAAAGCTACCACTCATTGGCTTGTTCTTTGTCTCCATGTGGACTATTTTGTCTATATCCATAATGCAGTTGGCTAGAGATCAAGCAGAGCATGGAATAGTTACTTACTGGGATGACACATTTCAGAATCCCTCCAGCCAGCACAGCCATTAGCTAGGGTATTCCAGGTATTGTAATAATAAAAAAAATAACCTTTCCAAGCTCAGGTTTCTTTATTATGCAATTTTACTCTAAGACCAACTTAATGTTTCTTTAAATCCCAATTCAGTGCTCTCTCTGATCAAAGTCCTTTGTGAGAACACGTGGCAGGACTTCTCTGGCAGCACACCAACTGTGGAATTCTCTTCCCAAGGAGATTAAACTGGCCTGTTTCTTGTTTAGTTTTAGGGAGGCTGTTAACACTTTGTTGGCCCTCCACATTTGCGGGTTTGATTTTCATGGATTTGATCATTTGTGAATTTCTTCGATTCCCCCCCCCCCCCACTTTAGGTGCTTCTTTTCTGGGGGAACCTATCCTCTCAAGGGCTGAAATCAGGCCATGTGGCCCTTTAAAAACTTATCTCTGGTCCTCCTCCTCCTCCTCCTTCAGTAGCCACTGCCTGGCCAGCTAAGGGTAGCTCACAGGGCAATTTCTCAGCATCACAAACCCTCTCCCAATGCCCCCCACACCCAAGGATGGAGATGGACAAGAGAGAGGAAGTATAAGTCCACCATGCCAACCCACCTTTCCTCCCTCTCTTTTCCCTGATTTGGTTTGGACTATGGGTACATGTTCTCCCCAAAATGTCTTGCCCCCCCACAGACAGATACATACACACACACACACATTTTGATAATTTGCAATTTTTCCACTTTTGCAGGAATCATGTGACTCTAACCCTAGCAAATGTGGAGGGCTGAATGTATTTTCAGGGAAATAGTTCAGTTCTCAATTGTTAATATTATTTTTCTTCTGCATTTGATTTGGCTGTGTGTGGTATTAAAATTTGAGGTGGGGGAGGAAGGAAGGAAGGAAGGAAAGGGAAGGGAAAAAGAAAAATGCTAGGTCATCTTACTAGTCCAAAAGGTAACTCAGAGATAATTTTATTAATAAATAGATGCCATCACAGATCACTTGTACAAGTTATCCACGACACTGATTGACAGAGAGAGAAATACATAGGAATGGTTAGTACATAAGGCTATACAAATACAGTTTCTCACCATATTTTACTAACAAGCCTATTTATTTCCTGACATAAGCACATCATTGGAAGATCAGAAGACCAAAGAACTGGCTAAATAAGACATTTGTGAACAAAAGAAAGGAGGCTATATTTTAAGACACACAAACTGAAAGGATGTGTTGAAATAATTATATTATTTTTAAAAAAAACCACAAGGCTGTAACATAATGAAAATAAAATCAAAAGATTTCAAGCACTTTACAAAATTTTAATATGAAGCCCAACTTTGCACTTAAAATCAAATAGCAATGAGCAGCGAGTTGAGCAATGTGGTACAGGCATAGAAACAGGGCAAATTTTCATCCAATCTTGCATTCTAGCAATATGCTTCCATTGCCAAAAAATAAAAAATGTAAGGCATCTTGATAATGCTGTGTATTTTGCCTATCACAAACATTATTATAACTAAAAGCAGCTAGGATTCAAGGTGTTACTTTATGCATGCTCAGGAACTTGCATGTGCACAGTGGAATGGATAGCACAGTGGACTTAAGCCTTTTACACACACACACACACACACACTTGGAAGAACAAATTTGTCCCACCCCACCATAAAGAAACTGCTTTTGGGACTTCCCTGAGTTCCAACAAACTCAACAAGGCTCATGTATGCATTTTATTTTTATTCACATTTGCACTATTAGAGCTTCTTCATAGTTGGTTCTGGGTGGCTTCTCTTTCACTTCTCTTATTCTGTGTTTTTAGGACTAATACTTGAACTATTTTGTCATCCGCATCCGGAGACTCCAAACTGTACTCACAGAGAGGGCATTTGACCAAAGAAGGGAAACCCTCAAAAATATTGCTTGTGCACTGGAGCACTTGAAATGCAGAGCCAGGCGCTAAGTCAAGAGCCAGACACTAAGTCAAGCCCCCCGAGTCCAAAGGAAGCCAGGGCCAAACACGTTACACTTACTGTCTCAGAAGCATATAGCTATACCCGTCCCCCTCAACCACCCTCAAATTAATTAATCTGGAAACCTTGTGAGCAGGGAGGCGATACAGAAACGCTTTAAATAAATACTTTAAATGCATTACAGCTGTCATGGAAGGGTACAATTCAACCTCAATCTCCGTGGATTCTGTATCCACGGATTCAACCAACCACAGATTGAAAATATCCCCCCCCCCAAAAAAACCCCATAAAAACAAGTATGATTTTGCCATTTTATATAAGGGATGCCATTTTGCTGCACCATTGTACATAATGGGACTTGAACGTCCACAAAGTCTGGTATCTTGGGGGGGGGTTCTTGGAGCCAAACCCTAGCAGATACAGAGGGCCCACTGCATTAGTTCTTAATTTTGAATGCAGCCAGTTTCAATGCCACTGGGCTCTCCCCAGCCACCCCCCAGAACTCCCTGAGGTACACCACTGTTGGCCAGAGTGCAGCTGGGAAGTAAAAAAAACTCTGGCTGAGTTACTGCAAGTGAATATTGCTCTGTCTGTGCAGTTCCACATCCTCCAGTGCCCAACAACTATCAAGCCCCAGGAGGAGGTGATTCAGATCATGGAGAAGCAGCAGATCTCAACTTGGTCATGGTAGGAGAGAAGGAAGAAATGAGGGTGCATTCTCAAATGAAGAACATCTGTCTTTTCCTTCCCCTGAGAGCTCAGAGCAGCCATATCTTCATGAACTGAATCACCTCCCCTCATCCTTCCCCACAAGAAAGTGATAGAAATATGTGTTCCTCCTGAGGCTTGACAGCTGCTGGGCATGGGAAGTTTTGGGATGGAGTACAAGAGCAAGAGAATACCCCTCTGTGCCCTGTCCAAAATAGGACATAAGCATGTGTAAGTAACTGAAAGGATGCCAGCCCTCCACCTTCCTAATTATGTACTACATTCAAAGTAAGAATTGCCCAACACTCTATACATCACCCTCTAATTATCCTAGACGCAACTTCACACAGCACCAGGGGTGGGAATCATGTGGCTCTTCCAGACACTGAACTGCACTGCCTATATTGGCTAGGGCTGATGGAACTTGCAGTCAAATGACATTTGAGATTCTGCATAATTCCCACCCTCCTGCTACACCTTAAGCTAATCCGCAGTTAGCCATGTGTTATACTTAATTCTCATTGAAATGAATGAATGAGAGTTAAAGTAGTAACTAACTTGCCCTAAGACAGCTTAAGCACAACAAATTTTCTCTGAGCATGAATTTCACAAGTATTTCTCTTTGGGACAGTAGCATAGAATGTGAACTTCACATACAAGCACCTATGTTTCAAATTCAGATTTGAAGTTAAGGTTCAGAATTTATGTAAACTGATGCACTGGCATATCCAAGTATTACTAGTTCTACCTAGGAAACAATTCTGAGTGGTGCCAAAAGTTCAGTTCCGAAAAGACACTAGTCCAGACTGAATCCTGCCAATGCCCTCAAAGGAGATCTTCCAACTACGAGAGATGCAAAATCAGCAGAATCTGAGTCTATGCATCTGTATTTGTAACATTTTTGCTCTTCTCATGCTACAGGCAAGTGTACTGGAATGTGAGGACTGCCAGCTGGACACTTGTACATCTGGCAATTCATAAAGAAGCAAAAGGAAACATCCCTATAGAATTAGCCACAAATTTAGGTCCAAACAGAAAAAAAAAAGTATTACAGAACTATTTTGACAAGAAGGCTGCCAAAAAAAAGAATCTCTCAAAATTGGCACAGTAGTGGGGCTCCAAAGGATACACAAAACATCTTTTAAAAAATCAACTAGGCCGCAATCCTCTGCACTCTCACCCAAAATTAGGTCTCACTGGATTTAATGGAAGATGCAGAGGATTGCATTGTTAGTGTTCAATCCCACACTTTTCATTCAAATCAGGGAACAGGATGAGGTTTTCCAAACATGGTTGGATTGCACCTTCCATAATCCCTCACTATTGGCTATGCTAGCTAGAGGTACTGGCTGTTGCAGTCTAATAACATTTGGAGGAGTTACATGTCCCTGATTTATAAGCATCAAAGATGTACCACTGAAATAGAATGTGTTACCCTTACTATTGATTATGGCTCATCACAGGAAGATCCTAAACACACCAGCCTAATCCAGCACAACCAGGTAAAGTGACACATTTTGCAGGCCGAAAACAATCCTTCTGTCTCTTGTAAAGAACCCTCCTTGTACCACCGTCCCTTTAAGGCA
This sequence comes from Iguana delicatissima, assembly GCA_948472985.1. Classification (NCBI taxonomy): domain Eukaryota; kingdom Metazoa; phylum Chordata; class Lepidosauria; order Squamata; family Iguanidae; genus Iguana; species Iguana delicatissima. The sequence goes on from CAOKZL010000973.1 coordinate 204,899, forward strand.
ACAGAGCTAATAACCTGCTTAAAATTCTGGCTTAAGTGCCTTCACAGGGTCTGGTTACATTCTATGGCACTCTACAGTTTTTATCCTTTGTTCTACAATTAATCTCATTGATTGCAAAAAGACTGCAAGGTAGAAGAAGAATTATTAAATGTATAAATATAAGTTTTGGCAAATGCATGGCTCAAAGTAACAGACCCTCACTAGCTTTTATTCTCTTCTAGAGTTGAGATACGTTTTGTTGAATGATTCATGGCAAATCCTCTCTCTGAGCTTTGTGAAGAAATTATTCTTTGTTTCCAGTCAAAGCAAAGTCCTCAGTCCTAGAGTGAGGTGTCCTGTACAGGGGCATTCTTGCCTCCATAACCTGCAGCAGCATGCCAGCCAGATGAGAAAAGAGATTTATATTGATTTTTCAAGGAATAAAATACACCAGGGCCCATCTACAGCAATGAGCACATTTCCTCCACAATTATTAAATACTCTTTGGGGAAAAAACAGAAACCCTGTTCTTTCTTTCTTGATTTTGGAGAAGGGTTTTTTTTTCTTTTTGGGGGGCTGATATTTTTGCAGCTCAATGCTGCTTATTTTCTTGTTTAATTATGTTGATGGTCTGCACCTCTCAGTTCAGAACCACGGACACTTTGACAATGGATACTATACAATCAGATTCAGCTACCATTTTGAAAATACGAATCATTGTTCTCATGGAACTAGCTGCTGCAAGAATGGTCCCTGGGATTAACTTCAGATATGTTTGCAAAGAAGGGAGACCACCCAGTATCACCACCACCACCGTTTATCCCAATTCGTATCCACCATCTAATTTCACCTCTTCGGTGTCAAGCAAAATATTGATGGTGCATATTGGCTTGTATCACAGTGATCCACTAGGGAAGGTGTTGTGTGCTGAACAAAGATTTCATTCACCCAGACAACATGCTTGTCGAATCCTCAAAGAACTTTTTTAAGGCTCTGATTCCTATTTGAGAGAGAGAGAGAGAGAGGGAGGGAGGGAGAAGAAACAAATTATATCATTATTTTTTTACCCACCTCCCCCTTTATAACCTCCTTCATTTCCAAAATGACTTAAAGTGGCTAGCACCAAACATTAAAACAATAAAACATCAAAACACCACAGTTAATCCCACACACACACACATAACTATAGCAATAACATATCAAGTTTTTTTTTTAAAAAAAAAAACCCCTCTGAATGGCAGGAGTTAAAAACATGAAGAAGCAGAACAAAACCCGGCATCAGAGGCCAAATCAGCTAGACTAAAGGCCTTTTAAAACAGCTGTTTTTGCCATGTGGTGTAATGGTTTCAGTACTGGACTAAGACACTGGGGGACTAGGGTTTGAATCCCCATTTAGCCATGGAAACCCACTTGGTGTCCTTTGGGGATTCACTCTCTGGCCATTTCCGCACTAGACTGTCATAGTGCTATTATTCCACTTTCAACATCCTATGGAATCTTGGGGTTTAAAGGCCCCTCCCTAAACTGCAAACCCCAGGATTCCATAGGATGTTGAAAGTGGAATAATAGCACTATAACAGTCTAGTGTGGAAATGGCCTCCCTCAGCCTCAAAGAAAAGCAATGGGAAACCCATTTCAAACAAATCTTGCTGAGAAACCCCAGTGACAGGTTTGCCTTAAGACTGACACAAGTCAGAAATGACTCGAAGGAATACAACGGTCTAGAAGGACTCATTTTCAGAGCTTGGCAGAGGACACAGCATTCTAGAAAGTTCATGCCTGCTCCTAGTATATATCTACTAAACTTCAGAAAACACAGATCAGTGACTTTGGATTTTGAATGGACCTTATTCTTACAGACAGATATGGAAGAAGGTCATCCTCAAGGCACCCTGATCCATCACACTGAGCATTTTGTTGTTGTTCAGTAAAAGCATCACAGTAAGGCTTTGTGCCATGGTACCAGTGGTTGAGATACAACTGCCTGTGTGCCTTTCCAAAAGGGTACCTATCCAGGAAAAGCAGGCAGGATTGTTAATCCTACAAGTCAAAACAGTCAAGCAGGTTTCGTAGCCCAAATCTGCATCCCCTATGAACAAACACTAAGCTTGATCAGTTCCTCAAGGAGACTCCAAACAATTCAGCCATAAAAAAGTTTGCAATTCTTTGTTACAGACAGAATAAACCATGTTTTAATCTGCCTATATTCCAACTGGATATTAAAAAAAGGAACAAATTTCAAAGGCAGTGATCCCCTTTCCAGTGATGAAAAGTTAACTTCTTGATGCTCTATCAGTTAAGCCCTAAAGAGCTTGATTACAATCAGCTGAGTGATAATTGGGCACATCTTAGTCTGAATCATTCTAGTCCTAACTAGAATATGCATCTTCATAATCTTTAAGAATCTTCATAATTCTTAAAATCCTACGCTTGGTCCCAACTCGAGCAGACTCATCAAATCAGTGACTTACCTAAGTGCTGTCTTACTAAGACACTGATTTGATGGCTTTTCTCTTGTTAAGAGTGAGCCTAGGAGGTTAACAATCATGAATATAACTATTCCACTTATTTCAAGTTCAGATACTGACTAGAACATCTCATGCTCCTTCGTTTTCTCTCCCCTCCTCAGATCACAGAATCCACCATCTGCTAGGAAAGAGACAGCACTTCTAAAGTGACATGCAGAATGTCATTATGCCTTAGATCATGAAATATTCACCTTTGATGCCAAACTAGGTTTCAATCCAAGAAATGTAAAGACGGTGTTGCTTTCCTTGGATTCAAAGAATGAGTCATAATCCTAAAGACAAGGGGAGAAAGAAAAAAAAGAAGAAGTCACATGTTAATGCTCCAGCCCACTTATACTCAGTCAGAGGGGCAGAATAACTGAGTTACTGATATATAAAAAATGTGCCTAACACTGCTACATAAATGAGTGTAATTCCAACCTCCTAATAACTTGACAATGTATTGTTTCATTGCTGATACACACACACACACACACACACACACAAAGATCCAGAGATAATACATATTTTACTCTGCAGGACTGTCCCAACAGATCAATACAGATCAAAGGAGCAAAAAGGATTGCTTGACATGGAAACAAGTTCGTCTAACATGCAATCCAAATTGGAAATGAAAATATATCTTTACTATAAGAAGAGAACTGCTTCAGCATTTCATCAAAAAGCATCAGAGCATATACACTACCATAGTTCCAGCATATGCCTTAGAAACCAGTTCTGCAAGCTTTCTTCGCCACTGATTTCATATTCAAGGTCAGTGTTTAAAGGAAGGGAATAGAGTTTGCTGTTTCTGGTCAGAATAGCTAAAGATTCAAGCAAAATAGCTAAAGACTCAAACAAAAATGTCTGAAAAGCCCAATTCTCTGCATGCCTAACCAGAAGCAGGTCTGAGTGAGTGAAATTGGATTTAGTTCCAGAAAAAAGTGGGCACAGAATTGCAGCCTGACTTGAGGAGGCCCCCAAAATATTGCAAAGAAATGCATAATCTTAAGGTAGATGCCTAAATAAAAACCAAAAATCAAATGCAGATCTAGCAAAGGCACTCTGCTATTTTATAGCTTTAACAATAGTAATAATAAATGGCCAGAATCCTGTTGTACAGTTACACATTCATAACCTAGAGTTACGTACTTGTGACTGTTTCATATTCAAGATCTCTACGTAGCCTGTTGTTTATGGGATATGTAGGGACTGTGACAGTCTCCCAATCTCCACTTACCAGGGAGCAGCCACTGTGATGAATGGGGGTCAATTCACCCATCAACTGGGAAGCAAGTCACAGATGGTGACCCCCCCCATGCAAGCAATCTCTTGCATGAGGGAGAATTACATCAGGGTCCTATTTCTGCCTGTTGCACTGAAGGTCACTCATGAGCGGGGATGGGACCGCCAGTCAGCTGCTTCCTGATGGAAAGAACAGACCTGTCAAATGCAATGGCTGCTTCCCAATAAGTGTGAATTGAAGGGGGGATTGGGGCAGGATTCACAACATTAGCACCATAACTAAAAGGGCTGAAGACCTTTCCCTTTGATGCACCATCTTAAGCCATGAGTTGTGTTTAAGGTGCTGAGATAGGTAATGACTGGTGGGGTGTTGGAGATTTCATTCCATGTGTTGCTACAGTGTCATGCTTATTGTCTTCATCCCTGACTGTGTATGTTGATGGTCTACCCTTTGGTGAAAGGGCATTATAAGTAAACATTATTATTGTTGTTGTTATTGTTGGTGTTATTAACTATGTTGTTTTTCACTATGTTGTTTACACACAGCTAAATCCCATACCGGATCCCAGCTACTATCCTGATAGGATTAAGGGTAACATATTAAACATCAGTAACTGGGGAACAACTAGGACCTGCAACAAAATGCTGTGGTGTGTAGTTTAATGTTGTGACCAACCATGATGCTCCGTTCTGGCCCTCTCTCCAGTTTTCCATCTCCTCCAGCAATTGGTAAACATCCTGCCCTTTGTGCATTGAACTTACCCAGTATTGACTGTCCTGTTCTGAACGGTTTATTTCCCACATGATTTTTTTCCCCACTTTCTGTTTGCCCTTCCACAAATGTCCAGGTTTTCTCTAACCTCCTGATACGTGCCTCTTGTGTGCAGATGGTACTGCTTTGGTTACATAAGGACAAGGGTTGCAAGAGAATGAATTCACAATTTATGTAGAGAATGTGAGCCTTACTAAACTGTCAGAGAAATGCTGAGAATCACCTCAAGTAGTACTAATGCACTCTACGGTATAACTGGACCCTTCTGCATACCCTCCAGCTATCCTGATTTGGCAGGGACACCCCCAATTATTCCTTTGTTGTTCCACTTTTTCAGCTGCTTTTAAAATGTCCCAGTTTCTCTCTTCTCCTCCAACCTTCCCCCTTTGTCCTCAGCTTTCTTCAATTGTTGCAAAAGTTGTTTGCTCTCAGGGGAAATGGGACGGACAGAATCTTGCCCTTCCCAGTAGGCTCAGGCAAAGGCAAACTGTGCACCCTTTCCCTGCTTCTGTGTTCTTCCTCATTAATAATTTTTGCCATTTTAACTACATGTTGATGTTGCTCACTCACATGTGTCTCAGTGCTCATCTGTGAAACGTTGGAGGATACGTTTTTGTGCCCATTTAGGCACAGAACAGCTGCTCTGCCAGTGCTGCTCTCTTTTTAAAATGCTCCTGGTGGGGAGATGGGAACAGAAAGTGAAGCAATAGAAAGCTCTAAATCCCAGTACAGTGAACACAAAGCACAGACACAATATGGCCCTGGAGCCATATGCAGCTCATACACAGCCCTTCTCAAAGCTGTTTTTGTGGCCCTTGAACCCTTCAGAACATGCAGCCCATTTTTATTGCTGCCCCTGCCTCCAACTGCCTCTCCTGGAAGCCTCCAAGAATGCTGTATCCATTTTAAGCTTCTTAAGCTGCCTTGAATCCCAGACTGGGAAAAAGATGGGATATAAGTAAATGTAGTAGTGGTAATGGCAAATTCACTCTTTATATAAATTCCAGAGGGTTTCTGTGCAATCTTAGGTACTTAAATTGAAAAAAACAAACAATTTTTCAAAACCAGAAATGGATTTCTGGTCACATCCAGTTTTATCTTCTTTTCATTTTGGGGGGATTTCTGACAGTCCTCCCAGGCCCCAGAGTTCCCTGCCCTGATACAGAGGTTGGAGAGGATTAAAGAGTGAATGGGTTGTGTCTTGGTCTTGGCAATCTCTCTTTCTCTACCCAGTCACTCTTACACAGCCTGTTCCATGATGGATGGCCACACAGCAGCTCTCCTAGATGGGACATGCAGTGACATTCTCTCTACTTAGTACCCTGTTAGTAACATTGTAATTCTACTTTATATTTGCATATGTCTTCTTTTAGTTTTTGTGGAGGTTGGTATGCCTTTCCAAAGCCCCTCCAATGTATTATTGCAATAGCTGCCCCAATGGCCAATTCCATTGCTGGTGGAGAGCAAAGGGGACTGGAGAAGCATCTAGACCAGTGGTTCTCAACCTGTGGGTCCCCAGATGTTTTTGGACTTCAGCTCCCAGAAGCCCTGAGCATTGACCATAGTGGCTGGGGCTTCTGGGAGCTGAAGGCCACAAACATGTGGGGACCCACAGGTTGAGAACCACTGATCTAGACCAATGGCACCATCTGCTGAGACCTCCAGAGGACCCCAGAAAATCTGAGCAAATGTCCTTGGTTTGCACCTGGCTATGAAGACACAGCCAGACCCTTCTCTGATCCCCTTTGCTTTACCCCAGTGATAGAATGGCCATGGGGGAAAGGGCTATCGCAGTGACATGGTAAGACCAGGAGGTGATGACAAGGGAGCCCTGGTGGAGTTGTGTGCATAGAAACTCTTATGCCACACATGACCATAGAGGACCTTGGTCATACCATATGCTTTCCAGGCAATCAAATTAGTTTCTAAGAGGAGCTTCTCTGAAGCTATTAACTGTATTTCAATTATGCACTCAAGCAGAGAAAGAGCTGCAAAAGGGGTTTAAAAACAGCTTGTGTTGAACAGTAGACAGGTCTAGGGATTTGAATTTGGTTCTCCCCAGTCCTTGTGCACCACCTCAACTGTTCAGGAGGAATGAGGAGAATGTGCTCAGTTGCAGGTGCTCTATATGTGATGTGGTGGACTGGCCATTTCCCCCCCAAATGTGTTAGGAACCAGTACCATATCTGTGCCCATCAGCTAAAGCTTGTTTCTTTCTTTCCTGAAAACTCTCCATGGACCGACAACTGATGGCTTATGGACCAGAACTGATCCAAGGACCACCACTTTGAGTAGCACTACTCTGGGCTACTTTGAGCCAGGCACTCTTAGTCAATCCTACCTCACAGGCAGCTTTGTTCTGAAGTGAAAGTGATGGGACTTCTTGGAGGCAAACACAGGACAGAAATAAACACATTTAGGCGGATCACACCTTGCGGCTACCTCAGATGTTGTAGGGCGATAACGTCTATCACCCCTAGTCAGCAAAGCCAGCAGTGAGCAGTGCTGGGAGTTGCAGTCCAGTGCCACCTTTTCCTTTTGTTGGCAAATGCAATTCTAATCAATCTTAGAAATATTATTGGGGGATTAGTTAAATTATAATTAGACGTATAAATGCTAGATATTGTAGGAAGCAGGCAGAGTATCTTGCACAAGTTATAAAAGCAAGGTGAAAAAAAGAGAGCGAGAAATAACACCTGATGGGTAACAGCTGAGTCTTCTCAAAGACTTAATACACTGTCTTGCTCACAACAGGACTCACTTCTAGGCTGAAAGGCCAATTCAGTTCTGTGGGAATGACAGATGAAAGCTCTCAGCACTGCTTTCAAGAACTGATATTCTGACAAAGCCTTCTGAGTGGTTTATAGGCTCACTTAGTTTCTGTGTGCGATCTATTTACTGCTTTCCCTGTTTCACTAACACCCTTAGGCTTTGAATAGGGCCTTTGTTATTAAAGACTTAAAAGATTCAAAAAGGCAAAGTCCTCTTCCACTGTTCATGTGCAAACAACGTGGGCTAAAATGCCATTCTACCACAAACCCATTTAGCAAAGCAGGCTTTTATAGGAACTCCACTACTGACATTTTCCTGTATCGTGCCAATTATATTATTAAGTAATCACCTGGGGAAGCATTTCAAAAGGAATATACAGGTACCTTTCCTGAGCATATACAAACCAAATAGCTATGCTGTGCATATCCAAACTGAGCTTTTTCTGGCATGTTAAACTAGCCTTGTGAGTGCTTTAATTAACATCCTTGGTGGAAGCCCTTATTCAAATTGTCTTGAGAAAGATTTTTGCAGGGTACCCCATTCATGGGGCGAACACTGTATAGTGGTCTGAGTGTTGGAATAGGACTCATGACACAAGGGTTCAAATTTCCACTCAGCCACAGAAACCAACTGGGTTACTTTGGGAAGTCACACATTCCCTCAGCCTCAGAGGAAGGCAATGGAAAGCTTCCTCTGAATAAATCTTGCCAAGAAATCCCTGTGATACCTAAGTCAGAGTCTATGTGAAGGCACATAAAAAAACCCGCATAGGGCCATTACACACACACACACACTCACACGCAGCTCCTCATGCTGTTATTTCTGTTGTATATACCCTGTCTTTCTTTATACTTGGAGCATTCGAGGGCACTTAAATGTAAAATCAGATGTCCCCATTCCTATCAGCCAGACAACTTCAGTCCCTATCAGCACTATCCAGAGTGACCAATGACCAGGCATTACGTGAGCTGCACCTCAGCCATACCTGGAAGGTCAGAGGTCTGTCCGTTTCCACAAAAAGCAGCACAACAAAAAACACAAAGAGGATATAAATAGAAGAAGACTGAAAAGACAAATACCAGGTGCTTTAGATTATATTTCAGAGGAATGACCTGACAAACCCCATCTGAGTGCCTTTTGCCTAAGAAAACCCTATGTCATTATAATAGGAACCTGAACACACACACAGCAGCGAGAGGAATGACTGAATAGCACCACACACACTAATTTCTCTATCCAGTGATGTGCAGAGGGCTGATCCCCAGATAAAATGCCATTATCACAAACCAGCCTACAGTGGAATGTTCCCAGTTCTTGGCCACTATACAAACCAAACTAAGTCCAGATCTACAGTATAAAAGAAGCAAAGAAAGATAAAACTGCTGTAAGGCAGGAGCAGACATAGTGGAATTAATTTATCCAGTTAGTATGAAGTAGTGACTAAGAAACTGAATAGCTTAAGCAGTTGCTTAAAATTTTGCTTAAGCAGTTAACTTGCTATGAGGTTTCATAGTGGAATCTGCCTCCATGCACTTCACTTTGAGTATCTGGAAGTAGAGTTAAGTCTACAAAATTTAGGCTACCAACTTCTTTCTCTCAGTCAGTCTTAAAGGTGCTATAAGATCCCTTTGCATCAAGAAATTCTTGTTTCCAAACCCAGGACTGACAGTTAGGGGAAGGATTCATCCTCTCCTGCAAATCTTCCCTTTTCACTCCTGTCTATGCAGTTTTTCAAAACCCACTTCCTAAACATGTTCTGTCAATAAATCAGGTTACTCTCAGCACCCTTATGTGGGAAAAATTTCAACTTCACATGGCTGCCAATCTACTATACAGACTGCTAAGACCAGGATAGGATATCCAAATATCTTTGAAAACCAAAATACTGTACAGACCTCCCTCCACATTCATGGTTTGACCTTTGTGAATTTGATTATTTGCAAGGCATGCATATACCTTTCCCCTTCCATTCTTCCCCTCCCATTCTCTTGCGTTTTGCCCAGACTCACATGCTTTCCTTTTCCATGCTTGGGCAAAAGGCAAATGAATAGGAGGGGTAGAATGGGGTGAGCCCTGCACGTGTGTCCTTCCCATGCAGGGCTCCCTCTTCCCATTTATTTGCCTTTTGCCCAGGCATGGAGAAGGAAAACATGCGTGCCTGGGCAAAAGGCAAGATAATGGGAGAGGGAGAATGGGAGGAGGGAGCATCTTCCTTCTCCACATGCAGGGCTCCCCTCTCCCATTCCTTTGTCTTTTGCTCAGATGTGGAGAAGAAAACACACATGACTGGGCGAAAGGAAAGGGAATGGCAGGGGAAGCCCTAGAAGAGAATGGAAGCGGGAACCTGGGGAGGGAAGACACCCACATGCATTCCCTTATTTGCTTACTTGGGCAGGGGGTGGTGGTATTTGTGCTTTTGTGTTGTTGTTGTTGTTGTTTTACTTTTGCAAGGGTTCTGAACAGCAAGCCCTTGCAAAAGTGGAGAAGCCACTGGATATAAATACCAAGTAGTGTGATTAGGATTACTATAATCAAATAGGACATGCTGCTGCTGATCTCCAACATCTGGAAGGTCCCAAATTGTCCATTCCTACTCCAAAGGAATCCATACCTCCTCCTTCTGTTCCTATACAGAAGTAAATCAACAGAAACGTAATATGTACCACAGGGTATTTGAAAGCAGGACAGGGAGAGACAGGTGAAAAACAGAAAGCCAGTTAAGTTCATTATATTTTTCCATCTAATGATTTTCCATGTTCTTCTTCCAGGACTGACTTAAACCTTTCACACTAGAAATCAATAATGTGATTAAGTGAAATAAGCCCACCAGATGTGATTTGCTGCCTGCAGTATTTATAAGAAAGGACATGCAAGTCATCTTGCTAATTACCTAGAAAGATATGCAAATCAGCTTGGGAATGTGTTTGCGTTCTTCCTAGGAGCTCAAAAAGTATTCAGTGCAGCAATGTTACACATACACTTCACTGAAGAAAAGCAACCTCCCAGCATGATAACCAAGCAGAGCTGTGCACTGCTCTATTTGACCCAGCTTACGAACAGGAGAGCAGAGGACAAAGGGTTCTGGGAAACTCTAACTAAATTTGATTAGCTTTTCCCCAACTGCCACCTAGATTCCAGGTCTCAAAAGAAAGCTAATGCTAAATTCATAGGAGTTCAGCTAATATTTAGCAATTGGCAACATGCACACATTTTCAAACATCCAGAGTCTTTATCTATAAGCTCTCTGAGAGTAGGGAGATTCACAATTTAAGAAGGACAAGGGGAACACAAAACTATTACAAAAATATTTATAGTATTATTTGGAGGTTCATCAATGTACATTAAACAATAGCTTCTGATTAAGCCTTGCAAGCCTTCTTTTGGGTACCCAGCCATGGTGTGACTGAACCTGGGTCACTTGTGGAATGAGGACAAGGTATGAAAAATAAGAGTTTGTTGAAAATCAGGTATCCATTCTTCCCACTCTTCTCTGGAGAGATAAAGCTCGTCACAACAGCTTGCCCAGATAAGTAAAACTGGACTTTGTGGGATGCCATGTTTTGCCGCAAGGTAAGACCATAATGAATACCAGGTGCTGTAGGCTATATTTCAGAGGAAGGAACTGGCAAAACCAGCTCAGAGTATTCTCTCCCTAAGAAAACCCTAAGAAACTCATGAGATTGCAGTAAGCTGACAGGCAATTTAAAGGCACGTACACACACATACACATATACAAGAACAGTGAAGGGATTACTCAGTTAACAAAGCCCTTGACAAAGAAGCTCCTTTTTACAAAGTCTTTTTACAGGAGTACCACCAACCCCCCTCCTTTTCTTGTCTTCTGTCAAGCTGGAAGGTTTCTGCAGCAGTGGCACTGGAAAGATGGTAGAGGGCTGGAGAAAGACAAACAGTGTTCAGTTGCACAGTAAACAATGCATAAAGCCAACCCTGGGAAGGACTGGATTCAACTCTAAGTGATTCTATTGCTTACAGGCAAACAAACAGAAGCCCCAGGTCACTTAATGAGCATGTGTGAAGAGCAAAACAGTAGGAAAAGGGGAAGCAGATGAACCTGCCTCACCAGCTACACTGGCATGTTGAAAAAGCAGAGACTGATAAGTTTTGCTGCAAAAATAAAAATCATAAGCACAGGGGAAGCTGTTGAAAGAATATTCAAAATGCTTTTGTTTACTTAAGCAAGGCTTACCTGACCTGGTTGTTTCATTTCACATGTTATTAATGTTAGTTTTGAATAAAAGATTTGCTGAAATATGTCGAACTGTTCTTCTTATTTGTGGTATAGCAACCTATACCTAATTCTTCCTATGATATTTCTACTTCTGGAAGTACTGTTAAAGAAGTAAAGCCCAGGAACACATCTACTTTGTTATCTGAAGTATTTCTGTACATAAATGGGACAACCAAGGCCTCTCTCCAGTCACCACCCACCTAATTTCTGGTAGCAAGGAGGCCTGAGATGGGTCTCAGATAACAACTTTAAAAAGAAGGTGGACTCATAAAGAAATAGGCAGTCTTGGAATTAACTGGGTTAATGAGGATTACTTAGAACATTTGCCATGCTTGTTGGAAAATCCTGGGGAAAAAAATACTTTGGAAAAGTGTTATCTATACACAAAGCTTAGAAAGAATACCCAGTGGCCATAGTGACTGAGACTCTGCAGTACGTAGTGACTGCATTGTAGTCCACATAAGTAACTTTTCCAAGCTCTGTCTAAAGCCTAAATAGCTACTGCTCTTACGGCGATTGTCTAGCAACAACAGTGTTCTGATGATTAATCTCAGTGGAGGAAGCAGGGATCAAGAAGATATTGGCTATAATACATATGGGCAGGGGTTCAGTGAGTTTTTGCCTCAGGAATGGAAAAAACACCTCTAATAATTAATTAATTAAAATATTAATTAATTAATAATAAAACCATACAAAATTAATGGGATCATAAGTTGTCAAGTGATTTGAAGGCACGCACGCACATGCGCACGCACACACATACACATATATCTTCAAAAGCCAATATAAAGAAGCAGCTTCCTGATACATTCACTCAAGTGCCCTACATATTCTAAGAAAGCCTATCCCTCTGAGTTTGTGAGCCTGCCCATTAATTTTTACCATACATATGGTAAAAATCATATGATGCTTCATTGGTTGTTGGGCTGCAACTCTCAACAGCCTTGCCAGCATAGCCAATAGTGAAGGAAGTTGCAGTCTAGCAGCATCTGGAGGACTGTATGATTCCCACCCAGGTCCTACACAAAACATTTCCAGCTGTACATATCTAATGAAGTGAGCCATAGTTTATGAAAGTATGCCAAGTAAAACTTGGTTACCTTCATGGCACCCCAAGCCTCTTTGTCATTTTTGCTAGAGCAGCGTGGCTAACTCCCTCAAATTTTTCCTGTTCTTATTTACTCAGATGTAAGTCCCACTCTATTCAGTTCTTCTTACTTCCAGGGTAGTTGGAAATAGGATTACAATACATCCTCAAGCTGGAAAGACTGTACAGGGCCCTTCCGTGCTACACAATTACAACACTATAATTCCACTTTAACTTCTGTGCATCCTATAGAATCCTGGAGTTTGTAGCTTGATGAGGGAATAGAGGAGCTCTCCGGCTGAGAATTCACAATTCCCCTCCCTCAACTGCCAATCACATGATTCCAAAGGACAGAACCACGGCAGTTATAGTGGAATCATAGTGCTTTAACTGTGCAGTGTGAAAGCCCCAGGACTGCACATTGTTACAGCTGTGTTTTTATTTGTTAAATTTCTATATAAACAACCCTAATACTATTAGCTTTTTTTCAAACTTGAATTGTAATGGATTACAAGCTTTTGCTCTGACACCAAGTTTAATCTAGTGTTTAATAGTAGCACTATCACCATGGAGTTCTCCTCCCGATACAGACAATTGTGTCTATTGTTTGTGAAAGACAGGGCAGCTGCTGTTTAATGCTGGCTTGCTAATTATTTCTTACTGTTCACTTGCACATTCCCCTAACTCTTCGTTGCCCATACCTCTGGGAGACTGTTACTTCTAGCTACACGCAATAGGGGCAGGGATAAGAGCTGTGAAGTGGTAAAACAACACCTGAGGCCCATTTGTGTGTTAGCAGAGATCCCTGGCCACACCACAGTTGTCCTCAAAGCAGAACAACTCTGCTCCTAAAAAAAACACCAGATAGGATATACACACAAGAGCATATCTGACGCACTTTTTTGATAAAAACCAAATAAAACTGAGACCTCTTCACAACTTTTTAGATAGATACTCACTTTTACAGACACAAATATATAACTCAAGATTAGAGAAAACAGCTGTCAAGTGTGTTGTTTTGAACAGAAAGCAGGCAGGGAAAGAAGTTAAAGTCTCCTTCACCTCTTATTTCTCTCACCCCTCTGATAAAGAAATAATGGCAGAGACTTCTATTATGTAGTTAAAAGATTTCATCACATTGTATCATAACAGAAGTTGTTCTTTCCAATGGAAATCAGAAGAAAGCCAAAACGATTTGGAGTTCCTGCTGTGAATAACAGTTTGGAGAAGCATCAACATCCCTAATGCCTCCTAATCACAGGGGTATGCAAAATCCAGTGGAGATATTTCTATGTGAGCACCAGGGCTGAGCCACTGCACCAGGGCTGAGCGCCAATTTATGCCCTGCATCCTCCAGCAGGCCCCACCAGTTTTGATTTAGCCTTTTTTTTTTTTTAATCATTGCCACTTTTTATTTAACTTTATTTTCAACTAATTTTCAGCAACTCTTCTGTTTTGGGTGACGCTAGCATTAAGTTTGAACACCATGTTTAGGCAGCTGCTTAGCCAATCTTCAGGCAATTTAATTTTATTTTCAAATTGGAGCACCCAGGAGCTTTGGGATGTTTGAGAAGCCAGGAAAAAAAAGGTCAGGACTGAATGCAGGTCATGAGCCACACTTGCCTCAGCCCTGGGATAAATTTATCACATCACATTACAGCATTCTTTAAAGCAGTCAGCAATTATTTTTATTTACATCCTACCTCTCTTCTTATGAGCTCAAGGGAGCACACATGGGGCCCTTCTCCCAGTTTTACCTTCACAACAACCCTATGAGATAGGTCAGGCTGAGAGAAGAATGAGTGTTGTAGCTCAGGGTTTGCTTCACTCCTCACCATAGAAATATCTGAGTTGTTGTTGTTGTTAACTGCCATTGAGTCAACTTCAACTTATGACAACCCTATGAATAAGAGATCTCCAAGTCACCCTATCATCAACCACCCAGCTCAGGGCTTGCAGATTTAGGGACGCGTCTTCCTTGATAGAGTCTATCCATCTCTAACGCGGTCTTCCTCTTTTCTTAGTGCCTTCTGCCTCACCAATCATTAGGGTCTTTTCTAGACATTTATGTCTTCTTATGAAATGATTAAAGTACAACAGCCTCAGTTTAGTCACCTTGGCTTCTAGGGAGAGTTCAGTCTTGATTTGGTCTACCACTCATTTATTTGTCTTTTTAGCAGTGCAGGGTATCCACAGAGCTCTTCTCCAACACTACATTTCAAAACAGTTGATTTTGTTCCTATCAGCTTTCTTCACTGTCCAGCTTTCACAACCATACATAGAAACTGGAAATATGATGGCAAGGAGAATCCTAGTTTTAGTATTCAATGATATATCTTGACACTTCAGGATCTTGTTTAGTTCCCTCATAGCTGCCCTTTCAAGTCCTAGTCTTCTTCTGATTTCTTGACTTCAGTCTTCATTCTCATTAATGATTGCACCAAAGTATGGAAAGTCATGAACTTTTTCAATGTCTTCATTGTTTTCTTTAAGGTTATGTAATTTTTTTGTTTTCTGAACGTTCTACGTTTTCCCTTGACTTTCTTCAGTAATAGTTCCAAGTCTTTGCTATTTTCTACTAGTAGTATGGTGTCATCTGCATATCTTAAATTGTTTTTGTTCCTTCCTCCAATTTTCATGCCTCCTTCCTCCAATTCTAATCCTACTTTATGTATGCAATCAGCATACAACTTACATAGCTAGGGTGATAAAATGCAGCATTGCCTGACCCCCTTAGCAATTAGAAACCATTCAGCTTCTCCATATTCTGTCCTAACAGTAGCCTCTTGTCCTGAGTACAAGACAATCAAATGTTGTGGCACACCCATTTCTTTAATCTACATTTTACAGTTATCCATTCCACACCACTTTAATCATAATAGCTCCATCCTAACGATCTATTCTGGATTAGTGGCACGGTGTGGTGTATACAATTCTCTGCTAAAGAGCTCTAGCACACTTCTCTGATCTACAGCTCCCAAGCCACGCTACAGAATCAAACTGATTTAATCATCAGTTCCTTTCTACTCAGGGTACCCATCCAAGTACCTCACCAAACTACATGTCCCAGAAGTCCTTAAAACGGAGCCATGACAATTAAAGTAGCATGAAACTGATATAATTGTGCACCACAGACAGTCTTTATGAGCAAAACCTCCTGTGCTCTGCCCCTGCCCCTAGGTGTTTCACCTTCTTATCTAAATTGGGAACTAACCCCACCTAACTTAGCAGTGCTTAGAAAGGGCTGAGCTCCAAACCAGATCAAACTCACTAGGTAGTCTTGAGCAGGCTTCTCTCTTTCATCCTCAGTGCCCTGATCTACAATTTGGGACTTCTTCAGGGAGGGGGATTAATAGTAACTTAAATTACAACAAAGATGGGAAGCCTTCAGCCTTCCAAATGTAGTTGAAATACTACTCTTATGATCCTTGACCAGAGGCTGGGACTAATAGGAAATGAGAGTCCAGCATCAGCTCAAGGGTGTGCCCCAGTCCCAGGATTGTTAGAAATATTACCAGTGGGCAATGAAGCACAGAGAACCAGGATGGTGTAATGGTTTCAGTGTTGATCTATCACTCTGGGTTCAAACCCCTGCTCAGCCAGGAAACCCATTAAGCAACCTTGTGGCAAGTTACACCCTCTTGGCCTCAGAGGAAGGCAAAAGCATACAAGCATACACCTCGAAAAAAATCTTGCCATTAAAATCCCATGATAGATTTGCCTTAGGAGTGCCATAACTCGGAAATGACTTGAAAGCATACACACACACACACATGAAACATTTTGAATAGTTGAAAATACCACACAAGTGTTATTTATTCTTTCTATACAAACTCAACAGGGAACATTCATGGATAAGCATTCAGGCACGACAGTCTTTGTGGACAGCATTAACTGCACAGCTGTGGCCATTTCATAATAGAGTTCTATTACAGAAACTCAGCCGAGTGTACTATGTAGCTTGCAAAGCAAATTGTTATGTGTGGGGGGTTTTTTTAATTTCACATAACATTTGCAGACAAGACGAACATACTTATTATCTTTAAAATGTAACAATGGAAGCATTACAGATACATCAAGGATAGTTTTGTACCTCCCAGTATTAACTAAATTAAAAAGACAGACTTCTAGAAGAACAGATAGGTCTGTTTAAGCACCTTTTAAAGGATTAAATATGGTTAACCCATCTTGCAGCATCTGTGAAAATATTCTCATCAGTACTCAGGATAGTACTCAGTACTATCATCACAGTATTCAGTACTTAATACGTGTAAGTATTTTAAAAACTCTGAACATATTTTCTCTCATACACATACCCATACACATGCATACCCACAGAGGGACAGAGACTGAAATGTGTGTGCGTGTGTGTGTGTGCGTGTGTGTGTCTGTGTGTTTGCATCTCATCCACACAGTAATGATGTTGTTACACTGTTATGCATTCTATCAGGCAAAGATCCACCTTCAGACTTCCTATTCAACTGTGAGAAACCCTGCAGAGAAATTTTCTTCACCTTTCTCTGCAACATTTGAAAACATATGGAAAGGAGAATCTAAGGCAAAGAAATCTCTAATTGCAAAGATAGTTATCAAGCAGCTTGTTAAGCATGGATTTCACTGGGCATAAAACAGCTTTTTAACTAGAAAGGTGAGACCTTGGCTGCGCTCCAATGAATTACAGCAAAACCAATAATACTTTGTAAATCAGATTTAGTCTACCTCTGAGTAAAGTTCCCACTGTCTCCCATTTTCAGCTATCCACTTTCAAAGCTCAGCTGTTCATTCTGGTTAATTGCAAAGACAGTATGGTCAAGGAACTGTAAAAGGATTAAATTAGTTACCAGGAATGCAGATATGTTAACAGGATTGTCATAACACTTAGGCAGCTGCTAGCATCAGATATTCACTCTATTCAAGGACCATGGCTAGTTTATGGGCATTCAAGTATTACCATATATCCACAAATCAGCAATCAACTGTGGTGAGTACCAATAATCTGTTGCAGGAATAACAAGTGCTATAGCAGCAAGAGTAGCTTCCATTCCCCAGAACAACAAAAAAAACAAGTGCTGCTAACATATACTGAGCTGGGTGTGAAATGGAATCTGTCTCCAGGCCTCCCCAAGAGATTCCTCTCTATCAAGAATTTATTTTGTGATTAAAAGATGCAGAAGGTGTTTCACAGCAGAGAACAGCTCAGATGTCCTTTCAGCCAACAAGGAAAAAGAACTGCTTCACAGGTTACTGTATACTTGGGCATACTTCAGTTCCTTTATTCAAATACACACATACTACAGGCACTGATGAGCAAACACTGGAGCTAGGAGTGCAGTGAGGTAAACAAGTTGCAGTTGGGATCAGAATTCATATGGCTGCTGAAGAACAGAAGCACTTCATCAACAAAGCCCTCAGGGAATACCAAATTTAGCTGTTCAGCAGCAGGATCCTGAAACTGGATAAAGAGAAATGTCTGCAACCTGAAGATGCGACTCAAGAAGACAGAAAGCTGCCTTATACTGTGTCAGTCCATTCTCTGATTGGCAGTAATGACTCTTCAGTGTTTCAGGCAGGTTTTTTTCCTAGCCCCACTGGGAGATCCCAGATATTTCCTAGCGGTCTCTTCTCTAAATACTAACCAGGTCCAACCTTGCTGACTTTCTGAAATCAAACTAGATTGTGTGCACTCAAGGTGGTATAGTAACACAGTCTGCATTCTTTGAGGGTGTTATCATCTTCAGCCACTGGGTAATACTTCCCAACCTGGTTTGTCTTAACATATTTTACCTAGCACATCACCTAAGATTGAACTCCACCTCTGTTCATACTAAAATGGTCATGTTTATCACAATTGCTATTCTCTATGTAACAAAGAAATGGCAATTTGGACAAGCCTGAAGAAAATGAGGAATCATCCATCATGTATTCTTCATCCCCACTTACTTAAGCATAACCTGACACAACTGTAGCATCGAGGAGCACTTAATCCCATTACAGGTGCTGCTTTTTCTAACATTAAGACTATACAGAAGCCAGGGCTGGGGAGTATAACCCCCAGATGCTTTGGACTACAGTTCCCACAGTCCTTTGCCATCAGCCATGGTGTGTGAAGTTGTAGGTCAAACCATCTGGAATGTCAGAAGTTCCCAGACCTTACTGTACATAATGCAGAAATTTATGACTTCATCACCAAATCAGGTTCTCACTCCTCTTTAATTCCCATCATGCTGAAAAGTTCCAGAGAACTCAATGGTTTCCTTGTTATTTTGTGAATTTTGTTTGGTCTTATAGCAATTCCTTGTGGACTCTGAACCTTTGGGAACAGAAACCCCTTAATGAACATTTTAAAAAGAATCAATTAGTCAACAACTTGATTTTTTGAAATTTGACAAAACAAAATGGGTTTTGCAAACATCCTCAGGACGTAGGTTATCAAACATTTAGGATTCAAAGGCAGAATTATCTGTGTCAGAAAATAGCAAAAGACAGACCAAACACAAGATTTAAACGCCTTGCCCTTACAAAATATTGTGTGCTATCACTGCATGCTCATTTATCAATGTAGATGTAGAACTATTTTTAAAAGAACACAATGAGCATTGATTTTCTTGGTTACTGTGCTGTTAATAAAAACAACTGATGCCTTTGTAGCTTACATAGGTAAAAACTGAGTGAGGCTAGAATCTCCAGCAAGCCAGATATATCAAAAGTTACTTACTCCACAGTACTTATCATCTTTGAAAATCTGGGGAGGAAGAGGATTGCCTTGAGCAGGTTGTTTGTCCTTAGGGATGTTTTTATACATCCATCGCCTTTGCTCCTCTGACATGGTGATATCCACCTCTTCAAAGTCAATCTTGTTGGCTTCCAGAAATTGTACAATGTCTTGCTGTCTCTTCTTTATCTGTGAAAAAGAAAAACTAACCTTAGGATATAGGCAGTTCCTAAAGCAAGGACATAAATCAAGTTACACACAACTGAGTTACTCTCATTAAAAGGAATCCAATTATTCTCAATGACTGATGCCTTTCCATGTTGTCATGACAGAGGCCCTGAATTTTAATTCTTAATCATAAACTTATGATGGCAGGCCAGGAAACAAAGCTTTAGTTGTTTAGTTGCAATATTGACTAATAATGTCATAAGCCAGAGAGAAAGCCTTCTTTTCCCATGGCCCAAATCCTAAGTTTCCACACATTTTTCTTGAAGTCAATGCTAGACTCAATCAAAATTCCCTGTAGTCCTCTACAGAGGACAGTTGGATGCCTCTAACAAAGCTTCTCAGCAAAGTGTAAAGACCATAATCTGTATCTCCAGCAAACAGACCTTAGAGACGCTGTCTTCCCTTGGAACGTGGGTGACCCCAGTTTACTATCACAGAGTAGGAACTGTGCATTCCTCCAGACACTGTTAAACTGCAATTCCTATCAGCCCTAGCCTGCACAATCAATGGTGAAGAATGCTGGGATAAGTAGTTCAAAAACACCTGTAAGGCCACAAAATCCCCACTGTGCTGTAAGCCACTAGCAGAACCATTTTTAATCAAAATATGTGGCCATGATTAGTATAGTTTTCTCTCTTTTCACTGAGTCTCAGATCTGAGCAACCTCTGTTGAACTACAAGTCTTAAACCCTTAAGGATTGGCTTAAGGAATTCTAGATTTAAAATAATATTTAAGAGAGGGATTAGTAAGATCTGAAATGGATCAATATGCAATCTTTGTTTTGGGTTTGTTTGTTTTTTAAATTGAAATTAAATGTTCCTACAACATTGGAACAATTCGGAAGTTCAACATTTCCTTGTATTACTATAATTTCAACAGCCACACAACACACTTTAACAATACATGAATATAACCACACCTTCTATAAGATGGAATAAAAAGACAGAGAAACTCCAATATAAACTGAAGAAATCTGAGATTCAGCCTATGTATGCAGCCCCCTCTGCATCCTCATTACAGAGAGAAACTTGCTAGAGGCAACCACAAATGTCTTATTCACTTGTCTCCACTTACATTTTGTCCTTGTTTTCGCTGCTGCTTTTGGTTCCTTGGTTCCTTCAGGGAATTTATCACACAGAACATAGGAAGCCGTTAACCCTGTCCTGCCTACATCTCAGTTAATGCTGCCTTTCCTTGAAGAACCTTGCTGGGCCTTTAAGTGCTTCAGAGAGAGGTACTCTTACTGCAGCACTGAAAGGAACCACAGGATCAGAACTTGTTTGCCTGTCACACAGATACACAAATATAGCACTAAACAATTATAGCACTTAGATCCCTTTAACTATCACGGCTCCACCCTACAGAATCCTATGATTTGCAGTTTAGGGAGGGTCATTTAGAATTCCCAACTAGAGTGCAGATTCCATAGGCAGAGTATAACCATGGCAGCTGAAATTGAATAATACTGCTATAATGGTGTAGTATGAAAGTGTCTCAGTGAGCCAATCAGAACTGTAGGCCCTGACTGGGGAAGCCTATGTCATAACATGACTCCATTCCCCTTGCTAATGGGAGCTACATAGTTTTTCTACACCAAACTACTAAATCAGCCTCCTTAACATGGCTTCCTACAACTCTTATCATCCTCAGCCAGTATGTCCAACGGCCATGTTGGCTGAAGGTCATCGTAGCACTAAAACACTATACTGTAGTGTTATACCTCCATTAACACTACACACTTACAATGCTATAATTCCACTTTAACTGCCAAGGTTACATCTAGGTATGCAGATTAGGAATGACTGCTTAGAATTCCCAGGCAAAGAGTTCCTTTGGTGCCTCTGACCAAACCACAAACCCCAGGATTGCATAGGATGCAGTCAGGGCAGTTGAAGTGAAATCATAGCGCTATATGGTTACGTAGTGTGAAAAGGTGCCAGGTCATTTGAAGTTGTATTCAAATCTCTACTTACTTGTGATGTAAACCCTATCTCCCATAAGGTGACTGAGAAGATATAGAGAGGACAGCATCAAGTGTTGCCAGCCCTCGAGTACTACAAGTGGATGACTGTGTGAGAAAGAGAGAGACAGCTTGGAAAGCTTACTTTTTTTACTACAACTTCCAGAATATCCCTCACAATTTTGGAAGTTGAAACTTAGCTGGTTTATTTAGCCGGTCACCTTCATGAAGTAACAAATGAGAGTAAATGGACTACATGTACCAGCATACAGCTTATTCATGGTAATTCCAGAGATCCTGGCATCCTTTCCAGCCAGTATGAAGTCCATACAGAGCTGTTTCACCCTGGATTGTTCAAAAAAAGGAGAGTAGACAGTCTTCGTCTAGTCTTCCTCTAAAATTCTACACTTACATGGAGCTACCTGGTACACTTCTTGTGAAACCTTTATTGAAAAGAACACTTCAAAAAAGAAACAATAACTTGAATTCAGGGAAGATGTGTGTGTGTTAAAAAGCTAAATGAAACAAGGGCCAATAACATCAGTTTCTCCATCCTGTCATTTATTCATCAGAGATATATGACTAGACCATCACAGCAACATTCCACCAACAGTAGCCATATATACAGTGATGCAGAGATACAGAAAAATCTGTTTCTTTAAAACAGGGATGCTACTGAACTGATCGCCTTTGGAACTCTGCCTTCTAATCAAGCTGGCACACTCTGTGCAGTTCTGAAAACAACAGTGGAATGTTTTTCCTCCTGGAAAACAGATCAAAGAAGCCTCTGAGTGAGACTCTTTGAACATCCTCTATATGCCTCATAAATACTCCGTTCCATCTTTTGCTCTTGCCTACACCAAAAGCGTTTGTACCAATTAACAGTTCATTAAGAACACCATGCCTACAAAGGTACACAGTAATTACTACTGAGACACAAGATGGAGATTAAGAAATGGATTACGCACTGTAGGACATCAATGAGCACAATCTGCAGGGTAGGGGGAGATGTGTTTAAAGAGACATCTTCCGTAAGCACAGATGCAAAGATAAAACCAGAACTGCACTGTATTTCAGAATAAACCACCAAGAACACAATCCTATGCTGAGTGTGGGAGCACAGAATTTCTGTTTAAAATTGATGTGTGTTTAAATAGCTTTTACTTTGAAGTGTTTTAATATTATTCTCTTTTTACCATAGTTTATAGTAGCATTTACTGAGATTTTATTTGTACCCTTTTAAAAACTTTGTGGTGAGCTACCTTGAATCTCAATGTTGGGAGACCGGTGGGATGTAAATCAGATAAATAAATAAAATCCTATCCATATTTATTCAGAAACAACTCCCATTAAGTTCAGGTAAGCAGGTATAGGGTTGCAGCCAATGGGTTCTTGAAATGTATTGTTCACTTAGCGAAAAATATATGTTACCAGCTTTAAGAGCTACAGCTATGAATCTGTGCCTTTGCTGTAATACTGCAAGCGCTTATATCCGTCTTAAAAATATTTTAGAGGATGGAGATTTTTTTTTCCTCAGTCACAAATAATGCAACATTACCCAAATGAAATCCAGGACATTTTTGTAGTACAGTATATTTACACTGAGAGCCAGTGTGGTATAATGGTTTGAACAATGAACTATATAACCCTGGAGACCATGGTTTGAGTCCCCACTCAACCATGGAAACTCACTGGATGACCTTGGGCGCATCACACATTCTCAACCTCCAGTAAAACCCATGATAGGTTTGCCTTAGAGTTACCATAAGTTGGAATCAACTTGAAGGCACATGACAACATTTACATTAATTCCTTTACTTAACATGCTGCTTCATCAAAACAGCATAACTGCATTTATCTATGTCTAAACATGTAATTTCAGCAGATAAAGTTTATAATCCAGGGTATTACTTAACTAGAGGACAACAAACATTTAAGGTAAGTGCTCTAACAACTTGGGCAAGTGGATTACATTGCATGATGTGTACACCTACATACCATACAACACAATCCCTGCTGTCTGTCTGTTAGCAGAATTACCTTAAATGGAGTTGCCCTCTAGTCCAGCAATTTTCAAAATAGTGGAAGTGGTTTGTAAATGGTTGACTAGGTTACTAGCGTTATTTCTGGAGAAAAGGGGTACGTAAATGACCTAAGAACAAAACACAGCTGTTGCCTGTCCTCTGTAAGTTAGCAATCACTATGTGAATACTCTTTATATCATGGCCTGTTTTAACATATTCTAAGTCAAGGTTGAAAATCATGCAGCCCTCCAGATGTTGTTGAACTGCAACTCCCAGAAGCCTTCATCAGCCCAGACAATGATGAGGAATGCTGGGAGCTGCAGTCCAAGATTATCTATAGAGTCATAAATCTCACTCTTTTTCTAACTTATAAAGGGGCAGTGAAACAAGATTCTGTGACCGCACATGGACAAGAAGTTGACTTGCTATCAAAGGGAAGCAAAGTCTTCACAAAAGCACTACTGCACTGAGAAACAATGACATGCATTTTTCACTCTCCATCTGTGTTCCATAGACATCATAGCACTGTCGTCAGATATCATTCCTGACATGTGGAAAAGAGGTGTAAACAAGAAATGGAGACAGAGATAAGGAACATGTTCAAGGAGGCGGACACTGCAGATTCAAAACAAAGGGGAACCAAGGGTTGGTTCAAAAAAGACACATAGACCGCTTTGCTGGAGTATTCACTGTGCCTTTGGTTTTTTTTCACATCTTGTTGCTTTACAACATGGAGCAGACCACCACAACCCTGTAAGGTGGGTCAGGCTAGAATACGGGAAGGATACACTCCCAGATTACAGATCTCAGAAACTCCCAGCCAACATAGTCACTGTCCATACTAACTAGGAAATTCTAGGAGCTAGGTAAACTGAAGGAAAGAGAAACAACAGACTACACAGACCACATACTGGAGACACCCGGTCGGTCTTGCAACAACATCTCCTTCTCATAGAGTGTTACTTAGAAGGAGGCAGAACACATGACCTCAGAGGAAGACAATCTAAGAAAGCTGAGAGAGTCAGTGAGAAATATGAAATGGGCCTGGGTGGGTGAGAAGAATCTTACACATGGCCAAGGAAGGAAACCACTGTGCTGTTAGCGGAAGACAGTAGTTGCAGTTGTTTATTTAATGTGTTCAATGTATGTGTATACAGATATACAGAAGCCCACTTCAATTAAATTGCTAGAGCTATTGAACGAAGAGAAAGAATGAAATAACCTCCAAAAGCACATAAAATGGTTGCCAGCTTTACGCTTCCCTTTCAACAGAGACAATTAGCTCATCGACTGTACAAAACACAGGACTAGTATTTCTGCATGCCAGAGCAAAATTATTCAAGTGCTTAGGTCTGGAAGCACCATCAGCAGATAGCTAACAAGAGCTAGTTAAACAAATGTCAATATTAAGAAGGACACAAAGCATCCAACAGCAAGACAGGTATTGGAGTAGGAAGATAAGATTGTCAGGGTTATATTCGCAAGTTCATTTGTTTTATTTCCTTCACACTTTCAAGGAAATAAGGTCCTGAATATCAACACATTGATATTTTATTTGGGCAAACATCAGGAAATCTAGAATTACAAGCATTTGTTTGGACCAAGATGGGAACTCAATGATGCCTTTTTCTGAGATAGCAATGCTTTTATTTTCAGAACCAAAAAAAAACATCAACTTTATAATTCAACAGTAAAAGATAATGATGTGAAAACTCCAGAGCTAGTGCTCCAACGCCTCACATCTCCAAACTGTGTGTTGTGGAGTGGGTTGCAGCTCCTCTCTGCCAAATGTATGCCTGGAATTGTTATTTCTGATGCTAAATTACATGTTGGAAAGGGGACTCAATTGTTCCCTCCTCCCTCCCGCATGTCCACACGCCTTCTCCAAAGAAGTATGGATAGGAATGAGATCACCCGCCATTCCATATGCACAGAAACCTAAGTATCTAGAGAAGGGATGCAGCTCTCAAAGGAGAAACTTTTAATCTGTTGAATCTTCTTTCCCAATACTACTGTTTACTTAAGAGAAAAGTCTGCATTCCCCATAATAAAAGAGCAATGGTAACCAGAGATAAGAAGCGGCTGGCCAAAAGCAAAGTCCAGCATTCCCCGGGTGTGTTTGCTTTTGAATGTTTGCTATCACACTATTTGTCTAGCATTAAGTCACAGGTACAGGTAAATTTTATAATTTACTAATCATGAATTCTTAAGGGCTTCAAGTCCTAAATATACTTATCTGGGATACACCGTTTTTTATTTATTTATACTTGTTCTGAGTTTGTTCGCTAATTGAAAGTAACTTTCCAGGGTGCTGAACTTTATAGTCTACACAGGCTTAGCAGCTTGGATGGCTCCTTTCAAGTTTGGAATAAAAAACAAACAGGGATTCAATGGTCTACTGATATGAGAACCATCAGCCACTGCAGCCTGTAACATGTTACTTCAGGGTGATAGAGGCATCATTATGCTCTTTTGGCAAATAACACAATCACTGCTAACACTGTTACTTTTATCCTTTACTGAATATATCTGAGAGGACACAAATGCTCTTCCCCTTTGAGGGGAATTTCCCCCTTCCCAGCTAAAAAAATCAGACCATTTTCTCACACTTGTTGGTGGATTTTTTCTCCCTAAAAATTAATGAAAAAGGTACAGAGTTTTTTGCAGCAAGAATTTCAAAAGGTTTGGCATTAACAATAACACAACTCCTCTCCCCACACCCTGGCCAGTTAGTCTGCATCAAACAAAACTGCCCAGAGAGCGGACACCAGTAGATTTCTTTGTGGAACATTTTGTGTGCAAGTGGCAATTTAGCTGAAGAACCCAAATCCCTGGGCTGAGCACATGTGATGCAATTATAATGCCCACCTTCCTGAGCCAATATTTTGTACCCATCTCAAACTGGTGGTATTAACTTTAAGTGGTAGTGGTGGGATTGCATGCTCCTGTGAAGCAAGAATGGTAGTAGTGCTGCTGGTAGGATCCCCCATGTCAGACAGGCTTTTACTGAGGAGCCAGGCTACATGTGCCAAACAACTACGGGGTAGCAACAGAAGTGTGTGTGGGAGGGTGACATTAGCGGAGGATTTCTCAGAGACAATGGCAGTGGTACCCTATGGGAGACTTGTTAGTACTACACAGAAGGAGGTACGGTAAACCCCTTTTGAATGTATTTCAACATGAAAACCATGTTTTGAGACAGTCCATAAAGAACCAAGAGCTACTGCCAGAAGTTGACACTTTCAAGTTGGAAGGCACTCAATGGACTACTGAGGTACAGCAGAGGACAACTCTTGAGTAGCACTGTGGCTAATGATGCAACTAGATCCAGGACAAAAGGACTTGACATGCAGAGGTGAAATGGAAGTTAGAAGCTGCACAACATGTGGAAGAGGAACATGGAATTTGAGCAAGCTAAAATGGAGAGGAATGAGACATTTTTGAATCAGATAATTACACAGTGTCAGAATCTAAGAAGAAATGTGGTGGCATTAATAATGAGTAGAGCCGGAGCTCAAGCAAAAGCAGCAAAAGGATACAATGCAAAGTCTGACCAAATAATATCAAGTAAGACTTCAGGGAAAATGATGAATATACTCTATGTTTATGCTGCAATTACAAAGGCAGAAGAAGAAAAAAATGAAAGATTCTGTGTGGAGTCAAAGATGAAATTGATCAAACACCAGAACAGAACTTCTTGTTAGTCACAAGCAATTAGAATGCAAAAGAAGGAAACGGAACAGAATGAAAGATTGTAAGAAAATTCGACCCACAATCAAGAAATGAAGCAAGAGAGCAAATGATTGAATTTTGTAATGTCAACAAGGTGTTCATCATAAACACATTCTTCAAGTCCACACAGATGTGACTGTATACATGGACATCACCTGACAGCCAATATAGAAATCAAATAAACTATATAATTGGAAGCAGAAGACGGGAAAGCTCCATTCTCTCCGCAAAAACAAAACCAAGAGCAGATTGTGGCACAGACCATGAACTGCTGATGTCAAAAATTAGAATAAGGCTAAAGAAGAACACTAAGCAAACCATCATGCCAAAATACAACCTGAAGAACATCCCAGTAGAATTCAAAGATAATGTAAAAAATAGACTTGCACTATCAAGCCTAACTGACTGGGAGCAAAAAAAGAATTCTGGACTGAAGCCAAGGACACTGTCATGGAGGAATGCAAAAAGATACTACCTGTAGCCAAAGAAAGAGAATGACACTCCTCAAACAGTTAAGGAGAGATGAGAAGCAAAAGTAAAAGGTGGCAGAAATAGGGTCAGAACCCTGAAATTAACTGTTCAGTGACTTGTGCCTACAATAACAAACAATGCACAGAAGTAGAAGATGACAACAAAAAATGAAGAGCAAGAGAACTCTTCTACAAGATCCAAGAAATCAAAGGAAAACTTAAACCAAGAGAAAGGATGCTATACACTCCGCAGGGGAACACATTGCATAACCAAGTAATTTTTTTAAAAAAAATGATGGAAACAACAACACCCTGACCACATTACAGATGGACAGATTCAGTCAAGGAAGCCACAGCCCTGAACTTGACTTGAGCAAGACTTAAGCGGGGCTGTTGATAGAGTGATTTGGAGGTCTTGCATTTATAGGGTCACCATAAGTCAAAATCAACTTGACAGCAGTTAACAACAACAACATGCAGGTGGACCTTGGGGCTCTAGTGTAAAACAAACCAGATTTCCTCAAGCCTAAAGCCTATGTAGTCATGATGCAATGTGTGAGGTGCCAGTTTGAAGTCCACACAGAGGGTCATGTGAGAAAGTGCCTTCAAGTTGCATATCAACCTATGGTGACCCCACGAATTTCACAGGGGTTTCCTACGCAGAGAATTCTCAGAGGTAGTTTTGCCATTTCCTTCCTCTGAAATACAGACTACAGCACCTGGCATTCATTGGCAGTCTCCTATCCAAGTACTAACTAAGACTATCTCTGCTTAGCTTCCAATGGGACCTGGTGCCTGCAGGATATTTAGGCCCTCACAGGAATGTTTGGTGAAATGTCTTACTCTTTGTGAGAGGAGCAGGGAGAAAAGCATCATATACACATTTTCAATCTAGTAAATTAATGAAATAGGCCACGAACATCTTATTTCAAGTGGTTGTAATAAATATCAATGCTTCCCAATGTCCTTTTCTGCTCTAGGACCACTATACATTAATTAAAATCAGATTTGACCTAAAGCTTTACAAAAGGCTGGGGGGGAGAGTGGGCAGAAACAGCTTGTGAAACCCTCCAATTAAAGTACCAGCAAAACACAGCTGGCACAAAATAAGGCTAACAAAATCCCAATACTGAATTCATGCCAGAGCTTAGGAAAAGCAACTAAGCCTTTTTCCAATTTGGGCCCTTATGCAATCCAAAATTAAACCAATTTTTTAAAATAAAAACAGATTATAGAGTTTTTTCTCTATATACTTGTACGCACGTTCAAGTCATCTGTCAACTTATGGTGACTCCATGGATTTCATAGAGTTTTTTTAGGCAATGAGCACTTAGAGGAAGTTTTGCCAGTTTCTTCCTCTGAAATACAGTTTACAGCACCTGGTATTCTTTAGTTGTCTCCTATCTAAGTACTAACCAGGGCTGACCCTGCTTAGCTTCCAAAATCGGATAGGATCTGATGCCTTTAGGTCAGAGCTTTCCAAACTTTTCATGTTGGTGGCATACTTTTTAGACATGCATCATTTCGCAACACAGTAATTCAGTTTTACTAGCAAACCGGAGGTTAAACTAACCCCTTATAGGAGAAACAGACATATACATAAATTATAATAACAAAATGTATGGGGATACAACATATCCCATGAAAACCTTTCATATATTTTTAAAAATATATGATTTAGAAATAATAACATACATTTCCAAGATTGTAAGCAACACTCTACACACTTCAGGCGACACACTAACGTGTCACGGCACACTGTTTGGAAAGCCCTGCTTTAGGGTATTTAGGCCTTACAGACTTCCTACTGTATACTTAATAACAATTTTGAAGTTAAAATTAAGGGTCATTGTGTATTTGTAACACTCATTCAGAAGCCAAATTAGCATCATGAGCCCCTCCCATGATGCACTGCTAAAGGCTGTTGTCCATCTGCTATATGTTGCATTCATTTACTCTGTAATACTTTTTCCCTGGTGCATCAGTTCCTGAACTAAACTGACATAAGGGCCTGCTATTTAAAAAAAAAAAAGTAAATAAGTAAATATTTTGGGGTAATCTAGAGCAGGGATTGGAAACTGTATGACCCAGCATGCTGCAGGGCTTCTGCGATTGCAAGCCCTACCATATCTGGATGGCCAGACAATTCCCACTCCTGGTCTAGACCAACAGAACCCTCAACCGCAAGAGAAAGAGAGTTGTAATGGGCCTTTCACAGCTCCCCAGAAGTCAAGCCCACACTGTGTTCCTCCTTCTTCTCTCTATCCCCAAACAAATGCATGACAGCACTCTCAGCCACACTGTCTAGTATCAGAAGGTAGCACTGAAAAAGCAGAGGCTTTTGCATAAAAGACTTCCAAATTATCCCTGGCTATGCGTCCCAAGAGAAAGGTTTACAAAGAGACATGCACACATGAGTCACAGCAGCAAGACAGCCAGTGGTAGCCAAAAGAGCATATGGTGATTTACAACAACAAAAAGAACTCACGTAACAAGCTTCATGGAAACATGATTCTCCTACAAAACTAGGTATACAGCCCTTCCATGGCTTTATCTCTAAAATGTGTGAAAACACACTTGCAGTTGTGTCTGCAGCACTAAATTTGGGCAAGACACAGGAACTGGAGGAAAGCAGCAGTGGAATCCATGGGACTGAAATCAGCCCCTGGACCTCTCCAGGTTCTTGCCCATTTCTGATCTGGATAATATGCAGGACTTGGCCTCCTGTGTTGTGAAAAGTGCCAGCTCCAATGCCAGCTCTGGCTGGCCCCTCCCAAAGCTGCAAACCCCAGGTCTCCATAGGATGTTGAAAGCAGAATCATAGTGCTAGAACAGCTTAACGCGGAAATGGGTTATGTTGAGCTCAACTATGTTTGCTCAAACTATGTTGTGGTGGAACGTATTCATCAACCTAGAGGACAAGCAAAAATATTATATCAAGTATGAGACTATGCAAAAACCAGATTTGCATCGGGAACACAGAATGCCAACCCCACTGATGGAGCACTTTAGGACCTGCATCTACAACAACCATGCAGTGCTGTTCAGAGATATCAGACCTCTTCTGGAGGCCAGGCTGAGAATGCAAACAAGAACTCTGCCGTATTATGCATTGCTTTTGTTCCCCTGCTACATGTTGGGCCATAAGTCAGAAATGACTTAAAGCAGTGGTTCTCAACCTGTGGGTCCCCAGGTGTTTTTGGACTTCAGCTCCCAGAAGCCCCAGCCACTATGGTCAATGCTCAGGGCTTCTGGGAGCTGAAGTCCAAAAACATCTGGGGACCCACAGGTTGAGAACCACTGACTTAAAGGCACACAACAACAACAAAATATTTACTCAAAAACAAGCCTCCCTGAATTCAATGGAGCTTACTCTCTGGTAAGACTGCACAGCAGGGGTGAGCAAAATTCTGCTCTCCAGATGTTATTGAACTGCATCCCCCATCAGCCCTAGCCAGTACAGTCAATGGTGAGGAATGCTGGGAGTTGTAGTCCAATAGCATTTGGAAGGCTTTGCTTTCCCCCTTTTAAAACAAAATCACTATTTTTTAAAAAATGCAAGAAATACAAAACATTTTGGTGCTGTATTTCTACTGTATAAACCAAGCCAAGAATGGGCTTACAGTTACAATGGGAAGGAAGGCTTCTATTGTGAGTGCTCAATGACCATGCATTGTGCACGTTCTGAAAAGATTTTATATTTACTCAGCAGGCTCCTCAAATGGATAATTAGCTGTTATTGGCCATTAGCACAGAGCTACTCAGCATGGCATACACTTCATGCCTTCATGCCAAATCTTATTGAGAGCATCTGTTTTCACAGGGCAAAGGAAGTGAACAAAAATATCACCTAGCTAAAGGTCTCCTTGCAAATCTTCCAGTGGGAATGTAAGGTTCAGAGAAGTCATGTATGTTCGTTTGTCCACTAAACCAAGCTCAGGTCCAGCTTTATTAAAACAGAAGTAGTTGCCATTACAGAGACCGCCTCCAATAGCTCTCATTAACAGTACATAGAAATCTCTATTTACACTGGGATTATCTTTACAGAAATATAGATTACCCTCTCAAAAGGACGAGTAAGAGACTCAAGGGGTGTGGAAATGGAAGAGAATAGGAATTTTTAACCACAACGCAAGTCTGAAGAAATATCTATACCATATCCATGGAAAATATACAAACAATGATTTCTCATTTTATTAATTTTAAAAGCCTGGTATCATTTATTTATTTAATTCAATTTTTCCAGTATGGAACCAAAGAGGTTCATCATATACACACACATTCACACACTAATAGATCTTAATTTTTGGAGAGCTAATTTTTTATGGAACCAAAATTGTGCGACCTATGTGCATGAGAGGTACCAGCTACCTGAGGTTTCTAAAAGGATAGGAAAAAAAAACATTCAAACCCTTAGAAGAAAAATTAACTTAAATCAACCCTGTGAGAATGGAGTCCTCCCAGTGGCTCATGAAATGGTAACTGAGGGCAAGGAGTGGGATACAGAGGGTAAAATCCCAAACAGGGAACATTTCATACTGTAACATTTTGTTACAGGGCCCACTTATAACTCCCCTCCACCTGATACCCTCAGTTGACTGGTGATTTGAAGGCATGTATGCATATACACACAGGGAAAGGTTACATGGCCAACACTCTTGCAAACATGTTAAGCTCAAGCTAGCATTTTTGCAAGAACGCCAGTCAACAGCTACAGCATAACTGAAGAGCAAGTCTGGGGATCATGTAGCCCTCCATATTTTGTTGGACTATAATTCCCATCATCCCTTAAAATTAGCAGACCAGCTGGGATAATGGGAGTTGAACATCATCTGGAGGTTCCAATCCTCAGCTGCCCTATTTCAGAGGATTTAAGACTATTGTAAAATGGTGTGCAAGCCTTCAGCAAGGTTTTTATTACTGAAACGTTGGTTATTCATACTTCTTGCGTATCATGCTAACCTGTATAAACTAGGGATAAAAGGCCTAATTGGTAGATCTGCTGAAGTTTGTCATATTAAGCTGTCCAGCCTGATCCTAAACATGTTTATTTGGGAAGTTCTAGATAGCAAAACAGCATTTAATCCCAAGTATATGCACATAGCCTCTGTCAAAGAGGGCATGTTTCAACAGTAGCTTTGATTTAACATCAATCTATTATTTCAGGATATTTTGGTTCTAGAATGTTATTGTAACAGAAAATTATAATATTAATCCTTGCTTTTCTTTTCAGAAGTAAGTGTAAAACTTCATTAATTACTGATGACTGACACTGCTAGTCATCTTACTCTGCCTTCAACAGCTCAAATATACTTTCACTGAAGTTTTGGCAGTACAAAAATGTATTTAAACGAAATTGGATAACTAAATGAAACACAATTATTAAAATATTCCAAAACCCTTAGGTAGTAGATGGCTTTACTACAACCAGCATGTTTTACTCATCATTTCACAATAATGAAAATGAAATCTAACAATGTAAGTCCTGTTACAAACATAAAGGCTCAGATCGTCCATCTCAGTTATTCTTTCTTCCTCTGAAATATAGCCTACAAGAGCTGGTATCTATTGGTGGTCTCCCATCCAAGTATTAACAGAGCTGACCCTGCTTACTTTTGAAGATCAGACAGGATCTGTTGCCTTTAAGACAGATAGATATATATGATGCAGAAATACCCTAGAGGCTCCAAATCCTGTCTGATCTTTGAAGTTAAGTGGAGCCAGCCCTGGTGAGTATTTGGATGGGAGATCATCAATGAATACCTAGTGCTGCGGGTTATATTTCAGAGGAAGAAACTGACAAAACCACCTCTGAGTGTTCCTTGCCTAAGAAAACTCTAAAAAATTCATGGAGTCACCATAAGTGGACAGGCAATTTGAAGACACATACAGGCAGACAATATAACAAGCCTTTATCTAAACATCTGGGTCAGTTAGTTTAAAACACATTTCACTTTGTCCATTTGAGTATTTAAAAAAAACCTAAAACAAATACCTATGCTTTTGTTTGGCATCTCTTAGAGAATGATGTCAAACCTTTTATGAAGATTTGCTTTGAGGTACATCCCTGTTCTACGTATGTTGATTCAGAAGTAATTGCTTCAATTCAATTTACACCCGAATTTATGTATATTAGAGCAGCAGCCTCAACATGTGATTATTTGAGCACATCTGACCGCCTCCTGCCCCAAAGCCAATTGAAGAGATGGATATCCATTTAAAAAAAAGTAAATGGAGCATTATTAATGATTATGCGTTGGCTTTCAGATGCCCAAGTCGCTCTTACTTCTTCAGAAAACCAATAAATTCCACTTTGCCTCGTCTTCAAAAGTTCCAAATCACAAACCCAGAGTGGCATAGGCAAATATCAGAGAGAGGCCTTTGCATTTGGGGGTTAAAAGGGTATCTCTCAGAGACAGAGCTAAAACCCCACCAGCAGCAGCACTACAGCGGGAGCCAGAATAACATGCAAAGAGGAAACCGCATTCCAGCCCAGCCCAAACAGGTTCCGGGCATGGAGATAACACGAGCTCCTCCCATGCCTCGGCAGGAAAGGGCCAAAATGATCAGAAAAGCGTTGACAAAAGCACACACTGTTGTGGCAGCACCTCCCCTGCTCCACTTGTTTTATTTCCCTATTTAGGACCGGGGGGGGGGGTAAAGAGAATTTTCCCTCCTTCTGGTTCTCAAGGCCAAAAGCAGCGCGCTTCAGGCAGGCTTCCTGGCGCTTGGGGTTTTGGCTGAGACACAAGCGCGCGCAGCCCCGACGCGCGTTGCCTCACAAGCCTGCTCCCTGCTGAGCGCTAAGGCCATTTCCGCACTAGGCTCTTACAGCGCGATGATTCCACTTTCAACATCCTATGGAATCCTGGGGTTTGCAGTTTCGGGGGGGGCACTGCAAACCCCAGGACTCCATAGGATGTTGAAAGTGGAATTATCGCGCTGTAAGAGCCTAGTGCGGAAATGGGCTAAAAGGCAGGCGCTCGCTGGCAGAGAAGCCGGCAATGGGCGGCACGCACCCTCCCTTCGCCTCCTCTCTCACGGTCTCTCTCTCTCCTGGACGACACGGTTAGAGTGCTATCATTTCACTTTCAGCGTCCTATGGAATCCTAAGATTTGCCCTTTCGGGAGGGGCATCTTTGGCCTCGGTAAGCTACAAATTCCAGAATTCCAGAGGATGTTGAAAGTGGAATAACAGCAGTACAAGAGTGTAGTGAGGAAAAGAAATCAGACTCTCCTTCCTTCCTTCCCCGGTCCCATCCACTCACCGCCACGGAGCCAGTGGAGGACGCGATGAACACGCGAACGACCATCTTCCTTCCTCCCTCCCTTCCTTCCTTCCTTCCTCGGGCTGGCTCGCTTCCCTCCCTTCCTACATCGGCCTGGCCCCGCTCCGCGGACCTCTCGCTCGCCGCTCCGGCGCCTCGCAAGGTAAAGGTGAGGCGAGCGGCTGGGCGAGAGGCGGGGCGCCGCCCCAGCGCGGCTTCCGCCAGACGCGCCCGCCAGCGGCCCCGCGCGAGCCTGCGCGCCCTCGCCTCCCCTCGGCGCGCGCGCGGCGGCGCTCCGGCCCCGACGGCTGCGCGGCAAAGCACACGGCACCCCGGCAAGCGGAGGTAAGCGGCGCTCCCGGCAACAGCCTGGGGTCCGAAGATCAAAAGCAAGGGAGGGTGGGGATGAAGGTGTGCGCGAGGGTGCCTGGGAAATGTAGTCTGGCACGCTCTGTCGCTGGAGGAAGCCGCAAAGCCCCGTACAAGAAGTACCCCCTTCTCATCCCACCCTTTTTTTTTTTTTTTTTTTGGCAAACTAGGGCCATTTCCACATATTGTAGTGCCATTATTCCACTTTCAACATTCTGGAGTTTGCCCTCCCTAAACAGCAAACCCCAGGATTCCATAGGATGTTGAAAGTGGAATAATAGCACTATAACAGTCCACTGCAGAAAGGTCCTAGGAGGAACGGATTACATTGATAGTAAGAAAAAGCAGAGAGGCACACACAAGAATATATATCTACAGCTGTATATCATCATTACAAACCTTGTGGTGTTGTTTTTTACAAAAACCAACCAGAGGCACAAACAAGCAAACCAGATGTGACAGTTGGCATATTCCTTCTTACCTGTAAGAATTCTCAGATTATATCCTTTTCCTCACTTTTTGATTTACCTCTTCCAGATAGCAGAATGACATAGACTGCCAGTTTCACAGTGCCTTAGACAGAAGCTATTGTACACCTTTTCCGAACAAGCTAAGGCCATTTCTGCACTAGACTGTTATAGTGCTATTATTCCACTTTCAATATCCTATGGAATCCTGGGGTTTGCAGTTTAGAGATGGGCCTCAAAAGCCCCTTCCTAAACTGCAAACCCCAGGATTCCATAGGATGTTGAAAGTGCTATAATAGCACTATAACAGTCTAGTGCGGAAACGGCCTAAGATCATTCATTTATGGTCCAATCCTATGTCTGTCTACTCCAGCGGTCCCACCACGTTCAGTGGTACATGCTCTGTGGAAAGTGGGCATTGGATTGCTGTCTTAATGCAGATACGGGTTGTCTCTCTCACTGCAATTGCATCTGCTTATCTGTCTGTTTGGGGTATTTATACTACTGTTCTTAAATTTAGGAAGTTTCTATATATGCGGTAAAGAAGACAAGGAAGGGTGGGAGAAAGAATCTATCAGCACCTTTGAGACTGAATTATTTTGCCGTGAGTTTTAATGAATTTCCATCCATTTCATACAATCATAGAGCTGGAAGAGACCCCAAGGGCCATCCAGTCCAACCCCCTGAACCCACTTCTTCAGATGCATGTTAGATTACAGTATTAAGGCACAAGGCTTTTTTTAAGACTCACCCCCTTGGTTTTTATGCTGAAACAGTCTAACACGGCTATGTTTTTGAAGCTATAAAAGAGAAAAACAGGATGCTAGCATTCCGGCAGTTCATTTGTCAACTCACCATTTTCTGAATCATTTCTAGTCTTCCTTAAGCCTCATACAATTACAGGCATCCCTCCACATTTGTTAGGGTTAGGGGCACAGGACCCCTGTGAAATTGGAAAAACCGTGAATAACTCTAGGCCCTCCCAAACCATATTTAACACACACACACACACACACACACACACACAAAATATGATCACCATATTCAACCCACCATGGATTTCTTTAAGGCATCAGGGTTCCTTCACAAGGCAGAAGTGGGTGGCTGGTGGGGCTTACTCCCACCTCCACTGCTGCCCCACACCATTTTTAATGGAGACTCTCTAGCCTCGTTCACTGTTTCTCCGTCTCACAAGGCTTACAGTCCCTATTAAAAATGGCATAGGGAGGCAGCAGAGGTGACAGCAAATAATGCATGAATAATCAAATCCGCAAAAGTGAAACTCGCAAACGTGGAGGGCTGGCTGTATATTCAAAAATGGCCCTGGTCAGTCCATGGAAAATGGGTGCCTCAATAAATACCTTCTGCTGTGTGTACGTACCTTCATCTGTGTGGTGGAGGCAAGGATAAAGTAGTTGTTTCCAGTTTCTTTGGCAATATGGAAGCGCATGAGCAGCAAATGATCTTGACACTGTGGCTATGGTGACTGCCATGATGGGCACCTGTAGTTCAATATTTGTCACCACACACACCACACCACATCATTGCTGCAATTTATTCCATGGCTGAGTAACACAGGAATGATAGCATCACTGCTATATATGATTGGTGAGAGGTGGGGAAGGTTGTTACCTGTGGATACGAAGACAAAACGTCTTGCTACATTCTGCATTTTTTTCCCCAGGCCCTTTCACACTACACAATTATAGGTTATGATTTCATTTAAATTTCTGTATTTCCATTTTATGGAATCCTGGAATTGGCAGTTGAGGGAAGGGCATTTAGAATTCCGAGCCAAACTATAAACTCCAGGATTCCATAGAATGTTACCAAAGCAATTAAAGTGGAATCAAAACTGTGTTAGTGTGAAGAGGCCTCTGCTGGCATGCTTCTCCCAATCTGCACTGTTTTTCCTAGAATATACACATCTCACATGATGCTGTGCTAGCACAGGTGTCTCACTGGTGTAAATGGATTATAGGATTGTTCTGTTAGTGTGTTTAGAATTGAAGCCTTACATGTAAATACATTCCACTGGAACCAAATTGGTTTAGAGTTTAAAACAAGTTCATTTAGACTAGTTCATTTGCTTCCCTGTAGTTGTTGTTTTTAAAAATAAGCCTGCAAGTTTGCTGTATAATGCTTTGGTTTTTAAAGATTTTCTAATATGTGCACAAATGTTGACACTTTGATAAAAAGAAGTTTGTTTTATTCACATCCTTGTTTGTAATGTGTTGGTATGTTACATATATAGATATGTGGATAGACTCAGGCCATTTCTGCACTAGATTGTTATAGTGCTATTATTCCACTTTCAACATCCTATGAAATCCTCAAAGGCCCCTCCCTCAACTACAAACCCCAGGATTCCATAGGATGTTGAAAGTGGAATAATAGCACTATAACAGGCTAGTGTGGAAATGGCCTTAGTCAAGACCTTACAGGTTTGTGAGACCTTAGCAGGTCTGTTAACAGCAAGATCTCTCATTCATGGGGTCAAAGCAAATTGACAGTAATTAAGAACAACAAAGCTTTGTTAGAAGACACTTGATACAAATCTTGAACACAGAATCTAGAATGGGGTGGACAAACAATGGTCCATGAGCTGCATGTGGCATCTCCCCATAAGGCCATTTTTAGGCCTCCATGGGCCCTCACCTCCCCAAAACTTTTGGCTTAGCTGTTGGGGAAAAAGACTTTCCAAAAGAATTATATTGCTTACTCTGCATCCAATCATGACACTGGGATATTGGTGTTGACTCACTGAACTCATTCATTCTGACGTGTAGAGTGTTGATTGCTTCCTTATACGTTGGTGGGAAACCATGGCTTCTCTTGTAACTCACTCAGGATGGAGGAGGAAGTCTGTGGTGATGCAGAAAGTGAAATGTAGATCTAGTGAACCAGTAGGCTGTTGCCTGCAGCAGCTATATAGGAAGCTCCCACTTTTTGACACCCTTTTATCTGACTGTTACCACGGCAATTTGGTCTGGTCTTTAGTGAACTCAGATATCATTTTGATATCATAATTCGGCCCTTTTTTCCTGCCACCAGCTAAGTGTCTGTAAGGCTCCGCCGAACAAGCGCGACGCTAGGCATGGGTGACAGCTGTAAACTACCAGATATAGCCAGTTCCGCTTCAGGGGGAAGCCACCCTACACAAACACCTTAATTACAAAAACAGAAGGACTCTCTGCTTGAGAAAACACCCTGCCAAGCCAGGCACTTAACAGCCGAGCTAGCCGCATCTACGTACCAGCTACTATTGTCAACACGGTTCATAATTCAATCATGCAAATTCCGACCTTTCAG
The DNA here is from genome assembly GCA_948472985.1 of Iguana delicatissima. Lineage (NCBI taxonomy): Eukaryota > Metazoa > Chordata > Lepidosauria > Squamata > Iguanidae > Iguana > Iguana delicatissima. Next base: position 244,053 of record CAOKZL010000973.1, read on the forward strand.
AGCCTTTGTCTCCAGACCAAAACTTATTGTTCTCCTGTAAAGATCAGTCTAGCCTGCGGTCGTTCTTTCCCTATAAAAGATGCCCCGTTTTGAGAGCTCTTCGGAACTCTCGCTGGACTTTGCTGAAATCACTTAAAAACCCTTGCTGAATTACTGAAACCGTCCAGAACCCTCGCCGGATCGTCTTGCTGCCGCTTGGCTCAGCAGATTCCCCTCGGTCTCCACACCGGGTTTCCTTCCTTCTCTCCAATTGGTGTCTCCAGGACTTCGGACAGGTGGCGTATAGCTTACTTCTCCAAAACTCTCCTTCTTTCCTCTCTAGTTAGGTGTGCTTGAGTTTTTATTATTTTCTTTTTCTTAATAAAAAACTGTTAGTATTTTTTTTTACCATTATCTTTATTGAGATATAAGTCATAATAAATAATAAATAATAAATATAAATCATGATAAACAATAGCTTGCTTTCTATACTTCAAATACTTCATTTTTAAACACCAGTTTCATTACATTTAGTTGTATGTATATATTTTCCATACTTTTATCTGAATTCTCTCTCCTTTTTTTTTTGATATTCTAAAACTTGAGGGGAAACAAGAAAAGAAAAGAAAAGAAAAAACAAATACACAAAAAATATAATAATAATAATTACAATTTCCCTAACCCCCCCCAAAAAAGGAAAAAAACTCCCGTAAATCTGAACTCGTACCCTTACTGTCCAATAAAATAAAGGTCTCCGCCTTTTTTTCCTCTGTACTTCCCTTCATTCCAATTTTTTCCTTTTTTTTTGCATTTCTCCGTATTTTACCACCGTTTCTATTAAATATTATATATACTCAATATTTGCCAAACCCCATTTTCTACTTAGGTACTTTGTTACCGGATCCCATTCTCGCAAAACATCGTCGGATTGCTCTTTAACTTTTATAGTGAGCCGGTCATTTTCTTTCATTTCTATTATTTTAACCATCCAGTATTCTATGGATGGCGGATCTTTATTTTTCCATTCTTTAGCTATAAGAATTCTAGCAGCTGTGATGAGGTATAAAAGAATCCTCCAATATTTCTTAAAAATTTTCATATCTATCATTTGAACCATATTTAATAGATATATTTCCGGTTTTAGAGAAATTTGTGTTTTAAATATTTCCATCAAGTGTTTATTCACCTCTTTCCAAAAGCTACTGATTTTTGCACATTTCCACCACATATGCATAAATGACCCTGCTTTCTTCTGACATCTCCAACATTGATTCTGTGATGTATGATACATTTTTTGGATTTTCGTCGGTGTCAAATACCACTTGTAAAACATCTTTATATAGTTTTCCTTAAGGTCTTGGGCTACCGTAAATTTTTGTGTTAATTTCCATGCTGTCTCCCATTGATCGAGTTCGATCACCTGATTGGTCATCTTTGCCCAAGATATCATGGTATCTTTAACTGTTTGATCCTCCAACTTATGCCCTAACAAATAACCATATAATTTAGCAGTAATATGATCCGATTGATCAAATACGATTTTTTCAAATTCGTTTTTCATCTGTCTTATGTCAAATCCTTCCAGTCTGACATCTATTTTAAACCTTTCATATAACTGTCTATATGGAAACCAAGCCAACATGTACCCCATCTTTTCTAATTTTTCCCTAGGTTTTATCTGGGGGGTTGAAGATTCCGATATGTTTTCCAGCAGATCTTTATATGTTAACCAATCCATTTGTGTCCCTACCCATCTTCGCTGAAAAGCTTCCTGCGGTGATATCCATATTGGGATTCTATTGTATAGTTTCTTCTTTATCTGCTTCCAAACCCTCAATAATGATCTTCTTATAAAATGGTCTGTAAATTCTTTATCAATGTTAGCTTTACCATACCAGAGGTAGGCGTGCCAGCCCATCCTGTTGTCTGCCCCTTCTAATGTTAATGAAAACTGTTAGTATTTTAAAACTGCTTGACTCCTCACTGACCTGAACCGGTATACATAGGATAAAAGATCTCGCTGCGTTGCCCTGCCTCTCATTAGCCAAGAGAGTGCTCCAGCTAATTTCCCCATCTTGCTTGTTGTTGGTTGTTTATTTGGGCGCCCTCCCGAGATCCCCAGTTTACAGAGTAACATGACGACTCGCTCTTTTGACACTTCAAAATTAAGGACAAGTTCCATTAGTTCCATGGGTGTTCTGCTCTTTCATCAGCTGTTGCCTACATTGGCTCACCTGGAACCACTCACATGCACACGCTGCTTGCAAAGTGAGCAGATAGGGAGGGGAAAGAGGTGCCAACCCTGCTGAGTGACTTTGCAAGCAGCACGCTCACCATTGCTCCCAAGCAAGCTTCCATAAGTCTTTCATGCTCCCTACAGTACAGTACATGGCTTCCACTTTTCAAGCAGTTCTGTTTTCTGACAGTGCTCTAGTCCTTAACCTCTCAGACAAGTGGAGTAGCCTGTACATTATTCTAAGAGTGACCAATTTTCAGTGATATAGACTCAAGTTGATTGACTCGGACTCAAGTCAGACTTAAGTCACTTCAGTGACTTGACCTGGACTCAACTTGGCAATAAATGACACACTAACTTGACTCAACACTTGTATATTTTTAGTGACTGACTTGCTGCCCTTGGTTCAGTCACATAACACATTCATCCAGAAAACTTACAACTTTGAACAATGGTTCCATCTCTTTCTCCCTACTGGTCACATGATGATCTGCCTCAGGCTCAAAATGTGGGTGCATTTCTCAGAGGGGAACAACAAATGGGTTAGGCAATGGACTTGAAGGGAGTTGATGTCTGCTCTCATTTATAGGGTCACTATAAATCAGTTGACCTGACAGCAGTTAACAACAACAAAGCCTGAGATGAAGGCCTTTCTGTTGATATATAAGTTACTCTGAAAGCCTTTACAATTATAAGCAGGATGTAACAGCTATCATAGAATCATAGAATCATAGAAATGTAGAGTTGGAAGAGACCACACGGGCCATCCAGTCCAACCCCCTGCTATGCAGGAACACTCTCAAAGCATTCCCGACAAATGGCCATCTAGCCTCTGCTTAAAAACCTCCAAGGAAGGAGACTCCACTACACTCCGAGGCAGCATATTCGGAGTGTAAATAAATAAATGCTGTCATTTTGTATTTACACATAGTTTTTTCACCTTTGGAAACATGTATATTTAGATCAATCACATTGATTTAGAAACAATACTTTCTCCAGAAGTTTCTCCTCTGTGTAATACGTGCAGATGACATCTTTAACATTGCTGTCATGAGCAACAAGTACCTGGGAAATCCCATGACAGCTTCAGTAACTTCTGCCTCATCATCACTCTGAGCCTTGGCTAGCCCACACAACAACTAGACTTTCTCAAGAGGCCTGGGTGAACTCGCTGAGGAACTAATCTACAAGAATTTCAGGGCCTTTCTGTCTTACACTGTAATAGTGCTATTATTCCACTTTCAATATCCTGTGGAATTCTGTCATGTGTAGTTTACTGAGGCCAAGGTGCTCTCTCGCTAAGAATTCTAAAGGCCCTTCCCGAAACGGCAGACCCCAGGATTCCATAGGATGTTGTTGAAAGTGGAATAAGAACACTGTAACAGCGTAGTGCAGAACGGCCCTAAGACTCACATGCATCATAAGGACAAAGATGAGGCTGTGGGACATCTTTGCTGGTCCCGGGCAATCTATCCTGCTTGTCTCAAATTGGGACTGAAGGAACAAAGTCAGGTGGGGCAGAGTATGAAGGATAAGTTGCAAGCAAGTGCATGTTGTGACTTTGCACAATATTATTACTGACCACAGAGCATGTTTCATAGGGCATCAGCCTAAGGTTCCGTTTTCCTAGTTTTATGGAGCTTTTTCTGGTTTTATGGAGTTGGTAGGTTTTTTAAATATGTAGAGAGGGGGGAGGGAATATATTATTGAACTATTATAAAATAGCTATGACAAGTTTCAATTCTTCTGACTTGATGACCATGACTGAAATGAAAAATGTGGAAGAACACTACGCTCCTAATGCTGACCAGCCACAAATCATAATCTGAGTCCATAGTTTGTTATTCACTGTCAAATTCTAGCTTGTTTTACAGCAACGTTTGACCAAACCTGAATGTTATTGTAGCAAATATAATGATGCTGATCTGCAGAAGTTTGAAGTTTCTTATTCAGCATCACCGTAGGCATACCTCTGATTTTGAGCTGCCAGAGCTAAGAAAAATGGGACCACTTGCCATGCTTTTGGCAAGGGGGATTCTGTGATGTGTAGTCTAAAAAATAATGTTTCAAGCCTGTGGTAACATAGGAGAGCTAGGAATGACTCTTTGCCAAATACTTTGGAAAGCCAGTGCCGGTGCTGATGTGGATAGTATTGAACTTGATGAAGCAATTGTTAGCATGCAGCAGTTATTTATCTTCCAGTGGAAACTATGTATAACCCAGCCTGTCTGCAGATATATAGAACAGCTCCTGCCAATTTCTTCCAGCTGTGGTCTATCACATTTGGGGGATTTCAGTTGGCAAAGGCTAGTATAACTGGCCAGTTTTATACCAGTAGAAAGTTCCTAACTTCAGAGATACTTCCATTATATTTAACCCAGCCTTCTCCTCCTGGACTCCAGCATAGAATCTTTCAGTTTCTTTTTATTTTGCCTCTATAGCTGTTTTGCACATTTGGTCTGTCTCCTCAGCAAAAGTCTGTTTGACACGGGAGACCCTACTAGCAGCACTGCTACTGTCAGCATAGCTTCTTGCCTCACAGGAGCACACAATCCCACCACCATGGAAAGTTAGTGCCATGGTGAGCTTACAATGTAAAAAGACTTGACATAAAAGGGAAATGGAATGAGAAGGGGAAAGGAAAAGGAAACTTGTGTACAAGTGCTTAATGTTCTTGGTTCCTCAGAACAGTGAAATGGCTACCAGATGTCAGACAGAAAGAGGCAAAGGCCAATGGAGCTGGCTTCTCAGGAAAGCTGATGACAATGACACCGAATTCCTTCTCTTTCTGTTCCTCAGCCCGGTGGCACTGGGTAGCTAGAAGCGATGTAGCACCATCACGGACATTCTTATTGTCTTATGGTCCATTTTTGTGGGGCCTATTGGTGTAAGGGGCTATAACATCCATAGTAGCTAGGTTAGTATTCCTTGGGAGGTTATCAATGGATTATAGCTTCCTTAGGAAGTCAATGGTGTCCTGTATGCGACATGTGAGCATTTCTCCAAGAATGGACTCTGTGTAGCCTCAACTAGTATCTTTAAACAACATGCAAATGAAAATGCTACGGAGAAATGAAGACTGTGGTAGAAATGGTTACAATTTTTAAATATCTCTCTGTATAAACTATGTTTATATGTGTTAAATTCTGAACTTTTTTTTAAAGTTATTGATGTAATATACAATTTCTCTGTTTAAAAATAATACTCCCTTTTGCAGTCTTAGGCCACATCTGGCAAAGGCTTTGTCTGAGATGAGATTTTTTCATTCTTGCTTAGAAGAAAAAGCCTAGTCTTAAATATGAAAGACATTCATAGATGTCAAATCAGTTTGAGGCCTATGTTTGTGCTTAAAAATAGATTTACCCACTTGGATTGAAATATGTTGTAAAGTAGCAACAGCTACTGTGGGAAAGATGCTGGTGAGAAATCTAATGAAATTCTTCTTCTGATTTTAATTGATATCAACATGGTATGAAAAAGTGTTTTGTTTCACCCAGATCAGCTTCTGTATTTACAACAGACTCGTTTATTATTGCAAAGGTTTTTGAAGAGAAAATAACAATTTTACCAGACACATGAAGTAAACTGAGAAGATTTTGATGGCATGAAAGTGACAGTTTATGTATCAACGTCTATTTTTCTTCTTTATACTCATAGGAGTCCTCCTGAACATGAAAAGGGATGAATTGCAGTTATTTCTAGTAATGCATTGGTAGATACCCATGTCAAAAAAGCAGTAAAAATGCATACATTGAATGGTGAGTCTTGTGGCAAAGATTGAATATATTTTGACAGATGGAGCACTAAAAGCAAATATGTAAAATAATACTTTATATTGAAGACTCAAAAGATGAATTCACCATACATCCATAATTTCTGTGGAACTATTTTCTGTGGACAATAAAACCCTGAGGTCCACAAGCTGTTTGTTTTGTATGTGCTTTCAAGTCACCTCTCAACTTACAGTGAACCCATGAATTCCATAGGTTTTCTTAGGTAAGGAATACACAGTTCTTTCCTCTGGTATTCAGTGGTACAAAACAGTGGCACAAGTCCATAAACCCACATGACAAATTAAAGGAAAGAGTGACTCCAAGTCCATACTCATTGAGATCACTACCAGAACTAAGATCACAAGCCCTTTTGCACAAAAATCTACTCCTGCTTTCACTCACACGTATCACATTATTTTTTCAATTTATTTAATCTTAGTTGTTAAATGGCTGGAAGATGACAATCTTTGCCAACCTATTACAAACTAGCTGGTGATTAATAGATGCAACTCTTAACCATCCTTATACATTTGCTGACATCAAAAGAGTTACAGCGCCTTTTCCTAAGAAGGGAACTACGCACAATTAGGTGAGCCAAATTTCAGGCTCTGGCTCTCTCTTTTCCAGTTCTCAGGGAGAAAGGAGGAATCTCAGGGTGAGAACAATGCCTTGAAAAATAAAGTGTGTGTGTGTATAGGCACGTGCACATGCACATGCATGCATTCTTCGTTTATTAGACTTGGTATCTGGATGGCATGCCCTGCGCAAATGTAGTTACTTAATGTATAATGCTCAATGGCATTGCCACGGCCTCCCCACTGTAACATCACCCTTGCAGCTTCAGCAGGGTCTACCTCCTGTGACATCAGAAGGAAGTCATTCCTAGTTCTAAGGGTTTAGCCCCCTAAATTCTTAGGCTCTAGTGTTACCCCACTGGCATACCCTATACCAGGGACTATAAATTTGATATCAAATATACTCGTCATGCTAGAGAGGTTGCCCGATTGGGTACGTAGACAAGGAAGTTGAATGACCAGAAATAGGTCAGGCCAGGAAAATCGCCAGTCACACCCCCAGGAGACCTCAGGCTAAACACGTCCACACGGACAAAGGGTCTTCAGCCAAGGAACAGCCAACTTGAGTGGATTACTGGGTTTTCCCCAGGTTGAGCAACTCTGAAACCCTGCACTGCAAGGTCCATCTGCACAAAACAATCATGCAGACTACCAAGTTGCTATTGTGTGGCATTTCTCCCTTTATTTTGGCCATTGTTCTTCCCAGGAGAGGGCCTGCCCTCAAGGTACATTCTGCCCTATAAGTAGTCCCAGTTTTTGACGGTCTCTTCAGAGAACTCCCCACCACGCTGTTAGTCAAATGATCCCCTCAGCTGCTTCTCTTCACTGAGCTCTGTTCTTCTCGACGCTTCTCAGCCTGAAGATTTCAGGATAGGTGCGGTATCACTGCCTTTATACCTCTCCACTGACTCCCCTATTGATTTTCACCTCTTTCCTTTCTCAGGAGGCCTTGTGTGCATGAGTACATTGGTGCGTGAGAATACATTTGTTAATAAAACCCAGTTATTGGTATGTTCTTCTGGCTTTTCGATTGGTCTGACCCTCTAAAAACTGGGTAAAAGATTCTGCCCCTTGTTTGGTGACAGCCAGTGCTCTGCTAATTTCCCCAATCTTTGCATTTTTGGAGCGAATCACAGCATCCCCCAGGGGACCCCCAGAAGTCAGGGTAACACTAGGATAGTCATCACCAAGCAACCCAATTTGTAATCCATATTCAGATCATCAAATTTGCTGACAAAGTTAATGAACAATATACTTTTCCTCAGCATCATTACTGTACAATCTTATGTACATCTTCTCAGAAAGATTCTAGGTTCAAGGGGACTTGATCCCATGAAAACAACATATAGGACTGCAGATGTAATCTTTGTAACTATCTAAAAATGGAAAATGAAGAACTATGATGAAAGAAAAGGCCTCCACAGCTAGTAAAAATAACTGGCCTGCACAACAGTTAGGTTTTCTGCAGTTGACTCTTACAACCTTATAATCATTGCCTGCTTCAGTGCTGAAGCTCCACTTAGAGGCTTCGGAAATAATTGCAGGGTGCTTAATGATAATTCAGATCATGCCAGTCTTTTAAACTAGAAAGGGCTGTCCGTGACTCCACACAACTGAAGTTAAAGCAATCTTCATAGTATCATGAAAGCCTAGGGAAAGAAAGGAAGAAAATTGTAGGTCATGGAAGCACACATACTAAGAGAGGCAAGAAAGGAGCTCTGTACAAACCCATATTTACAAGGCAGGTGCTTTTAGGCAGGTTTCTCTCACCCAGCCACTTCCAAGAGCGTGTTGGACTACAACTCCCATCACTCACTGCCATATCAGTTGTGGTGGGTGGCAATGCTGGGAGGCTGTCCAACACATTTGTAGGAGCCTAGGGCCATTTCTGCACTACACTGTTATAGTGCTTTTATTCCATTTTCAACATCCAATGGAATCCTTGGGCTAGCAGTTTAGGGGGGAGTATTTAGAATTCTCAGTCAGAGAGGTCTTTGGCCTCAGTAAATTACAAACCCCAGAATTTCACAGGATGTTGAAAGTAGAATGATAGCACTATAACTATGTAGTGTGGAAATGGCCTAGGCTACAGAAGAGTGGTTTAGTATGCTGATCTGGTGTGCCTGATGTTTCCACACACATGCTTTTATAGAAAAGGTGACATTCATTTATTATTTTTATTTATTTCTGCATAGATTTATTGATGATGATGATGATGATGATATTTAAATGGTTTTACCATTTACTTTCAATGGATCCTTGAATGTGTGTGTGTGTGTGTGTTTTAATGCAAAAGAGGAATGAAATGTAAATGCAACTATGTAAAACATCCAGTGTCAGTTCCTACCAGATACAAACTCCCCCCTCCCCATGTTTTTCAACTGGTTCACACAGTGATATGCGGGGAGCTCATTTCAGAGGAAGGAACTGGCAAAACCACCTCTGAATATTCCTTGCTTAAGAAAAACCTATGAAATTTAAGGAGTCATTGTAAGTCAACAGATGACTTGGAAGCACATACACACAGAGATTGGTTCAACACAGATTGGTTTGGGGCAGGGCCACCTTTGGTTTGCATACTGCAGTGTGACATATTTGCCCCAAATGAATTACCAGCATCTTTGTCACATGCTATACACAAAAGTACAAATTTGGTTTGAAACAGCACAAACAAGATCGATGCTGCCATCTTACAAACTCATTTGGAGTAAGATGAGAAGCACTAAGGGCAAAACTTTCAGGTTAAGTTTCCCTTTGGAGAGAGTGCACTGGAGACTTAAAGCAGCTTTGTAATATCAGCCTTATTTATTCAAACACAGAGCAGAAGGGCAGGCAAATACCATATATACTTGTGTGTAAATCGACCTCATATATAAGTCAAGGGCAAGCTTTGGGGCCAAAATTGTGGATTTTGATATGACCTATCTGCTGCCACCATCACTATTTTTCCACCCAGGCATTCAGAAAGGCCTTTTGCTACTCTATGCAAAGAAGGGGGTGTTTTTAAAAAAAATAAATAAATAAAAGTTAAGGTATAGGGTTAATTCTTTTTTTTAAAAAAAAAGGATTCATCCCCTTCTCTGAGTAGAGTGGCGAGAGTCAAGAGCTTTGTCTGTCCTGGGAGAATCTAAAACGAGCACCAACCCCCTCTACTTTCTCAGTGCTCCTTTGAGGAGGCATATCAAAGAGCCGTTGATATCACTGCCATTTTTTCACTCAGCCATTCAAAAAAGCCAGAAGCAGCACCATGTGGAAAAAGAAGAGGAGGTCAGTGCTTTTTTTAGTTTACCCGAGGATGCACTACGCTTACTTTTCACCACTCTGCTCAGAGAAGGGGGTGGTTAAGGTACAATACTTACACTGACCTGTGAATAAGTCAACCCAGGTTTTTTTTTACTAAAATTTTTAGACTTATACATGAGTATATACAATAACTCTTTGGGCATGGACACACACACCAATCCTGTTCAGTTTCCTCACCCCCAAAGGAATGCAGTAACTTGTGTGAAATACATACATAATTTCCATTTCCCTTTTGTAGTTTAAATTAGGGCTGGGAACCTGTGGTTGGACTCCACAAATTTTGGACTAAAATTGCCATCAGCCTCTAACAGTCTGACCAGTGGTACAAGTTGATAGGGGTTTAGGAGGTCGATAGGAATTTTCCAGGGTGAGAAACAAAGCTTCACCATAAGTTCCAAGCAAAATTCATGGGCCTAACTTGCACTTCTATAACACACCTGTGCATTTTTCTTGTAAGCGTGCACACACACATATGCTTTCATCCTTAGAATCACTTTCATTGACCCTAAGAATTTACGAACAATGGCAAGAAAGTCCTAAGAACTTGGAATCTGACATTAGTAATGGAGAACGGAAGAGCCACCATGAACTTCAACAAAGGTTTATGTGGAAAAAGGGACATGGAAAAGAAAACTTAAGAAGGAAGGAAACCCCAAAGAATAAAGACAGCACTTAATAGATAAGAGTATTTTCTGCCATTACTTATCACAACATGGACAAATCTGTATGTTCCAAAATGATTTCCTTCCTCTTGAAAGCACTAGTGAACATCTGACTGAGACTACCAGTGTGATATGTGAGTAATATCCTTGGCAGGAGGAAGAGCAGTGCTTAGGCTTTATCAAGATTAGGGATTTCTACAGCAGCAAGACTGTTCTTTTTTACTGTTCACATTGTTATCAGCCAAATGTTACATCAACTAAACTAAATTCTCAAATTTCTATTGTTGTTGTTCAAGGGGCAATAGTCCCTTTCTACTTGAGAAGATCAAAACAACAGCTTTAATCAGGAAATTCCTTTTTCAGGGGGACAGTATGTACTGTGCTATGACATCACTTCATTAATTGGCTATACACACTAAACATGGGTACGAGGACTCTCAATAGAATGGCTGCGGAAGTTACTCTAAATCTCTTGCTACCCAGCTGGATGTTCATCTGTCATTTTACAATGTGTAGGAAACATTTACACACACATAAGTAAATAAATAAGATGTGGCAAGGGGGTTCCCTTTTGTGAACACCCATGGTGAGAGCAGTAGCTTCTCAATGTCAGGAGGGGCTACAGGTTTCCAATCTGTGGTTTAAACTATTAGAGATGAGGAAAAATACCTTTAACTTTCAGTTTGCTGCAGATAATGCAAATTCTAATGCTTTGATATGTTGCAAGAACACAGCTCAGTTTAAAGGAATGCCAGTTCTCTTTGCCTGCCAGAAAGTACAAAGGGAAAGTTGCAGTAATGATGGGAGCAGTTCTACTGCTGCTGCTGTCAAAATGATATTTTAGAAAATCCTTTCAGGGAGCTACAAATAGCTGCACGCTCAAAGCTGACAAAAGCTGAACATTTCACGTGGCAAAGGAATAAGAGTAATAAGAAGTTTAAAATGCCCTACTTTGCCAAATGTATTGCTGAATCTGAACAGATGACTCAGAAATGCTTGAGAATGAGAAGAGCTGAGCGGCCATCTCAGACTGGAGTTTGAGAGAGAAATGTAGAATGGCATTCTTAAGTGTCCATTTATAATACAAAGTGGCCTCTGTTGTCTATTGTCTCTTTGGAGCAATGGCCATGCTCGCTAGAAGATTTTGGGAATTGTCCAGAAAAGTAAACTTTTCCAAGAACTGGCCACAGCCCTTTCTCACTCTCTGCTGTGGACGGCACTGTTGCCCAAAAGAAGGTGACATGGCATGGTTGCTTCTGACTACTCCATTCCAATCACTGCTCTTGTACCCAAGAGTAAACAAGAAAACATTGTCAAGGGCTGGACCTTCGGTGGTTAGAAATGTACTTTTGCTGTAGGATGGGTCTTTGCAACCATCCAGAGCATGAAATTTTACTTTTTCAAATGAGCTAGTTCCTTTAGTCCTTACTCCATTAACTAAATAGGTTGTTCCTGTTACCACAGTCCAGAGTTACTTGTTGCAAGCAAATAATTGCTACTGATATAATTGTGCCATTGGAAAATAAAAGAAAAATATTTTCTGGCTCCCAAAAGTGACTAACTCAGATATTACACTTAGATATTACACCTATAGGATGGAACAGAGACAGTTCTTCCATCCTGTCTTTCTGTAGAGGAACTGCAGGTTCTTTACCTTATACTTGTCAATCTGTATCTAGCTAGAGTTCTGTAGAGTTTACCACTTTGGTCATCTGAGCTCCCAGAGTTGCAAACAATAGTATCCTCTAGCAGGCAGATCAATATCAGTATTCCCCTTTAATGACATCTTAAGCTTTGAACTTTCAAGAAATGTATATTAATAGAATAAACATGCAGTTTTATCATTATCTTACATTTATTAATGAAAACAATTAGCTTATGCAATTATTAACTCCTTGTGAAGGTTCATCATATTACCTGGATATTTCCAGTCTAGAATATAAAGGCATAACTGTGTTAGCCTGGATCAGTAGGAAAGAGATCATGTAGCATCTTTTAGACCAGTGGTTCTCAACCTGTGGGTCCCCAGATGTTTGTGGACTTCAGCTCCCAGAAGCCCCAGCCACTATGGTCAATGCTCAGGGCTTCTGGGAGCTGAAGTCTAGAAACATCTGGGGACCCACAGGTTGAGAACCACTGTTTTAGACTAACAGAGAGAAAGAAGTTGCTAAAAAGAGCTTTCATAGACTATGTCATCAGATGCATAGAATGAAGTGCTTGGGAACAGGCATTCATACCTATAAACAACAGATTGTGTTTGTGAATAGCAACTGAATTTCAAACCTTGTGAGTATGGTGATGAGGTGACCAGTTCTGTTTTAACAGTGATTGCTGGGGAACAAAAGTGGGAGGAAAGATATTGTCTAAAGCCAATGTGAGTACATAGCCATATGAACTTGGCGCTGGCTGGGAACCAGAAAGGAGATATGATAAAATGGGCAAGAGATTCCTCATGAGGCTGGGTGTTAACTAGTGTTAATCTAAATAACCAGTGTTATGGGGTAGTGTGCCACAAAAACCACCAGAATATTCAGCCTAGTTCTCTACTCAGACTTCCTACAACTCTTACAAAGTACTTCCTCCTTGTTACTATTTTCTGCTCAGCTGTGGGACTTCATAAATTCTCTCCTGATGAATTTAGCTGTGCTAGATCTCACTGTATCACTTTATCCTTGCCTTGTTTTGTTTTGGCTCATTCTGTGCTCATTGCTTCAGAAAAAGATTTCAGCCTTGCACATTTTAATCTTTTAAACAGACATGTACTTTTCCATTTCTAAAACACAGGGCCCAAAATGCAAAATTACTAGCAAATCATAACATGCTTCTCTTGACAAGGTTCTTAGTTCTCTTGCCTAAAATGAAGATTCTGTGTGGTGCTACTTTGCCAAACTGCAGGGCATTTTCCTAAATACCACTTCCAGTTCTTAAATATCTCTCCTGTACTTCCAGCCTACTCACAGTTGTATCTTTCATCTCATGTTTATCCTGAACTGCTGACTAGCTCTGACTTTCCTGGCTTGCTCACACCATGAGCCACAATCCATTTAGATTGCCAGCTGCTCTTCTGCTCTGTGGCATAATCTTTTTGTCATGTCAACAGATTAAGAATGCTAGCTCCAAGCTTTTCTGGTCACCAGGCTTTAAAACCCTTCCACAAACAACTATGATGTTGTAGGGTGATGGTATTTTCTTTTGCAAAAGGCAAAGTTGGACTGGCAGTTGATTGTCTGCTACTTAGAAACAGAGCTTGGAAAGGTTTCTTTTGGTTAAACCCCCACCCCAATCTCCAACACAGGTCCTCTGGCTGCAAGACCTTGTCAGTGGTAGTTCACAAAAATGTAACTTTCCTGATCTTTTAGATTTTTTTAAAAAAAGATACATTCAGAGAGGAAGGATAGCTAATAGCTATGAAAGCTACATGGAACCTGCATCTGGATAACTTTACTTGTAATCTCAGAGGTATTTAATTGACTACTGCTCTGAACAGAAGGCATTGCTAGGAACTCTGTTCCAGCAAACCAAAACTTGCAAATCTGCCTTGGCTGGCTGGTGATTCAGGGAGCTGTAGTCCAAAAAGTGACTTTCCCAGGCTCTGTTTCAAAGCATACTTTAAAGCTACAGACAGCCCTCGTGCTAGGTAAAAGGACAAGTGCAGCTGAGAGTGTAGATTGGTCCAAGAAACGTCTTTCCCTCTGCTCTGCTTTCTTCTTCTGTCATTTGGCTCACTCAGGTGATGCTGTGATTCATGCACTCTCTCCTCTCCATAACACAGACCTGGGTGGGCAAAATGCATTTTCAAATGTCTCACCGCTGGTTAGGGCTGATGGCAGTGGCGGTCGGGTGACATCTGAAGGGTTACAATTTGCCCATCCCCACCACACACCATGTCTTCCAAGCACAGCTGTGTGATTTCTTTGGGACTTCCTCTGAATCAGAGCTTGTCAACCAGCTCTAACAATGCTGTCTGAAAGCACGCTGGTGGGAGGTCCAATATATGTTTGTCATGCACATGGGTACATTCACTCAAAGGAATGGGCAAGTTATTTTCATTTTTAAAATAAAAGTAAAATTAACTTGCTGTGGGGTAAGACTTATGAATAAACAGTGTTGAGAGCTTCAAAGGAAATTATTAATTTAAATTTTGCAGAGTCAGTAATTAACATTATGAATAATAATTTACTATCAGTAATAGTCTCTGCCAGTTTCGTAATACCTTATCTGTATTACATCTTAGAAACCTTTGTATAAGGAGCTAAAAATACTTCTTTAAATTTAGCAAAAACTATTGCGTTTGTTGCATATTTATGTCTCATAATTTAGAAGCAATCATCAATACATTAACATCCCAACCTGAAACTGGTACACTCAGTATCTTAAAAAAAAAACAATCATCATTCCAGAAAGAAAACTGAAACACCAATCTTACACCCTTTTTCCTGAGAGAACCTTAACAAACACCTAGAACTACACCCAATTATTTGAGACAAACAATGCTTATATGTGTATCACTGGTGTATATTTTTTGTTCATTTTAATAACTTGGCGTTTCATTTCTCCCACGTCTTTTATTACAATCTACTATTGATGGTTTTCAAAAAAATCTTTAGAATAGCACTGTATCAGTTCCTATATTCCCACTTGAAAAAGTGGTACCATGGCTTGTTTAAATTAATTCAGAATCTGGATGAAATCTGAGTGGTGCTTTCCTGCACTGCAAGTATAGTAAAATATATAGAGCAGTTTCATACATATGAAATTGAATTTTTATTTTTAAAAATATAGACTTTGCATATAATTTTAAAAAGTTACATTCTGAAACAGGTGAGGCTAAATCCAACATAAGTCCAAGCTGGAGTAGACACAACTGAAACAAATGGGATTTATTACTCACAACCAAAGTTAAATCACACTTATTTCTGTTGGGTCTCCTCTAGGTGGAACTATCACTGGAATTTGCCCTAGGTCTATAAATTATATTTCCTAAATTATTTGTTGTCTGTTGTTGTGTGCCTTCAAGTTGTTTCCAACTTATGGCAACCTAAGGTGAACTTATCATAGGGCTTTCTTGGCAAGATTTACTCAGGGGAGTTACCTTTGTCTTCCTGAGGCTGAAAGAGTGTGACTTACTCAAGGTAATCCGTGGGCTTCCATGGCCAAGTGGGGATTTCAACCCTGATCTCCAGAGCTCAATATTCAAGCTATTACCATGCTGGCTCTCTCCCTAAATTATTGCTGAAATTGCTGAAAAATATTTCCCTTTATACACCCTTTTACGCTTGCAATGTTCCAAGTTATAAAAACAAAGTTTGCAAAATTAATAAACAACTAAGAAAAGCAGAACAGAAGACAGAACAAGAGGAAAAGCTAAAAAAAGAAAATTGAAATCAGAAAGTAAATAGTTTCCTAGTTGTCTGATTGCTTAGTTTTACATTCTGCTTATATAACCAGAGTGAACAAATTCCATTGTAAGTTTTTTTTAAAAAATTCTGTTATATTACTGATATTAAATAGCACAACAGTCAACTCCCCTTTTCTCTCCCTTTTTCCTTCCAAACCCCTTATCTTAGATAGTAAACCTAAATCTGTATCAGTGTCAATCTCAACAGGTATAAAACATATTAAAAGTACCGGCTGATGGGGTTATATACAGTTCATAACATTCAAAATGCATTTTTCCAAAAATATACTGAAGCATACTGTGGTTTAAGCCTAGAATTTACACAAGTAATATAAGTAATCAAAACAGTCCAAATTTCTTCAAACATATCCTTTGATTTCTCCTCTTGCTAATCTAACTTTGTAGGTTAGCTTTTCTGATAATGATATAGATCACACTCTAGCTATTTTTATATAGAAAGACCTTCTAACATGTTCCGGATTTTTACTATTTCTAATCTTACAGCAGACAGAATTGCTATGAGTTCTTCATTAGGCAATCTTCATTTTCATTTGCAAACGATTAAGAATTCAGCTCCTCTGTAGTATATTTGTTTGCCCTAGCACTTCACTTAATATTTAATATTTCCTGCAGAAATTTGCCATTGGGGCAGATTAGTCACATACATTGCCAGTGTTACTCTAGTTTCTAGTCCGGGCCTGTGGTCTATTAACTATAACTTAATATCAAGAAATTGGCCATCACAAACCGTTCCTCTCCACGTGTTTGCGAGGCCCCCGGACAAGCACGCACACAGGCACGGCCGATATATCTGAACAATCCAGGCAGGCCAGTAATTTGCTGGAATGCAGCTTCAGGAGACCTCCAGGCAAGTACACTTTGAAAACACATTATGTATGCATGCAGTGTACAAAAGATCCCCTGCCCCGAGCAGGCAGCTTGACGAGCCAAATATCCAACTGTCAAGCACTCCACGTTTGCATACTGTCTGTGCTATTGACAACTCTGTCATAATTCAATCATACTGACCTTTTGGAGGCTTTGTCTCCAGCCCGAAACCCATTATTTTCCCCGGGAACGGACTAGCCTACAAGCACATTTTCCCCTAAAAGAACCCCTGATTTTGAGCGCTTCTTTGGATCGCTCCTGGCTTCCATCCCGCCTTGCTGCCACTCCTTTTGCCGAGCCTTCCCCTCAGCTTCCACGTGCTGAGAATCTCCACTCCAACAGACTTTTCTAATGACTACCCGGGCTACAGGATCAGGTGTAGTATTTCCCCTGAAAAATCCCTCTCAAAATCCTCTATCGAAACTCCTGCCTTCATCTTCTTAGGTCTGTGTGAGGGCTTGCATACGTGCGTGATGACTGTCTTTTTAATAAAGAAAACAATTATTATTTACTTTAGCTTGATTATTGACTCAGCCTGACCCCATAAACATTGGGTCCAAGATCTCGCTAGACTGCCCTGCCTCTTGCATTGCTACAGCTTGTGCTCTTGCTAATTCCCATTCCCCATTATTTGGAGCACATTGAGGTGTCCCTCATGGGACCCCAGAAATCAGGGTAACACCAGCCTCCTATTTTTGCTGCCTGTGAAAAGTTATTTTCTTTTTGAAGGGAGCAATAGCTTACCCTGATTCATACCTCTCCTGATCATGCTTCTTAAGATAATGGCATAGACATATTTTACCTTCAAACCAATTCATGGCCATTTGGTATCACTCATTTTAGTGTATCTTCTCACAGGATGGTACTTAAGTTCTATGTTGTTTATCTCCTCAGAAGACAAAAAATATAGCATCTAAATATGGAATCATACTTTCTACATTTGGACAGGAAGTACATATTCTCCAAGTGAAAATATGACCAGCAATGGCCCGTGAGGCACCTTTCAACTCTATGATTCTGTTGCAAGCACACTTTAAGATAACTGTTCTTGTTAACTGCCGTCAAGTCAAACTTCAGCTCACGGCAACCCTGAAAATGAGACCCCTCCAGATCTATCTTTCCTCAACAGCCCTGCTTAGGTCTTGCAGGCTCAGGACGTGGGCTTCCATAACTGAGTCTACCCATTTGTAATATGGTCTTCCTCTTTTCCTACTGCCCTCTACCTTACTGAGTATTACGGTCTTTTCCAGTGAGTCATGTCTCCTCATAGTAAGTCCAAAGTCCAACGGTCTCAGTTTGGTCATCTGGGCTTCTAGGGAGGGTTCTGGCTTGATTCGTTCTACGACCCATTTATCAGTCTTTTTAGCAGCCCAGGGTATCTGTAGAACTCTTTTCTAGCACTACATTTCGAATGAGTTATCTTCCTACCAGACTTCTTCACTGTCTAACTTTCACAACCATATGCACATACTGGAAATACAACGGCATAGACAATCCTAACTTGCATTTTCAGTGATATATCTTGACAATTCAGGATCTTGTCTAGTTCCTTCATAGCTGTCCTTCCAAGTCCTAGTCTTCTTCTGATTTCTTGACTTCAGTCTCCATTCTGATTAATGACTGAGCTGAGGTATGGAAAATCTTGAAGTATTTCAGTGTCTTGATTTCTGCTTTAAAGTTAGGTAAATCATCTGAGGTCATTATTTGTGTTTTCTTAATGTTCAACCTGCATTTGCAGTTTCTTCCTTGAAACAGTTCCAAGTCTTTGCTATTTTCTGCTAGTAGTATGCTGTCATCTGCACATCTTTAAACTGTGGATGTTCCTTCCTCCAGTTTTCATGCCTCCATCCTCCAAGTCTAATCTTGCTTTATATATGATATGTTCAAATGAAACAGTAAGGTTGATAAACTGCAGACTTGCCTGTTCTCCTTGCTAACTCGAAACCATTCTGTTTCTGCATATTCTGTCCTGACAGTACTTTATCCCTATCACGATTACAGGTTAAACAACGGAACAAACAAATGATGTGACACCTCCACTTCTTTAAGAGCAATCCGTAGTTTTTCATGATCCACACAATCAAAAGCTTTGCCAAAATCTATAAAGCACAGGCTGATTTCCTTCTGAAACTCTTTGGTGCACTCCATTATCAAATGTAAGTTTGCAATATGATCCTTAGAGACTTTTCTTTTCTTGAACCCAGCTTGGACATCTGGCATTTCTCACTGCATAGATGGTAAAAGTCTTTGCTGTAGAATTTTGAGCATCACTTTGTTTGCATGGGAAAGTAATGCAATGGTCCAGTGGTTACTGCAATCACTGGTGTCTCCTTTCTCGGAAATTAGAATGTATATGGAGCACTTCCAATTGGTAGGCCATTGTTCTATTTTCCACATCTGTTGACAGATTTTAGATAGAATTAGAACAGATTCTGTCTTGTTGCTTGAAGCAGCTCTGCTAGTTTGCCATCTGGTCCTGGTGATTTATTTCTCCCAAGTGCTCCAAGTACAGCTTCCATTTCACTTTCTAAAATTGTAGTTTCATCTTCAAATCATTCTTCCCTGAATGAATCTGCCATCCTTCCATCTCTCTCATGCAGTTCTTTAGTGTATTCTCTCCATCAGCTTTTTGTTTGTACTTGGCCATGTAATGTGTTCTCTGCTGGTCATATAGCATCCCCACTCTTGGTATAATTTTCCCTTTGATTTCTCAGATCTTGTGCAAGAGCTCTTTTGTTCTTAATTTTTTGTTGTCATCTTCTATTTCTTTGCTTACTATTGCTTATATTATTGTTCCTTCACAGAAGTCACTGAACAGTTGCATTCAGGGTTCTGACCCTATTTGTCATCTTTTGCTTCTTGTCTGCCCTTGATTGCTTGAAGTTTCATCTGTCATCCATGGAGACTTCTCGTTCTTTTGGGCTGTAGTGAATATATTTTTATATTCCTTTCAGACAATGTCCCTGGCTTCAATCCAGAGCTCCTCGTCATTTGAGCTTAATAATGCAAAGGTATTTTTACATTATTTTTAAATTCTACTGGGATGTTCTTCAGGTTATATATTTTGGCATAAAGGTTAGTTTGCTGTTCTTCTCTAAATTTATTCTAGTTTTTGACATCAGCAGTTCATGGTCTGTGCCACAATCTACTCCTGGTCTTGTTTTTGCAGAAAGAATGCAGCTCCTCTGTCTTCTGCTTCCAGTTATGTGTTCTATTTGATTTCTATACTGTCCATCAAGTCACATCCATGTAGACAGTTGCCTCTATGCATCATGAAGAACATGTTTGCGATAAACAAATTCCCTACAATATTTGATCCTGCTCTATTCCTACCTTGGCATACCAGTCACCTATGATTAACAAGAAGTCTTTTTTTTGTGTGTGATCAGTTTCCTCCTGGATTCCAGCATATATACCTCCTAAATGCCATACTATGCCCAAGTCAGGCCAAGAAAACAGTTGCTGATAACCCCATTTCCACAACTAACAAATTGAGCTGCTATCGCTCAGGACCTTGCCTTAAGTCTCCATTTTGTGAAGTGAGGGGGGTCACTTTCAGACAGGAGATGAGAGTGCAAATTCTCCTGTTTGGTGAAGCTGAGCTCCAGGCAAGCTCTAGAACAGATAGTAGAGCAGCAGTTTGCTACAATTTGCAAGGCTTAATTGATTCATTGGTAGAACTTCTATAGACTCTCCTGTGCCTCTGTTTATTCACAACCCTATCACACTACAAAATTATAGACCTATATTCCACTTTAACTGCCATGACAAGATCCTGTGGAATTCTGGGGCTTGTGGTTAGTAAGGCCCAGAAGCTCTCTGACTGGGAATTCTAAATGTCCCTCCTTAAACTGCAAATCCCAGGTTTCCATATCATGTTGACATGGCAGTTACAGTAGAATACAGTGCTATAACATTGTAGTGTGATAGAGGAGTTAGTTAGCTTCCTCCTTCCATTACAGTGGTTCTGGGCTCCAGGGCTCACCATCCACTCTGCTCTGCATCCACCATCTTGCTAGAAGCAAATGGGCCATATTAAATGTTCCTTCTCCTATTCCCCTAAGTAAGTAAATAGGTGAGAAGGAACAATCCTCTCACTTCACCTTGATCTGGGAACAGGCCAGATGTTGTCTGAGATTTCTGTCATTTCCAAAAGAAGAAAAGAAAATACATTCTGTATCCACAGGTGTTTCAATGGCAAGTGTATTTGAATGTTGCTGGTTCTTAGTGCATAACATTTAATGACATCACCAAAGATGCTCCTAGATTTCAGGTTTTGGCTCACAAATCTCAGGGCCTGGGTTGGTCCTGAACTGGCAACCCTAGTGACAAATGTACAGCATTTCCCAAGATGATATCCCTGAATTTGAAAACCATATAGATTTATCAGTCAAAGACACAGCGGCATCAAAACAATTGGGCCTGTAAAATACAAAATGCTACAAAAGCTTGCTACACAACTCTAGAATCACAGACAGAGCTCATCTCTGTTGTTGTTATGTGCCTTCAAGTAGTTTCCAACTTATGGAAACCCTATTATGGAGTTTTCTTAGCAACATTTGTCCAGAGAGGCTTTGCTTTTGCCTTTGCCTTCTTCTGAGGCTGAGAAAGTGGTGCCTTGCCCAAGGTCACCCAGTGGGTTTTCAGGGCTGAGTGGAGATGTGAATGCTGACCTCCAGAACCTAGTCCAACCCTCAACCAGTACATCACACTGGCTCCTGACCCATCCCTAGAGCTCCATCTCTCTCCATTCCCTGGACATAAGTATTAATCAGTCTTCCTTTGCTCCAGCACCTTCACACAGACAAGATGGGGAGCCTGTGAGTCTCCACAACTTCAAGATTTAATGCCACTAATGTGGCACCACATTAGGAAAGATAGCTAACACTCCAGAGGACAGGATTGGAGTTCAAAATGATCTTAATAGAGAGCTGGGCCAAAAATAACAAAATGAGTTTCAACAGGGAGAAATGTAAAATATTACACTTGTGGGGGGGGGGATGAAATGCGCAGATATAAGATGGGTGACACCTGGCTTGGCCACAGTACATGTAAAAAGGATCTACGAATCTTAATAGACCGCAAGCTGAATGTGAGTCAGCAGTGTGATGCAGCAACTAAAAAGGCCAATGTGATTTAGAGTGTTGAGGTCAAGGGAAGGGACAGTACCACTCTGTTCTCCTTTGGCCAGACTCCATTTGGAATACTGTGTCCAAGCCGGAAGGGAAGAGAAGGTTAAGAGGTGACGTGTAGCTATGTTTACATATTTGAAGGAATGTGATGTGGAGGATGGAGCAAGCCTATTTTCTGTTGCTGCAGGGACTAGGATAGGAAGCAATAGCGTCAAACTTCAGGAAAAGAGATTCCGCCTGAACACTAGGAAGAACTTCCTGGCAATAAGAGCAGTTTGACAGCAGAACGCACTACCTTGGGGAGTGGTGGAGTCGCCTCTGGAAATTTTTAAACAGAAGTGGATGGCCATTGTCAGGAATACTTCGATGGTGTATTCCTGCATAGCAGGGGGTTGGACTGATGGCGCTTGTGATCTCTTCCAACTCTGTGCTTTCCCAGCCAGCGAAATGTTAAAAGGGGGAGCTGCAGTAGACACAAGGCGTAAATATCTTACATACATCAGATCCCTTCTGATCTTGGAAGCTAAGCAGGGTCAGCCCTGTTAGTACTCGGATGGGAGACCGCCACGGAATACCAGGCGCCGCAGACCGTATTTCCAAAAAAGGAACCTGCAAAACCACCTCTGAATATTCCTTGCCTCAGAACACTCTATAAATTAATGGAGTCCCCGTAAGTCCAAACAGACCAATAGGGTGCCGACTCTCCGGAGGGCCAAGCAGGAGCGGAACACAACACACAACAACACACCGCATCGGCGCCCCAAACCAGGCTCGCGGGAGCACCCCACCCCCGGCACGCCGGACGAAGCGGATAAACAGCCCCCCGCCTCCGCCCCGTTCCGCCTTCTCCCACTGGGTCGGGCAGCTCTGCCCGCCTATCAGAATTCCCCTGCCAACCAATGGGAGAGCTCTACTGCGAAGCCTCCGCCCAAACCGCGAAGCGTCGCGTCCCTTCTTCCGTCCCCTTCCGGCCAACTCCCACGTGCCGGCCGGGGTTTCCGGCGAGGATTTGGGCGCGGGAGGCCGCCGGTAGGGGAGATCGCGAGCGCCTCCTCTTGCTGGCCCCCCCGCCCAGCCCTACGCCCGCCCATTTCCTCTTGGGCTCCGTTACCTTGGAATCCGCTGTAAATATCTCGCGGCGCGGCGGCCGCCGGAGCAGCGAAACTGGGGCCCGTTTAAACGGAGCCCCAGCAACCGCCCGGCGCGAGGGATGGAGGGCGGAGGTGGCAGGTAAGCTCGGGGGCGGGGAGCAGAAACGCCCACGGGGGCGAGGAGTGAGGGGGGCCGTTGCCTGTGATCTTCTCTGGAGGCGAGGGGAGTCGGCGGTCGATCGAGCCAGACGTCCTGTCGCTGCTGCTGCTGCTGCTACTATCCGTGTTTCCATAAAGCTCTTCTTCCAGCCCCTTCCTGGGTTTGTGATTATGGGCATTTCTGCATTACATTGTTATAATGTTATTATTCCGCTTTCAACCTCCTGTGGAATCCTGGGGTTTGCAGTTGAGGGAGGGGCATTTGGAATTCTCAGCCAGAGAGCTCTTTGGCCTCAGTGAACTACATACCCCAGAATTCCACAGGATGTTGAAAGTGGAATAAGAGAACTATAACGGTGTAGTGTGGAAAGGCCCTAATATGTTGGTTATAGTGGGAATCATGGAGTACAGTCAACAAATTTTTTTTTAGCATTCTCAGTCCTAGATTTTGTTTTCCCCAAAGCCCATACCATAATACATTTGGTAGTGTTTATGATAACTTGGAAACAAGGCTGTTGCCATTTTTTTTAATTTTTTATTTATTACGCACAGAGTAAAGAATCACGTGGCATCTTATTTATTTATTTATTTATTTCATTGCATCACGTCACATTTACAGCCTACCTTTTCTTCAGTAAGGTCAAAGCAGCATACACGGCTCTTCTCCCCACTTATTGTCACAACAGGCCTGTGAGGTAGGTGGGGCAACCAAAATGTGTCTGACCCAAGGTCACCGGTGAGTTTCATAGCGAAATGGAGATTTCCGTGTGGATCTTCCAAGTCTTAGTCCAGCACTTGCACCACTACACTGCACTGGCTCTCTCTTAAGCCTTAGGGCCAGACACATCTATTGTAGCGTGATTTTTCGTGGGCCAGAACCCTCTTAATCAGATGTGAGTTGAAGATAAATGGAGGGGGGGTATTAAATATCTGAAAATGTCTGATAATATCAGTAGCTGTTAATCTCCACCAAAGTGAGCAAAGCTTTGTTGTTATGTGACCTCGAGTCAACTCTGACTTACAGAGACTCCTGGCCTTTCCACACTACACTGTTATAGTGCTATCGTTCCACTCTCAACATCCTATGGAATCCTAGGATTTGCAGTTTAGGGAGGGGCATTTAGAATTCTCAGCTAAAGACCTCTGGCTACAGTAAACTACAAATCCCAGAATTCCACAGGATGTTGAAAGTGGTATAATAGCACTATAGCAGTGTAGCGCTGAAAGGCCTTCCATCATAGGGCTTTCTTGGCAAGAGGTTTGCCACTGCTTTCCTCTAAGACTGAGAGACTGTGATTTGGCCAAGATCACCCCAGGATTTCCATTGGTGAACAAGGAATTGAACTTTGGTTTCTTGGAATCCTGATCCAACGCTCAAAACACACCACCACAGCTACATTGTAAGTTTTTCTTAATATTACTATATTCTTTTCATCTGTGTTCATCTTGGATATACTTCAGCTTACCATAGAAATGCCACAAATTGTATCTCACAGATTTCATTACTTCTTTATGTTTGCCAGATACACTGTTTTTGTAACCCTTGCTTGTGTGTATGCATAGCACGTGAAGATAACATTTGATTTTTAATGTCACAGTTTTGTTTCTTGTGACTCTTGATTTATTGGGATAATGAATTGCAAATACATGTGGCTGACAAAAATAAAGAGAATTTGAATTTTGAAATACTAATAAAATCTCTATAGTGCTTATTCTCTAGTAAATATATTTTTGATTTACAGCTCAAATCTGGTTTTTTTGGCTGTCTCAAGAGGCTTGGCCATTTTTGTTATGCTGTGAAGGGTTGTGTGTACCGCTTGAAAAGCAACTATAACAACAAAATGCTTTCTGAAGATAAGGTTTCTGTGGACTTTTTGGTGTTCTCATTCTCTATTTTTCCTGGCACTTAACTGTGAAATTAGTAGATGAGAAAGTTCTTTTGTCACTTTTCTTCATGTAGAAGTTAGGTAAAAAGATACTCTTCATGGCCCAGTGTTTACTTTCATTCTCACTGGGTGTACAGATGGATTAAGGAGCTTCCTAGCATCACTGTTTAAAACACAATATGCAGTTATTCTATCTTTCCATCTCTAACTTTTTTCTATCTATTTATTTATTTCATTTGTGTATCACTTTTCTCCTAGAATGGAATCCAGGGTGGCTTCCAGAAGGAGAAAAAAGAATGAAAAATTATTAAAATCCTGACATAAAACAATATAAAATCATTTTAAAAACACATAAAATTTTTAAAAAGAGCAGTTAAGCATCCCAGTGAGAAGCTGTTTATAGATTAAAGGCCATCTTAAACAAAAAAAGGTTTTGACCTGGCTTTTGAAAGGAAAGCCGGGATTCCTATGAAAGTGAGTTTCAGAGGGTGCAAGTAGCCACTGAGAAAGCTATCTCCTGTGTCCCCTCACAGAGCATGCATGCGATGGCAAAACAAAAAAAATAGAAAAAGAAAGATGAAACAGGAAGATTGCATATATTTTCTGCCATTTGTCAAAATCTCCGGAAGAGACAGGGCTATTTCACAATAAAAGTCTTCTCTAGAAGCACCTTAGGTATATTCAGGGCCCTTGCACACTGCACAGTTATAGTACTGTATTAAATTTTAATTACGCTGACTGCATCCTATGGAATTCTGATACTTTGGGAAGGCAATAAAGCCCTGTGGCTGAGAATTCTGACTACCGCCACCTAAAGTGCAGTTCCCAAGATTCCATGGGATGTTGCCATGGCAGTTAAAGTGGAATCATAGCACTATAGGTGTGTAGTTTGAGAGGGCTCTAAGTTGAATATTCCAACACACTTAGCAACTATATAGAGGTGTGTTTTTTTTAGGAATGGGTCAACCGAATCCTCGAATCCTGGGCAAGGATTCGAGATTCACAAATCCAAATCCCTGTGCCAAGATAGGCAAGCCGAATATTTCGAATCCACCAACCAAATAGTTTGTTGGAGACCAAGACACCTGAAAACCTGGGAGACCAAGATGCCTGAAAATTTGGGAGACTAAACACACAAGTGGAGATAGTAAGTAGGTGAATTTTTCCCTTGGAAAGATAATGATCTTTGCTAACAATTTCAGAAATTACATCTGGGGTTGTATTCTAAGATATTTAGATTGGACATTTAATATTTAAGTTCAGCACTTGACTAGAATGTACAGGGTTGAGGTTTCAAGGACAGCTGAAAGATTCCTTTGCATAGCTCTCTTGCAAAGCTCTTTCAGACACACTTCTGGGGTTTATAGTTTTACCAGGTGTCACAGCCTTCTCTGCCAAAGTGTGCTAGTGTATCATCAAACTGAAAACCCCAGGATACCATAAGGAGCAATGCAAAGAAAATCCAGTTTTGACCTGGATTATCTCTGTACTGTAGTATGTGGCCCTGTTTACACAGGCAAGAAAATGTGGGATTAATAATCCACATTTTCCTGCTTGTGTAGAAAGGGCCTTCATGTCATTTTCAATCTGGGGAGATCCTGAGGCAAAACTAGGATAATTGTCCTGGCCAGATTTCTTCAGAGGGAGGTTTGCCTTTGCCTAGGCTTCTGCTGAGGCTATCTTGCCCAAGATTATCTTTCTTTCCCTTGCTTTTTAAACCCTTTTTTAAAAAAGGATTCAAAAGATTCAAGATTTGTGGATTCCCAGAACCTTCTAGGGATTCGGATTCGGAAAATTCTGGATTCGTCTCATCTCTAGCTTTTTTCTCAATTCCTGTTTTATTTGAGAACTACTTTATTAGTTAACACTAGATTTTTATATTCAGAATTTTTTTGTGTTTGGCAAACAGATACTTTTCCATCGAAAGGCTCATACTTTGATACCTAGGCTGTTACCCTAAACACACTTCTTAAGGAGAAAGTTCCACTAAACACAGTGGGGCCTACCTCTGAGTAAATGTGGGATTTCACTGTGAATGTGTGAGCATTTTGACACTGTTTCATTTTCTGAATGAAATGGATTGGCATGGTTGTCAACTGATGCCACACCTTGTAAATTTTAATAGAATAACATTTTTCCTATAACACGTTTACTCTTCAAGCACTGACAAGCATATGCACCCTATATATGTAGCAGTTTGTGGTATTCTGAGACATCTTGCATGGAGTTGGGGAACTGAAAAGGCACCAAAAAGGGATAAGAACAATTAGTATTATAGTTCATAGTACCTCTTCAAAAGAGAAGAATCGCTTGGCTCAATTCCGAACTGTTTTGTTTGACATTCTTCTTATATACTAAGGTTAAAAAAAATGAACTTTGCCTTCTTTTTGTTTTTCATCACATCACCTTCATAGGCCTTCTGAGGTAAATTTAGGTAATTACTGTATCGATAGGGTGTAGTCTATTTATTCTGTTTATTCAGACCACAAGGTGCCTAATGGGTTTTAAGCCTGAAATGTGACTCGAAGCAACATACTTAAAAAAAATCTTTTATTAAGGTTGAAATCTTGAACATACTTGAATATAGTATAGGATTGCTCTTTAACAAGGGTGGGCAAAGTGTAGACCACAAGTTCATGCAGCAGGTCTTGACACTTTCCAAGCCCCTCCTTTAATGTTTTGTGCCACTTTTGATATTTTTCTCCCCAAAACCAGCCACATATGCGGTGGTCTACTTCGTCTAGTCTGGGACAGGGGGGACCCTCAAAAATCCACTTTAAAAAGCAAAAATCATCCAAACTGGCAGCTAGAAGTGACAGTTTGTCTCTTCCAGCTCCCTCAAAAGTGATGGCACAGCCTGCCAGGGGGACTGTGTTACCATTTAATTATTCTTTTTGTAGTCCTAGATATGTGTGTGTGTGTATATATAAAATTGGGATGACATATTAACAGAAACAAGCTATTCACTATTTTTATTAACCTTTTTGTTAACCATCTCTGAGTATTTTTTTTCCCCACCATTCAGAGAGATGAAATCTTTCTGCTTTTGTCACTATCATTCATGTGCCTCTGAAATCATGTCATCATTTTACTATCACTCAGAGGTGTTTGAAATAATGCCACTATTTTAGGGCTAGATGTGGCAAAATAATTCTGCATGTTTCTACATGAACTGTTTCGAGTCCCTTGCTGTACTATCTGTACAATCCTCAGACTGTTGAGCCATGTTGAATTTTCATTGAAGTAAATTAAGTTTGCATTGGAGTATCAGTGTGAGAACTGCAGTGTTATATTTTGAATCCTAAAATAGAGTTACACTGATTTTTAACATAAAAGAGAGAAAGGGGAGGGAGAGGGGGAAAAAAGAAAGCCATCAGTACCTTTAAGCCTGATTTTTATTTTAGCATGAGCTTTTGTTACTAGCAGTCCACTTCTTCCGACGCAATAGAGAATGATCTTAAAACCTTAGATTATTAAGGATATTTCTATCATTGGCAGAGTGGGATAGAATGTAATAGGGCTCAGAAATTTTTTTAGGTGGATCTTTCTTTTAAACTGCTGTGGTTGAGATATTAGACTTAGACTGTTGTCATCAAAAACATGTGTGTGATGTTAAATGATCCTTAATTGCCTTTTCATTAGTGTGATAGTACTCATTAACATGAAAATTGATTTGTTGCTTCTGACTAACTTCTGGTTTATTAGCTTCTGTATAAAACTTGTTGCTGAAGCAGCTATTAGATTGAGGACATTTGTTATATCAGTAATAGCCTTGCTTATGGACCTTGTTTATGGACCTTATGATAGACATCATGCTTATGACAGTTACAACCTGCTCTGGTCATAGAGACAATGAACAGCAGAGATAGATAAGCAGTAACACTGAGTCAGTTATGAGTGGAAATTTAACCTTGGTGATGTATGCTTTATTCTGCTGTTGCAATCTAGAAAAAATGGTATAAATATTTGAAACCTGAGAAATAAAGTTATCCTTTTGGATCACTGCTGTTAGCAGTTAGAGTGAATGCAGTTCTGATTATCAGTGGGATCCTTTGACCAAAGAAAAATCCTTTTTGTGTTTTAATTGTTTTCTATTGTATTTTATACTTTGTATCCGTATTCTGTGTTTAAGCCTCACTTCCTACCTCATTTCAGGGTTCATCCCAGCTCCTTGTCTAAACTGTAGGTGGGTCTGGGATTTTGCACCCTCTCACGCTGTGATTCTAGGCATATTAATTATTAATTATTTCAATCCCTGAAATGAGTTGGAGTTACTTCAGGGTGAGAAAATAAAGTTGCAAGTGGTAATCTTTTGCATCTCGTGAGGCAGGTTCCTGAATGAAAGATTTGGAACATTGCATGTGCTCTGTAGATGTAAAATATGCATTGGAAAATGAAGCCCATGAGAAAAGCTAGATATATTAGCTGTATAGCACTGAAGAAAGCTTTTCTTGATTTACAGTAACTGTATTGTATTGCTGTTACTGCCATAGATTTAATTTCAGTCTGTGCCTATTACTTGCAAGTAAGTCCGTAAATGACTGGAATTTTGAACAATGCTGTTGAAAGTGCCAAGGAAATGTAGATAACCTTGAGGATTTAACTTGCGTGTGCTGAAATTAAAATGACTTCATAATTAAATGAAAGTGTGCCATGATAGTTAAAGGCAATGGACCAAGAAGTTTCTTAATTATAAAAGTCCTTATACTTGCTGAAGTAACTCAAATTTCAAAGCAATTCATTAGCCTCTAAAATGAACAGTGCTTCTTTAGACTGATGAAATTACTTTACAAATTGGCAGGGTACCAAACTGGGTAAAACCTGCCAGACAATATATTTGAATTTATATAGAGGAAAAAAGCATTCTTAATTTATAAATTCCAAAATGTTTTGAGAATTTAGAATGGTTCTTAAAAGACCCGTACAGTGGTTGAGCATTTGCACTAGCAGATCTGCCTTAGGATGCCACAATAATTTAACAACAGTGTATATTTTGTGGTCTGCTGCTGTTGGGGCTGGGATGTTATCATCCTAGATCAGTGTTTCTCAAACTTTGGTCTTCCAGATGTTTTGGACTTCAGTTCTCAGAATTCCTGACTATTGGCCAAGTTAACTGGGGATTCTGAAAGTTGAAGTCCAAAACAGCTATAGGATGGTTTTTCTGTTAACCTTCAGGACTAGAATAGTATTTTTCCAAAATAATGCTTAATGAACTTTCTTTAAAATAACATTTGTTCTTCTAAGAAACTGTAAAGCCTTAGAAGCCACCTCTTAGGGTATATATCTTATCAATGTGGCGAACTATAAAATGTAAAAAAAAAAACCAAACATAATAAAAACGGAAGATCAATAATAAAAACAGAAGGTTATTTTAATACATCTTACCTTGAGATGCATCTTGCTGTTATAGTTACCAGCATATTTTCCTATGTTACATATATCAAGGGTAGTATAGATATGGTACATAAAAGTCATACATGGAGGACAGGAATGTGTGTGTGTGATACCAGTGTTTACCTGCTTGTAAAATGTGAAAAGGATTGACTATAGATAATTTTTTAAAATGAAATTTACCAGGGCAACCAACATAGAAGGGCATTCCTGATCATGCAGTTTTAGTTGGAAAATATGTGCAGATATTTTATAAATTAAGGCTTTTCTCAGTCACAGTTGGTCCATGGAAGTTTTGTTTTGCAGACGTTGTAAACTATATTGTTGTGCAGTACAGTCCTATGCGGTAGTAAATCCATTGAGTTCATTATCATTTCTTTCTGAATAAATGTGAATAGGATTACATACTTAATTGTTTTAATTTATGATTGATATTTAAAGTATGATAATGTGGGAAAGTGACTAACAATACAAATATAAATTAATTAAAGTATCTAGTTAAAGCTATTTCCTGGCGATTTATATAATATCCTTTAAATTGCTTTTGAACAGTCAGGTGAATTCATCATAAACATCTTCTTATATCATCTGAGGTGAGGAAGATATCTATAAATAATAAAGTGAGTGTCTTGGCAGCCATAATTTATTGGGAAATTCTGGTGGACACCTCAAAATTTGAAAGAATGTTCTTGGTTAATGTACAGAGTGCAGTGGTGAATTTTGTGGTGATATTCCAAACAGGGAGCTTTCTGGAAGGAAAAGGAGGGCAGCCATAATTCCTTAGGAAATCATGGTAAGCACCTCAATTTGGCAGTGTTTTTGGTTGTTATGCAGGTGTCAGTGGCCAGTTTCAAGTTGGTATTCCAAAACATGGGGTTTCCTACAAGCCAAAAAGGGTGAGGGCCTCATTGGGGAAAACTGAACAGATCTTTCTGGGGCACTAGCTGCTAAGATTGCTGATGCAGTAAAAACAAGGTAGGGAAGGAGGAGAAGCACTTGTTGTTACTATGATTTCTGAGGTTTAAAAGGAGGGCAGGAAAATGGAAGACGTCTACTCCTACCAGCAGGATTCCAGTGATAGAAAATGTGGATGGGAAAATAGGAGGTCCTTTAAGTCCCTTTTGGGGTATTAAGTATAGGCAGCGTGGAATAGTATTCAGCCAGAAAATAGGAGAGGGCTCACTGGATAGTACTGGGTATAGTTCAGCCAGTATGATAACTAAAATTAAAAATATGCTTTTCCACTGAAAAATGCTTCTTTCCATTAGTTAAATATAGTTCTCCATTCTCCCTGCACTTTACCTGTTGAGAACATTCTATTGTCTGTATTTTTTCCCTTCCATAAAAAGTGTCTAATTCCATCAAAGAGACACAGAGGATGGAATAAACGTGCCGCATATCCTGGAATAGTTCCAAGAAGTTCAATGGGATTTTAGTGAAGCCATTTGAGATTAAGAAGAACTTGGATTGTAGCCAAAATCTGTGGGAGGCTAAAAAGGTGACTCCTCCAGTTACCTCCTCGAAGGCTCAATTCATGTTTGGCATGAGATGGCACACATCCCTGGAAGTGAATGGTACGCTGGTACTTAAGGAACAGGAATGTGAACCCTATAACACTATGAGAAAATGAAGAAATATAATTTAGGGGGACCAAGGATTAACTCATATCCAGAGGAAATAAAGATGTAAGAAGTGAATTCTCCTTTCACCAAATCAGCCAAAATTGTGAAACGTATCCAGCAGTTGTGGTGCTGGCCATGAAACAAAATATGTCAAATCCCAAATCCACAGAGCAGCAATATCTTGATTCAGGCCATCTCCAAAGCATAAAACATATTATGCAAGTTTTTGAAATTCCTCTGCCTTTTTCCTCAGGCAAAGATATTAAATATCCTACAGGAGAAAAAAGTAAAGATGTTACAGTTACAGGTCTACATTCTGTCTCAGATGTTACTCTATTGTTAGTTAAAATGGTATTGAAGCATTTCAGTGCAAGCAGAGGTCATTCTCCTTGGCCATGTCAGGATAAGGGACAACGGGTAATAAAACACAGCTAATAAAAGGTGGCTATAAGTCAGAAATAACTTGAAGACACACAACAAGAACAAAATTTCAACTCTATTAGCAACAGAAAAGTAACTTTCCTTGAGATTTAACGTCCCTGTTCTGCATGAAGCTAACTATTCTTTTCTTAGGCAGAAGACACTGCATTTCTCTAGGAGGCTCCGGAAGAACCTTTATGTGCTGTATAGGTAAAACTTTCCAACTGCAGTCCAATGAAAGAGTTTTACCTTTGTTGGAGGTAGCAAACCTCAAAGAGTTAAGTCCCAGTTATTTGTCTCCCTCTTGCTTTAAGGTTCTCCTGTTGCTGCTAAATTGGGTATCTACAAATCCACAGCGCAGCAATATCTTTATTTAGCCAGGTCCAAAGTATAAAATACATTACAAAATCCTTTAAAGCTTCTTCAAGCAAAGTGTTAAAAATCATACAGGAGAAAAATGGTGATGATGGTAGAGTCACAGGCTTACATTCTGTCTGAGGTGTAACTCTCTTGTCAGTTAAGGTAGCATCGAAGGTAGTGGAGTGCAGTTAGAGGCCTCTTTCCTTCTTGGCCATTTGAGGACTAGGGCATTGGATTTGAAGTCCAGGGTTTGAATCCCTACTCACCTCTGGAAGCCCACTGGATGACTTTGGGAAGTCACACTCTCTCAGCCTCAGAAGAAGGCAAAGATAAACCCTCTTTGAAAAAATCTTGCCAAGAAGACCCTGCAATAAGTTTGCCTTAGGTGGCTATAAGTCAGAAATGACTTGAAGAAACATAACAATGACAACAAACAAAATTTCAACTCCATTAGCAACAGAAAAGTAACTTCCTTTGAAATCCAGTGTCCCTCTTCTGTATGAAGCTATCTGTTCCTTTCTTGGGAGAGGATGTTGCATTTGTCAAAGAGTGTACTGTACTGTCAAAATCAGTTTGGGCCTTTCCATACTCCACTGTTATAGTGCTATTTTTCCACTTTCTGTGGAATTCTGTGGAATTCTGGGGTTTATAGTTTACTGAGGCCAAAGAGCTCTCTGAGAATTCTTAAGTGCCCCTCCTTAAACTACAAATCCCAGGATTTCATAGGATGTTGAAAGTAGAATAAGAGCACTATAACAGTGTAGTGTGGAAAGGCCCTTTGTTTAGAAGGCTAACTAAAATTTCAGATGAGGGCACATTTCAGATAACCTCTTAAAATTATTAAAGTTTTGTAATTTCTTTCCTTAGAAAGAAACCCAAAACCTCTGCAGCTTGAGTAGGCAGTATGATATCTTCTTTGGACAACTGCTATCAGCACCAGGTGAAATGGCTAGGATAGTCTGGCAGTTGAAATCCCAAAAACTGGGAGGGCAGCATGTTGCCTGCTCCTTCTCTGAGTTATTTCATTCAGATGAGTGCAGATGAATTTAACAAAGGGTCATAAAAATCCAGAACAGTGCATAGACTTTTTTTTCCCTTATAATAAAATTTGAGATTACCCACTGAGGTACCATAACAGTACATTCAGGGCATAAAATAACATAGGAAGCTGCTTTATATAAAGTGAAGCTTAATATAAAGTCAAGTCCTGTCGACGCTGACTGGATTGGTTCTGCTTTTAAAGCTTTCCCGTAGGAGCCTACCTGGAAAACACACTCTGACACACTGAATTTGTGTCTAACAACATTTGCTACAAGATGTGATATTTTCCATTACTTTAGAATGCTGTTAAAAAGGATTAGATGAACCCAAGTGAGGACATGTCTAGTGACAGATTTTACCCATAATAGATGTATGAACCCTGGATATTCCAAGGGAGTGGGGTCTAGGCTGGGAATGACCCATACATGGCCTTCACTTCCAAGCTCTGTCCTTTGACATTTTGGTTAAGGAAAATACTTAAGTTTCTATGCTCCTTGATCTGATCTCATAAGCAGATTTGTTGTTTTAGATTTATCATACTAAAAATATTAAAACAGTAGGTTTTCACAGTCTTAAATATTAACTCATTTGACAAGTGTCTTTGTCTGTTTTGAAATTAAAGTAAGATCCTTTTTTATAACACAATAGTTGATGATGATATAGATTAATGTGTTTTAGTTTGTTGTTGTGATTTGCCATCAGGTCAGCTTAAAGTAATGGTGACAGTATGAATTAGAGACCTCCATGAGCCACAGTCATCAGGAGCCCTGCTCAGGTCTTGCAAACTCAGGCCATGGCTACCTTTATTGAATCAATCTGTCTGTGATTTGGTCCTCTTTTCCTACTGCCTTCCACTTTAGTGGGTCATGTTGTCACATGATATATCCAAAGTACAAAAGCCTCAGCTTAATCTTTCTGCTTTCTACTGAGAATTCAGGCTTGATTTTCTCTACGACCTATTTATTTGTCATTTTGGCAGTCTGTGGTCTGCAGAACTCTCCTTCAGCACATTTTGAATGAATTGATTTTCTTTAGTCACTTTTGTATCTTCTTTTATTGAACATAACAAATGCTATACTTATTCCAGTTGAATTTGTTTTGTTTTGTTATTCCATTAATGCAGTGTGCTAGCCCCAGATATTTTTTAACATTTTTCTTTAAACATTTTCCTTTGAGAAGGCTCCACTATTAAGCACAAAAAAAATGCATGTTTGACAGCAGCTTTTAATTAATGAGCCATGGGCCCCAGAACTGCACTTCTCTGATGTACACAGGCAAGCTTATTTAACCAGAGGCTTATTTGAACATGGGATGCCTGATTTATTCAGTACCATACTCTTTTAACAATGCTTTCATAGTTTTATGGTTATAGTGGAAAACTAAGCCTTCTTTCCTCTCTGATTTCCAATAGAAAGAAACATTCTGAATGACAGCTACAGATTGCCAAAGAGAAAGCCAGCAATTCTTCTTCTGAATGTAGGTGAATGATGAAATGTTAAGCAGCCTGCACTTCTACCGGTAACTGTACAAGCCACCCCCTGAAAAAAATGAATGTTCCTTGAGGAAAAGCCTTCAACCTTATTTTTATTTACAATGGGAGAGAGAGAAAGGAGTCCAGATGCTGACCATGATAAAAAATCAGACAGCGATAAAAGCAGTAATTCATATTATTCTGATGATGATTTATCTTGTGCCTCTGATCACTCACCAGTTGTTAGCACTCGATCTGCAAACACTGGAGAAAAAAATAAAGCAGAAAGCTTGAAGAGCCTTGCACATTACCAGGGTAAGTGGTTGATAAGACATTACTAAACCTAGTATAGGAAAGTAAAGTCAATTTCACTAGCTAAAATGAACTGTGATCCATAATGTAGCCTAAAATCTAGCCATTGCTTTAAAAGAACAAAATATAATTTACTTAGGCAAGGGAATATTTCTCATTCTCATACAAGTTTTCATTGTTCATGCAAAATGCTGGAAGCCTACTCTTAATTTGGCTGTGAAGTACTATAGTTTACCACATTTAATTTGTATAGATTACAGTTTACCTGCATCGAAAGAATTGTAGCAATTGTTATTCTGTAAGGAGTACTGAATTTCCATCTACATATTGCAATGAAATAAAATACTCAGAATCACAGTACACATGGTGGAGAATATCTGTGCTTGGGTTTCCCGCTTGAAGTTGCTTCCAGCATATGTGTGATAGAGAGGAGGCAGAATTTGGCTAAAACACTAGTATTTGCCAGGAGAAGGGGAGACCCACCAGTCCCTGTATCCTCTGCTGTTTTCATGATCTTGTCTCTTCTCTCTTTTTCCCTTCCAAAAAACTATTAGCCCCACTTGTGTCTGGGGAGCAAGATGAGTCTTAGTGTGTGTTGGGGGGTTGATTAGAGAAATTGGATTAGGACAAAGGCTTCAAAATCCCTCCTGCAGTGCCTGTGACACATACAAATTTTTTACCTCCCCCTGGCTGGTTGTAAGCTTTAAAAAGGACAACTGAAAGATCCACTCAGCTTTTCTGCCTGGTTCAGTTTAGTTATTGAACCCTGCTGGAAGGCTTTCTTCCTCTGAATACCATTTTGATTATTATGAACCAGCTGCTGATAAAAGAACTTCCTTGCATTTGCAGCAAAACTAGTATATGGTGCAGTAAAGGTTAGCTGGATTTCAGTATAGTTATGTTGCTGCCCACTTTGAAATTCTGCCATAGCCATCTTGATAACTAAAGCCAGGTTAATTCAAACTCCTTGTTGAACACTCTTCAGACAGACCTGTAGAAGGTAGAGACTGAAAGTTTATAGAACTGGGTTTTTTTTTCGTACAGAAGTAGTTTGTCTAACTTCCTTTGGAAATAGGTCTAAAAAGGCATTAAATGTCTACATCCACTGCAGGATCCAAATGTTGTTCACAAAGGGAGGATAGGAGGCATTCTTGTGTGCTAGTAGAGAGAGGGCTTGATCCTGTTTAACTCAGGCATGTAGCAGTGGCATGCCAATTTTCACTTTTAACACCAGCACTGTTGTGGTTTTTTTATAGCCACCAAGCAGATTGCCTCTAAATATGCACCCAGCAAAAGAGGGATTCGCTGGGGTTTTCGTTCCCAGAGCCTCAACAGGGACTCTCCTGCCAAAGATATCAGCCTCGTTACCAAACGAGTGCTTTCTGCCAGGTTGCTGAAAATTAACGAGCTTCGTAATGAACTGACGGAACTGCATGTCAAACTTGATGAGCTGCAGAAGGAAAATAGGGCACTCAAGCGGCTTCAGTACAGACATGAGAAAGCTCTCCATAAGTTTGAAGACACAGAGAACGAAATTGCTCAACTCCTGGCCCAGCATAATGATGAGGTGAGAATACTGAGGGAGCGCTTGAGGAAATCACAAGAAAGGGAGCAAGCAACCGAGAGAAAGCTGAGGACTTCAGAGGAGGAGCTGTATAAGGTCAAAGGTAGCTTACAAAAACT
This sequence comes from Iguana delicatissima, assembly GCA_948472985.1. Classification (NCBI taxonomy): domain Eukaryota; kingdom Metazoa; phylum Chordata; class Lepidosauria; order Squamata; family Iguanidae; genus Iguana; species Iguana delicatissima. Next base: position 281,435 of record CAOKZL010000973.1, read on the forward strand.
GAGACGGCTTGCTGAAGACCGGCATCTCCCAGAACGTGATGAGCTGGCAAAGAAGTTAGCTTTAGCAGAAAACAGACTAGATGATACTGAGAAGAGAATTAAGGTAAGGAAATAACAATAATTCCCATTTTTGATACAGTTTTTAATTGTATAACACCACTATTATATGAATATTCAAGATGCTTTTGGTAAGTTAGAATGCAATGGAGAAAAAGCTTCAAAACACTGACTGTAGCAAATGCTAATTTCAAAAATAACAGGCCAGTTTAACTTAATACTGTGGTCCTCAGGATGATGCCCATGGGGACATTTCCCTTGGTGCCTGCTGGACTCACTGTCTTCATGAATTTTTTAATCTTAAAAAAAGTTTCTTCTTTAGTTTAAAGTAATATTTTGAAAGCTGGCATTTTATGTGATTTACTGATCAATTAAGCAAACAGGATGGTATTTAAATAACAAACTATTACTTGAAATAATGATTGACAAACTGAAGCACATGCCTCCAGAGCTATCTTTTTTTCCAAGAATGCCTCTAGGCTCCAGATGAGTCCCAGAAGCATTAATAGAAAATAAAAAGTGGTGAGTGACCGCCTTTGTTTTGAAGTGTATCCAGTCACCCAGATAAATACAAGTTGAGGGTTGATAGGAGGTTAGAAGGGGTGACAGGGAGTGGCTTGGGAGCTAGAGGACAGAGGGAAATATTTTGCATGCATGAGGATTGCCTGTGTACGTGTGTGTGTGCATGTTACATCACCAGTTTGCTTTTTATAAAATAGATGTTCGTTTGCGCTTCTTGAGGGCAAATAAGTGATATGGTATTGAGGCTCAGACCCTTCCTGTGCATTGCATTCAGTTTCTTGACTTACTTACCTGTTTTTGAGCCGCCTCAGATTTTCTTCTCTAAATGTCTGTTAGATTAATGTTTCTTAAGCTATCTCATGTGGGGGACTAGCATTTTTCTCCCCAGAATGCCAGGGGCTGATACCATATTTGTCCCTGTTGGCAACAAGTGTTTCTTTCTTGATAGCTCCCTATAGACTGGCAGGAAATGCCTCATGGACTGCCACTGGTCCACAGGGCACCACTTGGACTAGCACTGTGTTAAAGCAAAAAAACTGGGTCACAAAAAGTGTTTTGTGTTTTGGAAAGCAAACCCCACTTCTGCTAAGTGCTTGAACTAGCTCCTTTTCTTGTAGCTCCACCAGTTTGTCTTCTGAGAAATGAAGAAGTTATGACATGGCAGACATTTTGTGAATGGACATTCCCCCCCCCATAGCATCCATTTTGTGAGAACACCCATTATACACACTCAAAATCTGAAGTGTGCTCACAGACCTAAAAATAATGACCCCTGGCTTAGTAGTTCCTATGCATTTAGTTAATAATCATATTTCTCATTTTTTTCTTCAGTTTTGTTACAGTTCACTAAAAATATTAAATCCCTACACAGACAACATCATGTGTATTTAAGTAAGCATGAGTAATTTTTAAACTTCTTTTTAAACTAAACACAATCTTTTTTTCTATTTTTTTTTTTAATTTCTTGGTCCATTTTCCCCTTTCATATACTGTGTTTGGCACTATGACTAGAGTTGCATTCAGAAAATGAACATTCCCAGTGCCTGATAGTGGGAGAATAAAGAGCAATTTTCATTTTTTTCCCCCAAGAGAGTGGGGGATGCTGTGAAACAGCAAGAGTGGCATTGCAGAGGAATAGTGAATTGGCAAAAACAGCATCTCTGCTTCCAAGGACATCTGCTGGTTCAGAGCTGCTTCCATTCATGTACATTCTCCTTCCATGTACAAAAGGGCACCTTTATTCCAGCCCTTAATTTTTGAAAGAAAGGGGTAAACTATCCTTTGAAGTTTTGTTATTAGTCATGTTGCTGATTATTATTAAGCGGCTTTATGCTGGTTTTATAGTTACATAGCAAGTGATTTCTTTTCAGGTTTTATTATTAAGATTTCTATATGTATGATTCAGGTTGTTGAGAATAAGCTGCCTCAAATGTGCTTTTCTCATAGAAAAAGGGAAGATAAATGCCCTAATAAGTCAGGCAAACCGTATTTCCCTATGCTTTTGCTACTGTTGAGTACTCAAATAGAACAAAAGCAGTCCTGTGCACCTCCATCTCCTCACTCCAGTGAAGGGATGGAGGCAAAACTGTATTACAGTGGGAAAACAGCTAAAATAAATCCAGGGCTTCAGCCAAACTTTGGGATTGGGGAGAAGGCAGTGCTCTTCCACTCTCTAATTTAGGCTCCCTTTCCTCACCAGGACCTTGCTGACCCCATACCGTATCATCAGGAGAGTCAAACCCTGACCCTCTGGAGTAACCTTTGATCTTTTAGCTGTTTGAGACTTTAGCTCCCAGAATCCATCATCATTGGCCAGGCTGGTGGAGGTTTCTGGGAGTTAAAGTCCAGAAAGCCGGAGGATGAAAGATTGAGAATGGCTGTTCTGGAGGGCCACAACTCCTATAGCTACGTTTTTCACTTTAGAAAAGTATCTTGTATGCAGGTGTTCTTTCAATGAGTCCACTTCTTATCACATTTTGTGTTTACAAGGAAGGATATTTCTGATATATATTGAATTATAGGACTTGGAGAGGAACCTTGACCTTAGTAACAGTAGTTTCCAGAGACAATTACATTCTGAGAAAAAGAAATTGTATGAAGCGCAGGAAGAAAATAAAGTTCTTCAAGAGGAAGTCCAGCGTCTAAATCAGAAATTAAAGGTAAGAACTGCAAATGTCTGATATCCATTAACAGAAGTAAACTTAACATAAAATTAGATGTTCTTAGCAGAGTGAGTTTCTGTACAGGAATCATTCCTTTTCATTTAAAATATTCTAGCTTCTGTATAATCATCTGTTTGGATATGTAAGTGAGCGATCTAACAGCTGTCATGTAATTAATTATGTGGTACAAGCATTTTCTACAACAGAGATGGTTCACTGGTGACCCAGGAGTAGCATCATGGCTGCTTTTGTCAAGATTTTAACCTGTTACTGATGTAACAGAAACATGGAGGACTTGCATGATGGCCAAGTCTCCTTGCCTTTTTCTTCTGCTATCATTTTACAGTGCATCTGTTCCAGGGTGGGGAGCATATGCTCCTCTGGATGTGGGAGTACAGGAGTTCATTAGTATGGAATGCAGATAGATAATTCCTCAAGCTGAGAAAACTTGATAAGAAAATATAATTAAGGCTTGGCCAAATAGTCTCCCCTTCAACTTTCTTGGGGGAATGAGATGGAAATACTTTCTATAAGGAGAGTGAGTTTACCATGAAAATGAGATGGCCCATAGTTAGTTAGTTTGTTTGGAAAAGGAAAGTACTTAACTTACCTCTTTATAGTAAGCCCATCCCTGTCTGCAAGTATTTTTGTTGCTCCATCCCTGAAGACTGGATTAATCTCTCCCTGCCTGCCTCCAATTAATGATGAAAGCCCAAGCCAAATACTTTAGTCTAGAGTCCACAAAAAGAATATAGAATATTCCCATCCAGTCCTACATTAAAATATTTCCCATTCATTTGCTCAGTCAGTTTTTTCTGTGTTTTAACTTTTGAGGGAGCTCTGGAAATCAAGCCTTATAACATTTTTTTATAAAAAGCAAACATTTGTGAACCTAGTTATGAAAAAATGTATCTCAGCATTGTATAAGGCAGATAAAAATCCACAGAGAAGATTTTTGCTTAGTCTTTTGACAGATTTCTTCACATTCTCTCTACTTTTTTATTAGGAGAAAGAGAAAGAACTTGATGCGAGGAATATATATGCTAATCGAATGTTAAAACCTGCTCATACTACACCAAATAAAAAAGGTAAACATTTTCTGAAATTTTATAAGTATAACTCAGGTTTACTTTAAAGGGTGTGTATCAGTCAATAATGATCAGTGCAATCTATAGTTTTGGATTTTTACCTAACAGTTTGCCCTTTGAGTGTTTTTTTCCCCTAATTAAAACAATAATCTGAAGTTGCATATTTGAAAACTCAAGCAAGCATACACTTAGCCTGAACAAGGAAGGATGAGATTGCCTTTGGCATAGTAGTGATATCAATGGCATAGTAGTGAATGAGGTAGGCTGACATATTAAGAGGAATTCTTTTGATAGGGAACAAGAAATGCCCTTCAAAGATCTGTAATTTTCCTGTATGATTCCCAAATTTTAAATATTCCCTAAAGCAGGGGCACTTGTTTTATATGCGTGTTCAAATTATTTAGATGAAGAAAGAAGTAACATTTACTTAAATCTCTTTATTTAAGTGACATGAATATATCATTTATTACAGCTGTTAAGAAGAACAATAAAAGAGAAGTACAGATTACAAAGGGAGTGCAGACCGCTGACTACTTCTCCCCAGTAGATTTTCCTTTGCCCCCAGACTTCATTTCTGATGAAATACCAGAGGAAAAGGAAGCTGATGTACATCTCAAAATAGTAAGTTGTGTTTGTATTTTTAAATCACTATTCTCAGCATGAGGGGTATGTTTCTAAAGAATGCATGGTTTTGCTCGTTGTTTTGAGGGGTGAAGGTGGCCACAGACAAGAAGTCCAGGCTGGTATGAGCTTGTTAATAAAAGGTATTAAATAACACTATTTTGACATGCACCTTTCTGGTATAAGATTGTATTTTGGTTTGTCTAAATTATTTGGGGATAAGACTAAATTTGCTTAAAGCTGGCTAAAATTATGTCGTGAATATTGGTCCGGGGAGGAGGACAGTAATCCCACTAACAGAAAAGAGTTTGAATGCTGGGATAAGATCTAGGGCTCCCCATTGTGAGGAAATTTCCTGGAATTTCTTAGTTTTTGTTTTTTTTAACTAATCTTGGCCAGATTTGCTGGGTGTAATCAGGGTTTTGAAAATTCTGTGGCTGGGATCCAGACAAATGCACACAGAAGGAGACAGCAAGAAGTGAATTTCCTACCCATCTGTCCTCTCAGCTCCTCTCAAAAAGCATCTCCCACAGGTTGGAAAAAATCTGTGGAGTAGTGTTGGCTATGAGCTGTGGGGAGGAGAGATGAGGCAGGAGGAGGGACTTGGGCAGAGGCACAGTCCCTGAGCAGGAAGGAAAACTACTAGGATTGCCAGAGTGAAAACTGGAGAGGAGCTGTTGTACCTTGAAAAGTTGAGTAGAAGAAGGAAATTTCAGCAGGTGTTGCTTGTCATGCAGCCAGGTAACAAGCAATACTTGTTGAAATTCCAAATTCTACATAATTTTTAAAGGTTCAAGAGCCTGCCCCAATTTTCACTTAAGGCAACCCTAGAGATTGCACTGAAACCCTGTTCTAGCATGAGCCCTTATATGTACCAGGACTCCATTTAGGCCAAACTCTCTCAGCTCTGCTTTCAACAGTGATCTCAATTGGATTGAGCTGATCTAATGCTGAGGTGGATAGGAAGTTTGCTTGGATTTCAGTGCAGTTGATTGTGGTCTATTTCTCTGACCTTTTGTCAACAATTTCATCTGTGATGTTGATTTCCGCTGGTATGAGGACCAGTATGGCTATAATTTGATGCTACATTTTCAGTTAGTGAAGATTAATATAATTTCCTTGAATTGATTGTTAATAGCATACCTTTATTCAAATACATTTAAATATGATTTCATACTATATTTGACTTCCATAAGGAACAGGCAATTAAAAAAGACTGGAATGAACAAGTGGAAGATTTCCAGAAAGAACAGAACAGAGAAAGAGAAGAGAGGCTGAAAAGTGATCAAGAACTACAGGCTTTGGAAGAAAGAGCCAAGAAACTGAGAGACGGTAAGAAAACTCAGTTAATTTCACAATGTTGCTGTCAGGTGAAGCTATCTTACAGTTTTAAAGAGTCAGGAGATCACACTCACACATAATTTGCGCTAATAAATATACAGACTTTTTTCTCCAATATATTAAAATCCATGATTCTTGCAATTAATATCATTCATACTTTTTTTAATCAGATTATAAAAAGAGCTTTCAGTCCTTTTATATTTTATGTACAGCTGAAGAAAGTAAAATCTCATGTTCAAGAATCATTTTGATTATTCTCATCAGACAGTTTTCCTTTGAGACTTCCACTGTGCACTGTAAGTATAGTTTATTTATTTGCTCAGTCCAAAGACCATTGCAATCCAACAACTACAAAAAACAAAACAAAACATCCAAAATCTCTTCAAAACAGATCGCCCTCATCGCATAATTAAAACAATACCATAAAACGTTTTCATAATAAAATTGAGACACAAGGTTAAAACGTAAATTACATATTCTCATATAAAATTACATAAATTACATAATTACAATTTACAAATACCATCTCTTATTCTGCAAGACTCTGATGCTTTTTGTCTGGTATGAGCTCTAAAAAGTTTTCTCTTGCCCTAGCAGCCTTCACTGCAAATGCAGCAACCTTTCTAATCACATGTTGATTTGTTGATTGTACTAAAAAAGCAAGTTTCTCCTTTGCTGTCCAGTATTTCATTTTTCTTAGGAAAGGCACTAGATAACTTTCCCTTGTTTCTGAATATATCTGACATTCAAGTAGATAATGAGCTAAATCTTCTAACACCAGCTCACCACATATGCACAGCCTTTCTTGGACTGGGATGTTATGAAATCTACCCCATTTCATCATTGTGTCCATTTGTTCAAAACGTAAGCGTGTAAAGGCTCTGCGAGCTTCCATGGACAGTGGGAATGCCAGATATTTTTCAAATCTGTGTTCTAATTTCAGTTTAGCTAGCCATTTAGTTGATCTACAAGATGTTAGGGCAGCAATGTCTAACTGAGCATTCACATCGGACACTCTTTGTTTAACCATCTTTTTGGTATCAGGCAACCTTGGATTTAATAGCTGGTATGAAAAACCAAAGGTTAGTAACATATTTGAAAAATTCTGTAGCCAAAATGTTCCTTGCTGACAAGTCCTTTGTTCTTCTAAGCAAACCTTGGGGAGCCTATCTTCTGTTAAATTACTTATTCTGCACCAGAAATTTACCATCCTGGAATATATTAGGCCCTCAATCCTATCCATCCCAAGTTCAGATCTAACTAAATAAGACAGAGTAGATTTAGAAACCTCTAAAATCATACGCAGGAATTGGGATTGGATATTTTCAATTTTTGCAAGATTTGCAAAGCTCCAAATTTCTGCCCCAAAAATAAGTGTTGGAATTACTTTTGCTTTAAAAATATTTATAATAGGGCGTAAAGAACCTGGGTACCTGTAGTTTAATAATCTATTTAAGGACTGCAAACTGGCCATAGCTTTTATTTCACTTTTCCTTATTTGTTGCACCCAGGAGCCTGATGATGAAAAATGGATACCAAGATAGCAATAGGATTTTACTTGCTCTAATTCTTTTGAGTTGATAAACCATCTGTGTTGTTTCCTTTTTCTGCCAAAAACTACCACCTTTGACTTATCGTTATTAATGACCAAGTCATTTTCTATGCAGTATAAGTTAAGATGTCTAAGTAATCTTCTCAGACCCACTTGTGATGTTGAAAGGAGAATCATATCATCTGCATACAATAAGATGTTAATTGCTTTGTTTGAGATTTTTGGCATATGAAACTCATAATTATGAAGAGAGGTAACAATGACATTAATATAAAAGTTAAAAAGAAATGGAGCTAAAATACAGCCTTGTCGTACCCCTTTATATGTGGGGATAATATCTGTTAAAGCCAGACTGGCTCCTGTTCTGACCTTCAAAGAGGTTTCAGTATAAATAGATTTCAAAAGTGCTAAAAGTCTCTGATCTATATTTGTCTTTGACAGCTTATCCCATAAGCGATACCTGTTTATGGTATCAAAAGCTGCACTTAAATCAATAAAAGCTGCAAAAAGTTGGCTACCTTGTTTTAAATACTTTGTTATCAGATGGTGTAATATAAAACAATTGTCCAATACAGATCCCCCTTTTCTAAAGCCTGCCTGTTCTTCGGCTAAAATGGAATTTGCTTCTGCCCAATCCTCTAGTTTATGGAGAAGGTGTTTTGCATACATTTTAGCAGAAATGCTAATCAGGCTAATTGGTCGATAGTTCTTAGGATCATAACATGCATAAAACTCCTCCCTAAAGCTCCTATTCCTGGAGCTCACCCCAAAAGCTCCTTGGCAACCACTCTGGCTGCTATTTGCTCTGAAATTTCAGTGGTAATCTGTATTGTTACCAGATGATACACCTGAATTTTGGGAGTGGCTTGCCTTTGCTTTACTTGATAAAAGAGGAGGAAGCAAAAATGGGTTCAGAGGTTCTCTGTGGTTTTCAGACCTCACTTTGCCCCTCTAGAAAACAGAGGGGAACCCCACAGAAGATATGTGGCTTATGTTGTTGTTGGTTTTTAACAAACAGAATGGGAAAAAGAAGAAGCTGAGAGAAGGAGGAAGGAAAGCAATCTTGTTCTGGAGAAAGAAGAAAAGGCAAAGATGGAAACAGAAATATTTAATGTGGAAAATGGAACACAGAGTAGTGAAAGAGCAGAAGAAGAAAGACGGAAAGAGAGTCTGCTTGCTAAGATGTATGAAATTGACCGAGAGACCCAAATCAATATGAAGGTCACTTCCCAAGAACACACCACAAATCCTGCAACTATACCTTACTCCTTGGAAAAAAGTAAGAAATCGTACCAATTTTCAGAGACAACAGAGAAATTATCCAATGGCTTTCCAGAATATGACCAACACAATACTGTTAGAAAAGGAGAAAGCCAGAGACAGCAGCATACTGAAACTACATATACTGATTTGACACTTAGTAGCTATGTACCTTCCTTTTGGAAAGTGTCAGGGTGGCCAAGTGGGCATGATCAGAAAAGTGACTTCCTAGATGAACTCCCCAAGGAAAATGTAGGCCTTGATATGAAGAAAGACAGAAAGACTAATTTAATGGAGCAGCTCTTTGGAAGCAGTGCCAATACTATCACTTCACCAAAGAGAAATGATTTGGGCCCTTTCCGACAAGACAGTGATACGGACAGTGGTTTTCAGTATAAAGGCACCATGGTCAAAGCAAAAGATGATGGTGATCTTTTCTTTGGTGAAGGAAAGAGCTTTAATCCTAAAAGGCACCAACTGCAGCATGCTGCAAGTAGACCAGCAGTTAAGGCTATTGATTATTTAGAAGACGAAATTGAAGAAGTACTGTTGCAATGATTATAGTCTGTGAAACTCCAGATGTGTAAAGATTTTGTGTATTTAATATTATATCTACAGCTCAGATATTCTTTATAAGTGTGAACTGACTGACAAATGTGCAAGAGGATTAGGTGATCAAGAGTGGAGCTCTTTATCTGGTGTCCTAAGCAATTAGAAGTGGTGACAGCTACAGGTATAACAAGGTCTGCCGTCATGTTTCTCTGTCTTTATTCTGTAAGGGGAATCCTTTGGCCCTCTACTTTGGAGCCATATTTTTCTCTGCATAATTTTTCATCAGTCACTTTGATAGGAACTGGAGTCCTTCAGTGTGATCCCATCAGTGTAACTTATTTTGCCACAAAAGAAAACACCCAAAGATCCAAAGATCCTTTGCGAGGAGGGGGGTGGAGATTCTCCAGCACTGTTCTCTAAATGGTTTCTTGTGTGGCCCTCTGGAAGTTTTAGAACTGTAACTCGTATCAAACCTAGCCACCATGGAACCTGGTGAGAGATTAGGAGAGCTGCATTCCAGCAATGTTTGACGAGCCACAAATTGCTCACCCTTAGAGCAAGGCATAAAGTCTCAATCAATGACCCTTTGAGGGTGATTCCCCTCCCCTTCCCCAGCAGAGTCCCTTTCTGCCCGTAGGTGTGCAGAATTGTGTGTTGAAGCAAAAACATGACTGCAGGGGGAAAAACTGGCCTTGTCACTTTTTTCCCTTCCTTTTATCAACAGGTTGATCTAACCTTCCATAGTAAATCTAATTTCTTTCTTAGGAAAGTCAGTACAGAAGCAGCTTCAGTTGTAGTAGGCACAGATATGAACATTCCTTTCAGTAGAACAAATACAAATCCATATACAAGGTACAGAATTCTATATGTGGAAAGGGTCTTGATAATTCCATAATTGGTTATCAATACTTTATGTTGGAATGTTTGAGAAAATTGTTGAGCTGCGAAGCAAAAGAGAGGCACTCTATTTAAGGTTATGTAAGCTAATTTAGCGTTTGCTTAATCTGTGGATGAACACGCAACACAGTTCTGCCATACCAGTCCCAATCACCTAGCCCACTCTGCAGTCAGTAGGTTGTGAATTGCAGCTGGAGTGGCATCCACTTGGTGTAATAGGGCACTTCAACACATTCTTAATGCTTCTGCAAATGTTTTTGATGAATTGTACCCAGTATCTGTTACTGAAAGTGTTTACTAAAACTTTGAATTTTAAATGTAATTGCATTGGTGACTGTTAAATGTACTGGCAAACTCAGAAATATAGGAGAAAACACATTTGTTTTGTTAAATACTTCCCCCAAACTTCTCCTTTCAAAAACCCATTGTTTAAAATATAATAAATTATTGGAAATGTTACATTATACCTGTGTAAGTCTAGCAATAAGATTGGTGACTATGTGCAATTCATTGTATCACTTAGCTTTAAATGCAGTTCTGGAGAAGTGTAAAATGATTTCATATGGAATGTTTTGACTTGAAAGTATCTAGGCAGAAGAATTTGTTAGTATATGTCTGCTTGTACATCTTTGTATTTATTTCTGCTGGAGACTAAATGCTCCAGCTGTAGGTGAAGAGTTCCACATTTCCACATTGGTGCAAGTATCAAATGCCTTTGCTCTGAAGCATTTAACAGTTAAGAGTTGTATCAGAGATTTCAGAGTGAGCCATTTAACACAGGGGTAGGTAATATATGCCTTTCTGGATATTACTGGATTGCATCTCCCAGTAGCATTAGCTTGAAAAGACGTAGTGGGAGGGGGGATTATGAGAGTTACAGTCCCCAAACACCCCTGAGTAAATGGATGCTAAGTAGGATGCTGCAATGTCTGGTAGCTTCATCTACTATTGGATTAAAGCTGGATTTCATGCCCTGCTGCCACCCCCATGGTTTCAGCAACTTTGCTGCTGATCTCTTTGGCAGGGAAGGAAATTAAGCAAAACTGTTCATACAAACCAAAAACATATATATTGTTCTACAGTGGCATTTTAAGGCTGGTGGAAATTGGTGAAAACTCTTAGTTACTACAGAATAGATTCAAGAAACAGTGCAACAGTGGGGAAATGACACTTCCATTTGGATCAAGATTGTCAGGTTGTGTACCAAGTTGCCATCTTCGTGTTTTCTAGAGTATCCTGAATTGTGAGATGTCATCTTTACTTGAAACAGATTGTAGGTCTGAATCATTGAAAAGCACTCTTTAGTTTTGCCAATTTCCCAGATCACTAATTTAGTTTCCAGGGTGCTTAAAGCATTAGGAAAAGGCCCCAGTGAAGGGTTCCCTGCAACACACTGACAACACAAAAGACCACTGTGGAGGTTCAGTTTTAGTATTCTACTCTCTAACCACCAGTACATAATATGTATGGAGTTTGGTTTTTCATGACCATTTTAAAGCCTCTGGCCATAAACATTAAACTTTTGCAGACACAAACTATCTGTACCATCTTTCAAATAGGTAACTGTTAGTAACATTTAGCAAGCATCTTGCTACAGGATCCTAGCCATGAACCAAAGGTTCTTGCACTTCTCATACAAAAATAAAGAGTTAACATGTTCTCGTGTGATATAAAGCAAAGGATTTTATGATTGAGAAGAAAATAGTATTTCTTAAGAAGAATTATTTTAGGCCAATTGACTATAGTCTCTTACCACCTGTGCTGATTCAAAAATATATTTATTATGTAAATTTGTTTTTATAACTTTATATTTTCTGTAAAAGTTCTATCTGGAACAATGCTAGTTTTTTTAATCAAAATTATTTCTATTAAAATATTCTGTGATGGATTTGTCTTCAGCAAATTTGATTCAGGCAAATGTTTGTGCCTTCCTGGTTGTGTTTCACTCAGGTTTCTTACCTACTTGATCGTAAGGACTTAGAAAGGGGTTACATGATAACTTGACCTCATAGCAGTCCCATGAGATTAGGCTTAAATGCAAAACACTCTTATCTGCTAAACTGGGGCTCACTTGTACATTTCTGTCTCTGACATCTTTGATTTTGCTATTCAGGCCATGCTTGATTCTGGTAGTATGTCCTTTGCTGCAAGCATGAGATACCACCTGCACTGGGGAGGACAAATATCCGACACGCCATAGCTCTCAATAGTGTAATTCAGAATGCTGGCCTCTGATGTAGATTTTTGAGATTTTGTTTTTCTTTTTAATCACACTTATTTGGAGCAGTTGAGAGTCATTCAATGAAAAAGCTTTGAAGATACAGTTGAAATCTTCATTTGTGCCAAACCAAATGTAATAGTCTTCCATTATTTCTTTTAAAACAGCAATATGATTTGGTGTCTGTACAGAAACAATCAGCCCTTTAATATTATGGTCAGGTGATTACTGGCACGTTGCTAGGATACACACACTAGATGTGATTAACAATACATGTGGTTTGTTTAAGAGAACTATTCAGATTCGTATCGTGTCAATGTAGGTCATACGTGAACATGCACTTTGAAAGATACAAATATTCTGAGTGGGTTTTTTTAAAAAAAAACAGCCCTATTTTTATGTCTTATTTTATTCTAGTTCTTTGTAAAACAAAAACTGTTATCAGTCTGAAGTTCCCTTTCCATTAAAGTCCAAGCTGTGTGTACTGTTGGACACTCCATTAGGCTTTACCTGACGGAGGCCTTGCATCTTTCCCATCTTAATTAAGGAGAAAGCTAACATCCTTTCACTTTTGTAAAGTTCTTTACTCATTTAGTAATGTTTGCAACCTTCATGATAGTTTTACTGATCCCACAAAGACTAGGTGTGCTTATAAACAATTATAAGTTACTGGTACATTGCTGTGTGCTGTACGCCCTAACTGATTCTCCTATAAACAAAGATGGACTAACCTTTCACACTACAGAGTTACAGCAAGACGATTATACTTCCAACTGCCTTGGCTTCATCCTATGAAATCCTGAGGTTTGTAGTTTGGTCAGAGACACCAGTGCTCTTCAGCTGAGAATTCTAAATACCCGTCTCTAAACTGCAAATCCCAAGATTCTCATGGCAGTTAAAGTAGAATCATAGTTGCTATAATTATGTGGTGTGACAGAGCCCTGGGAGTGGATGTCTGATAATTTCAGAAGACAATTTTCACTAGTACCACCCGGGTCTTGCTGCAAGCTGCATTCTTTTTCAAAATGTTTTTGGATTTGTTCTGGGGTCTTGGTTGGGGGGATTATTTTTGTTTGTTTGTTTGTTTTGTTGTGTTAAAACAATGGAAGTTCACTTTTGGTTTCTTTTTTAAACAAATGGGGGGAATAAAATCACAATTTTCCACTTAATGCAAATCTGCGCACCTTGCTTCAGGAAATAATGGCTGTTTCTGAAGGCTTCCAGAAGTGTTAATTCTCCCATTCTTGACCAACATTTTTAATTTCCATGCCAGGGTGGTCTAAAGAGAGTCTGGAAACTGCAGAAACCTGGATATACCCTAAATCAGTGGTTCTCAACCTGTGAGTCCCCAGATGTTCGTGGACTTCAGCTCCCAGAAGCCCCAGCCACTATGGTCAATGCTCAGGGCTTTTGGGAGCTGAAGTCCACGAACATCTGGGGACCCACAGGTTGAGAGCCACTGCCCTAAATGAACCTCTCAGGGGAAAGCCAAGAAAAATTGCTGTGTTCTGTCATCATGATAACTAAGCCATGGACGCAAGGTCTGTAGTTCGTTCAACTGCGCCCACTTGCAGTGAGACTTAGCAGATAGTATATTCACTTCTAAAGAGTTCTGGTTCACTCTTGCATGTGATGCCACTGGACAATTACTACTTTCAACAACATTCGGGAGCTGCTGGTTCTTTAGGTGGACCTGGCTAACTTTCAGTCTTGAAGAGAGATGTCTGACTCACAAAAGTCTGATTCAGCCAAGAGGAAGCCTTTGGCCTTTGGGATTTTACTTCAGCATGAATAGGTAGAAACCAGGTCATCTGATGGTTGTATGGGTGGTGGTAGTGGTGATCATGATCATGATCATGAACATCCCACTTTTCCCCAGTCTGAGACTCAGGATGGTTTACAAAGGTTATAGTGAGTACAACTTTAAAATTAACATCATGGAAAACAAACCATACTGCACATTTTAAAGGCCCTTCCTCACCGCTGCCAGCAATCAGTTATCAAAGCCCAACAAAACAGGAAGGTCTTCACCTGCCTATGAAAGGACAGCAGGGAGAGTGCAAGTGTAACCTCTATAGCAGTGGTTCTCAACCTGTGGGTCCCCAGATGTTCGTGGACTTCAGCTCCCAGAAGCCCTGAGCATTGACCATAGTGGCTGGGGCTTCTGGGAGCTGAAGTCCACAAACATCTGGGGACCCACAGGTTGAGAACCACTGCTCTATAGGAAAGGCATTCCAGAGCCTAGGAGCAACCACTGAGAAGGTCCTCTCCCATGTTCCCATCTGTGAGGATAGTGGAATAGAGAGAAAGACCTCTACAGAAGATCTCAAAACATGAACAAGCTCTCAGGGAAGCATATGGTCCTTAAGAAAACCTGGGCCTGAGTCATATAAGGCTTCTCATTTTAAGAGGGGGGGGTCCTCAGCTATGGTTCCATGCTGCCTTTTGAGCAGTACTTCAGAGTGGGAGTGGGAAGTCCTGAGGTTTCCTATGACTTAATTAAAAAAAAAATCTCATTTGTGTGAGATATTGTGAAGATTCTGATGAAGAACTATTTGCATACAGGAAAGATTGAGGCCCATCTCTTGTTTATTCGCCTAGTGTGGCCTCAAATCTTGGTGCTTATTTAAGGCAAGCCAATTAAGGCTAAATCTACTACAAAATGACAAGAAACTACACACTAAGTAGAATGGGTAACTGGAATTTTTTTGTATATATAGTAGTGAAGGAATGTTTGTGAATTCATCTGAAGTTAAGATCCAGATTTAGGCTTCATTTCTCATGACAGGGTTAGTATCATCCTTGGTAATTGCAGCTTTGCAATTTTCTTAAGAATTTCTCATAAAACCACCACTTGTTTCTTTTTTATTTGCTCATTTTATCTCAGGTCATAAGATATTTGGAATAAAAAATGGATAAAGATTGAATAAATTGGGCAATGTTCAGTTTGCTCATCTCTGACAGGGGCTCAGTATAATGTTTTGTATAGATCCTTTACAATAACTATTGTGGAAGCTACATAGCTTGGACTATAGAACTATGAGTTAACCCTTTTGGATGCGGGAAATGCATACTCTTAGATTCTGTTTAATGCTCTTGCACATACTTCAACTGTCCTGATTTGGCATGATTCCTTGCCTTGATTTTGCCACACCTGAGCAAAGCTGTTGCTAAGAGGGTAACTTGGAGCTCTCTCATTCTTAGGGTCATCATAAGTTGAAGTCAACTTGGCGGCAGTTAACAACAATTATCTTTTGATTTTCTTCCTAAGATCGTGGAACTTTGTCTTGTGAAGTTATTTTGGTGTGTAGCATTAGCTCAGCAATATGTTTCTTGTTTTTATCCTATTGTTTTATATTTTCCAGACTTGTGTTCTGGTTTGTATATAACTAACCCCATTTTCCTCCATTCTTTAATGAATCTGTCTCCTTAATTTCGTTAATATATTGTTTACATGCTACGCTTTAAGGTACGGATGGGCAATTTGTGCCCCCCCCCAGATGTGGATGGACTGCAGCACTCAGTATTCCTCACCACTGCCTGCCTGTATATGCTACAGCTGATGCAGTTCACAGTCCAAGAACTTCCGGAGGTCCAATGCTCACACCACTACTACACTATGCTGTCTCAAATTTCATATATGCTTGCTTTAAAATAACTGCATGTTGTAATGAGTTGCACATCTTTGTAACAGTGATGACAATGTGTTCTACTGTACTAATTCAAATATAATCTGAAATAACTTCCATAATAATGTTTTTCTTCAGTGCTAGCTTATGAGAATTGTGTTTTTGGGAAAACAGTAGCTATTTAAATCCATTGTAAATCAAGCATTGTAAATCAAACAAAATTCCTTTAGAGGGCACTATTAACTTCCGTGAAGTCCTACTGAAGTGTAGACCTGGCTACATCTACAGTTTAGATGTTTAAAGGGTATTTATTCAGTCTGATTCTTAAAACACAGTTGTTGTTGGATGAGACAAGCATTATGTCATGTCTCATGGTCAGCTGAAATACAGAATAGCTAACCAACAAAATGTTATGTCATTTATGGACAGTCACAGTTTTCACTTGCTCATAGAACTTCTGTTAGACCTCTCCTAAATTTAGGGCTAATCCCTACTTTTTGTATGTATACCAAAGCACAAAACGAACACAAAAGGCATTGCACCACACCGAGTATATATGTCATTTCTTCATTAAAATAAATTCAGTAATTTTGAAACTGTCATTCTACGTATATTTACCCTGAATTATACCCCATTAAACTTAGCAGAACGTAGTTCTGAGCAGAAATAAAGAAGGTTGTGGTGTAAATGGTGACTGGATCTTGATCAAGTTCCTGTTCACATGTATTTGAAAGGAAAATGTGACAAAAGGTGCACTAATGTGCATGGAAGTGAGAATCAGTATTAAATGAATGAAAAGAGGAAAGAGAATGTTCTCCAGTGAGGCACCTCAAGCAAGAAGCTCACCGAAATGAAAAAGAACGTTAATGGCTTGGCAGAGTCCTAGAGATCAGAGATGGCAGGCCAGATAAAGGCAGGTAGTAGTTGGCTGTCATACATTTAGAAGCTGAAGGACAGGGCTATTGGAGTTATAGAGAGCGGGAAGGATAATGAAAAGGGGAGTCAGGCCATTTTCCTAGGAGGGGTGTGTGGGCAAAGGGTGAGCTTCCAGGTGCTGCTGACCCACAGCTCACAGCGTTCCTCAGCCCTGGCTATGCTTTCTAGAGCTGATCAGAGACAGAGTCCAACAGCAGCATCAGGAGAATTACGCTTCTGCCCGTGCTGGCCTGGATCCTGCTTCCTATATAACATGCAAGTGTGACCAACAGTAGAATTCTTCTGGCTTCTTTTAAATGATGCTTGTTTGATGCATTCCAAAACCATGTTGTGTTTAAGAATGCCTCTGTGTATGCATCCTTCTAAATGCTGCTCACATCCTACCTGCAGCACCCTGAAAAAATCAACAATTGGAAAAATGTAGGGTTTCTGTTAGTATCCTGTGAAGCATCGCTGTCACCACACGTTATGTGTTGAATGATGTTCCTTCACATCACGAACTGCAAACAGTTGTCCCTGCCATCAGATCCATTTTTGTTTCTGCTGCCTATGGCTCAGACAGCGAGACAGAATTGTTTTTACTGTTCTTTAAAACAAAACAAAAGAAAGTTAAGCTTCTTTACACATATGTGGAAATGCTATTCAAAAAGAATTATATAAATGTCCAAGCATCCAACATGGATTTGAAAAGTAAATTCAAATGGGAAACCAGCATAATGAAAGAGAGGGACTAATGCTCCCCCAACTACTACTTGCAATCAGTTTGCTGCTTAGTAATTGAAATTGTGGAGCATACACTGTCCCAATACTACAGTCTCATTGTTAAAATCTTGCTCTGGGCCTCTATGGTGCTTGGCAGATCTCTAGTGTCAGTTTCCCAAAACCAATCCGCAACCTCAATAAAAAATATATTTTGCATCATTTGTCTACTTTTGACAACGTCTTTACATACAGAACAAATCATCACTTCCCCAGATAAAACTGTGCAAATGTTTCTCTCCCTCCCTCCCCTCCCCCTATGCTTCCAAGAATAAAGCTAGTACATATTGGAGCTAGGAGGAAAGACGTTCCTGATGAAAGAATTTTAACTAGGCTAAAATTTCAAACAATTCTCTGCCTGACTGGAGAAACTGAGTGGAGTTTCCATCTCCCCATCCAGTATTCCTGCCTGTTTGCCAAAGATGCAGTCACGTTTCTGCAATCACCAGTTCTTAGCTGCACTGAAGAAAAAGTGTGAACCAAATGTGAGTTTTCCTGTGGCACGTGGGCATGCTGCCAAGGTACTAATGAAGGCTCATTCCAAGGAGCATTGTCAGTCTTTTGATTGTACTGGGTTGGGTTTTTCCCCCTCAGTCTTCCACCTCCATAAAAGCTAAAGCTTCTTTGGTTCCATTCTGCTATTGGGTGATGTAAGAAGGGGAGAGGCCAATTTCCTTTGTTACGTGACATAACTCCCTTCAGGCAGTCTTATTGACTCATCTTGAGTTTCTTTCCTCTTTTCAAATGTTAATCTGTTTACTACTCTTGACTCTCAATGTCAAGCAAAATGTTCTTCCATCTGAATGGAAAGATAACAATTTGCTTTTCCTACTACAGCTTCAAGAAATTTCATAGTACGGGGGTGGGGGGCAGAAGAAAGGTAAGGAGGATGAGACAACTATAGACAGTTGCCTTCTTTCAGGTCAAGATATTCCTTATTTAGAACTTTGTTGCTGTTGTGTGCCTTCAAGTCACTTCTGACTTATGGCAATCCTACGGAAAACCTATCATGGGGGTGTTCTGAGGTTGAGAGTGTGAGATGTGCCCACGGTCACTCAGTGGGTTTCCATGACTGAGTGGGGAATTGAACCCTGGCCTCAAGACCATTGTACCATGCTGGCTCTCAAGTGCAAAGAAGCTAGTAAAATGCGGGCTGGACAGGGCTACTGTTAGTTGGATTTGTAATTGGTTGACCGACCGAACCCAAAGAGTGATCACGAATGGCTGCTTTTCATCCTGAAGAGAAGTGACTAGCGGGGAGCCACAGGGTTCTGTCCTGGGCCCAGTGCTGCTCAATATTTTTGTCAACGATTTGGATGAAGGAATAGAGGGCATGCTCATCAAATTTGCAGATGACACCAAATTGGGAGGGGTTGCTAATACGCCAGAGGACAGGATCAACATTCAAAATGACCTGGAAAGATTGGAGAGCTGGGCCAAGGCTAACAAAATGAAATTCAACAGAGAGAAGTGTAAGTTCCTACACTTAGGTAGAAAAAATGGAATACAGAAATATAGGATGCGGGACACGTGGCTGGATAGCACTACGTGTGAAAGGGATCTAGGAGTCTTCATAGACCACTCATGCTGAACATGAGTCAGCAGTGTGATGCGGCAGCCAAGAAAGCCAATGCAATTCTCGGTTGCATCAATAGGAGTATGGTGTCTAGATTGAGGGAGGTACTGGTACCACTCTACTCTGCCTTGGTTAGACCTCATCTTGAATACTGTGTCCAGTTCTGGGCACCCCAATTCAAGAAGGACATGGTCAAGCTGGAGCAAGTCCAGAGGAGGGCAACCAAAATGGTGAGAGTCCTGGAAGCCATGCCCTATGAGGATAGACTTAGAGAGCTGGGTATGTTTAGTCTGCAGAAGAGAAGGTTAAGAGGTGACATGATAGCTATGTTTAAATATTTCAAGGGATGCCATGTAGAGGAAGGAAAGGCCTTGTTTTCTGCTGCTCCAGAGACCAGGACAAGGAGCAATGGATTCAAGCTGCAGGAAAGGGGATTCCACCTGAACCCCAGGAAGAACTTCCTGACAGTCAGGGCTGTCCAGCAGTGGAATATGCTGCCTCAGAGTGTGGTGGAGTCTCCTTCTTTGGAGGTTTTTAAACAGAAGCTGGATGGGAATGCTTTGATGTGTGTTCCTGCATGGCAGGGAGTTGGACTGGATGGCCCGTGTGGTCTCTTCCAACTCTACATTTCTATGATTCTATGATTCTAAGTGTTTAAATCCAATTCTGGCACATGAGTGTACTATCACTGGTTCTAGTATAACTACAAGAGATAATAGAAAGTACCGTCAACTTTTGAAACAAAATATTCTTGGTATTTAGATGGGCTCAGAGCCTGGCAGTTTCTATGTGAGCCTAAGGATAGAGCCTGGCTTTCTTCAACTATGGTTTCCACTTGTATTATCAATAAATCATTATCAATAGTTCTTTACTCCTGGCCGCTAGTAAGTCATGTTAGTTTGTGGAATGATATTTTAAGTATAATAAGTAAATAGTTTTGCCTGTGTAAGTGTTTACTACACACAAGTTGGGCCAATATAGAGGAAATTGTATATATTCATAAAGGCTTTCCTAGTAGAAATTGTTGACAGTACAGTGGCCCCTCCACTTTGACAAGTGTTTGGGGTGCAGAACCCTCACAAAACTGGAAAAAATTGGGAACAACTCCCCCGCCACAATCCTCCTCCCATTCCCTTGCTGCTCTCAGTGTTGGGGCCAGAGGCAAGGAAATGGGAAGGGGAGCTCTGGGGGCAAGAAAGAAGGCGCACGCATGCCCCCCTCCCATTTCCTTACCTTTTGTTCAGGCACTTGCCTTCCTTCTCTGTTCCTCGCAAAACACAAAAGAATAGGAGGAGGAGAAAAGGGTGAATAATCAAATTTGTGAAGGTCAAACTAGAAATGTGGAGAGAGAACTGCATATGAAAGAACAGATAAATTTCCCTTTTGTATTCTTTGCTCCTTCCTCTTTTCTTTCATGATCTACCCTGAAAACTAAGGCCATTTCTGCATTAGGTTGTTATAGCGCTATCATTCCACTTTCAACATCCTATGGAATCCTGGGGTTTGCAGTTTAGGGAGAGGCCCCTCCCTAAACTGCAAAGCTCCAGGATTCCATAGGATGTTGAAAGTGGAATAATAGCACTATAGCAACCTAGTGTGGAAATGGCCTAAGTTAGTGTCTTGTGTAACCAGTGGTAAAGTTTTTGTTCTACCTTTCTTCATGTCATCTTTTTTCTTTTAAAAAAATCAATAAGCATGTTTTAGAAATAAAACATCCTGGCCAGAATTTCCTTGGTGCCTTAAGCTGGCAGAGTGCTCCATTGCAAGATAAGGCCTTTCTTTTTTTTTCTCCTTGAGTTGTGCACAGAGAAAGCTGCCCAGCCTGCTCTCCAGCAGCTTAGGAGTGACAAAACAGCTTTCTCTCTTGACAGAAGTGACTTCCTGCATCAACCCTGCATGTTGCTGAACCACCAGTAGCCATTTTGGCCCTGCTGCCGCCCTTCTGCCACTGCTGCCGCCACCACCAGCACCTACACAGGCTCAGTTAACGTGAACTTACGTTAGCCAACACAATTTGTCCCTCGAAGTGTACAGGCATATGAACTGTTATCACTGGCCTGTATGCTATCGGTTATTGTCGACTGGAGTAGACTCACTGAATCAATTGCTGAATGAGCAGTCAACACAGAGGAAAATCCCATTGATTCAATGGGTCTACTAGAGTTGGCACTAGATTCAATGGGTCTACTAGAGTTGGATTCAGGACATTGTGTCCTTGCAAGTTGTCTGTTGAGTCATCCTCACCTGATATCAAGCTAATAAAGGTCAAACTAATAGAATTTAGACCAGTGATTCTCAAGCTTAGATACCCCACATGTTACTTTCTCATCCACAGCCAACATGACCAAGGATGCTGGGAGTTATAGTCCAACAATGTCTGAGTGCCCAAAGTTGGGAATCACTTATCTGGACTAACACAAGCAGAAAGCAGGAACTTATCAGATGTATATGTAGCTGACTACTCAAGAAGGTGAGCCATGCTATAAGTTACAGATCAAGTCATACATATTGTTGAGAAATAAAGCAAATAAAAGACATTGTAGGAAATATTATCCAATTTCAGATCTGACATTACTGTTGTTATTGGGAAATGATGCCTGCAAGCACTTTTAGAGAAACACTGGTAAAAAATATAAAAACATGATGTTGAAGGGCATATCCTTATCAAATCCTTTTTCTCTTCCTTTTAGAGATAAATAGATAAAACCATTTGGGAACCGAATTCTGGCTTTCATGTTTCAACCAATGAGTCAACTACCATCAGTGAAAAATATGCAGCATAATTTGATATTTTGTGTAATGATTTACGACAGTCATATGTGGAAGAGCTAGAGTTCAAAACACTGTGATAAAATAAAATTAACTAACTTCACTTCTAGCCTCTGGAATTGCAGAACCAACCCAGTAGCATTTTGTGTTTGTCATGATGGTTCACACTCTACACCAAATAAGCTTTTTTCCTTCTTTTGGCTAACCATTGTTTCTTGTTCTGAAAGCTGTCTAAACATCCTCTCTGCTTCTCAGTGCAAAATTGGTATAGAGCATGTCTAAAAATGTACTAATATACCTGTCTTTCCCAGTTCGCTCATGCTAGCAGTTTTAAACAATGTGTGGCACAACAGCTTCAGTGTTAACATTAATACTGTGCCTTTCATGTGACTATAGGTGTGACTGCAGAATAAAGCATGAGTGGCTTTGATATTGTTCTGTCTGAAGAATCATACAAACCTACATAAAAATTTAATTATTGCCAAGACTATTTCATAATCCTTACAAACGTAACGCATTACTGAGCCTCCATTTTGTTAAAGATTTTTAACAGGCAAATTACTTTAATACTCCAGCTTTTGCTGTGACCAGAAGACCATTCTGTGTTAAAAAAAAAACTAACAAAGAAACATATGGATAGTTTGCCATATATTTAGACATTACACAGAGGCCACTGTTATAGTGCTATTATTCCACTTCCAACATCCTGTGGAATTCTGGGGTTTGTAGTTTACTGAGGCCAAAGAGCTCTCTGGCTGAGAATTCTAAATGCCCCTCCCTAAACTGCAAACCCCAGGATTCCTTAGGACAGTGGTTCTCAACCTTCCTAATGCCACGACCCTTTAATACAGTTCCTCATGTTGTGGTGACCCCCAACCATAAAATTATTTATTTATTATTTATAAAGCCGCCGCCTCGCCGGCCAGAAACAAGGGGGGCGGGCAGGGAGGGAAAGAGGAGCCACGCGTCTCCCCCGGGAAAAAACTCCGAGAACTCCCCCCAGCTCTGCTTCTGCTTCACTCTCATTTCTGCTGGGGGAGCAGTGTGGGAAAAGTTTCCAGAGTGTCGACCCTGGCCGGGGGGAGGAATCCCAGCACCTTTGTCTTTTGCACCAGGTGCAGCTCGCCCCCCCAGAAAAGCGCTGCCTTGCGGGCCCCTGGCACTTCCGCAGCACTCCTCTCCATGGCAAGTGGAGCAGGGGCCATGGCGAGGAGGAGGCCTTCCCCCTGTGCTGCCACTGCCCCCCAAGCTGGCCCGTCAGACAGGAGGTTCTCCCGGTAGCAGAGAAGGGGAGCGATTTCAGTCCCTTCTGAACAAGGGGCAGGGGGACACGAGCACGTGGCTCGCGCTTGCGCACCACCACTCCTGTGCCTTTTCCGCATGTTACCTTATCACAGAGGTGGGGGGTGCTATTCGCGCAAGCAGGTTCTTGCGCAAGGTGCTCTCTTCGCTGCTCCTTCGTCCCGCAGCTGGCTTCCTGGTTGCGCGACCGCCCTACCCTGCCCCTTCCTCCCCCAGCACAGCCTACAGCTCCCAGGCTGCACTGCGGAAGGAAGGGGCAGGGCAGTCATTGGACCAGGAAGCCAACTATGGGATGAAGGAGCAGCGAAGAGAGGGCATCCCCCACCTCTGTGATAAGGTAACATGCAGAAAAGGTCCGCACCACCACCAAGGAGGGAATGGAGCATAAGACCATCGGAAATAAGTATTTTCTAATGGTCTTAGGTGACCCCTGTGAAAGGGTCGTTTGACTCCCAAAGGGGTCGCGACCCACAGGTTGAGAACCGCTGCCTTAGGATGTTGAAAGTGGAATAATAGCACCATAACAGTGCAGGACAGAAATGGCCTTAGTTCTGTTATAAATAACCCGTAGGAAAGTGAGATGTCACACTTCCAAACAAGATTCACAGAGAAGTCACTTCTTGCTCCTTTTCAGTTGTAGGTCTTAAATCCTATATCTTTTGAACAAACAAGTTGAAAAGAATTCAGATCTTAGATGGGATTGCTATATAGCCAACCAGCCATGCTTCATTCTACCCTCACGACCCACTCCCTGTTTCTAGTTTCCATCTTCCAGTCAGTTATTTTATGTCCACTAAGCCTGCTCAGTTCTTTACTGATTTAGTTTGGCATCCTCTCTGCATCATAGTCGTTTTGTTTTGTATATCTGCAAACGTTGCATTCCCCCAGGCCTTCTAACACTTCCCTCACTTGGGTATGAGTTGAGTTTTATTGTGGCTACATAAGGATCCACATTCCTCTTGTTAATTATATATGATAAGAAAAATAGACTCCCTCTCCTAACTTTGCCAGAGTTTTCCACATTCTTTGTGGGAATTTTCTCCATACTATTATTAACTTCCCACCCACCAAAAAAGTAATTTTGTTTCATTGCATTTGTCTAGCATTTCAGCTGGCCTATCCAAAACTCAATGGCTTGAAGACTGCATGTAGTGCAGGCCAATAAGGGCATAACATACAAACCACTCTGGTTACATCCCAGTTGTTCTAAACATACAGCTTGCTATCGCTGAGTCCTGTCCAGAAAAATAATGTATTTCCCATGCGATTCATCCTCCTGACATTCTTCAGAGAGTTTTGCTAACACTACAAGTGCCATTATAACTAAATAAGTGCCAAAGGGCAGGCTGCACAACAAACTACAAAGATGCCATAGCATGCAGGGAGTCAAAGTTATGTTGAATTAACTTGGTGATATTAGATACATGTTAAAGCCCTTCAGTTTCAGTACAGGTATACCTGAGATCCAATATGGTGAAGTGGTTTGAGTGTTGTATTATAAATCTAGAGACCAGAGTTTGAATCCCTTCTAAGTCATGGAAACCCACTGGGTAACCTTGGGCAAGTCACACTCTCTCAGCTTCAGAAAAAGGCAAAGGCAAACCCTCTGAACAAATCTTGTCAAGAAAATCCCATGATACAGTTGCCATAAATCAGAAATGACTTGACAGCATGCAACAACAACAACCCATTTAGTGAAGTAGATTTGTTCCTAGGCATTTCTTCTTTAGCAGAAAATTTGGTACTAAAAGCAGAAATAACAAGGAAAGAATGGGAATATGTTTCTGCACCACACACACACACACACAAAGAGCGGCTCAACATGTTTCAGCAAAGTTTTTATTCAAAAGTAATAATATGCCCATGGAAAATGAAACAAGCAGGTCAGATAAGCTTTGCATAACTAAATGAACATTTTTTACTCTCCTAGAGAGCATTTGAAAGTTTCTTCCAAAATATATACAACGATAATTTTTTCTTTCACCAGCCTCCAGTTTTCTAATGGTTTCCATGTTGATAGTTCTAGATCTCTGCTTTTTAACACACTGGGGAGAACTGATGAGGTAGGCTTATCTGCTTTCCCCTTTTCTCTCAGTTTTGCTGTTCACACTTGCTCAGTAAAGGATTATAGAAACAGCTTCTGTTTACCTTTGCCTTTTTAAAGAAAGACCTACACAACTACAGCAGAAATGCTACAATAGGATCCCATCTTCTTCCCAGCTCAAATATTTCTGCCATGGTTTACTTCAGACACACCGCTGCAATCTGACAGCAAAAGTCTATGTTTCTCCAGCCCTCCTTCATCATCTACCCAGTGTTCATACTGCTGAAAAAACAGGAAGGAAATAGGAAAAGATGGGAGCAGGACAGGTGTAAAAAGAGTTTGCAGAAAGGAGCGTCTTTGATAGAGGCTTTGTTAAGTGAAGCATGCCTGTACAAAGGATACATTCCTGATATGTGAAGCAGGGGGAAAACAGGAGGAGAAAATGTTCTGTTTGTTGCTCTGTTGCTGTAAGTTTTGTTTTTTAAAACAAAACAACAGCAATTACCACATGACATTGCCTTTGTTAGGGAACGTCCAGAGGGAATTCCCAGCATAAACAGCAGCATTTTATTCTTAAGTAGAGAATGTTTTTATTCCTTAATTTTTCTTTTGAAAATGAAGATATTTGCATTTCTTCTCTTCCTCCTCATTGGATGGAGGGGGAGCACAGTGCCTTAAAGTTGGTACACCGAACCTTTAAAAAAGAAGTTACGCCCATCCAACTCTTCAGAGAGTTGGAAGAGATCTATGATTGGCCAATTGTCTGTACCATTATGAAATCTGAATGTTTATTAACTAGACTGCCCATTCAGCCTCCTTCAGCCTCCCTCCCTCCTTTCTCTGCCATCTGGAGAGGTCTCTGATGATTCAAGAACAATATCAAGGAAGTCTCAGCTGGTCTTTCTGTTGCAAGAGCTCTTGCTTTCCTTCCCCCCCCCCCAAATATTCTGGTTAGGGGTGGTTGTTTCAGCATCACCCCTGGTAATGTTTGTTAAAACTGCAATGGCTGGCTTAATTAACTTTGACTTTGACTAGCCAGGAAATTTACTTCATTTTCACACCTAGGCCATTTCCTCACTAGTCTGTGATACTGGATGTTGAAAGTGGAATAACAGCACTATAATAGTCTAGTGCAGAAATGGCCCTAGAAATGTTTCCAGCCATTTGGGTATGAGAGAGATTCTTGCCATAATGCTGCTGTATTTGATAAATCTCTTTTCACAATACATTTATGTGTCACTTCTCACTCTTCAAAAAAGCAGTTTTTCCTCCTTTCGAAATTTTTTTTGGTTCTGTATGGCTGAAATTGCACAGCAGCATAGAGTGGTGACGATCGCAGGTCAAGGAAACAGGCAAACGAAAGGCCTTAAGAACCTTAAGAGAGTGGAGATTCCCATAGGTGAAGACCTGAATGAATCAATGTGAGGAAGTTCTGGTGGTGTGGCTATCCCCAGAACCTGGAAGCAGGTTGCTAGGCTACCTGAATAGCACCTTAGGAGACAAATCTAGCCCAGTAGTGTGTGGGAGGGGCTTGTAGCTAGAAAAAAAAAGTTATATAAAGCCAAGTACCTGTGGGCATTTCTTTCTTCAGTGAGAATGTAGCATGCAGCTAGGGAGTAGAGTGCCTAAGTCAGTCAAAGAGTGTGACTATGGCCTTTTCCACACGGGTTAAATAAAATGGGGCAGCGCGAGCTCTGACGGACATCGCCCACATGTTCGAGTGCGCTAGCTCATACATATTTGGCAAGCTCCACACCTTAATCCGCCCGGTTAAGTTGGTAACAGTCAGCACGCGGCCTTTTTGAAAAATAGGGAAAAGGTGTTTTTTCCCCCTCATACCGTGCTGATTCATGCATGATGTAATCGGAGGGTGGGCTGTGGGCGTGGACAGCTTCAGCGGTTGGAACGCGCCGCGAGAAGCCTCCAAGCAGCGGCACAGAAAAGCTTAAATCCTCCGCAGCATTTCCAATAAAAGGCCAATTGCTGGCGCTTCCTCGCGCGGTCTTTAGCCCATAGATGTTCCAGTTCAGCCAGCACAACTCCAAGAAGCCAGAATACAGCTAAAATGGGCCATTCAACTTCAGGAAACACCTCTTCCTCCATCGCTCACAGGGAAAGATAAAAGCAGAAAACGGGCGCAAGAACCCACCAGAGATAGGGAGAAAAACTGCACTCCACCCAGCTATGGCATGGAAAACCATTCCCCCGAGATAGGGCGCGAAAATAAAAAATCAACACAGTTTATTTTACGGCTAGCAGGAGGAATGGGAGGAGGGAGTCATCGTGGGAGGAACTGCAGTGCATGACGTGAGCGTGCATGTCATGACACACGGGGCCATTTTTTAAAAAGCTGCCAATCACATCCGCTGTGCGAATTCCACGGAACGTGTGGAAATGGCAATACACCGTTGTACAATATGTCCACGGTAGCATGGACAAAAAAAAACCCACCCGGAAACGTTGCAGTGCAAATTCCATGGAACGTGTGGAAAGGGCCTACGTCAAGAGGTATAATTCTCAGAGGAAACCTAGCCATAGGCAGGAAAGTAATTAAGCCCTAGTAGGATCTGGTCAGAGTATGTGACCTAGATTGTGGGTTACGCCTTTGGTGGGAGTTTAGCTGTTATATGATGCTTGTCCCTTATATGACAGGCAAAAGATATAATTGAACTGTTTCTGTGCAGGAAGTCACCTGTTACATTGTCTAAAAAGTGCACCAAGGAAAACTATCAACCTTGACTTGCATTTGAAGTCAAACATGCTATTTTATTCTTATTATTATCTTAATAAATGTTACAACTAATTTTTTCAAACACTGACTCAACTTGAGTTATATACAGTGTCCAAGGCAACACAGAAAAGACGCTACCATAAAATTATTCAGTGGTTCTAAATAAACATTGAAAACTCTCGCCTTTTACACAGAGGTGGTGCTGTAAAGGGGAAGGCAGAACTGTGTGGTAGAGACAGTGAGCCTTATCAGATTGGAGAAATAAGGATCTGTCACAACTAGCAGAACAGATACTGTGCCATGGTGTCCATCCCCTTTTTGCAGCCTAGAAATCTGCAGCTTGTATATCTTCACTTAATCATCCTTGAAAAAGAACACAGAAGACCACAGACAATGTAAGCAACATACATAAAACAAGGCCTTCTAAAGTGAAAGCATATCCCACAAAAAAAACATAAGAGAGTTGAAGATGGGACAACTTGAGCAAACATGCATTCTACTAAGGGTGTAGCTATATGAAATTTTCCTTCAGTCCTCAACATTTCTACAGCTGAGTACCCTAAAGCTTCAGATGGGCATTTAGAAAAGCAGTTTAGGTATCCAAAAAAAGGGGGCTGGCAAAGTTAACAAGGGAAGGTTTTGAGGCCATTTCCACACTACACTGTTACAGTGCTATTATTCCACTTTCAACATCCTGTGGAATTCTGGGGCTTGTAGTTTACCGAGGCCCAAGAGCTCTCTGGCTGAGAATTCTAAAGGCCCCTCCCTCAACTTCAAACCCTGGGATTCCACAGGATGTTGAAAGTGGAATAACAGCACTATAACAGTGTAGGGCAGAAATGGCTTAAGTGACTCATTCTTTGCAGTCCTAGAAATCTGGGGACTGAAGAAAACTTGTGGGGGCAGAATTCTTATTTGGGGGCATTGCCCTCCTTTTGCTCTTCCCAGTAGGTACACCCCTGTGTTCTGCTCCATGAGCCCTCTTCCCATTTAACTCTATCAGTAAGGGGACATTCAGAATTGACAGTGGCGGAGCTTGGAATGCAATGGGGGGACGGGGTAGGCTATAGTACATGGAGGCAGGACTGCAGTGCATGGAGGTGGGGGCTATGACAGATGGGGCGGGGCTACAGCACGTGAAGGAGCCGAGATGCCCCCCCAAAATTGCCACCAAGGGTGAACTGCCCCCATCGCCCCCCTGTCCCTACCTGACCAAGAGTTGAACTGAGCACCATGTAACCTGCATTCAAATGAGCTAGGCTTCCACTTGCTTGAGGAACCAAATGCCTGTTTCAAGGATGGGGGAAAACAGAAGCCTCCTGATTTCTTTATGAGAGTTTGAGTCATGGTAAGATCTACCTGAGAACTGCTGCAGGCAATCGTGCACACATACATTCCAGAGATATTCTGACTATATGTATTTGTCCACTAAATCTTCCCCATGTGATTTTCAGTTTCTGAATACTTGAGCAAATCTCAAGAGCTATCCCCTCCTTAGGATTCCACATTAGAATCACACATCTGCTAGAGAAGGATGGAAAGAATGGGGCTAGGAAGGATTTAAAGTAAAATTCCAAATGTGAAATAGTCACAAATGGCATGGCTGACTCAAAACTTGGGCCAGAGCAGAAATAACCATAGGCTTTTTTTTTTTTCTGAATTGTAGTTAGCCTGTGTTATTTAATGAAAAAAATTAAATATAAAATATGCCTTGCCTTTCTCATCATATATCAGATTGCTATTTCATATTCAATAGTTGTCTCTCTAGTCATGAAAAATAAATCTGTCTTATTGTTGATTTAGCTAAATAAAATTGACCTTCCACATTTGCAGGTTTAACTTTCACAGATTTGATTATCTGTGAGTTTCTCCAATCCCTGCCCCCCACCTCCAGAGTTTCTTTTCCAGGGGAATCTTCCCTTCTGGTAGCTCTGATCAGGCCACATGGACCTTTAAAAACCCACTGCTGGTCCTTTTCCTCCTCCACTAACTGCCAGCCTGATTTCTCAGCACCACAAACCTTCTTGAAATGCCCCTCATGTCCAAGGAAGAAGATGGGTGAGAGAGAGGGAGTACAGAGCTACCATGCCAGCCCACCGTCTTTCCTTCTCCTTTCCTTGACCTGGTTTGAACCCTGGGTGCCTGCTCTCCCCACCATGCCTTGGCCCCCTTCCTACAGACACACAGACACACACACACACATGCATTTTTGTGATTTTTTCCCCATTTTTGCAGGGGTCCTCCATCCCTAGCTTTAGTAAATGCAGAGAGCTGACTCTGGCCCTTTTCGCACCTTAACTTTTCGTGGTGCTGGGGTGCGGGGATCGCGCGAGCAGCCTCTTGTGAGAAGGTCTCGCATCCCCGCTGCTTCAGCTCCGCAGCCGCTGCCAGCTAGCGAGCAGGCAGCATGAGGGTTCCTCCTCTTCCTTCCGCAGAGTAGCCTGGGATTTTTCCAGGCTGCGCTGGGGCAGGAAGCAAAATTGTTGTGGCTCCGGAGGCTCCGCAGTCACAGTAATTGTGCGTGGAGCCCTGGAGCGATGCACAATCGCTCACCATTTTCAGCTAAAAGCTGAAAATGAAATAGTACACGATTGGCGCCTGCCAGCCCCAACACCATCACACAATTGTGAGGACGTCATGTGGACGGCTCCTCACAATTGCGTGACGCTCCAGAGGCCCTTTCGCATGGTGAATGCCATGCAAAAAGGGCTTCTGTTAGGAACAGCTATATAGCTGCTTCCAGCACGTGCCTCAACTTCAGTTATCCTCTCAAACACGCTTGTGCATGCTAGCCGTAACAAAAAGACATCTTCTGGGTAAAATAATTTGTAGAATTTGGCAACAGCTCGATAAAAGGTTAATAAAATGTTCTTAAAAATTAAAAACTTAAATTGTTTGTTTGCATTAACTCTACTTGTATGCGACTCCAACATCTCTTGATTTAGTGCCAGATAGAACTATTCAAATAAATAAAGCAAATAAAATCAGAGATTCTTTGATCTGTGTTCCTCATTGCTTCTCTAATAACAGCATAAATAATGGGTATGATTTTCCCCCCCTTTTTGGTCATTTTAGAGGAACTTAAATGCACACACACTTTCCTCTTTTGTATCTAAACCTGAGGACGCTGAGAGGAAAATGAGTCACAGAAATCAAGAATTCAGAACCAATGCTGGCAATGAAGCAGTGGGTACTTGGAAACTCTATAGAAATTATGAGTAATGGAAAGCTTGATATTGTAATAGTAATTTCATCCTGCTCAGATATGGAAAATTCCTGCTTTTTAGTGGGGAGAGGCCTAAATGGGCATATTTTCATTTCAAATTTCTAAACCCAGGGGTGGGGATATCTGTGGGGAGGGGCAGGGAATGCATTCCTAGAAATAGAAGAAATTATTTTGATTAGCGTCAGTGTTTTTCTCTTTCCTTTCTCAACGCGGAAAGAAAGTTCTGAGGTTTTGCTGCATAATGTTAAGATGGTTATTCCTTTAAAAGAAGATGCCTTGAAACTCTTATTCCTGCTTCCAAACACAAGATAGAACCTGAATGTATGAAAAATCTAAAAATTTGTACACATACAAATTGAGAAGGCATGACTAATGTAATTAGTGCCAATGCCCATTATAACTATTGCCTTCTGCTCACTGCAACTTCCCAGGCAAATCACAGAGACAAAGTATGCCATGTATAACCTTCACACCATGCAAGTTACTAGTCACAATGCTTTCTACACACTTGTCACAAATCCATCCAGTATCAATGCAATGTACTGGAACCCAGCAGGAGAGTTAAGAAGGGCAATTTTTTTAAGGTTCATGAAAGGAATCTTAGTAGATTGAACTCAGCAGTTTGTTTAATAGCACAGTGCCAGATGGACTCTGGCTTGATAAGCCGGGATTCCACTCCAAAGAAGCAATTAAACCAACATTATATGGAATTGCTACAAAACATGCAGTGACAACTATTGAGCAGTTAATGGCTATGACACACCAACAAACTCAACAATAAGAGTAAGTGCTGTTTTCAAACTGTATATGTCACATTTGTTCTTTTTATCATATTTTGATGTTCTAGCTGTTGGATCAGCAGAAAATGTCAAGATGTTTGGGACATGGCTCGGAATATTTGTAAAAATTTGTAAAAATTTAACAGCACACAGGAGGGACAACTTAGGGCCTTTCTGCACTAGGCTGTTACAGTGCTATTATTCCACTTTCAACATCCTGTGGAATTGTGGGGCTTATAGTTTACTGAGGCCAAAGAGCTCTCTGGCTGAGAATTCTAAAGGCCCCTCCCTAACCTGCAAACCCCAGGATTCTACAGGATGTTGAAAGTGGAATAGTAGCACTATAACAGGCTAGTGCGGAAAGGCCTTTAGTGAGCCAGAAGGAAGACACTGATCAAGGGAACAGCTACAAATGACTCTACATAGTGATATAAAGACAGAGGAGGAGAGATGGAAAAAGTTAAGAGCTGGATGCAATCTTGATTAAATAATGTTCTTTGTTTATTATAACATCTGCTGGATTTTTAGTGGTAACTAACTCAGTTGAAGCGCATCTGTCTACATTTCTAATCACTGAGTTGTTGGGGAAGTGCAGTTATGCTTACACAAGAGACTGTGTGCTTTCAGAAGACAATGGGAATAGAGACAAGTAGTTAGATTTCCCTAGAACTGTCTCTGTCCCTTATTTTCCTTGTCATATTCTCAGATCTAACTTCACTTCCTCTTACTTTTACTCTTCTTTTGTTCTCATCACATAGCAGACCTCATTCTTCTCTACTAGACATGTAATTTCTATAATAAACTACTTCCTAATCATGTTTAAACAACCTTTGGTGCTGATTCCACACAAAATGCAATGTGGATTACTTGCTGTCAGGAGCCT
Source organism: Iguana delicatissima (assembly GCA_948472985.1). Taxonomy (NCBI): domain Eukaryota; kingdom Metazoa; phylum Chordata; class Lepidosauria; order Squamata; family Iguanidae; genus Iguana; species Iguana delicatissima. The sequence continues at coordinate 314,339 of CAOKZL010000973.1, forward strand.
TCCACTCTACAGAGATGTACTCTCAGCATGAGAGGGTATCATGTTTGTTCCTAGGCATCACTTTCCTCTTCTTCAGAGCAATGTTCTCCTCTGGAGGACTTCTTCCCCATAACATCACTCTGAGAATGGAACACCATCATTGTGTCCCCAAAGGCCCCTCAAGACTCTGACCCTCTTTCCTTCTTCGCCACCCTTAGCAACTCCAATGAATGAACCAGTTCCCTGGGACCCAGGAGTTCATCACACCACACACACACACACTCACTACCTAGTGGCAGCTTGCTGTACATCATACCCTCCAACTGTCCTGATTTGGCAGGGACAGTCCCAATTGATCCTCTGTCATCCCACTTGTTCAGCTGCTTTTAAAATGTCTCAGTTTCTCTCTTCTCCTCCCATTTTCCCTCTTTGTCATCAGCTTACACGAATTGCTGCAAAGTGAGTTCAAAATACTAGAGGAGGAGGAGAGGAGAGGGTATCTTGCCCTTCCCAGTAGGCTCAGCGCAGAGTAAATTGCTGCAGCCTCTCTTAGTTTGGGTGTTCTTTCTCATTAATAACTTTTGCCATCTTTCTGGACCACACTCTGATGTTGCGTGGTCATATGTGCCCTGGTTTTCATCTGTGAAATGGGAGAGGATATGTTACATGTGACCTTCAGTGCAATAGTAGCTCCCACACTGCTGTTGGTGTTCTGCCTTCATAGATGCTTTTATTTACCAGTGGCCATTTTTCCCCTTGAAGACACACAGCAGGGAGTGCCACCTCATTTTGAACCAAAAATAGCTCCCTTCTGCTTTCCCAAGGTAGTAAGCAGTGCCTTTATGAATTTATTTGGTTGTTAAATACAATCTGATTATGCAGGTCCCTCTTTGTGTTGGTATGTTTTGCTGCACTTGGACTGAAGCACAGGCAGTCTCAGCTAAAGTTTGCCTGTGCAAAATGGACAGGCAAAGCTTTTCAGTTTGAAGAAACTCCTTATGCCATCTGGTCATGTGGCACTGAATGTACAGATCTTTGCTCTGATGCACACAAATGGTCAATTCCCACCACATAAGATGTCTCCATGTGATAAAAAGACATTTGTATTTTACAGTGCCACTAAAGGTTTTCCTCCAAGTTACTGCAAAACATTTTATTATTTTATTTATATCTCACCTTTCTCCTGTCACAGAACCCAAAGCAACTTACAAATATGCTAAACAAATAGAAAGCTAAAAACCTGATAATAAAAAGTTGAAGCACAAATATGTTGTGTTTTAAAAACAATTAAAATGATATTAAAACACCATTAAAATGTTTAGAGTTAAAATCATTTAAAAATATAACAATAAAGTTTAGAATACAGCATGCACACTCCGTAAAAATTACTCTCTGCGATCAATTTATCATGAATTGCCTGTTTGAATAATTTTTTAAAAAATGTATTTGCCTGGGGGTGAAAGGGGAGCAGAGAGGGAGCCAGCCTAGTCTCCCATGGAAGGAAATTCCTTAGCCTGTGAGTGATTACCAAGAAGGGTCTCTCCCATGTCCTTACCAGATAGGGTGGCGATGGAGGTGGGACATGTAGACCTTTAGTTTGGAGATTGATTGTGGCAGGAAGAAAAATCAAGGTTGCAGCACTGTGAATATTCATGCATCCAACCCTGCCAGATATAGCACAGCTTAAAGTCCAAACAAACAAAGTCCTGCAGCAGCTTTAAAAACTAGTGTGTTTATTACTGCATATGTTTCTGTGATCCCACTTCAAGTTACAACTGTAGTTTTTGTATTGTAAAGGTTTATGTATACCCCACTTTTGTTCCAAAGCTAGGACTGAAGTTGGCTAACAAGATTAAAAAAGAAACACAAGTAAAAAACCCACAGAGAGAGTGATAGAAACATTCAAAAAGGTGAATTTAAAGATGCCCTCTGATATTGTACATTAGCATCTTAATTATGTATATGTAAATAGGTAATGAGAGCCAGTGTGGTGTGTGGTTGGAGTGTTGAATTGTGACCCTGGAGATCACGGTTTGATTCCCCGCTCAGACATGCAACAAGCCAACTGATGTGCCACACTCTCTCAGCCCCAGAAAACCCTGTGATAGGTTTGCCTTAGGGTTGCCATTAGTTGGAAAAGACTTGAAGGAACACAACAAGAAGTAAGTAACATCTCCTGGCCCAACCGCTCAAATCTATTTTAATAGCCAGCAGCCACATTGGTTGAAGGAGATTTGTTCACCTGCCAACCTGAGTGCCAAGAGGATGATTCTTCCACCGGCTCCCGCCAGTGAGCAAGGCTGCAGCCATCAGAAGACTTGCCCCTGTTGCAAGTCCTTGTGACAGACTTGCTTGCTAATATGGGGGCAATGGAAGTATCCCCCTCCTTGTGTCCTGATCAGCAGCTGAAAAGACCTGCTTTACCCAGTGGGGCTGCTGGCTATTAAGGGGTTCTTACTGAAAACAGAGCAGTTATGGTTACATAATCCTAGGTTACAAATCCATAACTGTACTACACAATGCCAGCAGCCACTAAACTGCTTAAAGAATTCAAATCTATTTAAAAGCAAAAGATAAAAATAGTACAGCACACCAAGGTCCTTATCACACTGAGCTGTTATGCCAGATTATATCATTCAAAAACTGTGTCAGCTGTATTAGCAGCACTAGCTAATTGTTGGGGTTGTGTGTCACAGCCCTGTCACATTTGTGCTGAAATAGCATAGTTTGCACAGTTTGTTAATCTGCACTAATGCTTGTCACTACTACCGCATTTGCCCCACCTTGTGCTTCGTGACTGGTTTGCTTCAATATTTTTTTAATAGATATAGCCATAACAGCACTATCCCAGCACAATATTCTTATGACACACCCATCACTGCTCAAATCTCATTGCTAGAGGGGCCACAGGAAAAGAAACAGACCTCACCATCCCCTGCCATTTTTGACGTGTTTCTCCTGTGAAAAACAAAAGCGCTTATCACACTAGTCAGTTTTTTTCCACATTGTTCTGTTCAAAACTGCTTCTCTCATTGCCCTAATAACACTGTTACAGCACTTCATCATTACAAGGCACCCATCAGTATCCAGACGTGATGCAAGAAAAGAAATGAACTATACCATCCCACACCATTTTTATACCTTTCTCCTATGAAAGGCTTATCATATCAATGAGTTGTTTCAGATTGTCCTGGTTGTTTTTTTTTAAAACTTCATTTATACTCATTAAGCCATTGTAATGCTATTACAGCATGATGTCATAGTGCTATTGCACTATTACCTTAAAAATCATTAAAGATAATTTTTGAAAATGAATGCTGCGGTGGAGAAATAGTTCAAAATCACCCCCATGCAATAAAGGCATCTGAATAATGACTTTCAGTGGCTCACAGCTCAATATAACTGTGTTACTACACTATAATAGCAAATAATTTATATTAAAAACAATAGAAAAAATTCTGAGAATGATTTCAGGAGCATAGACCATAGTAAACACAGGTATTCTCTTGAGAAGTTTTATCCCCTCTGCCTGAGAAGTAGCCTGAGATTTTCCTGCTGAAGATTTCCTTGGCAATTCTTGGGAAACCAGACCACATCCACTGATCCATTGTTCTTGCAGTAAAGTGGAATGAGACATCTGCACTCACACTGGCTACTAAATCCGGGTCATTAATGGATTATTTTCAGCATGAGAAAAAAAATCACATTTCCAACTGCTATCTATCACAACAGCACTGGGAGAAGCATGACATTGTGGGACAAGGCCGAGACAAAAAGGAACAAACCACTGCTGTAATGGTATAACGACATGGTGTGGTATGGACCTAAGGAGAGCCCTTCTCCTGTGAAACAGTCATTTCCCAACAGCCTGTTGGAATAAAAAAGGTGAACTGCTGACAAAAAAAAAAACAGCATCCCTGCAGAAGGTCCTGTCTTGGATTTTCACCAAACATTCCTTCTTGTGCCTCTTATTCACATTATGCTCCTGCCATTTCTCAGTGGTTTTCAATTAATTTAGTAAATAAACTCTAAGCACTCCTCCAAAGGAAAGCATTAGAGCAAACGCAAACAATAATCTTCTGTTGTACTGTAAAGTGAGACTAACAGACTGATTCTGGCGCAGGCCCTAGGGGCACATGTTCTGAATCCCTTTGCTCCTGCCTAATAGAGTAGACCCACTGAAATTAATGAGATTTACCAATGCATTGACTCACCATTGACAATGGACTCCTTACCCTCTAACTAATCTAGATTTGGCAGTGACAGTTCCAGTTCTTACTTTGCTGTCCTATTTTTTCAGTTGCTTTTCAAATGATCCAGTTTCTTTTTCTTCCTCTCATTTTCTCCCTTTATTCTCAGTTTACTTCAACTGCTGCAGACTGAGCTCAAAGTGCAAAAGCAGTTTGCTTTGCACTCGAGTAACTTAAAGAGGGACAGGACTGAGGAGGGGAGGGGAGGGGATGAAATCTCATCCTTCCCTGTAGACCAGTGGTTCTCAACCTCTGGGTCCCCAGATGTTTTTGGACTTCAGCTCCCAGAAGCCCTGAGCATTGACCATAGTGGCTGGGGCTTCTGGGAGCTGAAGTCCACACTCATCTGGGGACTCACAGGTTGAGAACCACTGCTGTAGACTCAGGCAAAAGCACACTGCTGCAGCCTCTCTTAGCTTGTCTGTTCTTTCTCATCAAGATGCCCTTCCACTTTCACGAGGGTTCAGGACAGGGAACCCTCATGAAAGTTGAAAAAAATGTATAATTCCCTCCCTCAAGTGAGCATGTGAGGAGACACACATGCATGCCTTCCTTCCCCATGCTCCCTCTCCCATTGCCTTGTTTTTTGCCCAGCCACATATGCTTTCCTTTCCGCACCCAGGCAAAAGGCAAGGGAATGGGATGAGGAGAATGGAAGGAGGGGAAGGCATGTGTGCACCTCACAAATAATAAATACACAGAGGCTGGATGGCCATCTGTCAGGAATGCTTTGATGGTGTGTTCCCCCATGCCAGGGGACTGGACTCAATGGCCCTTGTGGTCTCTTCCAGCTCTATGATTCTCTGTTGGTTCTGCCTGGTGATATTTAATGAAGATATGAGTTTCCTCTAGCACAGATCATAGCAGCAAAGCAGTACTATATAGTACTGAAGTTGAAGCCTGAAAGTCCTTGTATGTTGTCTGAGGGCCACAACAATGGCATGAGTGCACACTCTCAAGAGGGAAACCAATCCAACGGTCTCTAAATTCTAAAAAAATAAAGAGTATTAGTTACAAATCAATCCTACTAATTTCTTTTTTTTTTTTGGAAAATATGTTCCATAGGTTCCAGTGTATTGCATAATGAATTACATATTAATTATGAATCCTTCAGTCCATAAGTTCTGGAGTCCGTGATGAATTACTAACAAAACAGTATCAGTTATGAGTAAGTCAGTCCTACTGACTTATTGCAAAATATATCCCATAGGTTTTACTGTATAACGCATAATAAATTAGCAAAAAGTACTATCAGCGATGAATCAGTCAGCCCTGCAGATTAATTGCGGAATGCATTCCATAGGATCCACACCCACGCATGATAAATGACGAACAAAATAGGATCAGCCGTCAGTCAGTCCTACCGATTTATTAGAAAATATACTCCATAGGTTCTATAGCGCGGCATACTTAACTCGTGGGACAACATCCCTCATTTCTGCAGCACCCTAATAATGGCAACATTTTAGAGATGGTCTTTTATTTATGAGCTTTCCGAGGTGGGGAGAGCTCCAAACAGATGCGCACAATTTGGGAAGGCGGAATAACAAAACTCCATCTTTCCTTGGGCCGTGCCTAAGCCTGGTCTGCAACAGTCATTTCCGCCCTACACTGTTATAGTGCTATTATTCCACTTTCAACCTTCTATGGAATCCCGGGGTTTGCAGTTTAGGGAGGGGCATTTAGAATCCTCAGCCAGGGAGCTCTTTGGCCTCCATAAACTACAAACCACCGAGTTCCACAGGATGTTGAAAGCGGAATAATAGCACTGTAACAGTGTAGTGCAGAAACGACCAGAGAAAGCGAGCCATCACTCCTACTACCCGCAGCGCGGGTGCTTAAAAGCCGCTTGATTCGGGTTACATTTCTTTTCCCCCAGCCAGCGCCCTCTCTCCGTCCGGCACCTCCGCCGCGGCCCCGCGGCCCCACGGCCCCTCGGGGCGGCCACGGAGAGCGGAAGGGACCGCGGACCGCCTCGCTCCCATCTACCCGGCCTTCGAGCAGCGACGGCTCCCCCTCGCTCCGGCTAGAATGATCCCCTTGCCAGGGAGGCGGTCAGGGAAAGGGAGGGAAGGGAGGGAAGGAGGGAGTGGCCACCGACTTGGGGAGCCAATCGCAAGCCAGCTCCGGAACCCCCCCCCCCACACACACACTCCGCGCGCGCACCACGCGCCCACACACAGACACACACACACTCTCTCTCTCTCCAGAGAGCGAGAGAGGCGCAAGGTGGGCTCGCGGCAGCGGCGGCCGCAGGGGCGGGGCGAGGCGAGGCGAGGCGAGGCGGGCGCTCGCTTGGCGTCGGAGCGCGGGCCGGAGTCTCCAGCCAGGGGGCGGCGGGTGTGAGCCGAACGGCGGGGGCCGCTCGCTGTGGGCAGCCGAAGGGATCGCGGAGGTTTCACGGGGAGCCTCCGGAGGACGAGGAGGAGGGGGAGGAGGAGGGCGCTGCGCTTGTGCTACAGCGACGGTACTGGGAGCGGCCGCCGCCGCCGCCGCCGCCGCCGGCGCCCGCGTCTTCCTCGCTTCGCTCGGCTTGGGCAGCCCGCCGGAGGGAGAGCACCATGCCCAAGAGGAAGGTGAGGCGGGCGCTGGCCCCCGCGGGACTCTGCGCGATCCGGGCGGAGGCGGGGGAGCTGAGGAGCGGTTCGTGGAAGTAGAAAATAAAACCCTGACCCCTTTCGCCACCCCACCCCCGATTTGTTGCATCTTGCGGGGGAGGGGGAGGGCGCGACTCGTTCCCGACTTCAGGGTTGCTGTCGGCTCTCCGGTGCGGGCGTGGAGACTGCCCGTTGCCATGAGAAGAGGGGGAGGGGGAGGGGGAGCGGGTTGTTTGCACATCTCCCCGTTGCCATATATGTCCCGGGGATGGCCTGTGCCGCCCTCCCGGCCGACCCTCCCGTCTCCCCGGGGCCGAGCTCTCCGGGAGGGCTGCTTGGGGAAACGCCGCCGCCGCCCGCGACCCTTTCTGGGAAGAGTTTGGCCGACCGAGTCCGGCCAGTAATCAGCTGCCCGAACTCGGCGGGTGCGTGTCGGAGGCCGTTTCCGCACCAGTCTGTTCTAGCGCTGTCATTCCGCTTTCAACCTCCTATGGAATCTTGGGGTTTGCAGTTTAGAGAGGGGCCTCAGGCAAACCCCAAGATTCCATAGGAGGTTGAAAGCGGAATGACAGCGCTAGAACAGACCGGTGCGGAAATGGCCAGAGAGAGAGCGAGCGCGCGAGACCCCGCGCGCACCCGCTCTTGCCTTGGAGGGGGAGACGGAGCCGCCTCGCCCGCGCCTCCCCTCCTCGTCTCTTTTCCCCCTGCACAGCCTTGGTGGCTGTGAACGGGGCGGGAAGAGCCGTGTTGGCCCCTCCGACCCCCCTCCCTTCGCCCCCCGCCGCGCGGCGGCCCCCTACGCGCCCGCGCCGCTTGTGCCAGGCGGGGGGCGGCGGCGGCGGCGGGGGCGGCTGCGGGGCCTTGGGCCGCGGGGCGAGCGGCGGAGGGGCGTCCGTTGCCAGCGACGGGCTGCGGTGCCGGGGACGCCAGAGGGGAGTTCCGCCCGTTTGAGATTCAGGGAGGGCAGAAGAGAGGCGCGGGGGCCGCTCCTCTCGCTCCACCGTGTTGGCCTTGGAGAGTTTGACTGGGAAGTGGGGTTTTCTCTTCCCCCACTCCCTTTCCTTCCTTGCTTCTTCCCTGGGTCCTCTCCTGGGATTTTCTCAGCCTGCTCTTTATTTTTTATGTTTTTCCTTTAGAGATTCTCCTTTCCATGTCTGTTGTAATTTACCGGTGCTGTGCTCTTGCTCTGCTGCTCAAGATATTTTTGTTTTCAGGCAGAGTGTGGATCTGTCCTTTAAGGCTTGCTGGGGGACAGACTCCTTTGATTGTACATGTGGAGATGTATAAGCATTGACTAGTTCAGCCTTAAACCTGGAATTGGGCCTCCACGGCTGAAGTTGTCAGAGGTTGTATATAAATCTTTCCCCAGCTGCATTCTTGCTTGGAAGTAGCCAGAGCACTGATCAGACGGGTAACGGATTGCATCCAAAATGGTGACGGGAATGTGAGGCTGAGAACTTAGTGGGGTGTATGATGAAAGATGTGCTATTCCAATGTAAATGAAACAACTCTAGGTTTACCTTTATTTTCACTTTCCATCCCCCCAACCTTGGTTAATTTCTGTGTTGAATATTAGATTTGTAAGCTTCTTGGGGCAAGGACCTGTCATCTTGAATTCTGTCAAGCATCATGCACACTAATGGAGCTGTACCAACAGGCAAGAAGGCAGTGGATCTGTATGATACCATACAGTCTTTCCCCTGCCTAATCCATGAATTAAGGCTGGATAAATAAGATAATTGTTCTGCCTTCTCCAAGCAAAAATTAAAGGAGACGATAATGCACATGCAATCATGCAATAATATGACGAACTGTAAGATCAAAATTAACTGGTGAAATCAGATACTACCATATACAGCCCAGGAGAAAGGTCTTAACTCAGTAATAGATCAAGGTAAGGAGATATAGTGCAGTGATGTAACAACAATTTTGGAAGTGCATCAGGAAGAAGTATTGAGGCATATCAACAACCCGTTCTAGCAGTTTTCTTCACCATCGGAAACCAGTTCAGTTGAGACTTAAATCAGTGTTCAGTACCCAAAATACTCTACATTGGACTAGGACTAGTCAGTAGTAAGGTATTGTCACTCAGGAAAATCCAGCCTTGCCAGCTGTTTTGAAGACTGTAGCTAAGTTCAGCAGGGAAGAAAGCATGGGTGGGCATCAGATGCATCATCAGTCTTGGGTGCTTCAACGTTGCAAGGCTTGGCTGAGATCCCAAAGCAGGCACATAGCCACAGTGTTGTGGCTACATTCTGTCTCCTAATCTGACCTATGAAGCCCACAAAATCCAGAGTTCTGTGGGGCTAGTGTGCTAAAGGATGAGGCATCCAGCCTCCTCCCATCAGTGAGCAGCTGCAGAGTTGTGGTGCAGCTCACTGGCATCAGGGAATTGGACGCATCTTCTTCAGCATTCACCAGTGCCACAGAACTGCATCCCTTGGTATGACTATCTGGATTTTAAGGCGGGTTTCAGGAGCATTTAACAAATGTACTGTGGTCATGAATGTGAATAGGAAATAGCTGAGTGGCCATAATTCTTGCTTGCAACATTGTAACTGAGTAACAGGATATGAGCCTTTACTGCCACTATAGTAACACTGGTCTTTAGTGCTTGCTTGAAGACTTATAATGATGGGGGCTGGCAGGCACCAAGTGGAACAGAGTTCTGTAGATGACATTGAGAAGGATGCTACAAAAGGTCTCTGTTCCTAATGCCCATGAGCCTAATTCCTCCTGTGGTCAGGCACAAAAAAAAATGTCAGCCTAATGCCAGTAAAGGAATTACACAAAATGATTTTAATGCCTTTCAGTTTGTTGGCAAAATTCTTATTTCCATGTTTCAATTTGAGTATCAAAGCACCAAACATTTTTCATTCTGTCTAGTGATCCAATTTTCCTTCTGTATAGTGGGTTATAATATAATACATGTTAATTTTCTACATTTTAAGTAGCTCACAGACTTTAGACACATAGAAAGAACTAGCATATTTTGTCCCAAAATAACACCTGTAGAATTCTAAGTGTGCCAAGTGTTCTACAAGCATTGTCCTCTTAATCCTTACAATAAGGCCATGAGATGGGCATGGCTTGGCACAAGCTAAAATGACTACTTAGTTTTCTTACTCCAGGAAACACCCAACACATTTAAACTCCACAAAATAAGTACCCAGCTTAACATTTTTGGCTAGTTTATTTTGAGGAATGACTCGAACAGCACCTGGGAACGCAAGCTGCAGTCTTACTAGCTGTTTCCTATCTAAAGAGTCCACTGATGCTGAGCTCTCTTCACAAATGGAGGAAGACAATATAGCACACAGCGGTGCAAGAAACATGAAGGCCACCGCACGGAAACAGATCCTAAAATGGACACTGATTTACACAAACGCCTTAAAAAGCAGTGGACAGACTTTTTAAAAGGAATGCTGTTTTAGACTTACATTTAATAAATGTACAGTTTCTAAAATAGAAGCCACAGCATCGGAAGCATTAGATTTAAGCTTAAAGCATGGACACTTAGCTCTGTGAACATTCAGATCTACTTGAAAGTAGGCTTGAGGACTGAGAGGATAGGAGTGCAGGCTTAACCTATGCTTTTGTGGAGTTCCTGAAGGGAGGGAGAACAATGGAGATGTTGCTAAGTTGATTGCAGTATGGCTTACAAAGTTTGCCTGGATCTGTGGCTAGTTGAAGAAAAATCAGAATGCATGCGTAGATCGTCAAGGACAAAGCCCAAGTTGCAATTGCAGGACAGTGTAAGATGCAACTGTATGATTTGCAAAATATCCCCATAAAATGAAAGTTTTGAAAGTGCACAATGCTTTGCCTAGTCTATGATATGAGGATACGGATGTACAACTATACCAGGACATCTCCAGTGATACTCTTACATGCTGCAAATAATTCTCAGCAGCTGCTCCCAGCTTCTGGAACTCTTTTCCCAGAGAAGTCAGACTGGTACTCTCCCTATTTTCTTTCCATAGACAAGCAAAGACATTTTTGTTCTGATAGGCATTCAGTATGTGATTATGTCCTGGCTAATGAAAGGTGCTGGCTATTGTTAACTGTGTGGAATTTATGAAAGTTTGCATTTTAATTATTTGTTTTAATTTTGTTTTAAGTCTTATTTGATTGTTTAATTTGTGTTTTAAGTTTTGTATTTCATGATTTTTAATTTTGTTCTTTAAAATTATTTTAAGCTACTTTGAGTAATTGCCAGAAAAAAAGGGGTATAAATACAGATAAGAAGTATATAAAAAAAAAATCCATCAATTCACTGAGCAACTTTGTAAAACAGGCATTTTGTAAAGAAGGCATTTGCTGTCATTGGGGTTTTCTTTCAAAATGATAATGCAAAAGGATGAAGAAACCTTGACAGCATCTTCTGCATCTCAGATAATGATATGCAAAGGCTTAGATATTCCACCTTCTAAAGAGTTTGAGGAGATATCAACAAAGAATCTCTATGAGAGAAGCAACACTGTGGAACATGGCTCCAGATGAAAAGAATCACCTTCAGTGAAAAGAGAAGGGTGTCTAATTTCAACCACCTTATTACCCCTGTGTTTGGTAATCCTGGGACATTGAAAATGGTTGTGTGCCTTTTCAGTGCTAGATTTAATTCAGTAGCCCCTATCATTCGCTGAGGGTAGCTGACCAGTAGGTCTGACAACAGGACCTCCAGTAACTGGTTAGGTTCCCTAACTTGGGACTGATTATGTTGCTGGTTATAGTTATTGGTGGACATGTTTGTTGTTTGCAAGTTAAAATCAGTGTCATCATGGACAACTTCTGCATGCTATTTATAATACTGTTGAAAGCTGTCAGAAAAGAAGCACATAACAACTTGCCAATTGTTGGTTCTGAATAAGCTCCCAATATTGTCATTAAATGTTAATGGTCTGGGTTCCCCAGTGAAGAGATGGATAGTATAACAGTTAATTAAATCTAACTGCTCTGAAATTACCCTGTTGCAGGAGATCCACAGGCACAGAACTAACCAGAATATATTTATCTTATAGCTGTTTGGCCAATGATTCTGTGCAGGTAGATCAAGAGAAACAGTGGTCTTTCTGTCTGGGAGGCTTGCCTTTGGACGACACTGGGATTTTTTGGAACCCAGATGAGCAATTATATGTGTGAAGGGCATCCTACCAGGCAAGATGCTCACAGTTTGTTCCTACTGTGCTCCCATGCAGGGTCAAAAATGTTTTTTATATATATATATGTTCTCTCAGCTAGATGAATTTGCAGAGGAGGATTTGTTGCTGGGGGTGATTCTAACATGGTGATGGACATCAGCTAAGACAGAGAGACAGCGTATTCAGCACGTTAAGCAGCAATATGATCTTTCTGGGCTCATCTCATCATTCAGTTGATGTCTGGAGGGAAGAACACCTGCCAGATAGAGATTATATTTATTTTCTCAGCAAGATTTAATTCATACTCCCCAACAGACCATATTTTAGCATCTCTTCCCATAGTCACACAAGCCAAGAAAATTTCCATAGGAGTGCCCTGGATATCAGACCATGCTCCTCTCTTACTAACCTGGGTATGGAATAGTGCAGGGTACAGAGCACATACGTGGAGACTAAACACAAGCTTGTTAGAAAACCTATCACTTTTTTCCAAGACCAATCTAGATATCAACAATTACTTCATAGGTAATGCTCACCCAGATATAAATAACACTGCTCAATGGAGTGCATTAAAAGTTGCTCTCAGACGTAGTTTTAGAAATAAATCAGCATATATAAAAAACACAGAGGAAAAGAGACTAGAATTAATAATTCAAATTAATTCTTTATCCAGACAGGATATAAAAGTAATAGTACCAAACTAGCCTCTGAGCTCTCTGCTAGAAAAGATGAGCTAATGGCATTGGATAAAGATAAAATTCATACTTCATTGGTCTATCTCAAAACAAATCATTATGAGTTTGGAAACAAGTCATCTAAAATGTTAGACAGTCTTGTAAATAAAAGAAAAAGGAAGAATAATGTCCCAGCTGTAAGAAAGCAGTGGAACTACAGCAGCTGATCCCAGAGAGACTCTAGATACCGGTACTTTTAAAGAGTTTAATGGAAAGTTGTACACCTCGGAATTAACAGAGGAGGACCTTGAGTGCTGCATGTATTCTGTACCAATCAAACCCATCAGTGATGCACATAGAGAAATAACAGCCCAGTTACCCCCAGAAGAAGTCAATACTGCAGTAAAAGATTTAAAATTGGCTAGCCCCCAGGACCTGATGGGTTTGATGGTTAATTTTACAAGGTGTTTCAAGAGATTTTAACCTCTCCCTTAACCATGGCTTTCAGTGGTACATTGGACTGAGTGCAAATTATAGCAGTCTTTGAAGCTTGGAGGTGGCCCACTCACAGTGGGTTCCTACAGGCCAGTTGCCTTGCTAAATGGAGACTATAAACTATTTGCTTCAATAATGGCAAAGAGATTAATCTGTTTTGTCTCAAAAATGTGTCCACAGATCAGTTTAGGTTTGTACTGGGCAGACAAATTTCAGGCTGTGTATGCTGTTTATCACATAATCAATCAGGCAAAGGTTTCCTATCGCCCACTGTCATTATCTCCAGCCACCATGAAGGCACTTGATAGACTGGAATCAAAACTGTTGTTAAAATTACTACATAAACAAGGATTTGGATTTAAACCTGTGAACTAATTCAAAATGTACAGTATATTCAGAGGCAAAGGCAATTGTACATAAGGCAATGGCAAATCTCCTCTGAACAAATATTGCCAAGAAAAATCCCGTGATAGGTTTTGCCTTAAGGTTGCTGTAAGTGGGAAACAATGTGAAGGCATACAACAACAAAACATTTAAAGCAGGAGTGGACAACTGTCAGAAGTTAGGAGGCTGGACATTCAGACACCCTTGGGGAGGCATGCGTCCCTTCCAAAAAAACCCCACATTCCTCCAAATTTCTAAAAATGGGGCATTTGGAGGCAATCTTTTGGATGTGCTGGGTGGCCTGTAGAGCCACAGAGACCACCTTGGGGGACTACACGTTCTCCACCCCTAGCTTAAAGGCTGCAGCCTTCGAGCAAAGCCATCAGTGTAAGTCTTCCCTGTAGACTCAGTGGGAACTCACTTCTGAGTAGACATACCTAGAAATGTGCTGTAAAACTGCTGTCCTGTACATACCTCTGCACATCCCATTGATTTCTGCAGGTCTTACTTCTGATAGGTGGACCTAAGGTTGCTCTGTTGCGAGAGAAGTATCACAACCGTGTATTTAGCCGACTGTGTCATTTTGTGCAGTGGCTGCCATGGCTGGGAATTCATAGCTGAGAAAGCTTATAGAAGGCCATCACTAAAGTCCTTGTATTATAAAGATGATAGTTACATTTAGCTAATTCAGTGGTTCTCAACCTGTGGGTCTCCAGATGTTTTTGGACTTCAGCTCCCAGAAGCCCTGAGCATTGACCATAGTGGCTAGGGCTTCTGGGAGCTGAAGTCCACAAACATCTGGGGACCCACAGGTTGAGAACCACTGAGCTAATTAGTCAATATTAAAGGAGCAATTTGGGCCAAATATTCTTAATGGAAACAATTTCATATTATCCAAGGCCCTCAAGAAGATAGTGTATCATATCAGGAGTTTGCAGAGTACTTGAGATGCATGGAATGGAAATCACTTTTAACTGGAAAACTATGGACCTAAGTACTTTTTAAGTCCCATCAATTTCAGTGATCAAATATACTAACTTAAGAAAGTAGAAAGACCTTTAAGCCTTCTCTGTAATATTCCAAAAGTATAGTTTTGATTTGCATCACAGAAATCTAAGAATACAGTGCCACTACAGGGAACAAGGTTATAATAGTCTGTGGATTCAGTGTACCACAACTGTATCATTTGGACTTACAGGCATCTGAGCATCATATTTCATCTGCACAAGCAAATGCTCTGTGTGCATTCATTGTCTTAAAAAAAGTGGTAATCTTTGGTTTGTGCTCCAAGAAGCTAAATAAATAAATAGTGGGTGCATGGGAGGTAGAATGTAGGTGATCCATTCAAAAAGTGCAGGCAGGTACATGGCAAAGCAAACCTAGAAAACTACCTCTAGAATGCATTCAGGAAACAGTAGCTTTTTAAAAACATCCCCCACCCCAAATTCATGTGCACGCAAACCTATTATGCCAGGGGAAAAAGGGATCTCGGCCTAGCATCCTGCTACATTAGCTTTGTAGGACTGCATTCAGATAAGTGATTGGTTGTGTGTACTTTTAGAAGCAAAATTTTCCCATGTACCAACATCTGCATTGATGTTTAAATATACTGAAGGGGTAAACTCAAATTGAGTAATGTCTAATTGTTACTTCTTACCATGCATCTTTCTGCACTTCTGGTATGTGTAAAATATGAAAGTCATAGAACCCTATTCTCTAGAAAAATAAGGAAATCTAAAGATGGGGCTTTCACCTATGGCTAAAAAAAACATAATTATGCTTAGATATATATTGATATTTCAGTCATCATCAATGTATTGGAAGAGTCAGTTGTAAAGCCAGTGTGAAAAGAAATGCTTATTGATGGATCAATTGGAATAATGAGAAGGGAGAATTATGGGTTCTTCCAGTTAGACTGTCCTATGTCTGTTTCCAATAAACAACAAAGAATTAGTACTAGATGAACTGGTGTTTCAGTACGGTATTTATGGTTCAGGATTATAGCGTTTGCTTTTTCTCTTGTTTTCAAACTGTTGCATAACATAATGTTCAACATGAGTGTACAATTACTAAAAGGGCAGCTGTTTGACGATAACCAGTGGAACTACTGTATCATTAATGTTGTTGCATTAGCCATTGGAGAAAGAGGATCCAAAATCTTCCACATGACAAATTGCATAAAAATAGATTTATGTACATAAATTGAAATCTATTTTTAACCCTGTCAGCTTGTATTTGTTGGGCTGTGCACCTGAAGCATTTATACATCATTAACCTGTGGTCTAGTGCTACTTGCAGAAACAAAAAGAAGCCCATTCAAGGCCTCTGAGTCTCCCTGCAACCACCAGTAACAAGGGAGAAGAATATACTAGAATTTACTTCCACTTACATTCAAACCTGGAATCATGGTTTAAAGGAAGATGTAACCCCTTGCTAAATAAGGCCCTAATCCTGTTGTTAGTCCCAACTAGTGGGTATGTTATAGCCATGGAACTTGCCTAAATATTGACTTGCCAAGTTCTCATTGATTCAGTGGGCCTGCTGTGATAAAGAATTCTGGGAGTTGCAGTCCCGTAACACCAGGAAGAATGTGTTTTATACACTCTTGCAGGTGCAAGCCAATAATGAGCACCTACTGGTTTTGTGGCTTACTGTTTAACAAGCTAGAACATACATTCAACAACAAGTTCTGGCTTTTTAATATTTATTGGTATGTTTTTAAAATGTTTTTATATTCAAAATTTTTGCTGTTTTAACAGAATAGCTAATTTAATGGTTTGTTTTATCATTATACCTTTTGTTGTGCCTTGTGTTAACTTGTAAGCCATATTGGGTCCTGAGCTGGGAGAAATGCAGAATATTAAGTAAATAGATAAACAGACCTTCCTGTCAAACACTCGTCTTGTACACATTAGAAAGGGGAGCTGTGTTGGATGGATTTGCCTCAACAGGCCTTCATCATCCCTCCACATCCTTGCTCTCTTTCCCCATCTCCAATCCTGTCAGTTGACTGCACAAGCAGAGAGCAGAGCCACCGTTAAATTCCCCTCTCCTCCCTTGCATTTAAGGGTAGGTTAAGCTAAATCTTATTTTCTTGTTACATGCCTTCATGTGAACTCTAGTTTATAGCGAACTTATCAGAGAGTTTTCTTGGCAAGATTTATTCAGAGGAGGTTTGCCATTGCCTTCCTCTGAATATAGCCTACAGCACTTGGCGTTCCCTAGTGGTCCCTAAAGCAGGGGGAAGCTAGCACTGCCTACAGAGTTTGAACATGTTACTGTTTTGGACTCCAGCTCCCAGAATCCCCCAGACAGCTTGGCATTTCTGCTAGGAAGAAGCTGACAAAACCAGCTTTGAGTATTCTTTGCCTAAGAAAACCTTCTGAAACTCATGGGGTCACTATAAATTGAAAGGCAATCTGAAGGCATGTACACACACCGTTCTAGGATTACAGCTCCTTAGCAACAAAGAAATAATAGATGTGGGAAAGTCAGCTCACGGTTGTGCAGCTGGTACTGGGCATTTTGGACAGTTGGCTAAATTTCCAGGGCTACAAGGAAGCAGGAAAATGCTAGATAGCAACTGAATAGGAACCTCTCCTTCAGTCCTGCATTTTTAAAAAACTTTGATTTTAAAAACTTGAATTATAAAGCTATTGATTTTTTAAAAACATGTCTTTGTGGCTTTGTTTAGACGTAACATTAAACCAGGGTTTTGGGAATCTTGTTTACTGTTGATGAGCAGCTTGTTTATGTATGCTTCTTGGCGCTCTCCTCCCCCACCCCCTGCATTTCCTCCTGCAAGTGGTAGTGGATTCTTTGCCCTTGGTTAATTGTCAAGGGAACTCTGGATTTTCTTTCCTTAAATAAGCCAGAGCTATAAGACAACGACAAATCATAGTCTGTGTTTGAAGACTCACAAGCCAGAACATCCAGTTCAGATGTCATGACAAAGAAATCATATACAGCTACAGCAGTTGGTGCTTTCATGCCCGTGGGACTGTGAGTATGCTTCAGGTTTTAGTCTGGATTTTAAATGAACAATCCTAGGTGCTGAATCTGACCCCTCAAATAGGCAATAGCAAATAGGAGAGGTGAGAGAATATTCCTGATATGTGCCTCTATGTAAATTAACTTATGTAGACTCCCAGCCATTAGTTTTTACCTGTGCCATAGTGTTTAAATATAAATGTTCTATTAGAGAAACAAAACAATCACCCTAATTAGTTTTTGTAAAAAAAAAAATCCAATGGAATTGTGGTTTTATATCACAGCAAAAGTTTTTAATGTGTCTAGTGACACTAAAGGGACCTAAATATCCCAAAGGCATCAGATCTTGGCCCTTTCCACACCCTGTCTTTGTCCCAGTGGCATCCAGTGATGACGGTGGCAGCAGCTTTCCTGGGAGGGGCGTGCCACTGGCTGCCTCTGGGATCCAGGAAGCATGATGGCCATACCTCTTCCTGCTGCAGCGCAGCTGGGTACTGTCCCCAGCCGTCCTGGGGCAAGAAGCACAGCCATTGTGCTTCCAGTGCCTCCTCGGGCAAAGTGAGTGTGGGTGCATGGCAGGAGGGCGGCGCAGTCACTGGTCATTGACCCATCAATGATTTGCGGCATGGTTGCGCTGCCTGGGGATGGAGGAAGGACACGAATGCAACGACATTGTGCATAAGCATCATCACGGTCCTGTCTTTCCGCCGTACCTGTGGTGGGTTGTGATGATTGAGCAGAAAGAGCTCCTGTCCGATCTTGGAAGCTAAGTAGGGTGAGCCTCAGTAAATACCAGCTGCTTTAGTCTATATGTCAGAGGAAGGAACTGACAAGATCATCTCTGAGTATTCCTTGCCTAAGAAAACCCTGTGAAATTCATGGGGTCGCTATAATTCGACAGGGGACTTGAAGGGACATGCACACACACATAATGACGCCAGTGCTGTTTTCAGTTTGGTTTCTGAGCCATAATGTATGACATTGAGAGCCTTTCTACTGGCATCTGAGACCCAACTCAATCAGTCAAAATATATTTCGTAACAAAATTATTTATTCTTCCTGCCATAATTGCTGCTAAGTTTAAAATCTTAATTGAGAAATACTTTTAAGCGATAGGATGCTGTTTGTGAGCTGCCACTATTATATTATAGCTATAATCCTTGAAAATTGCCTTGATTCAAGTAAATCTCTTCCTTTTAAGATGATATTGAAGAAGTGTTTAATATAGGGAGTTAAATCTTCACAAAATACCGTATAAAATTTTCCAGGGAAGCTGTCTATTCCTGGAGCCTTCCTGTTTTAGTTTTTCAAACTGCTGTCAAAATTTCTACATCATAGATTGGTGTGTTTAGAAAAGCTTGATCTGCTCCCTCAATCCTGGATATAGGGAGAGAATCCAGAAATGATTGCTAGTTTGTGGTGGGATCAAAACTGAATATATTTAAATTGGAATAATAGTTTAAATCCCTAATTAATTTCTTCAGCTGTGCTAAACAACTTTCCTGGCTGATCTTTTATCATTTATTTTATAATTTCGAGACTCCTTTGTTAAAGAGCTCATTTTGCATTTTTATTATTTAATTCATAATATTGTCTATTCCAATATGTTAAAGAGGTGTGGGTTTATTGAGGACCAATCAATTCAGTTTGGTTCTTTGTTGCTCCAATTTTTAAAGTATTCTCTTGCTTCCTGTTGATTTATTTTGTTTAGTTAACTCTGTCAAATTTTTTCCAGCTATTTACTCTTAGTTTTTCTCCTTATTTTCTTTTGAGTGGAACCATCCTTAATGTACAAATATCTAAAAACTGTTTTTAGAGTTTCCCACAGTGTTGCTAATGTTATTCCTGGAGTGGAGTTTTCCCTTTAGAAATAAATGTAGTCTATAAAGGGAACCTGTATTGCCAGTATGTGTGTGTATGTATCTGTATTCGTTAATATAAACCAACAATTTCCTAGAGCTATTAGAACTTTGCTGTACATTTTGCGCAGCCAAAGATGTTGCATGTTTCATTTCAGTTAAAGCCACTAACCACAAATATGTTCTTTTGTGTGCCCTCACTGCTTGATCTCTGTATTATTTCGTACTAGCATATTTACCCGGCGTTGCCCAGGATTTTATTTTCTGATAGGTAACGCTTGTTAGAAATACCTTAGGAATTACCTTACCTTACCTTAGGAATTAGATGCGGTTGAAATACACAGATCTGATAACTTGTGTCTGTAATTCCCCAAACTACCTCGTTCAGTATCTGTAACTTTTCCCCCTAGTTCCCAATCTAATCTATATTCAAAGATGTAAACATACAGAAGTTGAGTTCCTGAGGGAATACACAGTCCTCTTCCTTGCTGTTAGGCCTTGTCTCCATAGCAGCCAGACTATTCCAGTACCTGTAATTTATTCCAATATTCCCCAATCCAATCTGTGTTCAGAGTTGTTAACATAATGGAGGTTTGGTTTCTTCTTGCTGCTGGGCCTTGTCTCCATAGCAACTGGCCTGAGGCCCAAGAGCTTTCCAGCTGGGTGTTCTAAAGGCCCCTCTCGGAACTGCCAACCCTAGAATTCCATAGAATCTTCACAGCCAGCCAATCGTATGAGCTCTTCTCACCTCACGCAACCAATCGTATCAGGTCTTGGCCTGCCTGACGCAGACAAACAGACAAACTCACAAACTTTGACTTTTATATAGTAGATTTGGGGATTTATTTTGAATCCAGAAACCATTCTGGATTGTCCATCATTTTTGCTTCTTGGACTATGATAGACACAGTCTTTCCTGCCTTGAGCTCTGGAGGCTTTACTTCTTGAGTAAATGCACAGAGGATTGGACTGTCGGTGTACAAGTATTTAGTATTAGTGCCTTTTCATTCTCATTTCAGGAAGGTGTCACTTCATAATGTTGACATTACCCTCTTAAGGATTATAAAATTATAATTCTACTTGCAGTGTGTATTTTTAGAACATAAATCCTCTCATATTTTTCTTGTACTATATTTCATTACATATTTAATGAAACCTTTACATAGCTGTGGAAGAAAGTTTTAATGCATTATTCACAGTTAATATAAAGATCCAGGCTGTGACCTGAAGCTCTGGTGCTGGTAGATTACTGCACAAATATGAACGGCCACAATCTAGAGGGTCGCTTCAGGTAGTCTGTATGTTCTGCAAGCCTTTTAATTTAAATTTAAAAAAGAAAGCGAAGAAGAAAATAAGAGCTTTTCAAGCCACACATAAAGTACTTTTTGTAAGTTCATAAAGAAGAATCCATGTTCTCTTACTCACAGTAGTACTTACCGTAGACTAACTGTAGCTGAAATAGAGCCAGGTATTTCAAAAGCAACTTTGTGGGAGGTTAGGTGACAGAGAGTGTTGATCAAAATGATGGTGTTAAATATGGTGATCCAATATTTTAGGTGTGTCCTAGTCTCTGTAGTTTGCGTGTGTGGGTTCATGAGTTTGTTGGTGACTGAGCACAATAGAGATGCAAAGGAGGGGAGGGGGGCAACCATTTTATTTCCTAAGCTCTTTTTTCTGAAAGAATGGGGAAAATGGATTATGGAACATTTTCTTTTAGAATGATGAATCAAATGTTTAAGACAAGGCATTCATGTATTTACTGCCACAAAATCATTGCTAAAAATTATGTAACAGGAAGATCTTTCTGTAAAACTAAGTATAGTATCAGATTATTGCAACTCCTGAACTTGGTTTCCTTTTGTCAGTTCATTTTATGGAAACAAGTGCATTATGACTACTTGACGCTATGGAGAACTAGTGGAGACAAAACAATTTTCTCTGTTTTACTAAGATAGGTGTTTTGCACCTAAATTAGATGAAGCACACCGGAGGATATTACTTTATATGATTACAGCAGCTAGAATAGTCTACGCACAACAGTGGAAACAAAAGGAACCCCCAAAGATAGAGGATTGGATAATGAGGTTATACGAAATGGTGGAATATGATAGGATTCGAATTTGGACAACTGAAAGATCCACAACTCAGTGTGAAGATAGATGGAATTTGGTATTACCTGTATGGGAAAAGTTATGGGGGGAAAAGCGGTCTGGGGGATGGAAAAATAAGAGTAAGACAAATACGAATTATGGAATATGTAATATTGGAACGATTAGAGTTGAATGTTATTATTGATATTAAATAAAAATGTGTTGTAAATATGGATGATTAGATTAAGTAGGAACTTATAGAAAAGACAGAGTATTGAAGTGGCAAAAGAGAGGATATGGGGGGAAAAAGACTTAAACAGATATAGGAGAACTTAGTGAAAATAATGGTTTCGCGTATTTATTCATTTATTTAAAACAGATATAATATAACTATATATGTATAAGTATATATTTATTGAAATTTAGAGAAAGAATTGTATATGTATGTGAGCACTCACTTCCTGAAGAATGGGGAGGGGAGGGTAAGGGGGTAAGGGTAAGGGGGGAGTAAAGGAGAAGTTATTTGAAAACTAGGGGTAATTAGAAATGTGAAATGTGAAATTAAGAACTAATGGCAAATGTATGACATTAAATATGTATATTTAGATATAATTAAATTATAATATATATAATTAAATTAATTTCTTATAAATTAAGTATGAAGAATGATTAGGATAATACAAAAGATATGTCAATGTTTGCCTATTTTCGGGAGGAATATTGTAAAAGGTTACCTGGGTGAGAGAAATTACTGTAAAAGGATTATGATAAAGGGGTTACCTTTTATCATAATGTGATGGTATATCATTATATGATACACATGATATATGATATATGGTATATTATATCATTATATGATTGTATAATTAAGCTCTCCTTTCTCTTTTAAAAATTAAAAAATTAAAAAAAATAAGATAGGTGTTCTGTTCTGTTTTTATGATATGGGTGGGTGGGTGGCTGGGTGGGTGTCTTCCTCAGAGATTCCACATAGTTAAGGATCTTGTAACAAAGAATAAGAATTTTAAAAATAAGTTCAATTTGTATTTATATATCTGACTAAATTGTATTTTCAGCATACATCCCACCACATTTGTGGATTTGGCTTACATGGATTTGATTATTTGCGAGTTTCTCCAACCCCCACCCCCCCAACCTCAGGAGCCTCATTTCTGGAGGAACGTTCCTTCTCCACGGCTCCGATAAAGCCATGCAGCCCTTTAAAAACCCACCTTTGGCCTCTACCAGTGGCTACCTGGCCAGCCAAGTATGACTAGCTTGCAGCCCAATTTCTCAGCACCACAAACCCTCTCCCAGTGCCCCCACACACACCCAAGGAAGCTGATGGGTGAGAGAGGCAGTATAGGTGTACCATGCCAACCTCCTCTTTGTTCCTTGACCTGGGTCCCTGCTCTCCTGGCTATGCCTTGGCCCCCTTCCCCCAGACACACACTCACACATGTTTTGGTATTTTTGATTTGTAAGGATCCTGTACCCCTAATCCTACTAAATGTGGAGGGACAGCTGTATCAAATATAATAATTTTATGTCAAATAATGTTATATATAAGGGATTTTTTTATTCCTAAAATAACAAAATGACTTTCAAATTGTAAAGGGCATTAATACAATTTTTTTTTCAATTTTCCCAAAAATGCCTGTTAAAAAAAAAGAACAGGAAAAAAGCCTCACCCCCATGGCCTCAGTATTTCCAGAATACACGCGTTCCATAAGACCAAAGAGGACTGTACTTCTCCCCATGTTCTGTACAACACTTTCCACAAGGAAATAGGTCTTATGTCGCTGCTTGCTTGGTAACCAGTATAAGGTAAATCAGTGTGGTGCAGTGGTGTAGACTCGAGTTGATTGACTTGGACCCAAGTCAGACTCAAGTTACTTCAGTGACTCGACCTGGACTCAATTTGAGAATAAAGGACATACTGACTTAACTTGTGACTTATATATTTTTAATAACTGACTTGTTGCCCTTGGTTTAGCAACGTAGCCCATTCATCCAGAAACTTTATGACTTTGAACAGTGCTTCCATCACTTTTGGTCATGTGACAGTCTGTCTTAAGCCCAAAACATGGGTGTATTTTTTCAGGGGAACAGCAAATGTGTTAGGCAACGGGCTTGAGGTGTGTTCGGCAGCTTGTCCCTACTGCATATTGGAGGAGCCTTCTACAACTTTCCTAAAAGCAAAAGGCAAGATTCACCCCCAGAGCGCAGGGCATGATTCTCAAAGGGGAACAGCAAATGTGTTATGCAATGGGCTTGAGGAGGAAGGATCCTTCATTCTAAAGCTTTTGAAGCTTCAGTTATGAGAAGTAAGAAGGATCTTGTCCCCCACTTCCAAAAAAGCCTCCAGCTTTGGAGATGAGGAGTAAGAAAGTTCCTATTCCTCACTTCAGAAGCTGCAGACTCTTGTATGCCCATTGACACAAAAGTCTCCAGCTTGAAGAATGGGGAATAAGATGGATCCTTTCCCCACTTCTGAAGCTGCAGATCCTTGTAAGCTCATTGACACACACTCCCCCCCCCACATACACACATCCCAGGGACACCAGGTTCAAGGCGACCCGGGAGAAGGCTCAGCTGGTCACAACTGAGATGAGGTATGTGGGACTCTCACTGAGAGCAGGTGAATGCACATCTGGCACACAGCGTGTGGAGGTGATCTCCAAGCTTCCCGCACCTACAGACATACATGCACTGAGGGCATTGCTAGGTACCTTCAACTTCTCCTGGAACCTTTGTTTTTTTCTGTGAAGTTGGCTCCTACACTAGAGACTTGATCCGAGACTTGATTTGAAAGTATCTTGCAAGGACTTGAGACTTCAGTTGAGACTCGAAGGTAGAGACTTGAGACTTGAGACTTGACTTGAGACTTGGAGTAAAAGACTTAAATATATCACTGGTGTGGTGTTACTTTTAGTGTGCCGGGCTAGGACTGGGCTTGGTGTTTTCTGTCACCGCTTGGTAATGAACTTTACTGTTTACTCTTTGGTTTGTCTTTGTCTTTCAGCCTGAACTACTTTATAGTGTGGTTGTGTGGATAAAGGAGAAGGATATTGTATGTTGCCTGAGCTCATTCTAGAAAAGTGGGATGTAACTGTAACAAGTAAATAATAAAATAAAAAATAATAATAAAAAGGTCCATATTCTGAAGATGCCTATCTACATACTAAATATTTCAGAAATTTGCCAGAATCTGTATTCAGATTTAATCATATGGGGCACTATTGAGACTAGTAGATTTGGGTTTGGGAGACTAAGGTTCTAGTTTCCAGTAAACCATGAAACTCCTTGGTTGACCTTGAGCCAGTCACTTCCACTCCCCTGAACTACCTCACAGGATTGTTCTGAGGATAAAGCAGAGGAGACCCATGTCTGCCACTGACCTTATTGATGAAAAGGCAGAACATCTGTATAATGGATAATTGTCAACTTAAATACAAATAGTCTCAATGTAACATTGCCAAATGTTTGTACATATGTACTGTATGTGCTGTGGGCCTTCCTCATGACCACTTCTGCATGCATGAAATTGTGTCCCCATATGTTAAATGGTTGTGATGGGCATATATACATTGTCACTGTTGGGTATTATGGGATGTGAGTATTTGCATTTGTTCTTTTATGCAGGGATCCTGGAACAGAGCCCCTGCATATATGGGAGGCCTGCTATATTTCAGGAATGCTTTCTGAACAAAATAGCCAATATTAACTGAGCTCCAGAATATATCCGCAGAAATGTTACTATTTGGTAGTTGTTGCTTTCAGAGTTTAAGCACAGGTGTATCTGGAAGCAACAAAGAGCATTAGCAAATATACCAACAGACCGAATTAGTGAGATCAGCATTGGTTTAAGAAATATAAAATATTTGGTTCTTGAACTTCCTGCTTTGATTCCTCAAGATGGTCCCTGAAAACTGAGAGTAATGGCTTGAGTAAATCTCTGCTTTGTAATAATTTGTATGTTTTATTTGCTGTGCCAAGAGCCAATTACCTACAGATTTGCAGGCAGCATTTTTAAAAAAATGTACATATAGTATATGAATATTTAATTTTGATGCTTACCCTAGAAGCTCAAAACAAATTTCTTGCTCTGCTGGCAGTTGTTCAAATCCACTTGTAATTTGCCAGGCATCTTCTATTGCCATGGATATTGTCTTTG
The DNA here is from genome assembly GCA_948472985.1 of Iguana delicatissima. NCBI lineage: Eukaryota > Metazoa > Chordata > Lepidosauria > Squamata > Iguanidae > Iguana > Iguana delicatissima. The sequence goes on from CAOKZL010000973.1 coordinate 339,972, forward strand.
TGAGCCTGCAACTAATATGTGTTGTAGAAATCATATCACAAAGCAATGCATATGTTCTCATCTGTGCCAGAAGGGAATCTTTTAATGTCAGGGCAGTGATCCAGCAGTTTCAGCATACATAAACATATATTTCAGATCACACTAGTCCACATACAGGATGCATGGTTCTCTTCTGTGAATAAATTCTTTGGGCAGATTAATTCTTTTTTCTTGCTTAGCTCTGTATAAACATGGTTTCCTGTAGATCAGGTGTGGATGAAGTGCAGGCCATGGGCAGCATGCCCCCCAGAGGGATCAATCTTGTTTTCAGCTCTTCCCCCCCCCCCAAATAATACCCCAAAATGATCTCTAGGGCGTCTGGAGGCCATTTCTACCACATGTGGTAGACTCCTGTGGTCAAAACAAAATTTTACAAATTTTTCTGGAAAAAAACTTGTACTTCAGAATGTCCCAAAATAGCATCAAGGGGAACAGGAAGGCCCCCCAAAATGTCTCCATGTCCACACTGGAGGGCATGTGGGGCAAAAGAAATAGGAGGTTTTGACCAAAGCATGTCGGGGGATGAAGCTTCCACAGTTGCTCACCCATGCTGTCAGTACAAGTTCTCAAATAGTATACAACAAATCAAAAACCTTTGTACCAAAATGTGATCTTTCTCATGTTTGTTTGCTGACTGTGGCCTTAGAATTTCTAACTGCTGAAAAATAAATGTGAATCTGCAACAAAAGAGATGTGTCAAATTAAGTTGACAAAGGAAATTTGGTCACTTGATTAAGGGCCATTATAATTTTGCAGTTTTGGAGAGAATGAAAGCAACAATGGAAAACTGTAAATATACATATTTTTAGAACTGTAGGAAATAGAAGTCCAAAGTATTCTCTTAGATTCTGCTATATTGGAGAGGATAAGAGTGGTCAAGTACTTGCCAATTGCATTTTAAAAATCATTTTTCCACAACTGCGATTTCTGAGGTCTTTGTGAGTTATTGGCCTGGTTTGGGAATGTTTTCCCCTTCAGTCAGCAGTAATGGTAATTGAAGCAGTTAATAAGGCAAGGCTTATCAATACATTTTGTCTCATCACCAGCTCATAGACACATGGGCATTTAAATTCAGGAGATTCTTCAAATGAATAATTTACAATTAGATGAGACTGTCCTAGAGAATCCAATTTCACTCTTCACCTCCTTCTACTTATGCCCCTTGACTTTTGGTATTTGCACCAAATGTTTGCCACAATGCAAGATTTACCGTAGCTTAAGAAGCTTTTGTCATGATTGTTAAAGCCTTTTTTATATTATTATTAAAGAAAATATCATGACTAGCTCCAGCTTCTTTTCTGCTTTTTTGTTCAATCCTGGAACAAAGTGTAACTCAGCATTTGTACTGGTAGAAAGTGGTGGGAGGACAACCCACTCTTCTTCCATCTGCATCCCCCCAGACACCCTCTCCCTGTAGTGGAGGGTCTCTTAACCCTAAGCAGCAGACTGGAGGCTTAAGGATCAGAAAAGAATGCCGTGTCTGTTTCACCTGTCTAGGTGTCTGCACTGGATTGGAAGCTTCACATGGACACACTTCTGCAAGAAGTAGATTCTGACTCCAGCTTTGTGCATTTTGTCATGCAGGACCCTTGATTTAATCAACAGATTAAACACAACTACTATTGACCTTTAATGTCTGGAGCAGAAATTATGCAGCAAGAACAAATTTTGTTTCCATCAAAATCAATCTATGTCTGAATGCAATAAAGCTTGAAAAAAGAATGGAAAGTCGGGTAATCTGGATTCTGGGGAACAAAACAGAAGAAAGCTTTGTCTTAAAGCGTACATTCTTGCTGTTTAATTGTGTGATTCTCTTAATGCAGGGCGAAACTGAAACCAAAGGGTCTTTCTGCACTGCACTGTTATAGTGCTATTATTCCATTTCCAACATCCTGTGGCATTCTGGGGTTTGTAGTTGACTGAGGCCAAAGAGCTCTCTGGCTGAGAACTTTAAATGCCCCTCCCTAAACTGCAAACCCCAGGATACCATAGGATGTTGAAAGTAGAACAATAGCACTATAACAGTGTAGTGCAGACAGGCCCAAAGACTCGGTTCTTTGGCATATTTCCTTGGGAATACGCTAGGATTGATTCTGTCATGGCAACTGTATCATGTACGTTCGTATTCACTTCATGAGAGACAACATGGTACCATGCTGGTCTCTGTACCATGTGTAGTCACGATGAAATTCTGTTAGACAAATTCTTGGTGACTCTCAGCTAGTATTCTTCTGTGAGGGACAGCTGACATGGTTGCTGCGGGGAGAAGTTGTGTGCTACCTTCAGTTCCTTGGAAGAAATCTAACAGGAGGACCATTTTGTGGCTTGGGATCTCAAAATGTCTGTTTGATTTCTTATAAGATAAAAATAGCTGCATGGCAGCAAGGTAAGTAAGTTCACCACAACAACCCCCGTAGGAAAATTATCTACTTTTTAAACTACCTGGTTGTCTTAACTGTGCCATATTTATCTCTGGGATTCTTGAAGACTGTTTTTAAAAAGATGCATGCTTTTGTGTGGAAAGATACTTGGGCACCAGATCCTTCCCTTCCCTGCTTCTTCTATCCCACACCCTGAAAAGACTCTCCAGAGGGCCCAGAACTACTAAACGTTGTGGGCTGCATCTTACAGGGTTGCAGTTGGAGGGTTGGATCAACCCAAGTTGGGTGGAGGATTTGTACAAAATTCCCTGTTTTGGTGCTCTCCTCACACATACACATACAGTTCAGTGCCATAAAATGCCATCCACAATGTTCAGTAGATCCCTTTGATTCTCTGGGAATTTTTTTGAACAAAGCACCAAGGAACATACAAGGTGAGGAGCAGATGGGAAGAGTTGCTGTGTGTGAGTTTGCTTTTCACTTGTGTAATACTGGCTGTCACCCAGAATGCTATGATAAGGGCAGAAAACTAACTGAAGGACTCTTCCTAAAGGGTCTAGCACTGACTTCTATGTCAGTGGGGCATTGACTTTGCAGGATTTTGGTCCAGACTTTAAGGAAGTTATCCAGAAGGCTGAACCCTATCCTCAAAATAGCTCTTTTCAAGTTCTCACTAAAGTGTGGAGTAGATTCACCATTTCACTGGCATAGATGCTACAAGCTGCTATTGCTGGCTAGAAATGGGAATTTGATTATGTTTTTCAATTTGTTTAAAAACTGAAAACCTAATAATTTGCAATAATTTTCCAGATCTTGGACTTCCTGTATAAAGAATTTAAACATTTACATTTTGTTCTATTTCTGAGAGCCTTCGAAGAAACAAGAATGAAAGTCATAAAGTGTGAAAATTATTTTCCCCATTATGATCTTCATTATTATTTCTCCCTCACCTTTCAACCAGCATGGCCTTCAAGGTAGCTTATACCAACTTAAAAATACTTTTGTGTGATGACACCATGATTTGGAAAAGATACTATGAAAAGTTACATTGTCTTGAAACTTCAGATTCCAAACCATTGAGTCCGCCTTATACCATCAATGTATAGGTCTAGCAGAATAAAAATGGAGAACGTAGGTGCAGGTGGGTCTTGCTGATTTCAGACCTCCACTGCTTTTGAAATATTTTTACTGTGGTTGTACAAGTCAGTTTCATATGGTGAAAAAGAGCCTTGAATCTTGGAATCTTTGATAAACATTGGTAGCTCTTGATGAGATACTAAAAGAAAACAACACTGAAGATGCCTGTTTTTGTTATAGGAGAGCTAGGAAAAGTGTACTGTGTGTGCATAGTTGGGTAAGGCATGTATGAACTCAGTGGGATTTACCTTTGAGTGAGCACACTGGCTATGCCTGTCTCATTTTCATGGTCTCGCCAATGAGAGATGTTGTATGCTTTCATTACCGCAAACTTGCTCAGGTTGAGTAACCAAGCAATGAGAAATCAACTGCCATACATATATGTGTCTAAGTTACCTATTGGTCCCTCTGTTCCCTTCTCAAAATGCATCTATTGATTACTTTTTTCATTATTTTTCTCTTCGATTTTGTTTCGTACTGACTTGTAAAATAAACTGAGAGATCATACATGTGTAACTGAGTACTTGTTCTACTTAAAGGTGCCGCTGAACCTTTGATTCAATTTTAATTTTAATTTTCCCTGATGGCAACAGCATTTTAGTTTGAAAGAGCAATGTAGGATTGTGATTTGTAACAGAACCTTAATTGAATTCACTCAGCTCAGATGTTCCAGGCTTCTCTGTAGGAGAAAACTATAAACTCCAGGTGCTAGGCGGTCACTGATCTACTTGTCTACAGCATTTTGTCAGTTGGATTACTGAGGTGTTAGGGATGTGGAGGAGACCCCGTGGCTGCCTGGGTTAAGATAGAGGCTGGATGAATTTGAAATATAATTTCCTTGACTTACCTTGGCCTGTTCTTTCTGCTTTGTGAATCTCTTAATTAATAGTGATTTCTGTGGCAAAGCAGGAGGAAGAGAAACATTTGTTTTCCCTAAAGTTTTCTACATCCTTGTTACGTTAAGTTTCAGGACTTCTCTTCATACCTTTGACTTGACTGGTTCCTGTTTCACTACTGTCTCCTTAGCAATTTGTGAACAAACCTTGTTAATCTGCTGGAGACTGTCACCAAGAGAGAAAATGCCATTTCTTTCATGCTACAGGGCAGCTGATCTAGCATCTCTGTAGAAAATGTGATTCTTTGCCTTCCTGAAAGGTTAAATTTAGCCAGTTATTCCACATTAGGGCTATAGTCCTAAGGAATTCTGCAAGCCTTTAAGATGTTTTTGAATGCAGTTTTATAAATCTGCCATTTTGTTTAAACAGATATTCTGCTCCTGTCACATGTAAATGCAAGGGAATTATATATTTAGCATTTGTGTTTCTTGTCTGAGTGCTTGTCTGGTGCAGAGTAAAGTTTAAATACATTTTCCAATTTCATTCCATTACTTTTACCTGTGCTAGCCAAAACTCTTTATATACTGAGCTGCCAGGAAGGGATTTAACCATCATTTTTATCATATCCATTTGTTGTTAAGTCTAAATAGGAAACTGTGAAAGCATTGAAAATAATATGTTGATTCATAAATGCAGTTATTGTCAAAGATGCCAAGCCAACTTTAGAGGCGTTTTTAAGATTGGCAAGGTCGAATAAGCTGTCCCTGATTAAAATTTGTGAATGAGAAATAGTGCAATCTCTGACACTAGTGTCATGCCATGAAATCAGGTTTATGTTACCATTCCTTTTAATAATCAACCAGTAAAGGTTCTTTTACAATTTTAAAAAATAGTATGTAAAGATTCTTAAAAAATAGTTAATAAAAATAGCTCTAGAATGTTTTTGTTTTTGAAGCATTGGATGGCACGCACTATTTAAACTATTGATTTTACAAGGACAGTGTAAGGTTTGGGGTTTGTTTTCTATTTTTTGCTCCAGTATGTTTGATTGTCTGCTTTCATTAAGTAGTATGTAGTATAATAACTGACTTAATTGTATTGTTTCCCTCCTAGTCTCCAGAGAGTGCTGAAGGCAAGGATGCAGCAAAATTAACAAAACAAGAGGCAAGTGTGATTCATTCCTTGGTTTCATATATTATTTTCCTTTCATTGGTGGGTAAAATTTTAGAGAGACACAGCTAGGTAAAGCATGGAAAAGTTCCTTTTTCAGGCAAGAACTCCCAGAATCCCCAGCTAGGATGGACAGTTGCTTGTGCTGGCTGGGGAATGCTGGGTGTTCTTGCCTGAAAAATGAACTTTTCCATGTTCTGTAACTATAGGCCCTTTCCACACGGGGTAATTAAAACGGTGTAGAGTGACCTCTAACGGAGATCGTCTACACCGTGGAGTGTGCTGGGGTGTTTATAATTTTGAGGTTCTACACCTCAAACCGCCCTGAAGCGACCGGAAGTGGTGGCACCACATGTTTTTTAAAAACCACTTTTCAAGTGGTTTTTACAAAACGTGAGCATGCAGCCCCGTTCCACCCCGTCGCAGCGCCCTGGTGCCTGCAGATCTGCCGGGGGCAGGCTTCCGGCTGGAAGCTTCTCTGGTTGGTGGAGAGCCTCCACCAGCTGTAAGCCGCCATTTTGGATGCTGCAGGACACCACAGGAGTGTGGAACAGCGAACTCGCGCTGCTCCTCATGGCGACGGACTTACCCGGCTTCTGGTAAGCTCCATTTCTGCACGTTTTACCCCGTTTCTCCCTCCACGTGTGGAAAGGGCCCAAGTTAGCTCATCTGTGGCCAAAGTCCAATTTACCTCCTAGTCCCCTTTCTCACTATGCAATTCTAGAGCTATTGTTCCACTTTACCTGCCATGGTTCCATCTTATGGAATCCTCTTGTTTGTCGTTTAGGGGCAAAAGGTCTCTCTGGCTGAGAATTCTAAATGCCCCTCCCTAGGGTGCAAATCCCAGGATTCCATAGGAAATTGCCATAGCAGCTAAAGTGGAATCATAGTGCTGCAGTTAATTGTGTAATGTGAATGGGTCCCTAGTAAAATAAAGTACTTCTAAGGGCCCACGAATGGCACTACCTTTCTATGGTGGTGGGTTTGTGTGCTCCTGTGAAGCCAGAGGTTTTGCTGATGATAGCAGTGCTGCTGGTAGAGTGTCCCATGTCAGACAAGCTTTTGCTGAAGAGCCAGAGTCAATGTGCCAAACAGCTACTGGGCAGCAGCGGTAGTGGAGGCTGACACTAGCAATGGATCTTTCAGAGACAACAGCACTGGCGCCATAGCTAATAGATGTCAGTTTTGCACAGAAGGAGGCATGCCAAACACATTTTGAATGTCTTTTGCCATGAAAACCTTATGATAAGACAATCCAAAACAAAACAACAGTTAGTGCCGGAAAATGAGACTCCCAGAAGACAAAAATAACAGCACAGATGATTTACATCAATTTAATAGAGACCATAAAGCCTCAGTCATTATGAGACTGCAGTCAAGAAGTCAGAAGATTAGGACTTGGAAGGGCAGCTAGGAAGGAACTAAAGAAGATATTGAAGTGTAAAGATATATCATAGAATCATAGAATAATAGAGTTGGAAGAGACCACAGGGGCCATCCAGCAAGATCAAATCCAGGCTGAACTCCCCTGAGAAGCCAGGATGAGTAAACTGACACTGTCATGCTTTGGACACATCATGAGAAGGCATGACTCGCTACGAAAGACTTGCTTGGTAAATTAGATGGCAGTAAGAAAAGAGAAAGTTCACATTGCAGATGGATAGACTCAATCAAGGAAGCCATGGCCCTGAGTCTTTAAGATCTGAGCAGGGCTGTTGATATCAGGGTAACTTGGAAACCTCTGATTCATAGGGTTGTGGTAAGTCAAAGTTGACTTGGCAGCAGTTAACAACAACAATTTCTATGGGGAAGGGAGGTCCATAATTCTTTTTAGAATCTGACAAAGCTCTCTTTCTCAGTGTAACAAATACAGTAACGCATGTCATGGGGAAAGGAAAACAAAAGCCACGATACTGAGGATCAAATAGTTGACATAATGTAAGATAAACAAATGTATATAGCAATGGTTATGCACCATTTTTTGCTATGTTTAAGAAGGGGGGGGACACTGAAGCTTCATTTCTTACAACTTCTGCACAGACTCCCTCAATATCTGCATTTTGACTACCACTGCGCACGCAAGAACCACGGACTTGGTTTTCAGAACAGTTGTGGGAGGAGAGGAGAGAGAGAAGAAACAAGTTAAGATTCTCAGTTGAATTTAGTGCTAAGGTGATCAGGACCAAAAGGTGAAAAAATTGCCTATTTCAAATGTTACCCCATCCATGACCTCAAATAAGTTGCTTTGGCAGGGATTACTCTAGCTTTTCAGTTTCATTTACCAAATTATAATAGTAGCCAAAAAACACAATAGCCAAACCCAATTCCAAACAGAAACCCAATCACATTCTGTTAAAAATGCTATCACCAGAATCTCCCCTGCCTTCATAAGCACTAATTGTCCAAATTCCAGAGTTAATTATATTTAGTACTAATGTATACCTGGCGTTGCCTGGAATTTTATTTTCTCATAGGTAATACTTGTTAGAAGATTTGAGATCTTGTGTCTCTAATTCCCCAAACTGTCTTGTTCAGTACATGTAACTTTTCCTCATATTCCCCAATCCAATCTGTATTCAGAGTTTTTAACACATAGAACTTGGGTTCCTGAGGGAATACGCTGTCCTCCTCTGTGCTGCTAAGCCTCATCTCCATAGCAACCAGCCTATTCAAGACAGGCACAGTTGACTGAGGCCCAAGAGCTCTCTGGCTGAGAATTCTGAAGGCCCCTCCCTAAACTGCAAATCCCAGGATTCCATAAAATCTTCTTAGGCAGGCAATCATATGAGGACTTCGCCTGACGCTGACAAACAAGACAAACTTTGACTTTTATATATTAGATTAATATACCATTTTTGAGCTTTCAAAGTACTCCACAAATACTATCTCAGTAACCCTTACAAACTGTCTCTGAGGAAGACCCTGGTTTTTAATATTATTGCTGACGTACTAAGAACAGGGAAGCGGGAATAAGGCTGAGAGATAGTGACTCACCTCATACCACATCATGATGTGGGATTTTGATTCTTGGTCCAGAGCTAGGTGTCTTGGCTACAACACTCTGATGCTACCCATCTTGTAATATGTGCAATGAGATAATAATTGCTTCAGCACTTTGGACCCCCCCCAAAGTTTTATGTAAATAGTAAGGGGCTTTATGCAACCCGCCACAGATTGCAGTGCCTGTGCGTAAAGGGATCCCCATAGAAGACGATAGCACATTGTACCCCTGGAATCTCACCCTCCTGGCTATTCTGGGGACTGGGAAGCATTCACACCCACTCATTCCTTATAACCTTGTCCTGGAATGTTTCAACGTACCTGTATCTGCATGTCAAGTGGTACAGTTTTGCCCTGTAGGGATCATTCTACGCACAGGCATTGCAGTCATGGTGAACTGGACCGAGATCTAATGATAATTTGCTGCTATTGTTACTGCTACTGTTAAAATATTCGCACTTACTTTGTGCAATAGTGCTTTCATATTAGTATCTTAAGATATACAACCACAGACTAACAACAGTCAGGGTGAGGTATAACTATTTATTGTTTTCTTTCCTTAAAAAAAAACCACACCACACACCACACACCACACAGTGCCTCCCTTTTGAAACTGAAAATATGTACAAATTTAATGTGAGAGTTGGAATACTCTTACCTCTGAGGGTATGTCTGCCTCGCCAGTGAACTCATTTCTGTCTGGCACAGGACTGGTTCACTCCAGTGGTCGGCTGCTGAGACAGCATGGATGCAGAGGCCTGCTCTTTAGAGATGGAAACATCGGCAGCACTGGGGTCCTTTGGGGTGGCTCAGAGCAGTTTCTTCCATTTGTCATAATCCTAAGACTTCAGAAGGAATCTGGAGAAGAGCATTCCTATCTCACATTTCTCGTGCTTTGCATGTGCACACACACACAAAGCGGTGGGGGGATGGCTGATCCATTTGCACAAATCTAAGGAGGGATGGGAGATCTGTATGAAAAGTGTTTACAATTGTTTTTGTCTCTGTTGCTTTTTTAAAATCATAGTTGCAGTTGATTTAAGGAAAATGTCACGAGCTCCCTGTAAAAGGGGGAAGACAGTCCTGAAATCCACAACATTTCAACATGGACAGCTTTTTTTGCAGCAGGGGCAATGTAGCATTAGGCTTTAACAAGTGCAGTTGTGGATGATGACAGGCAGGCTAGGGTCGTATATAGCAGTGGTTCTCACATGTTGGTCCTCCAGTTGTTTTGGACTTCACCTCCCAGAAGCCCCAGCCAGTTTGGCCAGTGGTCTGAGTTCCAGGAACTGAAGTTGAAGATATCTGGAGGCTCAGAGATTGAGAACCACTGGTATATAGAACTGTGGAAGATGCAGAACACCAACCTGAGCTTTTCAGGAAAAAAAAATAGGACCATGCTGGAAGGCTTCCTAAAGTATGTCTCTAGGAAGCCCAAGTTTCCATGCCTACCTGAGTATATTTTTTCTATGTGTATAATAAAGGAATATGTCTATGCTCACAGTGTAATATGTGACACAGCTGCACAAACTGAGGACCCATTGATAAATGCAATTTCTTTCTTCCCCCTATCGCCAGGCAAGGGACTCATGAATCAGCCATGTATATGGCCACATTGCCTTGTTTGTTTTTTGTATATACTGTGGCAGCAAAGTACCTTTCACACTTCCTAGCCTTACTTACGGGAAAGCTGCTTTGATATATCTACAAACCAAGCCAGAATATACACAGGTTCTAGTTTGACTATACTTCACCTGTTCAGTTCCAACATATTTAGGATTAGGAGGCAATGGCCTAAATCTTAATGCTAGACCCAACTACATTAGACCCACTGAATCAATTTTAGCTTGTTAAATTAGTGTTTCTGTTAATTCCATTGATTCACTAAGGACTCCTCTAGTTGGGACTAACAACAGGATACTAGTCCATTATTTCTTAGGATATTAATTCAGCTGACTTGAGCCCAGTGTACCATATTCTAGTTGAAATACCTATTTTGCCAGGTCATACTTCCATCTCAAGCTAGTAACACTGAAGAAAATTTGATTGATACAGTCTTTGTTCTTAAAACTGGTCTCAGTAGTGCAGCAGAAATTTCCAGTAGCATTTGTCTTGTGCAAAATCAGGGAAGGTTTCCAGAGCAGATAAACATATGAATGTATCTTATTTTCAAGGAGTTGCAAATTTGAAACTCCAGTTTTTATTTACAAAAACCAAGTGTTAAGGATAATTGCCAATGAATTGCCTTTCTACTGAAGCACTTTAATGGCTCTCTAGAGAGCATCTTTGAACTTAAAAGCCTTAATGTTAATTGGTGGGAGAGAAAACATGTAAAAATTTGTGAAGCGTGTGAAGGTAGCTGGCTTGAGGCTATGGGGTGTGTGTGTTCGCATGTGTTTCAAAGATGACTATGTGAAAAAAAAGATTTTTAAACAAAACAAATAATAACTATGAAATAGCTGCTGAGTGAAATGATAATGTCTTTGGAAATAGGACAGTTACTTTGAGGTGCCACTGGTGTGATAGAGTTAAATAACGCTCTTCATCTGTCTGACCTAAAGTCCGGCTCTCTGCACTAGAACTCCTGAGAACACAGGCTGTCCTTTTAACTACAGTGCAAGCTTATTTTTGTCACAGAAAGAAGTTTTCCCACTGAGCTGGCTCCTCTCCTGATATCCATGGACTGGATCCAGGAATGTTCTTTTGCTTCCAAGAGGGCTTTTCCCCTGATTTTGTGTGCAAGATCTTTATGTCAGCTTTGATCCGGAACACAGGATAGTTACTTTTTCTGACTGCAGGAGTCCTGCTGGTTGTATTAGCTGGAGGATTCTGGAAGTTGTAGTGTAAAAACATAACTGTTTTTCCTGCTGTTATGCAGAGTTTTGCTATGTTCTCCTTTAAGCATGATAGATTGTCTTTTGCACAGCATTTCAGCCTCTCCCACTAGTTCTTGCCAGACAGCTCACAGAACAGCAGCATGTTCATGTCTGGATCCAAAATACTAGAGCTGGCTAGGTTTAGTTGTGTGTATTTTGGGAGAAGTACAGAGCATTCCCGTTCTCACATTATCCTGGAGCAGGGAAGGAGGAGACACATCACTCTTGCACTCATGGGATAGGTACCGTACCCAGTATCTGTTTGGCCTGAGAGGAAAGAGGGAGAACTCACAACTGGGCGGGAGGGGGGAATGGACATAAAAGCCTCAGATTCCTGCCCCATTACCACCACCACGGAAACACCATCAGTCAGAATGAACAATGCTGTCATTCATGCTAATTGCACACAAGTCCACAGGAAAGGGAGAGCATTTCAGTCACTAACAGGTTGGTTCCCCTGTCATATTTGAATGTTTTGCTGGTGCATCTGTCAAAGTGGTGTATCTAGCACATTGGTGGCAGACTAGGGTTTTGTCAAATCCTTTAGCCTTCCATCTTTTAAAAAACTCAGCCATGTCTACTAAAACACATTCTTAGAACAGCTTAGAGAAACAGTCATATGTTCCCTGTGCTAAGAGATTGTTCCGATTAATTAATACAATTGAAAAGGCAATGTGTCTTCCAGCTCTTTGCAGTGCAGTGCTTATGCAAACTTGTGTAAGCCAGCTATATCCAGTGCAGTTCTTGTACAAGAACATTTGCACAGGAGAAAATCCCTGCCTCCTCCTTCCCATGGCAGCCTGCTGTGAGCCCTAAAAGAAGATTCAAGGCTAATAAAGGCCAATTGTATTATTTCGCTTGTTTGCCTGTATAATAATTAAAAAAAACCCTGTCTGCAGCATTCCAGAGGAAATTTGTAGGATTATATTATGCTACAAATATGGCCAGTACCTGCAGTAACAATGCACAAACCTTATAGTAAAGGTATTAATTTAATATTGGAGAACAGTCCGTGTAAATTTGACTAGTATGGTTGCAGAAGCTAAACACCAAGTCTACAATCCAGTAGTCATAATTTTTCAACCATTTAGCTGGGCTCTCACCATATTTAAGTATTCAGAAAGAACAATAAATTAAACATTAAATGTGTACACTGATGCCTTTTGGCCCTAGTACCAGACTTCAGTCATTTGCATCAGGACTTCAGATTCTGTTGTAAAAGAATCCAGATTTTATGCCAAGCAAGACAGTTTTTATTTGATTTCAATTTACTGAAGGAGAGTACACACTTCCCAGATGTACATTATTTGTTGCCCAGTGTTTGGATGTTCACAAAATATGACATTTTAATTTTTAGCAAGCTTGGAAGGTCACATAGTGAATATCACTGGGCAATCAAAAATTGGTTTTTGATCGTGTTACTTCTGAGCTGAGTCTGTAACATCATTATCTCTTATCATTACCATAAGAAATTTGCACATCCATAGAGGAACAGAGGGGAAGATAAACTTCCAAAATGTCATCATCACAGGAAGCAAATGAATCTTTTAAACAAATAAATTGTTTGCATCCAACACATAATCCTTCAGAATATATAGACTTTTGTATTTGGTAATAAAAATCTTTGCTGTCTTCCAGCTACGTTTTGTTTTGTGGAGAAGTGACTGACAGATTTTTATCTTGTTTGGATGTGAACTGCTGCAAATCTACAAAGATATTTTCTTTCCCTTTTATAGCCAACAAGACGATCTGCAAGATTGTCAGCTGTAAGTATTTGTAAGAGCCGTTTGTGTAAATATGAAGTCACATTCTTTCTCATTCCAGCCCATACAAGTTGGCACTGGCCGTGTTGTGAGGTGATAGGTAAGGCAAAGTTACTTGATTAATTTACATTTTTTTTATCCTTGAAGATTAATGCTGATTGGTGCAAAACAGTGGAAGGAACAGTTTCTGTTCTGTCTTCCCCAGTTCCCTGAACATTGATAACTCCAGGGGTGGGGGATATTTTTTCTTATATTTTCTTCAAATCTGACAGCAGTGGAGATTTATGGTGTCTGTATAATACTTGTTCTATCTACAAATATGCATGCGGAACATATTGACAATGGAACAAATGATCATATAGCATGTGTCAACACTGCTGATCCTGCTTCAGGTACTTAGAGATTTACTGTTTCAGCCAAACTGCAAGGCTTTATCTCCAACTAAAATTGCTGCCTACTAGGCAAACTGAAGAACTGGCCCTAAACCATTTCTCTCCCCTTTCCTCTCTTTGGAAAGTGCTACCTTCCAAAGGCTAGAGAAAGATTTTGAGATACTTTGAACATGTCCCTAAGGAACATTACATTTCATTTGTTCAAGTCCCCAATAACTCGTTACAGGTTCATTCAAAGTAACCAGCATAACCAAACTCTCAAGGTTTGTTGGTTAGTTGGCTCCCCATTTCTTATTCTCCACTAATAGAAAAAATATTCAGAGAAATTGAGAGAGAGAGAGATTGGGAGAGGAAAAATACCACCAATTCAGATGGTGATTTGGAACTATTTCTTGTAATAAATTGATGTAGCATGTAGAGAAAGACTTTCAAATGTTTTGATAGGATGTAAAATATAACTCTGAAAGGTGAGGTGCTCATCTCCAGAAACCATCTTAGGCTTCTTTGGTGCCACATAAAAAGCGGGAAAGGGAGTGGAGATTAAATATCTGTCTTAACTATTGGACTGTGCTAACTATGGGACTTTCTGAAATATTTCCTAGAAACCAGCTCTACCAAAACCTGAGCCAAAGCCAAGGAAAACCACTAAGGTAAGAGAGTCTCTTTATAACTCGGGACTCAAAGTTTCTTTATCCTAGACATTTGGCTATTACCCTATGTCGCTAGAGCAGTCTGCTGATTCTAGTCAATATTAATAAAGGTTGTTAATCATTTTTCTTTGATAAATAATTACATACCTGCTTGAGGCCTGCAAACCTCCATATTTGGGAGGGCATTTTTTTTTAAAAGCACCTCTCCTAAGCCTCACACAGCCAGAAGAAAGAAAGGAAACATGTAAAGTTTCCCCTTTCCTCCCTAGAGGATTGTGCATGTGGTTGAGATGCTGCATAATTTTGTTTTTAAGTAACAAATAAATAGGGAACCAACATGGTATTGTGCTTTGAGCTTAGGACTACAACTCTGGAGACTAGGCCCTTTCTCCATGGCTGGCGCGTGAAACGCGGGGAAATGGGGCGGCGCACGCAGAAACGGAGCTTACCTCACTGCGGGTTGTTCCGTCGCCGCGGAGAGCAGCACACGTTCGCCACTCTACACGGCAGCAGCGCCTGGCGGCACCCAAAATGGCAGCTAGCGGCTTTCAGCAGCTCTCTGCCAATTGGAGAAGCGCGCCAGCCAGAAGCCCGCCCCCGGGCAGCTCTGCAGGGACGCGCTTGCACGCCCCTGCAATTCCACATGGGGCTCTGCGACGGGTTAGCGCACGCGTGTTTCATAAAGACCACATGAAATGTGGTCTTTATAAAACGCGGTGCCATCGCCTCGCGAGAGTGGTTTGAGGTGTGGAACCTCCACATTTCTAACCGCCCTAGCGCACTCCACAGTGTGGATGACCTCCGGGTGAGGTCATCCTACCCCGTGTTACCCCATGTTTCTCCCCCATGTGGAAAGGCCCTAGGGCAGTGGTTCTCAACCTGTGGGTCCCCAGATGTTCGTGGACTTCAGCTCCCAGAAGCCCCAGCCACTATGGTCAATGCTCAGGGCTTCTGGGAGCTGATGTCCATGAACATCTGGGAACCCACAGGTTGAGAACTACTGGCCTAGGGTTTGATCCCTGACCAGCCATGGAAACTCACTGTGCAACACTGGGTGTGTCACACACTCCAGGCCCCAGAAAACCCTGTGATATGTTCACCTGACGGTTGCTGTAAGTTGGAAATGACTTGAAGGCACACTAGTAAACAAATAAAGGAAGGTATAATGGAAGGGAAGGAGAGATGGGGTATAGTAGAAAGGTATTGCCATCCAAAGTATGATGAAGGGGGTGTGTAGCCCAAAGATCTCAGAAAGTTTCCCACTCTTGTCCAAAAACAATTAAAATACTTGTATAGAGAGCACAAGTAAAGGAAAGAACAACTTGGTCAGTTCCTGTAGAACGCTTCCTTCAGCTCTAAGGACACAGCCTGAAGTTACTATCATATAATATAAAATACATTATTATCAGTATGCTTGACACACAGAGATGAAAACATAATTAGCTGTGGAAAACAGAGCAAAATGTTCAATTTCTTCAGCTTTACAAAATTACAAATTACAGAGCTATGGGTTATATACTGGCCGTGTGTTCCCTTGTATGCATATTAGGAAAACAAATTAGCTGCAGTTTTTATAATGTATATTAAATATCTTAATAGGTATAGTTGCTGGTGTAAATATACCACATTTTACTTTTCATTTTTTATGAGAACTGAGAGAGAGAGGAGAGGAGAGGGAAAAAATCTAATTCCTACAAGATGAAAAAACAAAGTAGAATCACTAGAGATTAATTATTTTTGCTAGAGTAACTACCATTAGATTTTGATCTCATAAGTTGTTTCATAGCATCCTGTACAAAGTAGTCCCTAGAACAGGGCTTTCCAAACGGTGTGCTGTGACATGTTAGTGTGTTGCCTGAAGTGTGTAGGTGTGTCACCTACAATCTTGGAAATGCATGTTATTATTTATAAATCATATGTTTTTAAAAATGTATGAAATGTTTTCATGAGATATGTTGTGTCCCCATACGTTTCATTATTACAATTTATGGAAATGTCCGTATCTTTTATAAGGGGTGAGTTTAACATTCTGTTGCTAGTAAAACTGAATTACTGTGCCACAAAATGATGCGTGTCTAAAAAGTGTGTCACCAACATGAAAAGTTTGGAAAGCTCTGCCCTAGAACAATGAAATACTATACAACTTCCGTCTGGAGCTCCAGCAGTTTCCCACTTGGGGCATCAAGGAGCCTCCCACTGAAAAGGGTAGGAAGACCTGAGGCCTGTGTTGTAAATGTCCCACATTTGTGGGAGTCATACATGTAGGTTTTGATTCTATGTATGTTTATAGTCTTAGAATACTGCTGAGGAGTTCCAGGTTCTAATCTCCAATTAACCATGAGTCTCACCAAGTAACGTTGTATCCACTGTAATGCATTCCACGTCCTCATGTCACAGGAAGCTATTCAGTATGAAGAAATTAATTACTACAAAGTTCTGCTTAAAGACTTTCATCCTGATTGCCATATATCCTTGGCTCAGCCAGGAGTGCCCTTGTTTTTTCTAGTCCAATCACAATAAGCAGGGTTGAGCATAAGGTATCATGGACCAAGTCTGTGAAGAAGGAATCCCTAAAATCATGCCATAGGGCTCACTGAGTATTTTTAACAAACTTAATTATTCATTGAAAGAGGATTGGCAAACTGGAGAGGAAGAATTGACAAAGAGAACATGTACAGGGGGAAAAAAAATAACAAACTTGCAACAGTCTGTGGTTACACTCACTCTGCCCCACCATCATGCAGAGGGTAATGTAATCGGAGATGTGTGACAAGAACAAGCTTAGTTTGTATCAATTATCTTTTCTTCCTCTGGTTTACTCCCATTCACAGCTGACAAATCCAGTGGGCAGTAGGCTATGCTTTCTCTCTCTCCCTCCTTTCCAACACATTTATGCCACGAGATAGGCAATTGTCCAAGTCACTCCATTCAGTTGTGTCCTTGGCTCCGTGAACCCACCAGCCTAGGCATCGGGGAAGCTGGTGGCACAAAGCTGGTACCCTTCTCCTCCACCTGCTGATACTGTTTCTCTACACAAGCTTGGATCTTTTAATTTATTTACTAGGTGTTGTATTCAGCACTTTTCTTTTTTTTGACAGTGGAGGGAGCATTCTATTGAATGGAGTTCTGCTCAGAATGATCCCACAGGCAAAAAGAGATTTCCATTCACCGCCAGCATTTCCCAGAATCATATCCCCCTGCTGTTCTGGAGGGTCCCCTGAACCTTCTGGAGCAAATGGAGGGGGAGGCAATATTTGAGGCTGCAGGGGAAAGGAAATTGATGGAGATTGTCTCTCCTCCAAAAAGATTCCTTCAGGCGTTCCACAGACTGAAGCCCTTCTACCTGCAGCAAGCAAATCCAAATCTAACATTTTTCCAGTAGAGCAAGGTAGAAGCATGCTATAGGCTAGGAGTGTTACTCCACATCAGTGCTAACCCAACATGATGATCTCTGGACCAGTGCCAGTCTATTAGCAGTGGCCATTGTCCTCTGCTGCATTGGCAGGAAAGAAACAGTTGAACCCAATGGGCACAAACATGACACTGGTCATTGGCTCATTGGTTTTTTTTTTGGTTTTTTTTTAAAAAGACCAGTCCTTCACATCAGAAAGCCCAGGAATCCCTACTCTTGCTAATTCCTTGCTTCTGTGAATTTCATTTTATAGGGCATATTCCATGCTTTTTTCATACGGTTTGAAAAAAGCACTTCCTGATGTATTAGTTATCTCAGTCCATACTGCCAGTAATGTGACAGATTAGGTAACAATATTTAGTGTACAAGATATAAATATCAACAGCATTTTGTTATCTTCTAGATAGGTGGTGAGAAAAAAATGGACAGGTGACTTGGAACTCCTCCTCACCATCTTAGTCTAGTATAAAATGGGAAGAAATAGGTTCTTGTGTGATAGAGAGAATGCTAACACAACTCTTAGAAATGGGGAGAAAGAACAAATGGAATTTGTGTGGAATTTGTGAAGCAATTGTGCATATTTTTAGTTTTAATGGTAGAAAAAAAGTGCAGTTTACACTAATTTTTTTCCCCAGCAGTGTAATATTTCCAGGAGATTTGCCATAGGCATCTATTGGCCCAAAAGTCTTTTGATTGTAAGGACTTAATTGTTAGTTTGATTAGTCTCCTGCATATAACCTGGGTCTTTGGAGGGGGAGTATAGTTACTAAGAAGCTTGTTCTGCCTTACAGTAGATAAAAGTTCCCTGTGTTTGATCTGTTACCAGAAGGAATCTGGAACAAAGGCTAACAAAGGAGCTAAGGGGAAGAAGGATGAAAAGCAGGAAGCCGCAAAGGAAGGTACTACACCATCTGAAAATGGTGAAAATAAAGCTGAAGAGGTACTTTTATACAAAGAACTCCCGCTGATTCAGTCAGTGTGTTTTGTAATTTAGTTTTTGAGCCACTGAAAGCGTGTTCATAATACTTCTTTTATTGCCCCGTGATGTTATTACAGATTCACATCTCTCGCTCAACTGTTAGTGTTTCAACATCCAGAGGTGCCCCACCCAGCACACTGTCAGTAAAAGGGCAGATTGAAACAGTGAAAGTTAAGGGTACGATAGAGCATTCTGCATGCGTGCAGTGAATAGAAACAGATAGTAGTGTGATGCTTTTCCTTGTGAACCATGGGAGTGTGCAGGTAAGGCTTCTATGGTTTTTGCAAAACAGGAACCAATAAATTTAAGAGTGTTCATAGCTATCCTGTCATATACTCATGTAGTCTTTAAATAACCTTACATATGTGGCAAAAGGAAAGCTTCCTAAATTTGGAAGTTTGTTTAAAAAAACATTCTGGACTGATTATTATGTTGCTTTCTAGAAACAATGTAGACAAGTAGAAGTAGACTGCCATAACATTTTTTTTTCCTTACCTTCTACAGGCACGGAGGACTGAATTGCTAGATGATGAATGCGTATAATCTGAAATGAACATTTGAGGATGATTTTATGTACCTCTGGACAACTTTTAAAAGATATTTTTATCAAGTATTTTGTAAAGGCTAATTTTTTAGGACTTACAAATAAGTGAACAAACTGTATATGAACTTTGCTTCTAGAAACTCCAAATGTTGCCAAGTTTTTTTAAAAAAAGCATCAACTAAACATTGAGGAAAATGTTTGTAGGACTGGACAAGCATTCCATATATTTGCTTTTAAGAAATGTATGTTTCTTGCATATGGTGATTTTTTTTTGTGAGTAGGTGGATTTTTCTTGCATTTTTTTTTCTAGAGCAATAATCCATTGGTGCTTTTGTACTTAAAGTTTATGTGGTTTTAAGGAAATATGTATAGATATGGCCACCAGCTGAATATTTTGGGTTCTTCTCATTTGTTTTAAATAACAAAAGACTTGCTGCCAGCAAATATAATTTTCCAGTATTTAAATCTGAGATATGCCTTATGAATACTTAGCTCTTGTTAGTAAGCACACTTATTTAGAAGCTATATTACAGCAACTTTATGATCAGGGTCCAAGCCCATGGAAGCTATGAACTTACACCACCCTCCTAAATCCAGTTACTTAACAGTAGGGTCTATTGTTTAGGGCTTGAGGACCTGATAATTAAATATTCCTCCCAGGTGGTTTGTGGATAAAAGCCACAACCCTTTGTTGTCCTCAAGGAGAGTTTATGACAAATGCAGATCTACAGTAAAGAATTATATTTATGGCACATGCATATTTTAAAAGACCTGCACAACCTGGGACCTACTGAGCCATAAACTGTTCGCTTACCACATCTTGTGGCTTGCATGGTAGTTCAGAATTCTGACTCCCATCTCCTACTCCCTTTCTAAGGCAGTCTCAAACAAAAGATATGAACGCAAAACCAGAAAGCTGTTTTGAGGCCTCAAGGGCAACCAGATAAGGATGGCTGTGTCACGCAGAGCTTTACATTTGAGACAGAAAGACTAAAAACAGGTAAAGGCAACTGTGGAGGGGTTAGGGGCCAGTTTTCCGCCCCATGACCATCTGGGAGTCACATGAATTGCCCAAAAACAAGTCAAAAACTCCCAAGTGAACAGACCTTCACTTCTAATTTTGAATAACAGGTGTTTTTGGAGGCAAAACAGGGCAGAAGTAGCTGCAACCTATTAAAGGGGTAAATTGCTACTCCTAGTGGTTCTTGGAGGGGCAATTCACTCCCTTCTTTTGGGACAGAAAAGGGGAGTCTAGAGGGTTTGAAGGCCACCAAAAAACAAAAACCACAGCTCCTGTGTGGGGCCCCACCATCTACCTAAGAGGCTTGCTTCAAAACTATTAAATGCTATTTCAACTGAAATTGAAGGTAGACTTGTACTGTAAATTGGGAGTTTTTTTCTTGGTTGGGGAAATGGAAAAGAATAGCTTTTGTACCTCCTCTTACCTGCCCTCCTCTTCATGAGAGTGTAAACATCTAAGGTTATAAAACTGTAGTTTCACTGTGCTCAAGGTATATTCTATATTGGGTAATTTCTTCTGCTTTATTAGCAGAATGTGGTTGATGTATCAAAATGAAGGTTGAACAACATCTGTGGTACCTAGTAGAGACAATGTAGGTGAAATTTATTGTAAAGAAGCATGCGGCTCTAATAGTATCAAATTAGTTGAATGGATTTTCTGGTCCTATGTTACTGTAGTGTCAGCTCATAATAAGCACCCAGTCATTTCGACGTCTATATTTTTCTCCTTTTTGCTGGAACTTGAATATTTCTGTTGTTTGCAGAATAGCAAGGGAAAGTATTTCTTGTCTTTTGGTAATATTTTTATTGCTGCAAAGATGCCCATAATAATGTCTGGGGATATCTGCATGTTTCAGTCAATAAATGAAATAATTACCATCTAATTCTAGTGTCTTTATTTAGCACGGGGCAAAAACTACCACCTGGAGCCTGATACTTTAGAAAATCTCATCTCATTTCAACAGCTTATCTGTTCAGCTCCTATACTACATTCACATTCTAGAAGCAATATGTCTTATGTTGATACACATAATAAGTAAATCGCCATACATAAAAACAAAACTTGAAGACTTGTTTATATTATATTATGTTTATATTATAGTTTTATTAGTCCTCATCAGATCACAAAGTCTGAGGGCACTGGATGGATTTTTGAACAAAATCCAGCTGGTTCCTTTCATAAGAGGAAATTCTACCTGAGCATACCGAATTGCCCCATGATTTGCTTCCTACAGTGAAGCCCTATTGACTTTGTTATTTAGTTCCTTTCACCACCGTTTGAATTTCTAATACCCACATGCTAATGAATTTTTCTGCAACGTCCCTTTGATGTAGGAATGATATTATTATTATCATTCATCTAACAGATAGGTAATTAAGACACAAGAGATTTATTGCCCAATCCTTAAAGCAGTTTTGCTAACAGAAAATAAAGAGAACAGGAGCTTGCATTGACCAAGGCCATGGAAAAGAAGACTGTTAATGTCTTGGACAAATTAAGAACTGAATCAAGGACTCCCAAATTATAGCACTTAAAGCTTTGTGTGCCTCTCTGACTGTAGGATGCTCGCAAGGCCTAACTTACTTTAAATCTACATTTGTGAAGATTGCATTGTTTATGAAGCTGTAATTTATGTAGATAGCATTTCCAAAGGTATAAAAATGCAGTGGCAATTTGCTGGTAAAACTGAAAAGTTACTATATTAAGACATCAGTTTGATTTTGTTCAGTTGGCATACTGATGGCAGTTTTTTTGCTCTAAGCAGAAAAAGAGTTGTAGGAAATAATGTACAACACTGGAGTGTCAGTCAAGTTCATTGCATTTCATGAGTGGAATCCATCAGCTATGAGATGCTAACTTTAATTTTCATGATTCTGCAAGACTTCATTAAAGATACAACGTAAACCTATTTAATGTATTTCCACCTTCAGAACCAGTAAGAACTTAAATAGGAAAGAGTAGCATAGGACACAATACATGCTGTGTAGATGTATGTATATGCTATGCTGATGTTAATAAAAGGCAGTTAGAAAATATACAGTCAATTATAGAGCAAGCCTCTTTAAAAGTTGAATGATTTCTGCTTTCTTGGATGCTTCCAGAAAAGGCCTCTTGCTTCAGACATTATCTTTCCAACTGCAGGAGGCAAGTGGGATAGAAGGAGAGCAGAATTTATACACTCTCCTTTATATCTTTCTGCATGGTAAGATACCTAAACAGTGCTGTTCTCTTATGTCAATCAAGCTATAAGTTAAGGAATGCATGGGTAGAATATTTACTGTTTTTTATCTGTTCATTTATTTTCTGCCTTTATTCTGAGATGGGATCCACAGAAACTAGGTTTATGTAAAGCCTTTCTGCCAAGTGCTTGAAATTTAATGTTGAAAATAATGCTCACTTTCTAAGACAAGTTTGCAGAAACTGAATCTGCTACTGTGTCTCATGTTGATTTGCAGAAGATGAAAAAGAGTTTTTCTCATGTCCAGCAACAAAATGACTCTTTCCACCTAAACTTGTTATTGTGTGCCTTCAGGTCATTTCTGACTTCTGGCAACACTAAGGCAATCTTGTCATAGAGTTTTCCTCATAATATTTGTTCAGAATAGGTTTGCCATTGCCTTCCTCTGAGGTTGAGAGAATGCGACTTGCCCAAGATCACTCAGTGGGTTTTTGTGGGTGAAACCCTAGTCTCCTGGAGTCTTAGTCGAACATTCAAACCACTACACTATCTAGGATCTCTCTATCTAATTTAGGTTGCTGAAATAAAGAAAGCTTGGGAGAGAACCAGACTTACAACTTTTGTGTAAAAGTACTGTGTACTCCCTCCAGTTCTGGTACAGAAATCCAAGGCTCAGAATGGTTTCAGAGGCAACTCGTTCTTTAAATTAGTGTCTTTTCTTACATATTTCCTGCATCTTGCTCTCACTGGTGGATCTTGGGTATCTTCTGCTTCATAAAAAAGAAAAGCAAAGGAAAGGGAAAAGAAAGGTGGAGCTACAAGCCTGAAGTCTGCCCATCCCTGTTTAAGAAACATGATTTTAAAAAGGAACAAAAAAGATTGCGACAGAAGAGAAAAATAAATTCAAAAAGGAATTCAACATAATGACTGTGTGGACACAGCTAGATCCAGTTCTGAGGAAGGAGGATCAAAATAGCAGTTGGTCACATACAAAGTGGGAGGTTGGGGGACACTGGGAATGTTACCCCCAGGGTTAAATTTGACAATTGAGGGGGAATGCAGTTGATTTCCTTCTGGGAGAACAAAGGAAGAAAAATTGAGAACTGACAAATGGAAAACTATGCAAAAGTGAAATTAAAGAGCAAAACAAAAAGGAATAACGTTACTTTAACAAACATTGAAGTAAAGGTATGTAGTGAGAAGGTTAATGGAAACTACTAGCCTATACAGAAAAGAAGGGGAAAAGCTATGGTCAACAACAACAAAACCCTTCAGAAATCTGGGTAACATCACACCAAACCTCCCACGTATGGCTAACACAAGCAGCAAAGGTTGGTTATAGGAGTACCTCACGAGAGTACATAAAGAAATGCAGTAGCGCATGGGAGAAACAGAAAAGAGATCTACTTGCAGGAAAATATTAAAAGAATTCAACTTCAGAAACTTTGAAAGTGTGTCAGGGAAGAAAGGAATTGAAATGGCTTTCGATTTTGGAGAGGACCAAGAAACAAGATATGTAGGTAAATTTCAGATCCTGTAGCACATGAAGATTGATACATTTGAAATAATACAGTGGGTTCAAACGTGGTTGCTCCAATAGAAACTGGCTTTCATGTCACAAAAATTAATAAAAATCTCTGAGCAGGGATGAGAACTTCTGCTACACAGCGTTGCACTTCAATTATGGCTTGGCTTGCTTTGAAGTACAAAGCTGACCTCCACTAGAAGGTAAACTTCATTTTAGAAGTCAGTGGTTATCTTCTCACTTTTATAATGATTACCCTTCCATAGCAATGCAGGTATATCACAATTTCTTGGGAGTGTATTGAG
The DNA here is from genome assembly GCA_948472985.1 of Iguana delicatissima. NCBI lineage: Eukaryota > Metazoa > Chordata > Lepidosauria > Squamata > Iguanidae > Iguana > Iguana delicatissima. The sequence goes on from CAOKZL010000973.1 coordinate 364,181, forward strand.
TCCTACATTTCAGAGAGGTATGCAAATGTCTAATTTTTAGAATTTTGGACTCTGGGTCATATTTTAAGGTTCAGCACCTTTCCATATTACAGGTTCAGCATGAAGAATTTTAACAAATTAGCATATTAGTCAGTGGAAACAAGCATCTTTATAATCCAAATGTTGAGACAGAAATCAATTATTTAGATCAATGATTTAATTTACACTAAAATAATGAATATAATCTTCACTTAACTGATCAACAAAGAGTACAAAGAGTCTTACAAAAACTGTATAATGCTTAGGGTATTTTTCATTCTACTGAATAATTGTTATATGATTTTTGTTATGCAGAAGACTTTCTATTCTGGGTAAAGCATAACACAGCACTAAGCATATATAAACTCTTAATCTGTAACTCCCATCCTACCTACCCAACATAACAGCCATGGAGGTAAATGGAAACTGCAGTCCAAAAACCTCTGGAGGACCACAGATGCACATTTCGGCTCAGGAAGAAAAATGGTATTAGGAGTGATCAATAAATCAGGAAAGGAATTAATCGTTATAAGAAAGCTAGATTTGTATTTGGCAAATTAGAAGACAGTTGTCATTCCACATATTCTGAGAACCAAAGAACTCTGGTTTAACTAATCATTTCAATATACCACCACTTGGATTTGTAATCCCACTGAACTATTACATAAAATAATTAAACATTTTGTTTCTGTTTTAGAGCTGTGTCTGCACATCATAGTGGAAATGTGAAAGCAACTTTAAATTGCTTTATGAAGCATATTTGGTTATAGTAAGCCATCTGTATATATGGTCCACCATGCTGTTGGAGCATTTTTTTTAAAAAAGAGAAGATTGTCTCAAAGAACAGTTAATCTTCTATTTCTGGCAGAAAATCAAAATCCATATCAGTAAATATAGGACAAGTAAATGTTTGATTTTGGTGATGGTATGGCAACAGATTATTTTTCTGTTTCTAATGGCATACATATCTTTATCTTTCAGTCCAAAAAGTCAGAATTACGTCAGCAGAAGACAAATATTTGGCATTCTAAAGTTGCCGCAGCTACACATATTATTCACTTTTTTGTGACAGATTTGCTTCCTGATAAGGTAAATAAACGGCATTTATTTATTTAAAGGATTTCTATACTGCACTTTTGTAGTATTTTCTGGGCAGTTCAGAAAAACAAGATAAGATATAAAAGTCAAAATGTAACATTACAACTTAGCAATATATTAAAACAACATATAGTCCTGAAAAATTAGCAACTAGAACTTTTCCAAAAATAAGATTCCATAAAAATGGAGAATCTTTAGTCACCGCCTTCTCCATACCTTGAATGGCAGTGGGCGATGGAAGAGAACTGCCAAAAAACAACCTTATATCAATAAGCAAATTGATATGAGAACACAAGGGCTTCTTCAGATAACAGAGCCTGAATTCGTGAATGGTTTTAAACACCAGCACTTTGGATTGCACTCAGAAATGGACTGATAGCCAGAGATTTCTTTTCAACATCATAGCATACAATACAACGACACAGTATTATTATCAAAATCTATTTTGTATGTGGCTCAAGATGTAAAAATGTTACATGTTACACTGGAGTTGAAATTAAAAATTTTTGTGATTGATCTCTGTAAATATGGATGAATAACTGATAGCTGCTTTTCAGTCCACTATGATTTAGTGGTTGTAGTTTTAAGGTACCAAGGAACAATGCTGCTAAATGTAGGAGTCAGAAATAGTAAATTTGTTTTGGGGCAGCAACACAGACACCATTCTGTCAGTATGATACATCCATCCTCTTCTTCCTGTGTATTTTGTTGCATGGTGAATGAGGAAAGCAAAGAGTATTTGGTTGCTTCTTCCCAAATCCCTGGCTGATGTGTTAAGGGAACATGAGGACACTAGGACTGCACTCTATCAGCGGCCTTTCTAATAAGGGAGCAGGTGCTGTTTATCTACCTCAGCTTTTGTATCTCTGCTTTACTGCCTGAAATAAGCCTCTAGCCAGACACATTAATGTTTTCAGCCAGGAAATCACCAAGGAGTAGAAGTTTGAGCACAATTGCTTTTTCACTGATGATTTAGACTATTTTTAACTAACCAAATAGACACAAGAAATAAAAATTACTTCCTGAGGTTACCTGGGTTGTCTGTTGCAGCAAAAGACAACCAGAGTTTCAGTGTCAACTTAAAAAACCAATATGCTTTCTTGGACTGAAGTCTTTTCCATGTGTCCAAGGAAGTGAGCTGTAGTCAAAGAAGGATTATGCCAAATAGTCTGTATGGTGCCACCAATTTCTTTTGAAATGATTTCTGCTTTTTTTAAAAAATATTGCTAACAGATCATTTGTTAAGGGAATCAAGATGAAGCTTCCAAAAGTATGTCCATAATCTATTCTTTCTTTCTTTCTTTCTTTCTTTCTTTCTTTCTTTCTTTCTTTCTTTCTTTCTTTCTTTCTTTTTTTCTTGCTGCCACGGATCATACAAGGAACTGGTGCAGTTCACAACAGTAATAAGACTGCTACAGCTCTACTTCCTGTTGTCCCCCTATCTTACATCTCATTAAAATATGCAAGCTGTTAGATGATTGATCTGCACAAAGTAGTTCTGAGTAAGTTTTAGAATTTCCCCCTTTCCTCAATGATTTAGAAAGTTGATATACTCCGCTGGAAATGTGTGAACATTGACTGAACATCTTATTAACACTGCCTCCCCCCTGCCCATGATTCCACAGTTCTGTCATTTCAAAATCCCACTGAGAGGACAAAGGGAAAATGACTGAACACATAAATCTGCAAGCGGCTTTACACTTAGAAGTAGTCCACCTTGTTGCTGCTCCACCTGCATTATATCATGATTTAGTACCACACACAGGTATGTCACAAACAAGTATGTCTTTATAAGACTATAGATAGATAAATGATAGATAGTTTTTTTAAAAAAAATGCAGTCCTCCCTCCATATTCATGGGTCTGACCTTCAAGAATTTGATTATTTGTGAGGCGCACACATACCTCCCTCCCTGCCTCCCTGCCACACTCCTCCTCCTCCCATTCTCTTTCATTTTTGCCGGGAGCAGAGAAGGAAGGCAAGGGCACCTGGGCAAAAAGCAAGGGACTTGGCAGGGGGAAGTCACACATGCACCTTCCTTCTCCTCTTTGGAGCTTCCTCTCCCATTCCTGTGCATTTTGCCCTGATGCGGAGAATGTAAGCTGGGGCAGAAGGGAAGAGAGAGGGGGGAGCCCCGGAAGGAAATGGGAGAGAGAGTGCAGGGAGAAGTTATTTGAGGTTTTTCCACTTTCGCAAGGCTTCTGTGCCCTGAACCCTTGCGAAAGTGGAGAGGTCACTTTAAAATCATTTCAATACAGGAAACAGTAACATTCCACAGTGATTACGATTTGGGGTTCACATGAAGTTGGTCCACCTTTGAGTAGGACATAATAAGTAGGACATAATAAGTTCATATGCCTTATTGGTTCTCCAGTTACACAGGCATACTGCTGTCCCCAGTATTTTAGTAGAGTTGTTTACAACAAAATGATTGTCCCGTTGCACTTATTATTTTGCTCTACCAGAACTTCTTTACACATCAAACTGCCAACTTCAAATAATACTATGCATACAGTATGACTGATCTAGGACATCTAAAGCTTCCAAGATGCTATTATTTGTACCATGTGTCAAGTCTTATACGACATCACTGTTAAAATATGCTACTTTAATCTGTTATAAACACAAACTGTGTTAAATGTCTATGAGTAGTTCTTTAATTTAGGAGTTCCAGTAAAGCTTGAGAAACCAATTTAATCTTCTTAAAGTTGGTTAATAAACAGCCTAACACAGTGATTCTCAGCCTTTGGTCCTCTAGATGCTGCAGCTCCCAGAATCCATTACCATTGGCTATGCTGACAGGGGCTTTTCAGAGTTGAAGTATAAAACTGCTGAAGGCTCAAAGACTGAGAGCCCATGGCTAATGTGAGTTTCATAAAAACATTTTTGAAGTAATACAAATAATGAAAAGATTCAAACTTACCTGAAGGCATTTTCCTGAAAATAAAAATAGGTTTTTTGAAAAGATGGCATTTATTAGTAGCCTGGAACAGTGCAACTCAAAACAATGAATGCTTCGCAGACTGGTGCTGGCCCAGTGCTTCTCAAACTATTTCTAACACTGTCTTACACTAGGTTATAAAACTAGTTACAATTGTTGATAACTGATTAATTATAGATCAAGATGAGTCACAATCTTTTTTTACTAGGGTAAAAAGTGGAAAAAGGACAGTGAAAGCATTCACAATTTTCCTAGTCAAATTATGAATGACAGAGCAATTTTTACATATTAGAACTCAGGAACAATTTTTTTTTCAATTTAAAAGATAAATCTTGTTTTTAGTTTTTAGCTTTGCTTTTAATACTGTCACATACCATGCAATATACAGCAAATATGTTACAATATCCAGTGAATAGGTAATGTTAGTAACAATCATTCCCTCCCTGAATGGCTTTTTCTGTGTCTTTTGTAACAGCCAATTGTTAAGCATTGAGAACTGTCAGGTGGCTTTATTAATAGCTAAACCCAGCTCCTAATAACTGCTTATTATTTCTTACTATGTTTTGACTACACACACACAGCACTGAAGCGCTTAGAACAGAAGTGGGAAAAATTGAGGAAAAGTAGCAAGGCGGCTGTGTGGTATGGAAACTGTATGAAAAGACTGCGGTGGGATACAACACTGAAGTTTAAAATATTGAGTTGCGGCAGCCGCAAACATGATTGCAACTGAGGCAGCTTGAGGCCTGAATAGCAGGGAGAGGGGAGAAAGGAACAGACGAAATCTCCCTACAATTTGAAATACTGGCATCCATCCTTTTGTGCAACTGCAAAGAGAATCTGTAGAAGATTAAAGGTTTAATGAAGCTGAACTCTTGCTAGTATTTCTAAGTGTTCCTTTTCTTTTCTGCCTGAAATTACTTACTTTGCATGTCCCATTTTGCATTAGCTTTCAGTTATGTATACGTGCCATTGGTCATTGGTGATGCAGTTAGTGACAGGATGCTGAAAGGCAATGATAGCAAGTATTTCAGACAGGAAGGGAAGGTGAACACATTTCCTATATTTTACAGTTTGGTAAACGAAAAACACTTCATCATGTCAGTCTTTAGTTCTGCTCTTTATATTGTGCATGAATAATTGCCATTTATATTTTACACTGTAATACTAATACTTCCCTTTCACTTTGTATAACTGAAGGGAATATCATGATGAGTTCATACTCTAATAATTTACAATATTGGAACTGCTAATTAACAGATTTTATTTGCATTTAACTATGAACAGAAAATGTAATCTATGCTGCTATTTCTTTAATTTACCAGAAATTAAAGGCAATTTTTTTCCATATTAAATCATGTACTCTACTGTAAGTTTTGATAAATGCTCCTCACGCATACTGAGAAAGAAATACTACTGAAATTGCATCTTGAGCTCATTTATGAGTAAATATATTTATGACTGCATGCATATCTCATTGATACATGAAACAGTTAAGGTATCATTAGCAGAACATAAATAAATTAACAGATTTATATAAGTGTAAACTGCTCTCCTGTTTGCATGGGCCATGTCTTCACAGTCAAATTTTACTCTTTTGTAAAATACATTCTTTCTTCAACTACAAAGGCTGAATGGAAACAAACATGAAACAGAGATGGTTCCACGTTAACAGTGCAGCAGGTTACAACAATAGTGATTCCGTTACTTGGATACAATGACAGAAAGCATTTTCAGAGTACTGTAGTGGGATGGAGTTGACAAGTGAGCTAGAAATTAGTTAGATGAGTAGAGAATGAAGGGAGAAAAGTCGTAACAATTAGGATAGAAATAAAGTGGACAAAAGAAGCTAAAGGCGGGAATACAAGAGCTGTGCACGTAACAGGAGGAGAGAATATCCAGGGGAGAAAACTGGCCATAAACTCAGGTGGGGACCTTCATGCTGGAATATGTGTAGTTACTATTTTCTCCAGTGAAAAGCTGAATTACCTTCTGCAAATTCTAATGTAACTGATTGTAGCGGGATATTTTATCAAGAGATGAATGTCACAGGATGAATGGCTAAAGGCTTCTCATTAAAAGACTGCAAAAGCTTGTTTGATATAGCTTTTATTCTTCCCTTTTACATCATTTTAGAAGGAATTCTTACAGTACTAGACTTCTGTATTTGGACGACTGTTAAGACTATTATGCTTGCAGTGAATTTTATTGCCAACAACTCAATCCTGGGTGTAATTGTAGCAGGTCAGGAGGTATGGCTATAGCACCATGCAGTGTAATACAGGAGGAACAGGGATGTCCAATTATGTGGTGTGTCCAATATAAGCACTTTATTATCGCTGATATCTGTAGAGCTGTGATGCTACAGCAGGCTCTGTGGTGACTGGAATGCCCTTATAATGCTGAACATAAATAGGTTTATGACTCCTAACTCAATTGCCTTTCACCAAATATACCATGACACAGCTGATGGTGGCCCTTGCTGCCATAACAGCCCAGCCACAGGCTGCTGTGATACCATCAGGCAGCTTAGGACACAAGTGTCATGCAGGAGATTATTATACTATATTCAAACCTGATTATATATTTACCAGTGCAATGTGTTTCTGACATTATAGCAAGACCTTCTCGACAGTAATTTCACCAACCCTAAGTTTATGCTCTAGAACAGGTAATTCTAAAATGTCATTCTGCCTTTAAAAAAATGCTGTGCTTTAGACTGCACTAGGGCTATATGAGAAAGGATGGATTATACTTTTACCTTTTATTGTAAGCACAAAAGAAAAGACATACTCAGCAGGGTTTTTTTTCACAGTTAAGTACATTTTGAACAGAAACCTGCAGCGCAGCTTGAAAAAACATTAAAACATAGTTTACTATTCAGCTCTGATTTGGGGGTTCTAAACTGGGTAACAGGACTTTTAAAACTGTATATGTTATAACGTACAGGTGCTGAAACACAGAGTGTTGAACAAGGATTTAAGAGACCCAGGTTCAAATCCTCATTCAACCATTAGGCTTCCTGGGTTAGCCACTGTTTCTAACATACTAAAACAGGACTGTTGCAAGCCTAAAAATGCTGAGGCAGGGATCATGTGCACTACTTTGAGCAATTTGGAGGAAAGGCAGGGTTTCAATGTAGCAAATAGAGTCTATAGCTTGGCACAAGTGGATGACGTACTTGTCAAATTTAACAAAGAATCTGACTGGTCTTCTAGAAAAAGAAACATACCAGAGTTTGTAATAAATTTTTAAAGAGTACCTCTATTTTCTCACACTCTTCTCCACGTGTGTGCAAAAGAGCCAAAGTAAAGAAAGTGAAAGGAGGGTAAACAGGGATGCAATGGGTTGGTTGCAGGCGGTCATCTTCCAAATCACTGGTATTTTAGTCATGACTAATTGAAGTCCTATTGATTTTAATGGGTCTTAAAAGTGGGTCTAACGCTGCTGTAAGTCAACAAGTGACTTGAAGACATGAGCACGCACGTGCATACACTCTAATTATGATCAAGCTGGATATAAGCCACAATGCAGTCTTCTTTGCTTGTAAAAGCTCAATGCTTGTTGTAGTAGAGGAAGAGAACACTTCTGAGAAAGCAGGCTGATAGTCTTAGACTACATTCATAGAAGGGCTAATCTTATTTGATGGTAATTCCAAACATGATTGGGCTTACATCTAAATAAATATGAACTTGATCACACCTTTTTTCACAACTGTAGCTGCAGTGTGTTTGATGACAGCGGCTTGTATCCTGTGGTGACTGCGCCTTTGCAGAAAGTGCTTCTACAGGTCAGGGCATTCAGTTTTATTTTATCCTCCTTACAAATGCAGCCCTCTGTACCATATCCCATTCTGTTTTAGAAAGCCCTAATTTCTAAATACCCTTAAGGCACTGGATTCCATCTGATCTTGGAAGCTAAGCAGGGACAGGCCTGCTTAGTAATTGAATAGGAGACCACCAAGGAATACCAGGTGCTGTAAGCTACATTTTAGAGGAAGGAACTGACAAAACCACCTCTGAGCATTTTGTGGCTAAAAGAGCCTATGAAATTTATAGAGTCACCACAAGTTGACAGACAACATGAAGGCATACACACATGGACACAATTTCTCAGAAGTTGCAGTTGAAGCTTGTGATGTGACTAAAGTGGGTGTAAGGGATCTCCAAAAATTGGGTGGCCTGCTTGCTTGGTTTCCAGTGCCTCCCACTGAGGAAGAGTTTTGTTGTTGTTCTGTGTCTTCACATCATTTCTGACTTACCGTGAACCTAAAATGAACCTATCACAGGTTTTTTTTTAAGGCTGAGAGTGTGTGATGTATCCAAGGTCAACCAATGGGTTTCCATGGCTGGTCAGGAATCAAATCTTGGTCTCCAGGGTCATAGTAAAATGCTCAGATCACTACTTCATGCCGCCTGTCACCCGTGGATAATAATCTGGCACAATTATCCATCATATAAAGAATATAGTAAAAAGTTATTTAAAGGGACCAAAACTTTACCTTTTCAAGAAAGATGTTCAGCTTTACGGATAAAATGAATCTAAGAGAAACACAATAAAAACAGCCAAGAAAGAAATGGAATCACAGATGAAACAGATTTTAAAAATTAACAATATGCACCCTGCTGTGTATTTGAGAAAGAATGGAAGCAATTACAAACAAGTTAACTGAGAATGCAAATGCAGTGATGAAGACTACCAAGGAGGTTTTTAGTCTAGATTCAGGAGCATTATCTCAAGAACACTTTACACATTAAATATTTTTTAGTGTCCATAATTGCTTGGACATGTAATATGAAAAGTGAAGCCAACATGGCCACAGTTAAGTCCATATTTGTCACATGCAAGCATGTAAATATTTGAAGTGGCCATAACTTTATTACTTTCTTTTACTCAAATGAGATACTTAGATTAATTGCGATATGATAATTTGTCACTGAAACATCTGTTTTTATTTTATTCACCATTACTTAAATAAATGGCAAATAAATATATTAAAGCTATAGCATATTTACATGGAAATGTTAAACCTTGATGCTGAGTGTTAAAGGCACAGTTCTTTATTTTTAAAAGCTATTCTGATTCTACTATGTCAGCAACAGAGAAAGGAAAATATTGAAATAATCTAAAATGATGTAATTTTCTATATTAAACTATACATTCTCAAAATGACTTCAATGTCTCAGTGACCTTTGAGGCTATTAATATGCAGATTTAGATAAAATCATTTGGTAAAAAGTCAGGTGATTAAATTGATTAAAAGTCTTTAATTGGTAGACAGCTCCACTTACAACTGATTCTGTAAGCAAAACAGTTCAGCAGCTGCAAGAGCTAAGTCACAAGAGACAAGAGACTGAAAGATGACAATAGATTACTCTGATACAAATAATGGATCCTTTTGCCATATTTTAAAGTGAAAAATGTAGTGTTTGTCCCATTTGGTTTTTATATATGTATTATACATTATTTCAAAATACCTGCTGTCATATGTATAAATTGTATAATTGAAAACATATTCTTTATAGCAGTGAATGTAGAACTAATCAGCACATGATCTAAAGGCTTTCAATGTTCTTGGTGGATTTTAATAAGCTTGTTAGTATCAGTTCATTTTAGTATTGTAAAAATCTGATTCAGTATCAAATGTAAACAGACAGAAAGGAAAGCCAGATTAGAGTTGTTTTTCCATTCTCCATTTCACTTGTATCTGAAAAGTCGTTTTCTTCTCATGGATATGAGTCTACAAGTTCCATGTGATGCCCCAATGGAAGAACTGTTGATGTCGCTAGAGTCATGAGAGTCCCTATTCACGTAGGGACATGATGGAGCCCCCTCCCCCCAATATCTTCCTCACTCTACCTGCCCAACTGATTTCTGGGAATTCATCTTCATTTTTCTGACCAATGGGGGAAAAAGTGGAAGGCAGAAGGAAATTAAAGCATGACATCAAAATTAGAATGGCCAATATATAAAAATCAGAGACTCACATAAAAAGGAATACTAGTGCATTACTCACAGAAAGCCATGGTTAGCAATTCTTCGGGAGATGCTCCAGGAGAAAAGTGGCAAAACACCATGCAAGCATAGCAAATTTGAGGAAAAACAGAGAAGTGTAGTGTGCCATTTGGACTGAGTCAATGTGAATCACACAGTGCCATGGCCAGCATTTTCAGGAGTGGAGCATAACACCTGTCTAGATTTCCTGAAATGAATAGGCTACATCACCATATTCACAAATGAAAAAGAAACCAAGCAAAATAACCATTTGGAAGTCACCAAATTAAAAAAATATCCTGTTTAGCCTTTTAGCCTTAGGACTTTTTTCCTGCTCACGCTTTTAAATAAGCTGCTTCCTAGTGATGTGACACTTCAGAAAAGAATATTTTCCTGTCAGCCAGGGAATATTTGTGTACATCTATACATATCTTTCCTAGTTTAAGCACCTACACATTAGTTATAGTTTATGGCCTTAAAAATGTGGCAGCTTTTTATTAAGTTTCTGTCAATATGCAAGAATACTGCCTTATACCAAGTCAGTACATTGGTTCAGTTAACACTCGCTGCTTAATGTGACTGTCAGTACATCTTTTTTCTAAAGACTGAGGTAGAACCTATTCCCAATACTATTACTGAGAAACTTTAACTGGAAATTTTAGTCGACTGAACTTGGGTCTCTCTATATTGCATGTCCTTTATCATTTCTGAGTCCTCTCTTCAAAAAGTTTCCCATTTGTTACAGGTCAGTTGCCAAAACTTTATAAAGAATGAAACATATTGGAATGGATGATAGACAAGTACAGAGTGGCTAGCTTTCACTGATGAAAGGACTGGTGAACCAAGGAACAAACACCAACACTTCTTGTTTTGCCTGTTTCTTCCCCGCATGCTAATATTGAGGCTTAATTTCTGATTTATATTAAAACAAAATTCCCCATGATGCTTGAATTGGGGAACTTGAGTTTTATATCAGTTAACTAAATGAAACAATAGACCAGAAACACACGAAATAATCCAGCACTGAAGTGATAACATGAAAGCAGGAGTTCTTGGATTGGATACACATTCCCAGCTCCACAAACCACATTTTGAAGAGGGTGGTTGGTGAACAATGCTTTAGGATTATGCCATCAAGGCTTTTTCAACAAGATTTCAGTACCAATAATTTGACAATAATTATACATATTGAAAAATTTTGGCACCTGTGGTGGCCATACATTTTGATCTGACTTCGTCCTGGGACAAACTACTACTGAAGTTGTGGATATTTGTAACAGAATGGAACAATGAATTATCTAATTCCTGGATAGCATAGCTATCCTCTTTAATTGCTGATTTTCTGAGTAGACCAGCCATTTGGCCAGTGTATGGAAGAAGGAAGCCCTGGTTAGTACTTGAATGGGAGACCACTAATGAATACCAAGTGCTGTAGGCTATATTTCAGAGGAAGGAATTGGCAAACCACCTCTGAGTATTCCTAGCCTAAGAAACCCTGTGAAATTCATGGGGTCATCGTAAGTTGACTGGCAGCTTGAACACACATACACACTTGGGAAGATACACAACATATATGCTGCTCTGATCTACAGATCTCTGAATTTGTGTAGATTCCATGAGCGCTTTCCCAGATAGATGGGAAACTGTATACAGAATCAATGCCACTCAGAATGCCATTCTCCCAGACAAAATTCAGAGATTGCATGAGGGGAACTTTTTCAAAAAGTTTAACATCTCATTGATCACTTCTTCAGGAAAGGAGAGTGGGTTTCTCTCTCCCTAGTGAAGACCTAATTGGTGACATTTTTATCTTTTTAAAAAGAACTTGCTATACATACCTTTGACTGGAGGAATTTTTAAGTCCTTAGAGATGGCTTTTTTTGACCATTTATTATCTTGGGGCATGTTTATGATGATACCAGAATGTTAAGATCTGGATTAAATTTTAAGACTTTTTTTGGTGTCCCAGATTCTGTTACTTGGAAGAAAATCTGTGTAGCTGTCGCTAAAAAGAAGTTATAGCTTAACGAAATTTCCCCTCAGTCACCTGTAGCTGTGAATCAATCCTGTTATCTTCTAGGAAGGTACTGTGAGGTACTCACTCTTCATTTCAGATAAAGATACAGAGCAAACAACGATGAAAAACTTGGTATATGAAAAGTTTCGGTAACTTACTGCTTTTAAGGTGTATGTGAACCACATAGTTATAGCATTTTGATGCCACTTTAACTGCCATGGCTCCATTATATGGAATTCCGGGTTTTGTAGTTTGGTGAGGTACTTAAAGAGTCATCTCTAGCCAGACACTGGAGCTTTCAACTGGTGAAGTTTTTGTTTCTAAACAAAGTATAAGTCCCAGGATTCTGTAGGATGGAGTCACGGCAGTTAAAAGGTATCAGACTACTATAACTGTGCAATGTGGATATACCCACAGATTACCATACCTATCTGCCATGTTATAGCTTCACAGCAGATTGGGTTAGCTTAATTTTCAGACATGCTTCCTTTCTCAGTAACTGTCACAAAATAACACTATGGTGAAATAACACTGACAAAATAAGGAACATCTTGGGGACTAAAGCCAATTGAAAAGGTAACATAAACAAAATGGACTTTCCATAGGTATATCATAATGCACTCTTTTGTCCTCCCACTCTATACGGTCATCCCTCCATGTTTGCTAGGGTTAGGGCACAGGACCCCTGTGAAAGTGAAAAAAACATGAATAACTCTAGGCCCTTCCAAACCATATTTAACACACAAAAAAGTATGATCACCATATTCAATCCACCATGGATTCCTTTGAGGCATCAGGGTTCCTTCACAGGGTACAAGTGGGTGGCTGCTGGGGCATACTGCCACCTCCACTGCTGTCCCACACCATTTTTAATAGGACTTACAAGCCCTGTTCACAGTTTCTCAGTCTCACAAGGCTTAAAAATGGCCTAGGAAGGCAGCAGAGGTGACAGCAAATAATCTGTGAATAATCAAATCTGCAAAAGCGAAACGCACAAATGTGGAGGGCTAACTGTAGTCGTACCCTGTTCAGTCTCAACTCTCCATATTGCAATCCCTGCATATTACCAATAGCTTTCAGAACTTGAACCACATGAAACATAAAGAAAAAATGTGCAAATATATCTCCAGATTATGCATGTTTCTGTCATCAGCTCTTCAAATATATTGAATACATTTAAAGATGCACAATCTCATTTATGACCTCCCATGCAGGAGGAGAAAACCACATGTAAACCACTGTAAGAGAAGAAAGCCTAGTGGTGAAATGAAAAAAAATCCTTTTATGTCAGTGAAAGGCTATCTGATTCAGTATAAAGTTCTGAATAAAGGCACCTCTTATCTACAGGCTACTGTTTTTCTATTTCGACACTTAACACTACTTCCCACTACTGAATCTGAGTATATTAGGAAACGCCCTTCCTAAAGAATGTACCCAAAGTAGATTCAGGAATCTACTCTTAGAATCAAAGATGGCCATATTCTCATTATAAAGGCAACTGTGTCTCACAACAAAATTTGGAAACTGAAAAATACAAAATAAATAAGGCAAGAGACAAACTGCGCTAGCTTCTGAGGAAAAGAGATACATTCAGCAATTTTAAGGATTTCTTGTAACAGTCTCCACTTGAAAGTGTCTGTGCTGGCAAAAACTCCGATGCTCATTTATTGATAATGTATGGAATTAGTACTGTTAATACTTGGCTATGTATTGAATTTTACTAGAGATTCTTTCTGTCTTCTATAGTATGCTGATACTGTTTTATCTCTATTCTAAAAGAAACATTTATTCCTTATCATTTTGTTATAATTTTGACAGTTGTTCTGCTTACTGGGCTGTTTTTAAGTTAGTGAATGATTTTTGCAAGAAAAATTAGCTGAAACCCAGACATGTTATTCTGTTGTGCATATTCCTTGCACAATCATGTGTAGAAACCAGCTCACTACTTTTCTTTAACTTTTCATAGCATGAATTCAGAGTTGAGTTTTATTCAGGGAAAGGGCACCTCCAGCTTCCACAAGTAGAAGAAGGAAGGTCTGTATTCCATGAAAATCTTTTGTAGAGGGTTGCAAGACCCCCAGAACAGTGTGGGAAATGATGCAGTGCAGTTCCAGCAGAAGAGGGAAATTGTCAAAAACATCCTTGCATTCATAGAATGGTGATTGTAGATCCAGCTTTGCATCTTACTGTTTATAATTAAAACCCTTCTCAGAGTTTTTCTTCATTGTCTTCCCACTGTAATGGCTGGTGTACAAGCAGTTCTGTATTGTAGAACTTCATGAACCACAATGGTTAGGGTTTGCTTTGCAATAGGAAACATATTAAATCAGTACAGGTCCCTGCTTATGTTTTCAAAACACAGTGTATGTTTAAATGAAACATAACCACCCACTACAGCCAGGATCACGAATTTTGTACAGCATATTGTAATGCAGTTCCAGGTACCTAATTCCATGAAGCTTTCCATTAGTGCTTACAGATCAGTTCATACAAAAGCACTAAAAGGCAAACTTGTTCCATTCATTTGTTTTTCCTAACCCGATGTGCTTCTCATTTTGAAAGACAACATCTTCCCTAAGGACAGTGCTCATGATACTTTTTCCTATTTCCTTCAATAGCCAATGGTATACATCTAATTATATCACCTATTTCAAAAAGACCAGAAATATTAGTGAAAACTGAACTTATACAAATATAGCATATGTTTTAATTAAATAATACTTCTCATTTCTTAAGAAAAGAATTCTAAAAAGGACTATGAAATTCAATTTCCCTGTAAAACGTCATCACCTCAATCATGGAACAGGGGAAAGTATCTTTGTAAGTTTTCTGAAACTAAACAGCCCTACATTAAAGATATAAATATCAAACATTGATCTTTGGAAAGTCAAATTAAAACAGTAAGTCAACTGCTAATTTTTGTAAATACAACATAATTTTTCAGAAGACTATAATGTAACTACACCAATCAACCACTGGTTCATATTTCAAACAGCCATTTTAATCTGAAAGGGGTTTCTCGTTTATGTAAAGCATGCCTCATTGTAAGAGAAGCAGTTCATAAAGAACCATCATATCACAATGACACAGTTGAACTAATTAACAATAATCTGAGCTGACACAAATACAGACATTTCAAAACAGGTTTCTTAAGACAGTGTGAAAAATTCTGAAATGTCTTTCTTGCATACTAGCCAAAACATCTTCTTACTGGATTTGAATACAATGTACTGCTAAAACATCCTTGAACATAAGGTAATGGAACACAGTTACAATTATATAAGCCATACTACTCCCAGTACCCAAACCCCAAATATTTGATACCCAAATAATTCTAAATCTTCTGTAGAACATAAAACAACTTGCATGCAAAACAAAGCCAATGACCTTCTTGCAGAGCAATAATTTTAAAATGAAATCACTGCATCTCTTGCTTGTATGTTTAGTGGGTTACCGAAAGTGTCTTTGCATACAAATTCAATCAACAAAATTATGGTAGTATATATGAAACAAGAAAAAGAAAGCTATTATGTTCACAATAACTTTCAATCTTTTCACATAAAATTGAATCCCGTATAAATACAGAGTCAGAATTCTTATCTATTGTACACACATATGGAATAGTAAAAACAGTTCAATAAACTTCCAGCCCTTATTAGCATTGCTTACTAGGGTCACCAGTCATGTTCCGCATCTTAAAGAAAAGGCTCCAGTGTAATTAAAAGAGAAAAAAGCTTTATTTGAATTAGCAATGATATTTCAATCTTTATACAGTTCTATTATACATCAAGCAAATATTTCAGGCCCAAAAAGAGAGTAGAGACAAATAATACAGAAGTGATCAATACAGTGAAACTGCACAAAACCCCATAAAACAAAACTGCAACATTCAAAATTGTGAAGTTTGAATTAATTCTATATTCATTTGTAACCCTGAAGACAACTGGATAATGTTTAAAAAAATCTATTAAAAAAAATCCTTCTGTCTACAGATATTACTCCATACTGCTAGATGGGAGCATACATTGTTTAATTTTCCAGAGAAAATTATGTTATGTGAATCTGAAAATAATTGCAATAATTACTCTAAAAAAAAAAAATAGAAAGCTGGAGCTGTTAAAGAAAAGCATTCATGCAGCCTCTTCTTCCCTTTGTGGGCTGTGGCCTGGAAAATATCTTTATATTTAACTTTAACTTATTTAAACAGCATAATTGTACTGCGGATTTAAGTTTTACAGAAGCAATCAGTTACCCTGCACTAATTAAATGCAGCAATGTTTCTGATCAGCAAAGAAGTCATTTAAACCTGGTTTTGTCATCTCTTAAATGCCCAATCCCAGCTTTATAAAACCAGCAGTTTTCACCCAATTTGCACTATTTACTTCAACAGCTACCTATCATTTTTATTGAAAATAAGGCAGTTTTATGCCCTATTTTCAGTATCTAAACATGGATACATTATAGAACCAATGTTTACTATTCATGCTGGCAGAACACAAATAAAGTGAAATTGTACTTTCAAAAATGCTTTTTTACAATGAGACAGCACATAACACTTCAGGCAGCTGAACCCTGTTCATTCCCCACATACAGCATGAAAGACAAAATGTAAATGCAACCATTAATCGTGGTTTTGCTGATAACCCTTCTGTACATTATCGATCCAGCTATAAATTACCTGAAGTCCAGCCTACTCTGCATCCATTTTCATCCTTCCTGCTTGTCCACTTTCATTAAATCGCCCTTAGGGTTTTTTTTTAAAACCAAAAATAAAAACCAACCAGCAACTATTAATAGAAATAACACCGATATTAAAATAAAACTATTAAGACCAAAGCACGGTTAATAGGTATCAGAAAATTATTATTCCCACCCGAAGCAGTAACAAAGGAGAAACCATAGTCAAGGCGCATCAAGAGCTTTGTAAAAAAGAAAACAAAAAAAACCACTTTTATTTCTCTCTCACACACACTCTTCCACCCATAATGAGTAATAGTCACTTAGAAAAAACGCACGGCATTGTAACTTACAAGCAGATGGAAATCTGTAGCATTTAAAGACGACAAGGAGGGACATGAAAGAGAGAAAGACAGAGAGAGAAAGCCTTGCTGGATACGGGAGCCCCGCTCAATCCTGTCTCCCTCCCCCTTTGCCAAAGGCCCTGAAGAGCGACGGCCAACAAGGGAAGAAGCCTCGGGTGCCCGCCTCGCCCAGTGGGGCCTATGGTCCCCGGGGGCATTTTTGCCTCATTTGGTTCCTATTTCGCCTACATTGAAACTGAGCAACTGCCAGCGCCGCCACCGCCACCAACGGGCCTCTCTGCCTTCACCCCTCCCCCCTCTCCGTGCGTCGTATCCCTCCGCCGAGGCCTCCCAGCCCTTCGCAGAGAAAGCGCTTTTCAGCCGAGTTACCCGCCCACCCCTCCACCCCGCCCCTGCTGCTGCTGCTGCTGCTGCTGCTGCTCCGACATCTTCTTCGCTCTGCTTTTGCCAGTCCATCGCGGGCTTTTCCCCTCCCGCCCCTCCGCCCCGGTCTGCTGCTGAGGCGCCCGTAGCCGGGGCTCTCCAGCGGCGCAGGGACGACGCAGCCGAGGGAAACTCAGCAGCTGGGGTTGGGTTGACTAGGAGGGAAAAGCAGCAAGGGGGTGTGCGCGCCCTGAGGGAGGGGGCTGGGACTCTTTGTCTCGGCGGAGGGATTCGCACTCGCTGGCGCTGTGGCTGACTGGCTGTGGCTGTAGCAGCGGCGGCGGCGGCGGCGGCAGCACAGCGCTGGGCTGGTGGCGGCGGGTTTTGCTCGAGTTGTTGTTTCCGTCTCCTCCTCCTCCTCCTGCCCGGGGCTTGAATGGTGGAACAGCAGCGGCTGAACAAACAGTGACAGCTACTGGGCGAGCGCGCGTTTTACCTCACAGGGCCCCACCGCCGAGGAGCTCGGCCTGAGCGAGCCGGGCTCCTCCGCTCGCCATGTCCGGGGACGGCGGCGGCGGCGGCAGGCACACGGCGGAGCTGCGAGCGGGTAAGTGGGAGTCGGGCCGGGCTGCCGCCGCCGCCGCCGCCGCCAAGGCCGCTCTTCTGCCTCCCGCCTCGCCCGCGCCTCCTTCGTCTCCTCACGGCGTGTTTCTCTCTTTTCTCTCCCCTGCAGAGCTCTATTTCCTCATCGCCCGCTTTCTGGAGAACGGACCGTGCCAGCAAGCGGCTCAGGTAAGGGGCTGGAGAAGCGGGGCTGGGCCTGTGGGGCGGGGGCGCTCCTTTCGCTTCGGTGGCCCTTTTCCTGACGGTCTTTGCCCCCCTTTTGTCGCCGCTGCAGGTCCTGATCCGAGAAGTCGCCGAGAAGGAGGTGAGTGGTGGTGCAGCGCGCTCGCCGGGCTCCTTCCTCCGCCTGCCTCGGCGGCGGCGGCGGCGGCGGCGGCAGCGGCCTCGCCTCCTCCTCCCCCATGGCTGGCGGGCGGGGGGCGGGCGGGCGCTCTCGGGGAGCCCGTTGAGGGAGGGGGCTGCCCTTAGTGACGGGGGGCTCTCGTTCTCTTCCCCAGCTTTTGCCCAAGCGCACGGACTGGACGGGAAAGGAGCATCCCAGGAGCTACGAGAGCCTAGTAAGCCAAGCGGCCGGTCGGCGTGGTGCGATGTGATGCACTAGGCAAAGTTTGCGAGCAGCCCTTTAAAAATTGAATTTCCCGCAATTTTTTTTAACAGCTAAAAAAAAATAAGGACCAGTTTTAAACTCCCGATTTCTCCTGGTGAACGTACGGGATGTGTTAGGTTAGGAGAGCAAAGGCTACTCTAGAAGCCGTTTTAATCGGGGGTCTTGGAGTTAGTATAAATAATAATAATCCTACTAATGCGAGAGCCCTAGAGTCACTATGCTAGAAATAAAGGTACGTCATGGATGTTGTTCAGGGAGAGCAGGAGGCAGAGAGGGGAGGAGCAACCAGAGGGAGCTTGTTGGAGCCAGCCGGGCCTGTAGGAGATGGGGGCGCTCTTTTCTATGCAACCTTGCTACACATACACAATGGGGCTGAGCAGATACTGAGCAATTGTAAGCAGTCTTTAAACACGAAAGCCCTACAACTTCCTGAATTCCGTTTTTTCTCTCAAAACATAAAATACAGAGGTAAAAGCTTCTAGCCACACTGTCAGCCATCCAGAGGGACACTTGTGTATAAGCAGCTCTTTTTGTCTTGAATTCTAGTAGAGTGCAGTTTCAGAGAAGAATGTGAGTTTTAAGCTAGTTCCTGCTTGACAATAATAACTTTGCAGTCTGGTGTGATGTTTTATGGCACAGTAATTGTGCATTTTTAGATTGCTTTGGCTGCAGATTTTTTCTCTCTCTGCCCCTTACATGATTTGCCTTATCAGCTGATGGCCTTTGTATTTTACTGTTAATATTCTTCAGAAGAACTTCTTTAAAAATAAAAATAGTTGGGAGATTTGTGATGAGACCACCTGTGCATGGATATATTTTGTGTGTGCTTCAGCAGTCAGCGCCTCTGAGCGTAACACCATATTTTGTGGAATGCAGAGCAAAAATAGAAAGAGAGTGAGGCAGGATTTTGAATTAGTAAAATACTATAAGGGAGGAGTTAAATGTGCACCTCTTCCGTTTGAGAGAAAAAGATCCATCTGTCCCTAAGCACTACCTCCTTGTTTTAGGATCCTCCTGGTTTCTGAAATAGGCTTTCAGGGAACACAGATGATAGTAGGGAAAGAGGGGCAAATAAACATTATTTTGCTCCCCTGTTTAGCCAGTGGAAAACTTTGTCTAGCTTAAAGGTCCCCATTCAGGCTTTTGCAGAAACTGATTCTTTGTGTTTCTTTAAGTCACCAATCTGGCCTTACCTCCTGAGTGCAAGAAAGCGGCCCAAAGTGGTAAGTCACAGAGAGAGAGAGAGAGAGAGAGCTGCCACCACTGAGGACAGATCTGTGCTGTTTCTACATTTCATCCAGTCTGTACAGGCATCAAAACTTCTGGCCAAATGGGAGTGCATAGTGAAGGCAAACATCTGGAACAGTAGGGCAGTGAATCATGCAGAAATATGTTAAGACAGTCTCCTCTGAGCAAATACTTCGCTTATGGAAGCCTTTTAATATAGTGACACAGTAGTCACTGCTTGTGCTCAGTGTGGGTGTCATTGATCCTAAATATCTTTAGTGCAGTCTTAATTGAAATCAGTATTCTAGAAATAGCTAATGAATGAAACAGAGCTTCATTTTTTTCCTGTGTTATGTTTGATGTTTGGATTTATATGTACACATTTATTTATACTCAAAGTGCTGATCGATGGAATGGTGCTGGTCTGCGAGTTATTGGCTACCAGTCCACTATGAATTTTCACAAAAGAAACTACTGTCACACTGAGGAAGAAATTCTGCCAGTCTTCAACATCAGATAGTTGAAGAAGTGCTTTGTTAACCTACAAGTGATTGAAGCATATACTCAGCAGTAGTGGTGCTAGCCAAGCAACAAAATATAACAGAATACAGAATACGCAGTAAGATGATATCGGTGTAATATACAGTCAGTCCTTCACATTTGAAAGTTTCTCTTTCATGGATTTGATTATTTGAGAGTTTCCCAAACCTTTCCCCCTCCCTACCTCAAGCACTTTTTTTCCATGGTAACCTTCCCTCTCAGCAGCTTCAATCAGGGCACACGGCCTTTTAAAAACCTGTTTCTTGTTCTCCTCCTCCTTTACCAGCCTTTGCCTGGCCAGTGAAGGATGGATTGCAGCGCAGTTTCTCATCTCCACAAGCCCTCCTCTGGTACCCCTGCCATACCTAAGGAAGGAGATGAGCAACAGAGAGGAAGCATAGGATCACCATGTTGATCCACCCCTTTCATACTTTGCCTGACCTGGTTTGGACCCTGGGTACCCAGTCTCCACCATGCCTCAACCCTCTTTCCACAGGCGCACACACACTTGTATTTGTGGTGTTTCCACTTTTGTGGGGGTCCTGTGCCTCTGACCCTAACAAATATGGGAGGCCAGTTGTACATTATGCAAGCTTTCAAAACTCACAGGCTCATTTGTTGAGTGTAGATATTAAAAGTCATTTTAAGGAGGAAAGTGTTGTATTAGAGACTTACAGTGCTGCATCTTGCTTGAGATGTTAAAGGTGTTAAAGATGCCCTTAGAGGAAAGGTTGGTGCAGGTAGCGACCACACCCCTTGTTGGCCATGAGGTGGCTAGGGACACATAAACAGCCAGTGCAAAGAAATAATGTTTCCTTTTCTATTGATAGAAACAAGGAGGTTTCCTTTGAGATCTCAGCTGTAATTTAAATTTGCCTATCATTAGCAAGTTTTAACTTTTGCAACACTTAAACTTTTCTTCAGCTTTGTCAGTGCGGAGGCTTCTTGAGAGACTCACTATGTGCTGCTTTCAAATTCATTTGTTACGTTACACAGGTCAGATACAGCCTAGATCTCAAGGAAAGTTTCTTTATTTCTATCAATAGAAACAATATTTTTACTTCAGTTTAAGTGTTTTTGTTGTATACTTTTGCTATAGTATGTGGGTGATATTCTAGGCAGGACAGGTCTCAAATGCTTGTGTTGTCTATTGATGTTACACATTTAAGTCTGAGACAGAGAGTCATAAGGAAGGCAGGAGGGTCTCAGAGTTACAGTTTGTATACAATCATTTTAGGAATTTTTATATTTTGATGTAACTGTGAATTCATGGCATATTTATTTTTTGCCTTCTACCTCACATTCTGAAGCCAGAAGCTTCCTTGTGTTGCTTGTTACAAGTACAGTAATAGTCAAACCATTATTTGATGTCATGTGAACACAGTTTAAGTTAACAAATTCGTGAGACACTTCAGTCCTTCAGTGGAATAAGAATTGAAGGGAGGTGTTAAGAGCATTATAGAT
This sequence comes from Iguana delicatissima, assembly GCA_948472985.1. NCBI lineage: Eukaryota > Metazoa > Chordata > Lepidosauria > Squamata > Iguanidae > Iguana > Iguana delicatissima. The sequence goes on from CAOKZL010000973.1 coordinate 386,117, forward strand.
TCCTTTCTGAGTAATACGTTTGTTACTGAATTACTTGCTCATGAACTTTACTAAAGGGAGGCTTGCTCTTTTTTTGGGAGGAGTGTCAGTTTTGTGACAGAAGAACTGTGTTCTCTAGAAAGCAGAGGAGAACTGTAATATCTTTATTAAGCCTCAGCAAATAGGAATTTTTGGAAAGACTAGTTCAAAATGTAGTTTCTGTGGATAAAACTGTGGAGGTACCCCAGAAGTGCTGCATGTTTTATCAGTATTCTTTGGTATCACTTGCATTTATTTAGGCAGTCTGTGGTCAGGGATGCATTTGTGCGTGTGTGTTCATATAGACATGGATGTTTTCTTTTTTAATGTATCGCTTAATATCCAACAAATTGAATGCATCCTGTGGCCATGTGTGTAGTTTTACTGTGGGCTCTGTAAACTTCAGGTTTTTGACGCCTGTTTAGAAATGCAAAAACAAGCTTGTTAAACACTTTTTAATCCATATACAAGTGTGAAAGGCTGCATTCTGTTTGATGGGTTACAAGCTGTGGACCTGTCATTTTCTTCTGCTGTCTATATATTTATCCATGCATCTGCATCAAATGAATATGGTTAAGATTCATCTTCTGTTTTGGATATATATTGTTTGTATTTAGGTGTCATCAGTCAGTACTCCTGTTTCAGAAAGTTGACTTAAATATTGCTACTTTTTAGACTAATCTAATTTGTCTTAAATAATACTTCTTGAAAGTATTTGAATTCTTGAAATTTTGAAAGATGTTACATGTTCAGGATCTGTGAAACACCTCCAGAAATCTTTTTAGCTCTGTTTTTACTGGTCATGTTGCATTGGAAGAGCTACTCAAGTATATAGGACACCACAGCTTCATAATAGTTGTGGAGCTAATTAATTCTTTCTTATGGCCAATGACAATTTTAAAATTCAGGGACAACAGTCTTTGTTGACTTTAGGCTTGAAATCATATGGACAACAGTCTTTGTTGACTTCAGGCTTGAAATCATATGTTATAGTGCTACAAAGTGAAAGAAAGATGAAAGTCAAAATAATGTTTTTGGTAGATAGTGCTTGTTTTTGATTCTAATTTGTGTCCAGTTAATGTTTTCATACAGTGACATTTGTGGATGGGTGCTGTAGGTTGGATCAAGATCATGACTATCTTAAGTCCTGTTAATTTCAGTGGTCTTCCTGTTAAATATGACCAAAGCTGGAATCCTTTTGATGTCTTATGCATTCAGAAGTTCCCCTGTGGAAGTAGTTAGACATTTTTGTCCACTGTGGGATATCAGCCTTCAGTTCAAGAAGTTGCTCATGTAGCGCCTTTTGTGTATAGATGTGCACGGCACCTTTGGTTGTGTATTAAGGATCCTAGCAGATTGACCTTGGCTGTGTTCTCTCCAAGTTCACGTGGAGATTTATGCTATAGATCCCCAGTGAGTCCTGATTGATAATAATAGCAACCTTGATGTGGGATCTCTGCCTGTATCATAACTGAACCCATTAGAAACACATTATTTCAGTAAGCTAGAAACATACATGGAAGAGGTGAATGACTAGGACATGGTGTTTGTGGGGGAAAAAGACCAAAATAGGGAAGGCCAAGTCAGTATTGCTGGATGTCTGGCCTTGGTTCTTGGTCAATATTGTTTTGTTCTTATTTTAATTAGAATAATATGGATTCAAATGTGAAATTAGATTAGAAATGTAAATTTGGTAGACATCTTACTACGCTGGTACATTTTTGACAGCTTGCCTGCTTGTAATTACTAATTACTATTTGGTATTGTATCAGTCAGCTCTTATTACAAATGGTTCTATACATATGCTTCTGAAAGTGATTCTTGCTTTCAACTGACAGTCAAGTACCTATTGTGAACCAAAGTTAATCAGTTCAATTGGAAGCAGGATTCAAGTCTAGTCTCCTATTTGAAGACTTGCCAAATTGATCCATGGGCTGCACAGGAAACAGATATATTCACAGTGTTATCTTTTTAACCTCCTGTAGACCTGATTTGTGATGTAGTCTTTCTTTTCGTTCTTTACTCTAGGCAAATGCCTGGGTTCTAGAATCTTTCTGCATGTTCACTTTCAATCCATAGTTTAGTGAGTAGAATACACGTTTACAGCCCTGAGTTCAACATATTTGTGAGGCTAGGGTAAAGACAAATTCTTTTTTAAAACCTTGGAGGGAGCTATGCTAGTGAGAGTGTTCGCATTGATGAAGTGATGTGACTTGGTTCCACTAACTGCTTCATGAGAAGTTTGCCTGCTTTCTTTGTCAACTACTTTATGTATTCCTACATCTGTTTTAACCAGTTTTAATATGTCTTCTTTGAACTTGTTAAATTGTTCAATAGCCTTTTAAAATAATTTATTATTTATGTCTTAAGTTTAGTTTTATTCTATGTCACCCTGGGGTCTTTAGAGACAGGGCAGGATATAAATATTTTAATAAATAAATGAATAGGCTGTACTGATTTCTGGTACATTGCTGTAATTTGCTAAGAGTATCAGAACATTCGACTGCTCCTGAAGATATACTTTTTGGTTTGGAATCTCTTTACAATCCATTAGTGAGCTTGACTGCTAGTTCTGTCATTGTCCTCCAACTGGAGCAGTTCAGAGGTTCTTATAGATCAGTAGTGCCTGTGGAAAATGTGATCTTCTGATGGTTGCTTTTACTTCCCAATGGAAGCTTCTCTGGTGTTTATTAGTTTTTCTTTATGAAACCACTCTAGCTTTTTACAGTTACTTAAGAATATTGTTTTATAGTAGTAGTTTGCTTATACAGCCTTAATAGCTTGAGTTTGTGATATTATGTACCTGTTAGCTACTAATGCAGGTTAGTGCTGTCCATGTCTGTAGGATCAAATGGAGACTAGAGCACTTGCCAAATCCCAGCTGCTTGTCTTCCACTTAACAGTGATTGTGTTTCTTCACTTGCCAGTTGGTATTCTGTGTGATTGTTTGTTTTCCATAACATTACATAACGAATACAGAATGGCTATCTGACTTGGCTGCAGCTCAGCTGTGGATGGCTTCAAGTTGTTTCTGACTTTGGTGATCTGAAGGTAAACCTATCACAGCGTTATCTTTGCAGAATTTGTTTAGAAGGGCTTTGCTTTTGCCTTCCTTTGAGGCTGAGAGTGTGACTTGTTCAAGGTCACCCAGCAGGTTTCCATGATTGGGCAGGGATTCAAATCCTGGCTTCCCAGTGTCCTAGTCCAGCACACTGAAACCACTATATCATGCTGGCTCTCAGAGAAAGGAACTGGCAAAACCATCTCTGAATATTCTTTGCCTAAAAAGTCTATGAAATTTATGGCATCCCATAAGTTGACAGGCAACATGGAGGGTCAAACAAGCACACATAATAGGATCTGCAGGATTCAATTTCATAATTTTCATAATTGCATTTTAGTATGTTGATAAAGCATACTACATATTTTCAGAGCAGAAGTCTGTGATCCTTGATTTCAACTTCTGTGAAGAGCTATTATATAAAAGTAATCTAGATGGATGCTTAAAATCAGTGTGTGGTGTCAAACTGGTATACTTTTTTGTAGTAGCAGTGTTATGCTTGAGCCTCATGGGGATTCTGTTGTTCACAAGTAGCTCTGGTACAAATGATCCTTCCATTCATTTCAGTGGAGAGCACAGCCAATTGTACACTTTCTTTCTTTCTCCCCCCTGCCGCAGGATCATTTGTTTTTTTAAAGTAAGGTTTCAAATACTCAAAAGTGACAAAGCTCCATTGGAAATCCTGCAAATAATTATGGAACTGGGAAATTACTAGTTTATATGCCTGCAATGCATCAGTCTGTGTATTGGGTTTTGTATCACTGATCAGGACTTCCAGGAACTTGAACAGTTTTCTTTTTTAGCATATAGGAAAGATACGTTCAGCAGCTTGAAAAATTAGGTAAAGATAGATGTATTGATTTAGTTAGGAACCTAAAGCTTTCAGAGAAGGAATGATCAGAACTATGTGTTACACAATAGAAAAAAATGCTGTGCAATCTTTCCATTCAGTTTAGTGGAGGGCATGGCTGGAAAGCTGTCAGACATCCTGTGAAGAGTTTACAAAAACTTTGGTAGTGAGATTCAGTCTTGTCCCTTTGTAAAGGCAGACTATTTGTGAGATTAGTTTCATTGCTGTTGCATTAAGTGTTTATATGGAGCAAATCTGTCCTGTTACTGATTGCTTTAAAAAATTAGCAGTCTCTGGAGATCTTTTAAAGGTATAAATAACTACTTTATCAGCAAAACTAGATATCCCAGTTTCAGCAAGGAAACAACACTGATAGATGTTTGTAACTCTCCGTATTTTTAGATTAAAGTATAAGACTTTGTGGACATAGTTCACTTTCCGATACAAGTGGACTCTGTTCATGAAAATTTGGCCTCGAAATTTCTTCTTCCCAGTCGGTGTTAAATGTGTTCCTTTTTATGACTTTTTATGCAAACATACTAACACTGCTATCTCTTTGAGGCAGTATTGTATATTTTCAAATTCTTGTTTGTGAGTAGGGAAAATAACTGCTATGCTAGCCTTAGAGTCATCATAAGTCTGAAAAGATGTGGACGCATACAGCAATGGCAATAGTAAGTGAAAGAGGAGTACAAAAATTTTGTTTTTTCTAAGGCAAGGAAACAATGTTATGCTTAGTTTCTTTTGATGTTGTATCATAGGAGAGTGAGAGATGCTCCCTGAATGTCCTTGAAAAAGTATACATTTCCAAATGTTTAGAGAGAGTATAATATAGATAGTTTTTATCAGCAAGCAGCGGCACATTATATCCTGGTGTGATTTGGGGCCCATGTGCTGGTTTTGGCGTTTGAAGTCAATCCTCTTTTCCTTCCCGTTTGTCAAATCAGGTCCAATTACATCTGTTTAATGTGAGCATTTCTTCCAAGATGTAGTGCTTTTTCTGTTTTATCCTCGAAGTTGTGGGGACATCCTTCCTCTGAAACTGAGGAGAGATTTTCTTTCCTTGCAGTCTGTAAGCTCTAGCATGCAACAGTTGTAGAATTACAAGTGGGACCACCAACATAATGATGCAGTGTATAAAACTTCTATTCAGGGTTTCATAAGCTCCATCTCATTTTCATTTCCACCCCTGGCCAATTTTCTGGGTTTTTCTGCTTCCAACAGTCATTCAGCATTCTCTGCCAATTAAACATACTCAGAACTGATTAGGCTTAGCTTGTATCTTTGTTTTTACCCCATTTGTTTTTCTCCAGTCTTTTAAAAATATTTTTTATTAAAATACATGAGTTTAAATATTTAAAACTACACACAAGGAATAAAATACATACATGTAGACAAGGGGAAACCAGAAAAAAAATTAAAGAAAAACACTTGTTATCAAATACATCCTAGGAACCAATAAGCTAAAACTAAACTAAGTCTAACCTAAACATACGAAAATAACTATCTGACTTCCAACAATACTTAGAATAGATCTTGTGAATTTTTGTATCATAGTTCCTCTAGATTATTTTAAAATCAGCTGTACTTGTTCAGCTGTGCAAGTTATCTGAATATGATAGACAAACTACATCTGCAGTTATTAAGCAAGCTAAGTTTCAAAGCCAAAGTTGACAGTTTTCCCCAGATGTTCTTCATGCACATTTTCCATCCAGTCTTTTAAAAAATTAATTATATTACCATCTTTAATCAAAATTCTTAACTTATCCATTTCAGCTTAAGTCCAATAATTTTACAACCATTCTTCTGTATCTGTGAATTCTTCCAATTTTGCAGGAAAAGTAGTCTTGCAGCTGTAGGGTTCTCCCAGGTCATATTGCACTTTGGCAAAACTTGGCAGTTTCCTGAGCAGCTTGATACTTCCCTTGTGCACAGGTGCTGCCATTGTGCAACTCAAGAATCAGTCCTTGGATACTGTATATTATGACTCACTGGAAAGGAGAAATGCAACGATCGCAGCTTGAGTTTGCAGTCTTTCTTAACTGTAGTAATGGACATGATGCTTTGTTAAGGACTTGACAAACAGGGTACTGGAGGAACAAGCAAGGAGTTCTAGTCTCAAGTGATAATGTATATGTCATGCTGTGTGTGTGCTCACGTGTGGCATTGTAATACATAGACTATTGTAACAGCCCCAAGTTTCCATATGTACAAAAGAACTGAAAAAAATATTTAATTTACCGCTTCTACTGTTTTTCATTGTCTTTGTTTTAATAGCTGCTTCCTAATGATTGCTTTCTGATTTCTTCAGCATACTTCTTGGCTTGTACTGCTTTTATTGCCTTCCACGGTTGTGTTAAGAGATAATGATAAATGATGGCATACATTACTTCATTATTGGCGTTGGTTATGGGGCTAGTTTGTTTCAACAAAGCATTGTTTAGCATGGTTAATATTGTATTTGCTGGGATGAGAGAGCTGTTTTCAAAGTTCAATCGTTGTGTTCCCTGAAAAACTGCTTCCAAACTTTGCAAAACCCAGGAAGGAGCAACTTATGGAAATTCTGGTGTATGCACAGAACTGTTGAAAACCATGCACAGGAGTATATTTAGATATGAGCATTATTTGCATACTGCAGTGGCACATGTTCTAGGACTGTTTGACCTTTGAAGGGGCAAAAATTATTCCAGCTCTTCCAAGTGATTTTTGCTTTTTGCTTTTTTTAAAAAAAATTATTAAACAGAGAAAAAGCAAAAAAAAAAAGTGCTACATAACAATACATAAAACTACAAATGCATAATAATAAGGCAAATAAAATGAAAAATAAATAACCAAACTACAAGCAATTAAGGAAAACTACAGTGAACAAAAAAGACTACAAATAACTAAAAATTGGTTCCCGCCATTGTTGCAAACAACGCTTAGTATTTATACTTAACTATTATATCATTACTAAAAATCTAAGTTGACTTTGTCACTGAAAGTATTTTATACTCTTATCCCTATACTTAAAAGATAGTTTACCTAATTAATAAAAAATTAATAAGAAATTATAATTGTCAATAGTATACAAATACTACCATAATTTTTTTATGTTGAGTCTTGCTGCCTGTAACATATGTTATGCCAGTTTGTGTTGTTTCTTATCAGTGGTTGTATCATCTGCCCAAATTCCTGGTAAATGTAACTCAGGATTCTTTGATATTTGGGCTTCCAGGATCTTTTGCATCACATTCTGTATCTTAAGCCAGAATTGTTTAGGTTTTTCACAAGTCCACCATATAAGGTACAGAGATCCAATCTGATCTTGACATTTCCAACATTTATTCTTCATATTTTTATATATCTTTGCAAGTCTCTCTGGTGTCAGATACCAGCAATACATCATTTTATAATAATTTTCTAGAAGATCATAGCAACATACATTTTTAACATCCTTTGTCCATAATTTTTCCCATTGATTCGTATGTATATTATATCCAGAGTTTCTTGTCCAGCTGATAATATATTCTTTCACTTGTTCATTTTCCATCACTAACTTCAACAGACAGTTATACATTTTAGCAATCAAATGATCATCATTGGTACGTAATAATATTTCTAAATCTTATTTGCTCTTCCCGAATTCTTTATTCTTTTTATCTTGTTTAAATCTTAAATAAAGGTGTGTATATGGGAGGCTTTGCATGATTGCACAGTTATCTTCTTCTAATTGTTATAGTGATTCCATTGTACAGTCTTGATCTTTTCTTTCTAATAGATCGTGGTATGTTAACCAATGTTGATCAGCTCTCATTTCTATTCTGTAAAAAGTCTCTTGTGGAGAAATCCAAAAAGATGTCTGTGAATACAATCTCATTTTATATTTATTCCAGAGTTTCAATAAGGCATGTCTAATGCAATGATTATTAAAGGCAACATTAACCTTCATGTTATCATACCATAAGTGCCACTTAAATCTTAAATCATGTCCTCCTAAGTTGATAAGTTCATTATCTTTTAGCATAATCCATTTTTTAATCCAAGTCACACGTGAAGCTGCAAAATAAATTTTTAACTTTGGTAGTCCAGGACCTCATTATTCTTTTGAATCTTGTAAAATGTATTTCACTCTGGCTTTCTTGCCTCCCCAAACAAATTTTAGCAAATCTTTTTGCCATTGTTTGAGTGGTGTTTCTTTAGTTAAAATTGGAATCATTTGAAATAGAAGTATCATCCTTGGAAGAACATTTGTCTTTATTGTTGAAATTCTCTCCAGTAAGGACAAATTCAACTTCTGCCATTTATCCAAATCTTTCTTTATCTTACTCCATGTGTTCACATAATTATTTTCAAATAATTGTCTTGAATTTCCAGTTAGATCAATAACCAAATAATTCCCTTTTTTAAAATTTGAAAACCTGTTTTTTACTGTGATTCATTCTTTTATTGAGTCCTCATAATCTTAGTTAAATATTTTTGTCTTTTCCTTATTTATCTTCAAACTAGCTAAGGTTCCAAATTCTTTTATTCTTTCTTACAATTTCAGTGTTGATCCCAGTAGATTTTCCAGCATAATCACTAATAATCAGCAAAAGCTCTTAGTTTATATTTGACTTTTCTAATTTTAGGTCCAGTTATCTCATATCTTGCCTGAAATAAACAAAAGAGGAGACAGAGGACATCCTTGTCTTGTCCCTTTAAAAATTCCAAATTATTTCATTATTTTTCCATTTATTATTTTTGCAAGCTGATTCGAATATATTGATCTGATCCAAGTTAAGGCATTAGAGCCAAAGTTCATTAATTCAAGAACTTTAAAAAGAAATTGCTACTTCAGATTATCAAACACATTTTCTGCTTCTAAAAAAATTAATGTGCCTTGCTCTTCATTATGATTTTCAAAATACTCTATATTCAATTCTGATATTGCCTTTTTATCTTTCTGGTAAGAATCCACTTTGATCTTCATTTATATATCTCTTTAATATACTCTTCATTCTTTCAGGTAAGATCAAAGCAAAAATCTTGGTGACATTATTTTGTAAAAAAATTGGCCTGTAACTCTAAGGTAAAGTTAAGCCTTGTCCTTCTTTTGGAAACAAAGTAATATTTGCTTCTTTCCATAAATCCAGAATTAATCCTCTAATTTAAACTTCATTCATTACTATTTGTAGAGGTAACAGCAGTTCTTCCTTCAAAGTTTTGTAGTAGGGAACTCCAGGTCCATCTAGGTCTGGAGTCTTCCCTAATTTCAGTTTTTGAATCATAGAATCATAGGATTGTAGAGTTGGAAGAGACCACACGGGCCATCCAGGCCAACCCCCTGCTATGCAGGAACACCCTCAAAGCACTCCCAACAGATGGCCATCTAGCCGCTGCTTAAAAACCTCCAAGGAAGGAGATAGCCTGTACAGCCTCTTCTAGTGTTATCTTCTGATTAATCTGTTTTGTCCCCCTCTTCTGTAAATTTAGGAGGGTGTTGCCTCTTCAAATATTCTTCAGTCTTTGTCTCTTATATACTTGTTATTGAATATCATTGTGAAAAATACTCATGGAAATCCTTTGTAAGTCTTTATCCTTGTTAAATTCTTTATCACTTTTTCTTCTTTTCAGAATCATTCTTTTCTGTCTTTCTTTCCTTAGTCTATATACTAGCCATCTTCCTGGTTGTTTGCATACTAAAAATCATTCTGTTTCAAAAACTTCAACTTTTCAATCATCAGCACTGATAATTGATTTCTCAACAGTCTGTTTTTTCAGGATTGCTTCATCTTCTGGGAATTTCTTTAATTAATCTTCTTTGATTTTAATTCTTCTAAAATCTTCAGTATTTTCTCTGTTTTCTTTAATATTCTTTATTTATTCAAATGAAGCATCCTCTTATATATGCTTTACTTGCCTCCCAAACTGATCTGATATTAGTTCCTTTATTTTGATTTCTTAAAAAAAAATTCTCTAACGTCTTTCTTCTGGACAGTATTTCTTCTTTGGTCATCAAAGATTCATTTAGTCTCCATCTGAGTTGTTTACTTATCTTTCTAATCCATATCATCACAGGATTGTAATCAGAAAAGGTCTTCAGCAGTATTTCAGCTTCATAAATCTTATCAATACAAGTTTTAGAAACCCATGTCGTACCTATCCTTGAGTGAAATTTATATCTATCAGAAAAAAAGGTATAGCCTTTCTCATTCAGATGTCTAAATCTCTATATATGTACAGTTTCTAAGTTACCCAGTTTTTCAAAAAAAATTCCTTTGGTAGTCAACCTTCTGACTTTCTGATTTCCTTTGAGGAAGATCTGTCCAGTTGTAGAGACATTACCCAATTCCAATCCCCCATTAAACACCAATTATGATACGACAGTTCAGTTAACGTAACATTCAATTTTTGAATTAACCTTCCCTTCGGAACATAAACCTCCACCACCAAAATTTTCTCTCATTTATAGTAATTTCTACCCCTACAAATCTGTCTTCATCATCCACAAAAATCAATTTTGGAGACAATTTGTTTTAACATATAAAAGAACCCCATTTTCTTAGATTGTGCAGTAGAAGTAAATTTTTCACACACCCCCTTTTTGCGAATCAACAATTTTTGATCTCTCCTATGAATATGAGTCTCTTGCAAACAAACAACATCCAAGTCAAGTTTATTGAGAGAATGAAAAATCTCTTTCTTCTTCTGGGGCGTGTTCACCCTATTTATATTCAAAATCAAAAAATGTGTAATCCCTGTTAGGTTTCAGGTAAAGAGAAGCCCAGCTTAGTCTTCCTTTTTGCTTTTATTGAGAGATATCTTATTTTAATCCTCATCCAGGCAGATTAATGTCCTTTTTCCTGGATGTAAGTTAAATGGAGTATCTATACAGTGACTTGATGGCTTTACCTTGATTGCTTAGAATTCTCAAACTCTTAAAGGAACAGTGCACGGGAGTGCGTTAAAGCAGCCTTTTTACTCTGGAGGAATCCTTGAAATAATTTTCAGCTCTCAGGGAACCCTTGCCTAAAAGTTATATCTACAGCTGAAAAAAGCCCCCCTCCCATCATAATCTCTGTTAGGACCTACAGGAACCAAGGGTTCCAGGGAAGTTTTATTGAGAAACCCAAAGTTAAAGTAACCAGATGTTTTTGTCTAAAAATCAGTTGCAGTTGTTGCTATCATTTGCTGTCATTTAATATTTAATATAATTTTTCCCTGTTAATGCACATTTAATTTGGATTAAGTTTATCCTTTTGGGGCAGGGTTGCATCTTTGAGAAGTAATATTTAACTGGAATCTCTTTTGGTAGAAGTATACATCCTAGAATTTTTTTTCCATTTACTACATTCTATCTTGTTTGGTAGCTTCCTGGAACCTGTTTTTACTGCTTCTGTAGAATTCCTCTCTAGGAACAAACCCTTCTGCTATTTTCCCCAGACCTGCCTGAATACCTTAATATTGAGCTCTTAAAGCAAACTGGTTTGCTGTTTGGAGAGAGGTTTAAGACAACTGAGGTATCATTGGGCATCATTTAGATTTAGTGGTAATGTGGTATGGTTGCAAGACTTAACTGATTAAAATACTGTTTTAATCACCTCAATTCTCTGTGTTAACCAGCACGAGGGGTAAATGGATAAAACTTTGAAGCTGTGGATAGGTCTAGAGAGACAGAAAAAATCACGGGGACACCCTAATATCTGAATGTTTTTCTTCCAGAAAAATGGGGAAAAAAGGATTATTGAATTTTTTTAAAATGGGTAAACACAGTGTTTCCACATATTTACTCCACTAAAATTATTTCTAAAAACTATGTAACCAGAAAGATATTATGTAAGATTATGTACAGAAGCAGATCATTACAGTTACATGTCTTGCTTCCCTTTTCTCAGTTACTTTTCTGGGAATGAATGTTATGTTTGCTTGACATTAGGGAGAACTAAAGAAAACAAAAATAATTTTCTTTATTTTACTAATACTAATAGTTTATTCTCTTTCATTATAAAAGGAGAAGGATGTTGAGGTAGAATCTCAGAATCATAGAGTTGGAAGAGACCACAGAGGCCATCTAGTCCAACTTCCTGCTATGCAGGAACATACATCAAAGCATTTCCAACAGATGGCCATCCAGCCTCTGCTTAAAAACCTCCAAAAAAAGGAGACTCCACCACACTCTGAGGCAGCATATTCCACTGCCAGACAGCTCTGACTGTCAGAAAGTTCTTCCCGAGGTTCAGGTGGAATCTCGTTTCCTGCAGCCTGAATCCGTTGCTCCTTGTCCTAGTCTCTGGAGCAGCGGAAAACAAGCCCACTCCCTCCTCAACATGACATCCCTTTCAAATATTTAAACATGGCTATCATGTCCCCGCTTAACCTTCTCTTCTGCAGATTAAACATACCCAGCTCCCTAAGCCGTTCCTCATAGGGCATGGCTTCCAGACCCTTCACCATTTTGGTTGCCCTCCTCTGGACATGCTCCAGCTTGTCGATCTCCTTCTTGAATTAAGGTGCTCAGAACTGGACACAGTATTCCAAATGAGGTCTAACCAATGCAGAATAGAGTGGTACCATTACGTCCCTCAATCCAGACACCGTACTCCTATTGATGCAACGAAGAATGGCGTTGGCTTTCTTGGCTGCCATGTCACATTGCTGACTCATGTTCAGCTTGTGATCTACCAACACTCTTAGATCCCTTCCGCACATAGTGCCATCCAGCCGCGCGTCCCCCATCCTATATTTGTGCATTCCATTTTTTCTGCCTAAGGACCTTACATTTCTCTCTGTTGAAATTCATTTGTCAGCTTTGACCCAGCTCTCCAATCTGTTGAGGTCATTTTGAATTTTGATCCTGTCCTCTGGTGTATTAGCAACCTCTCCCAATTTGGTATCATCTGCCGATTTGATCAGCATGCCCTCTTCCTTCATCTTAGTCATTGATGAAGATGTTGAATAGCACTGGGCCCAGGACAGAACTCTGTGGCACCTCATGAGTCACTTCTCTAAAAGAAGCTGACTGCTCGGGAGTCGCATAACTAGTTAACATGCCAGAGTCTCGTTTGTTGTTGGAATTAACCAGACAAATCACTCCACCAACTAAGAACAACCATGTACCACCACCACGACAAAACAGTTTTCAGTTGTTTAGAAAGTAAACAAGCTTAGGAAAGTGAAATGACTTACATTGGAGATTGCGTGATGGGCATAGGAAGAAAAGTACTTCAGGACCAAATTCAGCGAGGACCTTTAATTTCTTAGTGTTCTTTGCCAGACCAAAGCTGAGACAAAGGAACTATCCTTAACCATTATCTTGTCTCCATTAGTTAGTTGTTTATAGGGATATGGTGGGATAACCCACACTGTTATTTTAACTAAGCATGGGGAGAGTGTCAGGTAGAATAGCCATGTGTCAGTGTAGTTTCCACTCATCATAAAACGAAAAAAAGAAGTATGCACGTGTGCACAGTTTATTATGGAGGAGTCTGAATCCCTTTGACAGGACAGATTACCTCAAAGAGTGAAAAGACTCAGGCCTTTCTGCAAGCTGTGTTGTCTTGTTTTGAGGTCATTTCTCTGTAATGGGTCTATGTGGGAATGTCAATGATTGATCATTATGAGAAAGAAAGGCTAAGAAACGTTCCTTGAGACTGAAATCCAAATCTCTGCTGAACCATGAGAATCACAAAGTAGACATACCATACTTCCCTGAAGCTGCTGCTTAGTGTCAGGCTGGTAAGTGAAGAAAACAACCTTGATCCAGGACCTGAGCATCCTGGCCTAGTTTGTGTTACAGAGACTATGTGGATGAAATTGGGCAATTAACTTCTCCCAGCTCTCTTTACCTGGGTTTCTTCTGAAGGCCGGGAGCAGCGGGGAAGTTGCACTAATCTGTCATGATTCTGTCTCTAATACTATGTGTCCCTCCCTGCAGTCTGCTGGATATGAGTGTGTTTTTGAAGGTGGGTGGCAGGGATAGAATAGGCATTCTTTTGGTGTGCTACACACCTATTGCTCAACAATCTCTCTTCCTGAACCATCTGAGTTGTTCTCAGATTTGGAGTTGGAGTCCCTCTGGTTTCCTGTACTGGCTTCAACATGCATTCTGAGACTACCCTTTTGGGAGTGCCTTAGGACTTCGTGTCCTCCATGATAACTATGTATCTCTCTCAAGTAGTATCTGATGCCACCCATGCTACAGGAGTCAGTTTGGACCTGGTTTTGTATGCTGGGCGAAAGGATGGTGATTAGGGTGTGGAGGAGCTTTTAAAAATTCTGTTTTAATGGGCAGATCACTATGTAGTGGGGTTTAGACACACTTGTGCTTGGAGCCTTTGGAGAGATGTGGATACCCATAAATATAATTTGTCCTAGGAGGCTTATGCACCTGGATAGATTCCTGAAAGTTTTGGAGGAGTTTCATATTGCCTTGGCAGGTGATCCTGTTGAAGTCATGGGTGATCTTAGGAATAGGAACATAGGTAGGATGGAAGACACATTCACTCCCAAGTGTCCGTTCTCATGGGGAAGAGCCAGATGAGTCCTCAATTTTATGAAATAACTGGTGACGGTGAAATAAATGAAATGAACATTCCAGAACTTTTTATTACTTTCTGCATGGAGAGAAAGCCCCCCAGAGTACCTATCAAGGAGAGACAGGTAGCACCAGTCAGTTCCTGCTGCTGCCACCACCATTGCCAGGTTGTCCTAGCTGGTGCTGCACTTGTAGGACTGCTGGAAACTACTACTTCATTAAAGATGTAGGCCCATGAAAGTGACTTAGCAATTTCTGCCAGGAAGTTCCACTCAGATCAGCTGGAAGCAAGTAGGAAATTTGGCAACAGAAACTCAGTCCTGTGGGGCAGGCCTGCCACTGAAGCTGACTCTTTTGAAAGGACAGGAAATGAGGGATGCCTTTAGAAAGGACGACCATTCCAAAACAAAGGAAGAAAATACTTGCAGGAATGTGATGTGCAGAAGCAGAATTGTCAAGAACTGTGCTTCAGGCTTAGAGCTACACAATCAATTCCAAGCTCTCTCCTTAATCAGTGATTATGAGCAGAGGAATAGGGGCAAGAGCCTCGCATCTCTGAAGGAATGGAGGCAACCATGAAAAGCTATATGGATGGAAGAAGTACTGTCTGTTTCCAGAGGAAGAAGTGATATCTAGTGGTAGTAGGAAGTTTCTTCTTGAGAGGAACAGAAGTGGTGGTGCATGGGTCTGATAAGATGTCCTGATTAAGGAGGTGTCCTGAGACGTGTGCTGGGGCACAGGTTGTTATTGCACAACTCTTTCTTTTGGAAGGATATAGTCCTTTGTGTAGATCCATGACTTACAGTATGGGAAAGATGTTGAAAGCTTTTGGGTAAAAGGATTGTACCCTGGGCCCAGTATTGTTTAACATCTTTATAAATGATTTAGATAATGGAATAGAAGGCACCTGTGTCATATTTGCAGATGACACTGAGGGTGCGGGGTAGCTAATACCCCAGAGGACAGGAACAGGATTCAAAATAACTGACAGATTGGAGAGCTGGAACAAAACTGACAATATACATTTTATCAGCTATAAATGTAAGGCACAAATACAGGCTGGGTAGGGTCTTAGTAGACCACATGCTAAACATGAGTCACCAGTGTACCTGCCTACAACAGGAAAGTAAACAGCAGTGTACTTAGCATGTAAGAAGTCTGAGTATCAGAATTCTTTACTGAGCATGTGTGCATAGCAAAACAGAGAGAAAAGAGGAAATCAGACAAGTCTGCTCCAGTGTTACCCTCAGTGAGTTTTTAAAAAAATAGATCTAGAGATTTGGCCACCAAATCATAAGAAAATCATAATAAAGATGGGAACCTGGTGAAATTAAAAAAAAGAAGGTACATCTTGGAAGAAGCTTTCAAGTGGTGTCTATCTAGAAGGTTCAAAATGTATGTGTTCACATATGGAAAAAACATTTTTTCTGTTTGTCTTTACTGAATAAGAAACATTTTGTCACAAAGTTGTAGCTATCTATACATCCTTAATCTTTGACATTTAAATTTACACCAGAATGCTTTATATTCTCACCAGATGTAACGTAACATATTTTGAGATTATAATTTGGAAATATAATAAGATGTGTTTAATTTTAGTTACCCTCAAAAATTAAAAGGAAGAATTGCCAGAACCTTTATGTATTCAAGTACAAGACAGATGGTTATGAACTGAAAAAGTAAAATGTTTTGATGTGATGTAAAATAAAATGTGGTTTGAGTGTTGTGCTGCAGTTTGGAAGATTCAGGTTCGTGTTCTCATACAACCGTAAAATTCACTGGGTGGCTCTCAAGTGCATGCTAGTTATTATGGCCTCTGTAGGTTTTTGTGAGAACTAAGTGTGGAGGAGGAGAGCCAGGCATGATGCTTTGAGTTTATTGGAGAAAACGTGGGGTGTAAATAACAAATATTTTCTCCAGTTTTTTTTCCTCTCACAAAGCAACTAAAGGAGGATTTATGTGCAGCAATAATTGCAAATACAGCCCAATTCATCTAAATGGAGATGTACAAATACTGTAGATTCAGTTTAAAAATCATACAGGTGTTTTTGTATATCAGGTATTTTTTTATAATTCCAAAGCACAGTTAGAATCGTTATTTTATTTCATGGTTTAGAGTATGATAGTTTAATTGATTTCCAGTTTAATAGATTTAGACTGGGGTGGGCAAAATGTGAGGCGTGGTCTGCATCTGGCCCCCAAGGCTTTTTTATGGGCCTCCCAGAGGTAAAAATATTTTTGTCAACTTTTTGGAAAAAAAAAGTTGGTTTGATCCAGAACGCTCTCAAATGCACTATAAGAGCTGTGGAGAGCAATTTTACCACATTTAGAGTCCTCTGGGCTTCAGGGATCAGAAACATGTTTTCTTTTTTCTTTACTTTTTTTCTTTCTTTCCTTCTTTTTGCCAAGAAATGCTCCAGAATGTTCATGAGGGGGCATGGCGTGCATTTCGATCACATTTTCCCCAACTTGGGCACAGAAGAGGCTTTTTTTGAAATCTAGAAATGGTGAACATTTCCTCCTATCCTCTAGAGGTATTTGGGGCAAAAAGTCCCCCCTGCCCCCAGAACAGGTATGGTCCTCCCAAGTTCTCTGAGAGAGCTATTGCAACCCTCTTGGCCTCCACAGTGGCCAACTCCTTCATTCTCTGTTCTATTCCTCATTTTTTTTATTTTGTTAAAATAAAAGATTTTAAAGTACATGCTGTTTATTATCAAATACTTTAGTGCATCATACAATAATTGTTACATTTTTCATTTCTCACTATATTTCTGTCTTACTATTTATAAAATATGCATTATCTATTTATATACCCAGTATAATTAAAAACATCAGTATCATTAGACATTATTCTCATCTTTGTGATTGTTCATGATTCTTATGTCATTTATGCTTATATTTTATGTTTATATGATATAGATTTAATAATTGAAATTACATCGAACAACAACCCCAACTTCAAAGGATTAATCTTGTAAGCCTCTAGTTGCCAGTTCTCCCCATTTCTTTCCCCATATTTGCGTTATACAATCCCAGTCTTGATGTACTTTATTCAGATATACCAGGCCCCTCATAAAGGTTCCACATCTGTTCTAGAAAAGCCTTTTCTACAGGAACTTCTGCTGGGGTTTACATAAAATTATTAAGCTAAAGAAAGGGGTAAGGTAAGGAGATGAGCCAGCAAAGTGTTGTTTCCCGCTTGGCCTCAAAAAACCGCTGGTTGACCTTGGATGTCACACAGTGACATACTCTCAACCCCAGAGAACCCTGTGATAGGTTTGCTTAGGGTCAGGATAAGCTGGAAACGACTTGAAGGCAAACAACAGCAACAACGGAGATGAAATTACAAAGGAAGGAGAAAGGAAAAGCAAGAGGGGATTTTGGTGGGGTAAGTAAGAAATAGTGTTTTCTTCTCTACAAAGCTGAAAACGGGGTTGAGGAACAGGGGAGTAGGAAGTGTAAAATTATGAATGACATCATGGGTCACCTTTGTTCTGGTAAGGCTTTTAGTATAGTAACGTAATGCTCATTTAAACAATAATTTAATATTAGCTTAATTGTTTAAAATGTCCTTTCAGTGTAAATATAATTGAATTAGATTTTTTAAAAAGCATATTACCTATTAACTCAATGTGTTAACCCTTTTCTACTAGCTTTTTAATGCCTGAACAGAGCTTCTGTTTTCTTCAGAAAATTGTATGCAACTCACTTTTCATTCTCACCACTTCATTCCAACAGTACTGCTTACTCTCACCCTGTCAGTTAATCGTAGTTTATCTGTTAAATTCACTCCACCCAGTATTCAGCACATCACTCAGTTTTTCCAGGCACCTCTAATCATACTTACCATCCATTTTTACACTACAATACAATATAGAAACACAAACTATTTTTACAAGTTTTGTAACATCAAGCATGGTGGGAGGTCTCCACAGGTGGCCACCATAGCTGTGGGAACCATGCTGGTAATTGCTGGTGTTGACAGTAATGAGCTAGGTGGACTAATATTCTGTCTTGATTTAAAACAGTTTCCTATGTATCATGCCGCATTAGTTTGTTGAGTACTGGTAAATACCATACAAGATAAGTTTGGATTTAAGGTTACCCTGTGCTTGCCATCTTCACCGCAAGGCAAACTGTCTTACTTATAGCCAAGAAACACGTTAGTATCTTATGAACATTGTCTGTATTGAATTGTTTGTAGTCATGTGCTTTTTGTTGAAAAGACACCCAACCTGCAAAGCCATTTAACTTATTCCTTGTTCTCTTTGTTACCTTGTATTATGGAATTATTTATATGTATTCGTGGTTTTAGCATAGATTCTTTCTGTGTACTTGGTTTATGAGGGCTTACGTGCAAGGCTATGTTCTTCTACCTGTGGCCTAATAATGTATTGTATGCAATATTATATTGTATTGGATTATCCAAGAGGAACTACTCTGGGACCAAAAAAACTTTCAATTTAAGATGAGTTCAGTTGCTTATAAATTTGCTCATGCCTCTGAAGGCATGTAGATGTTAGGTATGGTTAATAATTGTGCCCCATGCAAGCAGTAAACATTACTTTATTGTAGTCATCAACCAGTGAAGGAAGGGGTCATAGCTGAAAGACTCTGAAGAAGTAAGAATGTATGGAAGCTTAGTTGTAAGCAAGAAGATTATGTGTGTGTGTGTAATGGTGGAATTTTTTTTCTACACTGGGCAGGTGTGGGTTTCTTAACGTATTTAAAATACTTCCCTTGCTCTTCAGCTGAAAAATCATTCAGTGTGAAAAATCATCAGTTAAAAATCTTGCCCACAAGCTTTATCTAACAGAAAGAAAGAGAATGAGGAGGGAAAAGAAAACAAGCAGTCTCCAGCACCATAATATTTTAATTGCACATTACTAATAAGGGGAAGCCATGATTGGAAAAGATAGAGCAGGATAGGATCCGAAGGGGGTCTGTTAGTAAAGTGAGTGAAGTGGGCGTGTTTCTCCTTTCTCTGCTTACTGACTTGAGTACTTTTTGTTCATTAGTTTGACTGTGTGTGGAGATGAGCTACTTATCACTGATTATATCATAAGTTGTTTCCAATAGATACCTGATGCACTTGGATAAATGGCATTTGTATATGGCAGTAAATAATGAATTTCTTTTTGTTCCATTGGAGAGAGGAGAAGAATCATGAAGCATGGCTTGTCTCCACCTACTCTCCAACAGGCAGAAACAGGAAGTTGTTTTGAGGGAAGCCTGTTGTTGGGCACTACACCTCTAGGGGGAGCAATTCTCTTCACATGGTCAGTTCTAGTTCCTGCTTTCCCTCCAACAGCAGCTTGCTCTGATTGTGTGCCCCCCGTTGATTTTCTTGCTGTTTCTCTTTCTCTCTCACACACACATGCACCTCTTTATTTCTTTTGCCTTTTCACTGTCTCGCTTTATATCTGCTTTTCTGCCTGATGCTTGTTGTCCCCCGCCTTTCTCCACTCTGCTTCTGATAGCGACTACATGCAGGAGGGGATGCAGTGATCCATGGAGGAGAATTTTAGTTTGTGCACAGCATGGAAGGCTGCAGACTGTCAGCTGCTCCCTCAGTCTGGTTCCTCTGAGTAGCACCCTTATTTGGAGGCTGAGCAGTCAGGCAAAGAAGCCCGTGAATGGGTTAAGTGAGGGAGATTCCCTGTGCATTGCCTGCATGTGCAAAAACCACACAGTGGAACAGGACTCATGGACCACACGATACCTGATGGCGGATGTGAGTATAGCCAGCCCCTTTTCCCGAAGGGGTTCCCCCTGCTCCAGTGGGATTTCTGTGTGGTTGTGAAGCTTAGTCAGTATGGAGACCTTACCACCCACAGCCCTCAGACCCTGACAGCAGCAGTGGAGATGCTTTCCGAGCACCTTCCACCAGCATCACTAGTCATGCAGGAGTCACGGTGACTGCCAGTCCACCCCCTTCTCTTTTACCATCAGTCATATGATCCCAGAGTCCCTGGAAGTAGGCCTCAGCCGCCTTCTTTATTGTGGGCATGGGTCCCAGAAGAGACTTGACACTGAAAGCATGGTTAGTCTGCCTGCTACAGCCTGGAACGTGGAGAATTTGCTTGCCATGAGGGAGCACCAACCAAACTGGGTAGCCAGTATGGACTCTTTGAAGTCTAAGGACCTTGGAGAATTGACCCAGCACTTCAGATGCCTCATAAGAGAACGGTTACTGTTCCCAGAGCCTGGATTCTACTCTGTGGGGCTCCTGAGGATGGTGCCAGCAAGTAGTTTATTTTCCAGTTTAGATTCATCTGAAGGGCTCCTCCCCACCAAATAAGGGGGGCTAGTCCAGCAGGCCTGCCCCACAAGAGGCACCTTTATTTATTGAATTTATATCCTACCTTTCTTCCAAATGGGAGCCAAAACAGTTATATCAATAACAGGACCCCCTCGCCAGTGGGAATTGCTTCTCACATGAAGGGGTTCTCTTATCTTTTTGCTCACTGTGGTCTATTCCTAATGGCTGAAGGAAGCTAGTTCAGACGTGTCTGAGGTGCTGACTTCCCCAGAGAAGAGCCAATGGGGGAATCCAGGCAGGGCTTGCAAGTAAGGTAATATTCCTCCACTGTGCAACCTCATGGACCTCTAGCACCAAGACTGTTAGGAGGCCAGAGATGAAGCTGAGGACAAGACAGCAGCAAGCCTGTCAGCAGTGCTATGGAGACTCAAGGGACAAAACTGCCAGACATGTCCTGGAGATGGAAGTTCTTTGCTTCAGCCCATGACAGAAAGACCGTGGACTCAGGCAACCTGAGACCACTGTCTTTCTGCCATGGGCTGAAGCAAAGAATTAGGGATACCAATCCATTCCCTCTCACGGGTAGAAAGTGAAACCAAATCCCTGGTAAGAAGTATAGGGAGTTTCAGAAGGTTGTTTCCTAGGAGTCAGCCCTTCCCCGAAGAAAAGAACTGCTTGTCTAGGGAGGAGAGCAATGGATACAGTATCTTTCTCTTGAAGAGAGGTTCTTCTCAGAATTTGAAGAGGTCATGAGTTTCTAATCAGAGGCAAGGAGTCACTTCCATCCATAAGGGACTTTCCAACATTCTTTCCTCTGAATTTATTAAAATAACAAGAGTAGTCCATCCCAAAGGAGTTGCCCTCCTTTGTCTCCCACACCCTGTGAGGCTGTGAGGATATTTACCAAGGACAAATGGAGAAGCGCGGGTTAGCTAGTCTAGGTAATTACATTCTAAATAAAAATTCACTTAGAACGGGCTACTATTCTACTGGTCATTGGCCTTATGTTTCCAGAGTTTAAGTAAAGTTCAGCCTTAATCTTAACAGTGCTTGTTACTTCCATTTTTCTGAAACAGCTAGTGTTTGCCCAAGAATCCCTGGAAACTACATCCTGGCAGAATGTGATTCTCTACATGGGTTCAGGCACAGTAGGTAAATCTTTGTCCTCACTGTTGCTATAAATTATAGTCCTCGTTCATGGGTTTGATCTTCGCAAACTTGATTATTTACGAGGTATATGTGTGCCTTGTTCCCATTCTCCTCCTCCCATTCCCTTGTGTTTTGGCAGGTGTGGAGAAAGAAGGCAAGTGCCCAAACAAAAGGCAAGAAAATGGGGGGGGCACTGTGTACCTTTTCTCTCCCCACTGGAGCTCCCCGTCCCATTCGCTTACCTCTAGGCCCCGTGCTGAGAACTTGCAGCGAGGCAGTAGGCCAGGGAATAGTGGTGGGAAGGTTTAAGTGACTTTCCTTTTTCCCTTTGAAGCTCCCCTCCCCCTCCCTTCTCTTTGGCCCCAGTGCACAAAATGCAAGAGAATGGGAGGGGGAGCCCCAGAAGGGAATGGGAGAGGGATTGTGGGCAGAGATTATTTGTGTTTTTTCTGCTTTAGTGAGGTTTCTGCACCTCAGACCCTTGCAGAAGTGGAGACACCACTATAGTCAGTATGTGCTGTGTGTTCGCCTTCAGGTTGCCTGTCAACATGTGATGACTCCCTGAATTGGATGAGAAATGCTTAGAGGGGACTTTGCCAGTTCATCCTTCTAGAACATAACTTGCAGGACCGTTCCTGCTTGCATTCTTGGAGCACACATATGGTGGTGTTGTGTGCTTTTGAAGTCATTTATGACTAGTCTTTCTTGGAAAGATTTGTCCAGAGGGTGTTTTCTCCTGTTGCCCTCCTCTCAGGCTGGGAAAATGTGATTTTGCCAAGGTCTTTGTTGGGTTTCAAGCAGAATTCAAGTCCTGGCCTCTCAGAGTGCTGCTCCTGTGCTCAGGCATCTGCTTGATACTCCCTATTAGCATGCATACTCAGGTTACTTTTTAAAACTGAGAATAGTTGGTTTTCCTTTCATCAACAGATATTTCTTGAAAGAATTTTTCCCTCTGCTATTCTATTATAGAAGGATAACCCTATTAAATCCTTTGTCAGTTGTGCCTACCAATCCTTTGGTCAATAGTTTACTCATTATTGAATGCCCTCAGTTCCTCAAATAGAATAACCTAGGAGCAGGGGTTACAGAAGCTTCTGAATGCTTATCCAGGGTGCTACGAAAAGTATGGGAAAAGCCCCAGTAATAACTTGTACTTTAGCCTGACCAAGAAATCCATGGAGCTCAGGGATAGGAATGTGCTTCCTCCCCTTTCTGATGAGCCCAGACCTTCGTTTTGAAAGTGAAGACCCACTCTTTGGACCTGGAGGGGCTATAGCTTCAAGTGTGGCTGATGAGAAATGCATGCTACAGGGGATCTGTACCCCTGCCTCTCAACTTCCTCCAGATACAGGTAGACAGAAGCCTCAGCTGAGCACTGTCATTCCTCCCTGGACAGGCAACAAGATACTGATGCACCCTCATGTGTGTAGATTTATAATGGGGTCATCCCTCTGGGCTCCTCCACAGGTTTTTCCATCATGAGATCTGCACACAGTGCTTGAAAGTGCTTACAGTGTATCTCTTCAAGCATCACTTAAGTACCTTCCTTTATTAACAGCCAGCACATCAGCATGCAGTCTGCAAAGTGAGAGCCCTGTCTCAAGACATGAGCTGTACCAGATAACACCAGACTCAATCTGGCTGCATCTAGAACCCTCCTACATACAGAAAATCAACCTATCAATCCACTGGGAGCAGGAAGTAATATGGCCATCTGTCTACCCTAAGCCGTCAAAACCTCCGGAGAGGATATGGCACATCTTGGATGTCCGACAGATGAACAGGGTTTATCTGAAGGGACAGTCAACATCAGAAGGGATTACTTCTTGTTTGTTTCCTTCAGTCAGGGTGTAGTAGAAAATTTTTTTTCTCATTCATGCTCAGCAGGTAGATTAGAGGCTGTATCACAGACTGCTATAAGGTGATGAAAATATCATTTCTGTGACCATAGAGGATTGGTTCATGTTTGATTCATAATTGGTTCTGGATGCAGATGGGAAGACAGAATACCTCCCTGAAGGCTACATACCTGGGGGCTACCTGGCAGTGTCCTTCTTCCTTGTTTGATTGTTGCTGTTGACCTTGAATACTTTCCTAATTTGGCAGTGTAGCAGTTCTTGTTTACTGTGAGTTAAGAAGTCACTCACCTGGGTTTTTCTCAGACCTTAAAGCTGTAACATGACTGAGCATGTGGAGAAGTTGTCCCTCCTAGAGGGCTCCCTCAAAATAACTTCCTGTTCGTACCTGTTGGAGAAGACACAACCCATGCTTCAGGGTGCTTGTCCCCTCTTTCACTGAAAAAGACCATCCCACAGGTAAGACGGATGGTTCTTTTTCTACCAATGCATGCTATATTTTTCTGGATACAGAATATAAAAATCTTACAGCAGAAGTGTTATGGGAAGGAAGACATGCAGAAAGAAGACACTTTTCATTGAAAAGAAATGAGTCAATGGGAAAACCCATTGTTAAAAGAATATGATTAGAATTCATCGTGCTTGTGTTTATAAACATTTGCTGTATAAACTGAGTGGATGAGGTCAGAAAGAAAAAGAAAAAACTGCAAAATTTCATCTTCCTACCAAGATGTTACAAAGAATGCAGAAGAACCATTTCTGTAAACAGATTTTCTTTTCTGCACTCTTGCAGCTACCTCAAAATTAGCTCTAGAGGGTTTCTCTCCTGTTGACAATAGGTTTCCCAGGTGTATATAGGGCAGCAGTGGTGAAGGAGAGATCACCCCCTCTCGATTCTGTTGTTTTGTCAGCTAAAGCCTAGCACTGGATACTACCCAAGGTTTTTAATGCTGTCTCTTAATGCTGAAACCTAAATAGGATCTCATCTGACTGCAGAACTCATATTTTAATAAGCTTAATTTTTCCCACTTATCATTCTCTTACATGCAAATACCAGCAGCAAATCCATACATGAAGTTGGATAAAAACTTCAATGAACAAGAAAAATAGCTGGTAGAACTGCCATAAAATACTTGCACAGGTGCATGTCTCACTTACATAGTGGTGTAAAATCTGTGGCAATTCTGATACCTTTATTTTTATAGAAGGTTGTGGAAAAGATTGTACAACAGAATAATGGGTTGTACCTAGCTTCTGGTCATGCTTCAAGTAGTCCTACTGGAATCAGTGGGACAAATTAATGATTGTAGACTGGTGTTGTGATAGTTTCTATAGCTTGCATCTTATACTTGCATAACAGTAAATTCCTTGTAAATATCGCCAGAAGGAGTTGGGATGGACAATGAATTTTCCAACAAAACAGAACATTCCTGGGAGTAATTAAGCAGAAAGTTAGTGTAGTGTTGTTATTTGGAGACTGGTCTGAAGTGAGCAAGAAGCTTATTATTTTGATTTTGTGTATGCTCAGTACCCTTATCTGTGCCATAGGGATGATAATACAAACCTATCCTGCAGGCTTGTTAAAAGGATTACTGAGAGGGTATATGTGAAGCAGCTGGAACATTTTTGAGCTCTGAGTAGTAAGACTTCTCAATATTAATTAATACTAAATTGCTTTAGTGAGTTTGGATGCAAATATTGACATATTACTGGTAGTTAGCATGTATAATGATAAATCATGATTTCTGTAAACCATGGTTTGTTGCTTAAGCTGCAGATTGCATGGCAGTTGCCAAAATGAATCATAGTTTTCTGCTCCATTTCTGGTTTGTTTGTTTTTTTCCCCTCTCTATTTGTCAGTTCCTGTTTCAAAGTGGGTAACATGCCATAGTTGTGAGAGTTCTTAATGCAGCAATAAACTATGGGTTAAACTGTAGTTTGTGGCTGGTTAAATCATGCCATGATTTTACCATAACATCTGAGCAGCTTTAGTTTATGTTTGATTATCCTGCAGTGAGTAGAAATAGAAATTTATGTTAAGTTCATGCATGACTTGAAAATCATATTGTGGTTCTTTGGAGTAGAGAGGATTGTCATTTTTAATGGTTTTCTCCACAACTTAATACACTTAATACCATAGGAAGATGTTCTCAAGTGTAAAATACTGCTAACTTCTAAAAAAAGGTTGTTTTTCCAGTTGATTTTTCTTATAATTATTGGTATTATAATCGAATATTTACTTTTTGTTTTCTTAATAGGTAAAATATTATAGGCATTTGGCACCTGATCACCTACTGCAGATTTGTCATCGACTAGGACCGCTTCTAGAGCAAGAAATTCCCCAGAGTGTTCCAGGAGTCCAAACATTGTTAGGAGCTGGAAGACAGTCTTTGCTTCGCACAAGCAAAAGTATGCCAATTATACAGAATGCCTTTTATAGTTCTAGTGTCATACTTCTCTACTTAATGTTTGTCTGTTTGTTTGTTTTAAATAATAAAACAGGCTGTAAGCATGTGGTGTGGAAGGGATCTGCTCTTGCTGCGCTGCACTGTGGAAGACCTCCAGAGTTGCCAATAAACTATGGCAATCCTCCTAGCATAGGTAAGAGCAACATTACACAAATGTGGAACATAGCAGTATTTGTTACTGTGGCAATAATATTTGACATATGCTTGTCTATTGCTTCTTTCACTTGCTGTGGTACTGGATACTTCTGTGTTTATTTGCACATCAAGTGTTCTCCCACGCCTTTGAAATGGTAGCACCGTCTCTGAAAGCTGTCCAACAAAGTGACTCTAAAAGGCTTCTACACTTTCCCAAATGTGTCATATCTGTGTCACCAGCAGTGTCCTGTGTTAGATCACTTGATTAGCTGTTGATTTCTGGATGCTCTCTCTTTTCTTCACATAGTTCCTAATTCTTTATAGTTAAATAGCAAGGCCCTGTCTCCCAAATTCCTTCCTGTCTGCAGCCAGTAAACTACTGTGCAAGAAGTCCTCAGTGCATTGGAGGTGAGATGATGTTTGTATCTTTGCAAGCTGATATGAAAAATGGCTGAAGGAAAGCCATCACTCTGCACTGAATAGAAGTAGTGAAGGATTTGGAAAAATAGTGGTGGTAGATTATTGAATATACAAAAAGAGCCTAAAAAAGGATTGGGCCAAATAGTGGTCTTATTGCTCATTTTAACTGTACTCCCTTTCGTTTATGTAGAAATTTGGTTACCAGATGTCTACTCTCTCTTCATCTTCATATCTCAGTTGGAAAGTAATTAATATTATGCTTACTGATATTAAAGAGTTGGAAGAAGGTGCCAGAACCTGATAATCTCTCTAAATACCTTGGACTTGGTAACTGTGTTTATACAGAAGTAAATGGAGACTCTCTTTTTACCGTCCCTCTTCTCCTTTTCTTCTTTTTTTTTTTAAAATCCTACCATGTTCATTAAAGAGTTATGAAATGATTTGTTTTGTTTCCACTGAAGGGCAATACCACAAGATATGTGTGGTTCAGTGTTGTTACCTCATACACATGTGGCTTGTCCTCTTCGTATAGTTTTGCAGCATATTAAATCACAGTAGGGTTTTGAGCAGATTTTCACTAGAGCTGTGTCCTTGGATTCCTTCACTATCCTTTTAAGGGATGACTTTTCCATCTCTTAAAAGATCTTGGAAAAGGAAATAATAGATGGCATTGCCTTACATGATGGACAAAATAAATATTTACTTATTGAAAGTAACATTTGTTTGTTAAGTTGCCCCTTCAGTGTAATCAGTGAAATTAACAGTCTTTTAAAAAGAAAGGCATTGTGCTTTGAAGTGCTATTCCACTGGAGTCTTAGAACTTCATGACAAGCTATCCTGTCATTTTAATTTAGAAATTAGGTGTATGTACTACTTGCCAAGAGGAAATTAGACACTATGGAAAAATAATCTTCCTGTGCACACTTATAATATAGATTTGAATCCTTTGTTATGGCTGTCTGTAAAACTTTAAGTAACGTAATATTTTAAGAATTACTTGTGTTTGAATAAAGCGTAATTTGTGAAATACTGTGTTAATATTTGCCTTGATTTCTGACCAAAATGGAGTAACAATTTAACACTACTATATAGCTGAGGTTGGCAAAGTGCCATCTTCATAGGATCCCCATAGCACGTTTTTCCAGATTTTTTTGGGACCCTCCCCCCTTTTTTTTTGCTCCAGAATACCTCAAAATGACCTGTAGGATGTGTAGAAGGCATTTCCACCATGTTTGGAGCTGCCCTTGATCCCCCCCCCGAGTCAAACCAAATTTTGCAAACTATTTTCAATTTTGAATGCACTCAAAATGACCCAAAATACCTTCCAGGGGCCAAAGAAGGCCCCTAATCATGTCCCAGAAAGTGTGTTCAGAGGCAGATTTTTTTCAGGAGTGCATGCAATGGAGGTGTGGCCCTCCAAGGTTTCCCGTGGGCTAATGTGGCCCCCAAACTGCCACAGTTGTCTGTGCCTGCTATAAAAGATGTACAAGATTGGCTTCCACTTACCCACTTTTGCAGCAGCAGTGTTCTAAAGCAAATGTGGGAATTGTACAGATGTTGCTAGACTGCAACTTCTAGCATTTTTCACTCCTGGCTATACTGTCAAAATCTACTGGGAACTGGAGATCAGGAACATCTGGAGGGCTGCACAGTTCCCATCCTAGTTCTAAGACCAAACACAATGGCTGAAAATGAGCCATTGGCCAATATATTACAAATGATTTAAAAAAAATGCATCAGCCAAATAACAGAAGCATTTTATCTTTCTTATCTGCTTGCCAATCAGGACTCAAAATTACAAATAAGGTTACTAGATTTTGTCCATCTACCATTGCAACTTGTAGGCAAATGACAAATCAGCAGTAGAGAATGGCAGTAAAGGACCAACTAGCCATACGACTTACAATAGAATGGGGTTCACATATGGGCTTAGATAATGTGCTCTGATTTACGTGTGGGATTACTCATAATCAGTTTTATCTCTATTATTATCAAAAGGGAATTTTAAGTATTTATTGTATTGTACTCTACACCATTTTGTTTTTTTTGTCCCATATATTTTATCTCTTTTATGGTAAAATCTGTTATCTTTATTTATGCTGGATTCTGTGTCATAGCAGTATCAGGAGTCTCCCCTCTTCTATAGCTGCAGGTCTTTCTGGGTCACTATGCCAATCTCCTGTTGGTACATCAGCCTTGTTTTGCATTGCTCTTCCAGTGACTGTGATAGCTCTGTTAATATCTACCACTGGTCCTCCAAAGTTGACCACTACATGTATCTGCCAATATTTACTTCTGCTCTTACAACATTAGTTGTACCCTTGTTTCTGTGGTTGCATGTGTGTGTGTGTAAGAGAGTGTTTGTGAGAGAGATTGAGGAAGAGAACTCACTTTCTGGAGTTGGAGAATTCAAATGGAGTCAGAATACCTGCAATGTACAGCTCCTGCTTTTGGTGATCACTCTGAGGCAAGGGTTCCAAGGCCGAGCCAGAGGAGTATGAAAATGAGGTCCAGCCACTTACTGAGAGGAGGGAGAAAGTTATAACACTCTCACCGGCTTTTAAGACTCTAACAAACGAGTGTATATGGGGCCTTGAGCCATCTGGCTATAAATTCTCCTGTGGTTTGCTAAAGGCTTTGTTGCTTACAACCATCCACCTTAGGGACTCAGTACTCTTTGGCATTTTGTGTTTTGTGGACTGGCTACTGTTTATGGCTCTGCTTTACGCCTTGTTGGCTTTGTTTATTTGGTATTTGGACTTCTGTGTGACTTCTGGACTGGGCGATAACAAATCTTTTCCTCCTGCTGAATAACTGTGACTGACCTGGACTGGCTGAACTACCTGACATCTGTTGCATCCCAGCTACTTGCTGGCTGGAGCATAGAACATTTTGGGACATCCAGTTTCTGTGTTCTATCTGGCATTGGGTATACTTACCTTAGTGCTCCCTCACTATATGATTTTTCCCTCAGTTCCTTTTACCATAGTGTCTATTACTGTACCATTCAGATCTGCTAGTCTCATATGTTTGATTGCTTCTTCAGTACCCCAGTCAGAATCAAGGCCATCAGTACCATACAGTTCTCATTCTGTTACAAATTCATCTGTTATGCAACATGCATTATCTTGCATGGAGTTATCTAGTACTTCTTGGGGGATGACTGTGACATCTATTCAGTATTGCTAGACTCTCCATCCCCCTTATGATGTTGTTACCCAGTTAGGAGGTGGCTGGTACCACCCTGCTATCTCCAACTGAAGACATTAGACCATATGCAGACCCGATGCCCATATGGCAGAGTTGCTTAGTTTCAGCTTGAAGATATTTTCCCACCTCATGTCAAATCTGGTCTTTCATCAAGTTGATTCTTAACACTAGACAACCTATTATGCTTCCTTGAGGCTTTGTGGGATCTTGTTGAGAAATTGTGGAACAAGCAAACCTTTGACTATGCCATGTACGTAGATGAAGAATCTTTATCACATTCAAGAAGAAGGCGCACCTTCCTTTTTCAACCCCTCTCTCCCAGCAAACTTGGTAATAATTGGAGGCATCTGGACTGGGAGGCCAAAAAACTTGATACCATGGGTCCGTTGTATATATTCTTCTATAGGTTCAGCTGCATGCGTTAGTAACTATAAAGCATATATGCCTGCATTTCAGCAGATCTCATAAGAGAAGGTATCTCCCTTATTGCCACATCTGTTTGAGGAATGCAGAAAATGTTGCCACTCATGCCTGTTTAACGTCTGCTGGAATGTCAAATGATACCAGGACCAAGAAGGAAGACCTTCCATTTGATGGGGTGGGGTAGTTCAGTGCTAAGACAGATGAAGCTCTTGCTCATCCTTGTAAAGATCTCACCACAGCGAAGAGTATGTGGATTGCCAGTCTGTTCCAGCAGAAAAAGTAGTCAACATTTTGGTGTCTCCGCTATTCTTTATATTCTCGTACTGTCTTGCCTTTGAGATCCTTCAAAAGTACTACTTAATCCTCTTCTCAAAAGAGATCTTCCAGGTCCTCCAAGCATGACTTATTCTTATCTAGGAAATTATCTTAATCTTTGGTACCTTAACTGACTTTTCCCCTGGTTGTAACAAAGACCATCATATTTCTTATACTATGAAGCTGTCATTCTTACCAGATCGTACCCAGTACTGTCTTACCATCTGGTACAACATTGCTACTGAACCTGGGTCCTCTTCATTGTGCAAAGGGCATACAGCATTAAGTTCCACACACTCCCTCCAGTGGGAGGTTTTCATGCAACAGCTTCATCAGCTGTTCTCATAGAGATAATTTCAGTACTCTTGATTCAAGGTGTTACCTTTTGGCCTTTCCACCATGCCAAGAGTAATCACCAAGTGTATGACTATTATTGTAGTCTTTCTCTGTATCCATAGTGTCATGACCTTTTGTTACATAGACAACACATTGATCATGGCATTCTCTCAACAGAACTTGGGTCTAGATCTCAGCATAATGATGTCCCTGTTGGAAGACTTTGATCTTTATGTCAGCCTAGAAAATTCTCGTCTCATTCCTGCTCAGACCATCCAGTTCATCAATGCTGTTCTGTAGTCAAAGCAGGTCAAGACTTTGTACCTTCAGAGACAGCTGCTTGGGAGTTGGTCATTCAAAGCCATTAAGTCCTCTGTTCATATGATCCAACAGTTTTTGGGTTTGATTGCATTTATCACAGCCTTCCTGCAAATTGCTCATTTTTGATTCAGTATACTACAGAATTGATTCTCACCCATTTTTGATCCAGAAAAAGAGTTTCACTTCAGGCCTTTTCTGCAGTTTTCTGCAGTTTCTATCAGGCAGGATATCTTCTGGTAGACCCTTCCTTGCAACTTAGCTGTGGGTGTACCTTTTTTGTCTTCCTCAGCCCACACTTTTCCTGACCACAGATGCCTTACTCTTTGGTGTGGGGGCACT
This sequence comes from Iguana delicatissima, assembly GCA_948472985.1. Taxonomy (NCBI): domain Eukaryota; kingdom Metazoa; phylum Chordata; class Lepidosauria; order Squamata; family Iguanidae; genus Iguana; species Iguana delicatissima. The sequence goes on from CAOKZL010000973.1 coordinate 417,775, forward strand.
GTGGCCATTTCCTCATTGATTCCAAACAGTTTAAAGAAGAAACCTATCTTCATATCAATGCCTTAGAAACTTTTAGCCATCCCCAAGGCATTCAAGACCTTTGAAAATCATCTACAGGGCAGTGTTGTACAGACATTCACAATGTGACTGCTATATTTTCATGTATACAAACAGGGTAGGCCAAGATCATTCTTCTGTGCATTATGTTTGATCTAAAGGAGTGATGTAGCTGGATAAGAATAATTCCTATCACAGTTCACCTTTCAGAGGAAGACAACACCCTGGCAGACTTCCTCAGCAGACAGCTTGCAACAGTCCTTTCCAGGACTGTATTTTTGTCTCATTACTCACAGATGGAGGTTTCCTTGGATGGATCTGTGTGTAACTTCCCACAACATGAAATGCAAGGGGTTTTTTTTTTTTTTGATCCAGAGCAGGCAGGAGAAGACATTCTTCTAGGGATGCCTTAATTCATGATTGAAACGGGCTGCTCTTATGCCTTTCACCCGTTTCCTCTCATACCAAGAGTTGTTGTAATGTTAAGAAACAATTGGACCAATTGCATACTAATTGCTCTCTGACAGCGCAGACAAGCATGCTGTCCAGATGGAGATATTTCAGATTGCCTCTCTGCAAAGATTTCCTCACTGCTGAATGGTGCAGTTCTTACCTGGATGGAAATGTCTTCACTTCATGACATGAAGGTTTCATCCTCCATTTCTTGTTACCTAAATGTTCAATAATACTTGAGGCTTCTGGAAAGCCATCAACGTGTTACTCTTATGAGATCAATTGGAAACATGTTCAACAGTTCTTCTCAGACAGGCCAAAAAAAAAAAAACCTTTCTTATATTATCCCGTTATTGTATTGGTGATAAACCTGATGGCTCTGTACGGTCTGCCTTTATTTTAATTAGTATAACTTCCAGACTAATTTTAGCATCTTGATTATTTTGGATTGTTTTTTTCCACATGAAAGGACAATATATAAAACAAAAAAAACTACCTGGCAGTTCTCTTGCTGATGTAAATAGCTACAGTAAATTGATATTATAACCTGACAGATGATATCATGTTTGGTGTAGATTTTTGTGGATTTCAAAGAAATCTTCAAAAAGGGCAGTTGTTGCTTCCCAGCTTTGATATTCCATTATTATTTTCCATCTTTTAATAACAGTTTATTTTATTAGTGTCTTTTTAGTCAGCAATGAACAACAAAGTTGTTCATTACAAAGTAAATTGCTATGTTAATATGTTACTTTATTAAGCCTGGACTTTTTTCACACTGAAAAAGCTCTTGACACAAACAGCTCTTTAGCTCCCTGCTTTGGCATGAACAAGTAAACATATGTGAAAGGGTCTTTCACAGTACTGGATATTCTACAGTTATATCTGTTTGGTGGCAGGAATAATAAATGAATGGTTCCCTGTTATTGGCTACATTTAGTGTTGTTTTAAGATAGAAGTCACTTAATACCTCTGTTAGCTTCAAGTTACAGTCCAAACACAGGCTTCTGTTTAGGTGCATACAGGCAAGCCAGATTACAGCGGAAGAAACTGTGCTTGTAGACACCAGTCTTCACGTAGTGCAGGCACAGAAAGCAGTTTCATCTGAAGGTCTGAAACAAAGCATTTCAACAACAAAGGTTGGGAGCATGTAACACAAAAGGAGAGCAGAACCCCTCAGAAGCCTATATATGGGAACTGTAACTCACAGTCCTCAAAGTTAATTCTGAGAAGCAAGAGCAACCAAATAGAATTCATGCTGAGACGTGAAAGCCACACAGGTCTAACTAATACATTTGATGAGATGAGAAGGACATATTACAATGTTAGCAGCTGCCCTTGTAAATAGGCCCCAAGGCCCTTGTGCTGTCCTGAGGCAGAGTGCTGCAAAGTGAAGATATTACCAAAGACAGTTCAAGAACTGCAGCCAGATCTCCAGTGTGACAGCTCAGTTCTTGACCAAGACTTGTTCCAGGCAACAGATTGTCTAAAACTAGAACTCGACCAAACAACAGCAAATCTTCTGTGTCTATACAAGATGCCTTACTTGCTTTGAGTACATGTTAACGTATAGGAAGTGCTTTTTAATGTACAAATTTATTTCAGACCTTCAGATGAAACACTTCTTTCTGTGCTTGTGACTTTTTCTTAGATTATGGTGATTTTTTTTTTAAAAAAATCTGAGTGAGTGAGTTACTCTAACTGTACATTGTAAAGACATGTATTGTTCTAAATTTTGTACAGGTTTTTCCCCCCGGTATCTTCACTGATACTGATTTTTAAATACTGTTTATCCATTTCTGGACACAAATCTGTATGAGACATTCAATATGTTTTCCCCCTCTAGCTGAAACTCTCTTCTCAAGAAAACTAAATGGAAAATACAGATTTGAACACCTTGTTCCAACTGCTGTTTATCAACATATGAAAATGCACAAGCGGATCCTAGGACACTTGTCTTCAGTGTATTGTGTAACATTTGATCGAACAGGCAGACGAATATTCACAGTAAGTGCAAATTCATGGAAATGCTTAACTATACTTTTGTATTCTTAAAGAATATGTGTATTACCCTTAAATATGGCACAGAGGAGATGGTCTATGGCAACAACTTAAAAACTACCAGTTGTTCACCTAATTAAACACACAGACTTGTGTTTCTTGTTCTTTTCTCCCCATCTACGTTTTTGTTTGAAGGAAGAATTTTATTCGCTCCACTTGTATCATATTCTCTGCTTCTTGACAGAGAGACGACTTTCTCTGGCTGTAAGCAGAGGGACATTTCAGACTCAGGAGGCTCCTTTCCTTTCTCAGGAAATTCACAACAAGCTTACCTGAGGGAGGAGACTTCTTTCTCCCATGCTGTTGCTGCTTGATCTGCTTAATCACCATACTTTAATTGTATTTTTCCTTTATCTGTTCCTTCCTTTTCTGACAAAAGAGGGACAGGATGTACTTTCTGCTTGAGGCTTTAGATGAAGCATGGCCCTGTTTTTTTCTCCTACTGCAGGGAGACCTTACTCCAAGATTTTTGCCCATGGGAAAAGCCTTTTGCCATACCATCCTAAGAGAGCTCTAAACTTGGCTTGTTGCTTCATTGTCTAGAAATTGCAATAGCTGGAGGCTAACGAAAGGGAGTGAGGTTCCCTTTGTGCTTTTCTTCATCTAAACAGCCTGCTTTTAGGGATCTGGCACAGTGATAGCTGAATTCAGATTCCTGCTGGAGTGAGTTTTGTAATACCTTTTTGGGGTGGAGACTATTTAGGCTCCCAAGACTAAGGAAGCTCTTTACGCCAGGGGTGGGGAAAAAGGATGATAAGAATCTGTTGAGAGATGGATGACTATAGAAAAGGCAAAGTTTTTTGAGTGCCACTTGTGCAATGAGAAATAACTAAAAGTTCCCCTGTTTGTGTGTGCACGTGACTTCAAGTCACTTGTCAAGTTAATGACAACACCATGAATTTCATAGAGTTTTCTTAGCCAAGGGACATGCAGAGGTGCCTAAATTAAATGGCTGAAACAGAGTTTGTAAAGAAAATTGAAGAGCAGGGTTTTTTTTATCTTGCTTGCACATATGCTTAGAGAAATTGCCTCCAGTTCTTAGAACTTAGATTATTTGCATCCTGCAGATTCGCTATTCTCTGCTTGAATGGTTGGTAGATCTCATAAATACATGACATTTAAAAAAAGTAAACAGTCTATCTACCCCTGCTTTATACTATGATACAGTTGGTTGTTGTTGTGTGCCTTCAAGTAATTTCAAACCTAAGGTGACCCTATAATGGAGTTTTCTTGGCAAAATTTGTTTAGAGGTGATTGTCTTTGCCTTCCTCTGAGGCTGAGAGAGAGTGATTTGTCCAAGGTCACTCATTTCCATGCAGATTGGGAATTTGAACCCTGGTCTCCAGAGTCATAGTTTATCATTCAAACCGCTATATCATGCTAGCTCTGTATGTTCCTGGTTGGGATTAAGGGGATTATTTTTCATGGCCGGCCAAAACACATTTTATCTTCTAAAGAGCAGCAGGTGAAATAAATAATCTGATGCTTCATGTGAAACTTGGTGGCATCTATCTTCCTTTGCTGATTCATGAAATCATCCAACCCAAACACGATGAGTTCTAACACTGTAGGAACTGGAACCTGCTGTGTACGTGAGAGGATCTAGGGAAAGAGCACAACTCCTACTGTTCATATAAACTAGTTGGAAAGTACTGCAATTTCTGTAGTAATTTAAAAAAGAGAGAACATATTCATCTTGTTCTCTTCTTCCAAGCAACAGATCATGTTTTGGGAATTGCAAGTGGAGGATTTCTCAGGTCCAGAGTAAGAAAAATTGGTTTGGGAGTTGAGTAGCACCACGTGTTCACACAGCTGCATGTTTCATTTCTTACTAGTGGTAAGAGTAATAGATCTTCTACCCTGTGATAGGTTTGCCTTAAGAGTTGCCATAAATTGGAAATTACGTGAAGGCATGCAAGAACATCTCACCCTTAGAGACTCACGATAGATAAACTTTCTGCAATAAATAGCTTGTCAGCATCTTAGCATCAGTCTAAGTGGGCAAAGAAACTGAGTGTCTATGTCCACATGTCCTCCTCAGTACTAGAAGTTTCTTTCAGATCTATATAACCTCTAGATGGCTTTGATTATCTCCACAGATTGGAAGAAGGGATGTTGGATGTATTGAGTTGGGATTACTGAGGTTTTTTGTTTGTTTGTTTTATTTTGTTTTGCTCTTTGTGGGAAAAAGCTGTGGGCATTACATCCCATGGTACTTGTTTTGTTTCTCCCATGCCCTGACCTTTGGAAGTTGGTGACTTTGGAGAGAGGTCTGGTGGGCTTGAGCTCTTTTTTCTGGTGGTTAGGGTAAGCCATGTTGGTTGTGGCCTCAATCTGGTATAGTGCCAGGAGTGCCTTTCTCCTAAAATGATCTCAAGGTGGCTTACCAACTAATTCAAATTTATTAAATTATGAATTCAGTTGGAAATTTACCAACATAAGGGGCAGTTTAATTAAATTAATTTTTTTATCTTGTTTGGTCTAAGTTAGGGCCTTTCCACACTACTCCGTTATAGTGCTTTTATTCCACTTTCAACATCCTATGGAATCCTGGGGTTTGCAGTTTAAGGAAGGGCCTTTAGGATTCTCAGCCAAAGAGCTCTTTGGCTTCAGTAAACTACAAACCCCAGAATTTCACAGGCTGTTGAAAGTAGAGTTAACCAGTATAGTGCCTAAAGGCCCCTGGAATTTCAATATTAACTTCAGTCAGATTTTCTCCAAATCTGAAACACTTAGAGTCCTAGGGTTAAAGAGCCAACAACTTTAACATCATCTAGTTGGTTCTTTATCCCTCATCTAGTTCTTTTGATTTTTGCAGAACTATTTCTCACCATTTTAAGTTCCTCATGCTTGGAGGATTACACAGTTTGCATCACAAGTCATCAGGATAGCTTAGTAGCAGGTGGTCCTCTTTTGCATTCATATATATGTATTCTGCATTGAGAACTGCAGAGAGGCTCAAAGAAAGAATCAATAAGCTGAAGAAGGTAAAGATTATATGGGAGAGAATAAGGTTATGCAAGAGGAGAGTTTCTGGTGGTGTGGATGAGAAAGTGGGTTTTCATAAATTCATGAAGCTGTTTCTATCTTTCCAAAGCACACAATGACATAAGAGGAGAGGCGAAACCACGGATGGGATTTTTCGCTTTTATTTTGATAAGACTTTTAGAATAATGGTGTATTGTCAATTTAAGTGCATGTTTAAAATTAATTTCATTGTTAAAAATGTTCCCCCTTTAAATGCATGGTCCTCTCTTCACGTTGATGGGTTTGACCTTCACAAATTTGATTATTTGCCCATGCCTCACCCCATTCTCCTCCTTCCATTCCCTTGCATTTTGCCTGGATGTGCATGTGTTCCTCCACACCAGAGCAAAAGGAATGGGAAGGGCAGCACTGCATGTGGAGAAGGAAGACATACACCTGACTTCCCCCCCATTGCCTTTCCTTTTGCTAAGGCATGGAGAAGGCACACAGAGGCAAAAGGCAAGGGAATGGGAGAGGGGAGCACCATTGGTGAAGAAGGACATTGTGTGCCTGCCTTTTTCCTGTTCCCTTGGCCTTTGCTTAGGCATGGAGAAGGCGTGCTGAGGTAGAGGGCAAGGGAATGAGAGGGGGAACACCACAGGTGAAGCATGGCATGCACCTGCTTCCTCCTCCATTTCCTAGCCTTTTGCCAGGGAATGGAGAAGGTGTACTGAGGCCAAAGGCAAGAGAATGGGAGGGAGGAACACAGTGTGTGGAAAAGGAAGGTATGTGTGTGCCTCCTTCCCAATTCCCTTGCCTTTTCTCTGGGCGCAGAGAAGAAAGGCATGTGTGCCAGCATAAAAGGCAAAGCAAATGAAGAGAGGAGCTCCGGAAGTGAATGGGAGGGAGAGGGGGCAGCAACTCACAGTTTTTCCACTTTCATGAGGGTTCTACACCCCGAACCTTTGTGAAAGTGGAGGAGTCATTGTAAATGTGATTGAATTAGATTTTACTTAGTGCATGTTTACATTTTCCCCCAACTTCCTATTTTCTGATCCAGTGGGACATCTGATAGTGGAAATGCTTCCATATATCTTTTAATGTTTTTAATTGTTTTAAATGATTTTTAATGTTTTTAACTTTTTGGAAGGTACCTTGGGTCCCACTCTGGGAGAAAGGAGGCATGTAAATATAGCATATAAATAAATAAATCAATGGAAGGAGGGGTCACTTTTCCCTTACCACTGCAGTCACCTAGGGGGAAGCTTGGAAATTCTTTGGAGTTGAATTTTGGATGCTACTGGTAGGTGCAGGGGATATGAGAAGGAAGGGGAATGTAAGAAAGACCTGAAGCTGCAACACAAGCATAACATGTGGTAGCAGCCAGAAGTGTTTCCTGCTTGTTTTTCTTTTCCACTGAGGAACATCAAGTGCCTGAACTTGCTTTACTGCATGTTTTGCTGGGAAGATAAAGCTGCTTTTCTGTTGCTGGGCTGAAATTAAACTTACTTTGATACATTCACTTATTAAGAGAGCCTGCTGTCAGGCTTATTGTTGAAATTTTTAGATTATAGTGAAACTGATAATTGAAAGCAGGCAATCTGAGGTTTTGTTCTTCTTCATGCAGCTTTCAGGTTGCTTGCTCTTGTTGTTGTTATGGTTGTTGTTGTGTGCCTTCAAATTGTTTTCAACTTATGGGGCCCTAAGGTGAACCTATCATGGGGTTTTCTGGGGCTTGAGAGCATCTGATGTGCCCAAGGTCACCTGTTGGGTTTCCATGCTAAGTAGGGAATCAAACCTTGGTCTCCAGGGTCGTCGTCCAACGCTCAAACCACTGCATCTCACTGGCTCTCACACTCCTACTATGTAGTTCCCAAGCAATTCTTGTGCAGAATTGCTGGTGTGGTTGTTGAAATCAGATAAACTATGTTAACGGTGTAACTTTGCCATTGTGTTAATAATATGTAGCTTTTTAATTTGCAGATAGGTACGGGAAAATTATAATGGTTAAATTATGGGCATTTATTTTGTTACTGTAAGCCACCTACAGTTTTTGATTGGACAGCACTGAGTCACATTATATCAGACTAGCTTTATGGACATAACCACAAAATTTGGTGTCCTGTAATTTGTCTTTCTGCTGAGCATGTGATAACTCTTTATAGCTATTTCAAACATGATTGCTTAGACTGAAAGAAATACAGGGAGAGTTTTGCTCGTGTGCTGGACCTTTGCTTAATGAATTCCCTTACACCTGGGGAAAAGTTGCAGAAAGTACAGTATGAGGGAGATAGACTGCTGTGTCATCATTATTATCATTTATATCCCACCTTCTTTCAGTGATACTCAAGACGTCTAACAATGTATTTTAAAAATGCAGATTAAAACTCTAGAAAAGCTTCATTAAAAGATTTTTTTTAAATTAAATAATTGATAATTTTTAAAAAAGTAAACATTAACGACATTAACATTTATTAAAAGACAGCATACAAACCTGTCTGTGAGTTGCTTGCTTGCTAAATGTTAAAGACAGTTTTGCTTGCATAAGAGTGAGGCTTAGCTACATGGGTTTCATATACTCCTTTAAGTGCAGTGAGTGGATTTTAATTGGGCAATACTTATTAATCTTTTTTTAGGGTTCTGATGATTGTCTTGTGAAAATCTGGGCAACAGATGATGGAAGGTTGCTTGCTACTTTAAGAGGACATGCAGCTGAAATATCAGACATGGCTGTTAATTTTGAAAACACAATGATTGCTGCAGGGAGCTGTGACAAAATGATAAGAGTATGGTGTCTCCGAACCTGTGCCCCTTTGGCTGTTTTGCAAGGCCACAGTGCATCCATAACATCACTGCAGGTAATGTTTTCTTCTGTAGTGTGGGGGAATCTGTGTGACCTTCCAGCGTTCTGGGCTGTAACTCTGACCACTCTTCACTGGTGGCAATGCTGTCTGATGCTACTGGGAGTTGCTGCGTGGCATCTGGAGGACCTCACAGTTCCCACTTCTGTTCTGCTGCATGTCCCAGCAGGGCTGTTTTGTCATACAAGATTATGAAAAATGGATCGAGTTTTGAAAGAGAAAGAGGAACTCTTAAGATGAATAATTTGTGTAAGAGTGCTAGGGCTAGACCATATGACCTTGGTGTGGAATTGGGGAAAGAGGTAAATGGGATGGGTGGCCCCATGTCAGTGGTGGTAAAGATAGCCCTTCCTTCTCCTGCCAGAGAGTAAGAGCTGCAATGAGGATAGACAGTAATCGTTAGAACATCTTTTTTCAAGTGAAGCATTTTATTTGTTGCAGCAACTTGAAACAAACAAACAAAATGAAACATAATTTTTTTTAAAAAAGCCAATACAAAAAGCTACTCCTTTTGAAGGAATATAGCCAGTGAGAACATGGTGTCACCAGACTGGTGAGAAGACTGCACCTTTCAGTATTTCGGTTATCTTATTGGCTATGTGTACACAAAAGCAGAGGCTGACAAAAGCAGAGGCTGATTGGTTTAGCTCATTGCTAATCAAACTGGGAAAATCAAATCAAATACTATAATTTAAAATATGCTACAGGGCAGTCTTAAATGGCTGAATGCTGCAGTACTTTTCTTTGGCAGGAGGAATGCTTGTTGCCACACAACAAAAAAGTGAAGTAGCAGGGAGAGCTGTCTGGATATGAGTGAGTGCTCTATGGAGAGCATCTTGGCCAGATCCCTTGGTCTTGGCAGCGCATATGAATGCTGCAGGTAGCTATAATACTTGATTGACAGAAAATGTATCAGGAACATTAGCTGTTACTAAAGGTATGCTTGAATTCTTGAACTGGTTACTTTCTAGTTTTTGCATTCTTAAGTGAAGACTTTACCCATTATAAACAAAGAAAAGAGTAGAAAAGAAGTAGTACTTCTGACTTGTGTAAGAGTGATATTGGGTGGGTGGGGGCTGAAAGAATTAATTTGTGTCTGCAGAGAAGATCTTTCTGACAGAGTTCTGCATGTTGCTGATTAAGTGACTTTTTATAGAAATGGTAATTGTGATAGAAATTTCCATTGATTCTGAACCATTTGGATCATTTGTTTCCACTGTTTGCTAAAGATCAAAGATTTATAAATAGCTTTGTTTGTTTTGCAGTTTTCTCCACTGTGCAGTGGCTCAAAGCGATACCTATCTTCAACAGGGGCCGACGGAACAATATGTTTTTGGTTGTGGGATGCTGGCACCCTTAAAATAAAGTTAGTTTCTATCTCATATGGTTGTAAACTCATGTTAGCATTTAGAAACATTGCAATTGCTTTGTGGGTGGTTTGACAAGCTAGTCGCTGGTTGGGGTTTTTGTTTGTGCTGTGGTTAGTTTCTAATTAAGATTGATTTGTTTTTATGTTTTTCATTTTTTAAATTAATTTTTGATACAAACAATCAAATTTAGAATCAAAGTAATATACTACCAAAACAAACAGAAAGAAGAAAAAAAGAAAAACAAGGTATTGTCATCATTACCACCACCATCATTTATTTATACAAAGCACCGTCACTGTAAATGGCAGTTTACAAGTAAAAGAACAACAGAACCGTTCCCTGTCCTCAGGTTTACAATCTAATTAAGACATGACACAAAAGGACAAGGTGATGACAGTGCGGGAGGAGACTAAATCCAGCAGATACAGCTTCTTCCCTCAGGCCACAGCAGTGACAGTTGGGATTGAGGGAGGGCCTTTTATCTGCTTCTGGGTCTAGGTGTCATGGAGCTGTGCCTGCTTCTTCTCTCCCTCTCAGGCCAGGGCAGTGGCAGTCGCTGCCTGCAATGAAAAGAGAAAAGAAAAAAGAAAAAAAATCTGCCATTACAGATCCAGCTGAATAATCGTACTAAAATTACTAATGAACATAGCCACATATTATTACATTGTTTGATCTCTTATTGGTCAGAAAATCCATGAATGGTTTCCGATCTTTCAAATTGTTTTCGTTTGGCTTATTTTATAGAATGCATATCAGTTTGGCCATTTGGGCTAAGTAAGCAATCTTAACAATTCATTCTTCCATCTTCAGTACAGTAGATCCTCCACATTTGCAGGGAATAGGTGCACAGAACCCCTGTGAAAGTAAAAAAACAACAACTGTGAATAACTCCCCTTGGTGAGCGCTCTCCCTTCACTGGGCACCCTGCCCAGAAGAGCATGGGGAGAAGATCCGCCCCCCAACTTCACTCTCCCACCTGCCCGGGGCATGATCTCACCTGCAGCAGCAGGGAGGACAGCACAAGAGACAAGATCACCACCCCACTTCACTCTCCCACCTGCCCCCAGAATTATCACGCTGACAGCAGAGGGCAGATCGCTTCCCCCACTTCCCTCTGCCACCCGCCCCAGGCACAATCGCACTAGCAGTGGTGGGGAGCAGAGCGGGGAGGATGAGATCGTCCTCCCCACTTCACTCTACCACCCACCCTGGTGTGATTGCACCCACAGCGGCGTGGAAGGGGAGCTCAGAGAAGATGTTCTCCTGCTTCACTCTCCCACCTGTCCCTGGCATGATTGCACTGGCAGCGGCAGGGAGACCACGTCCTTCTTCCCTCTGCCACCTGCCGTGGGTTTCTTTGCGCCAGCAGCAGTGGGGAGCAAAGCGGGGAGAACAAAATTGCCGTCTCCACTTCATTCTCCCACCCGTCCTGGGTGCAGTTGTGCTGGCAGCAGCAGGGAGCAGAGTGGGGAAGACGAGATTGCCCTCCCCACTTTGCTCTGCCACTTGCCCTGTGCGCAGTTGCACTCAAAGCAGCGTGGAAGGTGAGCTCAGAGGAAGAGATCCCCCCACTTCACTCTCCCACCTGCCTACAGTGCGATGGCTCGTGCAACAAAGGGGATGCAGGACAAGTTCTTCTCTTTCCATTATTTCCATTCCATTCCATTCCATTCTTTCAACCATACAAAGCAGCAGGCCTTGTAATAGAATTTGATATTAAGGATGCCCAAGCTACCCCTTTCCCTAGCAGCATGCAGTGTTTTATTGTAGGTTTCCTTGCCTGGCAAACAATCTGAAAGTCTCTTTCTGCCATTTTACAGAAGATATGCCACTTTTTATAACAAAGATTATTTGGGGAAAAAAAGTCTTGGCACAACGTTTGTTTTTATTACTTTAGTTCTACCGAAAAGGAATAAATTTAATTTTCCTCAATTTTCCATGTCTCTTTTAATTTCTTTTCAGACTTTATCGTGGTTGTTCTGAAGTAATAAGCTTCTGTTCTTTGTGATCTTAACTACCAGATACTTAATCACGTTTTTCTACATTAAAATTTGAAAGAGCAGTTAGTCTATTGTCCTTGTCTGAAGTTGTATTTCTAATCAGGAATTTTATTTTGTCACAATCAATTTTTAAACCTAGAGCATGTCCAAAACACCTTTTTTTTTTTTTCCCAAAAGAGTCTTCATTGAGTCTGATTGGTTTTCTGTCATTATCGCTAGATCATCCACATAAGATCTTTACTTGTACTGTTCTTTTTTTAAATTAACATTGATCTGTGATAAAGAAAATAGGTCGGAATGGGCAGTAGACTGTACAGATAAATCTTTTGCACATGTACTCAGAAGTAAACCCTAGTTAGTTCAATGGCACTTAACTGCCAGGTAGCTGGGTATAGGGTTGAAACCTATTTCCCAGTCAGTATGTGCTGGATTACCTTATTACCTTATAAGTGTCTCCACACTCAAAAGATTTTGAAATGATACAGAAGCATTAAATGCATTCTGTTTACTCTTTTACTGATCTCTGTCACCATATACCTATCTATCCGTATCTCTGTCTCTCTGTTAAAATGCTTCAAGTTCTTTAGCTGACTATAAACATCCACTATGAATCTCTAACATCTCTTAGAAGCAAATCCACAGCATTCTGTCAAATACAATGAATTAAAGGTGTCTTTTCTGTGTAAAAGGAAAATTCACTAGGGAAAATATCGGATCAGAGGTCAAGAATATAAATGAAACACAGTAAGCCAAGTATATTTCTTATTATAGAAAATTAGCTTATTGGCCAAGCAGTGTGTTTATCATCCATGTCTTGGAGAAACATGTAATCAGCAGTACTTTGTTCTGAAAAGTTCCAAACCTACAGACCACAGTCCAGAACACTTAATACTGTTCCGAGGCAGAGACTTTGACTTCAAGTAGTGATCTTGCCATATGTCCTTACCAATGTCTGCAGAGTACTCTAAAGGAAAATAGTTTCAAAATTATATCTCCCTTTTCTTAAATGGTTACAGTTTTTCTGTCGCAAAATGCTTGTTTTAGGTTTTAGCTTGTTCTCCTAGGCAGCGTAAAGACCGTACCCTAATATATTCCATTTTTTAAAAAGAGTACATTAGTATATATTCTTGTTTAGGAAATAAATGGATTCTGAAATAATTACAGACTAATTTTAAAAAATCATTTATTAAAGCCAATAAATAGTGAGTTTTCCCCACATTTCTGGGCCAGACATCTCCAAGGTGTTTAACAGGATAATATTTTAAGACAATAGAATAAAAATACAGTGGATTAAATCAATATTGAAATCAAGCACAACAAAGAAAGGTATAAAAGGATTTTTTAAAAAAATCATAAGCAGACTGGAACAAATAGTTCATGAAATAGTGTTGAAAACCATATAAATAAAATGGTACAACACTATGTAATAGACTTAAGATTCACATAAAGAAGAAACTTCTAAATGGGCCATGACTTTGAGAGGGTGTGTGTGAATTTGTTCTCATCCTCATGAAAGAAATTAGATACACTGATTGTAAAATCATCTAATGATTACATTCTACTTTTCTATTATAGTGGAGTGTGTTGTAGTATTCTAAATGTCAATGTAGGGCTATTACCTGGGGAACATAGTTAAATAAGACTTTTTCCCCCCTGCATTTGCTTGAAACATACAGCTAGATGTAGCATTGATAGAAAACTTCATTGTTATAAAGTGTACAAATGATTGCTTGATAAAATCTGGGATTCTGATATTCATTCTTGATGTTGTTTTTGTGTGTGTGGCAATTTTGACAGATACGAGAATCTCGTATATATTAAACATTAGGGATTGGGGAAAGGGATCTGAGCAGTACTCAGAAAGTATGTTCTATCAGTTCATTTTTTTTCAACCACTCCAAGCTACATTCTGGTATTCCATTCTGGTATTCCAGTTGTTAATGGACTTGGTTACCAAGTGCAACTCCCCACAAAAAGCCGTCAATGTCTACAAGGAAATAGGTGATTTCTTTACCAGTTCCAGCACAAACAGATAGATTTGCCACATATTTAATGTATTAGAATACACCCCAACTTACTTAAAGAACATTTTGCTTTTTCCAATATAGAAAGCTATATTGTAGCCTTTTCATCTCAACGTGTGGATGATCTTACTGCAGTCTTCCTATTTAGCATGACCTTTGGCCTGTAAGAGTATAATAAACTGTCTGTATATAAGTGTATTTCTTCATGTTTAATTGGGAAGCCTTTGACTGGATTGGTTGGCTTCTTACTTGCTTTCAGGAGTTTAACTATGTGCTGTGTTTTTAAATCTTGCAGTCCAAGACCAACAAAGTTTACAGAACGTCCAAGGCCTGGAGTCCAAATGATCTGTTCTTCTTTTAGTGCTGGTAAAGTGTCCATTCACTACAAAACACACACACTCAGTAACAGTAATAGCATTGTTGGAATACAGTGAACAGTAGTGTACATAACTCAACGGATATATAGTTTCAACTGAGTTTGTTGTAATATTCTCAGACAACAGGGGAGCCATCCATGAATGGGTTAACTCCTGTCAGCACCCAGGGCAGGCAAGAGATCACATGCTGTTTTAGAATGTATTTCTTATTTGATTCCTGCCTCCTCCTCCTTTCTTCCTCCTTGCCTCACCCAGGAAAGGTTGTGTACTTCACTACTTATTCTTTCTCTTGGCCATTATATTTCTCTCTGTTGTTGTGTAATATACCCAGAGTCACTCAGTGGGTTTCCATGACCAAGTAGGGAATCAAACCCTGATCTTCAGGTTTGTAGTCCAGTGCTCAAGCCACTTCACCTCAGTGGCCCTATAGGATAAATGGATAAATTCGCCTCCACTGGAACATTTTTTGGCGCATGAGCACTCCAGTAGGTTCTGTCAGAGCAATTAATTTTCTTTCCATGGTCTCTCCCATGTTATATTTATACCAGAGTAATTTTCATTCATGGATGGCTCCTCCTTTGCAGCCTGAGAATGGCTTGCTGGGGAACTACCATGAAGGTCCATTCTAGCCAAGGAGAAGGAGCCATACAGTCCCACCCTTTGGTGGCAAGATTTTTTTTCCTGGGGGTAGTCTTTCCTTTTTCTTTTTTCCTTTTTTCTCGGCTTGGGAATGAACTGAGAGGGAGCCAGGGATTCAATAGGAAATACTTTCTAAACAGCAGGTGAATGGTGTCAGGAATTAACCCATTTTTGAATGGCATCTTCTCGTTGATTAGAGTGGACCTTCATGGTAAGTTCCCCAACGTGTCATTCTGACTGAGATTTCTAGAATACTGAATTGTATGTAATGAAGGGAGGATTTCTTGATAGGATCTTGTAATGAAAACAGAGGCAGTGAAGCATGATTTTGTATTAACTGGTGGTGTTGTAAACTGATGCATGAACAGCATACCTATGTCTTTTGCCTGTAGAGGTATAATTGCTAAAACATGCAGAGTTATGTGGTTGCATCTCAGATGTTTTCTATAAACTATCTAGAATCTTAATATAGATCTGGAGAGCTATAAAATGATTAAAACATAACATTCTGGGGTTAACATTGTTCACAGTATGTTGCTGTAGGCAGTCCGTTGGAGCAGATGTTAGGAAGTTAGTTGTAAGATTGTCAAATTGCAAAGTAAGGTAGTGCCCTGGTGACATTTATTTTATTTTTACTTTTCTTCAGGTGGAATGTTCCTGGCCACTGGAAGTACAGATCACATCATTAGGGTTTATTTCTTTGGATCAGGTCAGCCAGAGAAGATATCAGAGTTGGAGTTTCATACTGTAAATACCTCCTCGAAATTGCTTAGATATTTGTTTGAAATAACTTAACATCTTGTAGTCATGATGTTAATTTTTTTCTTGTTTACACAGGACAAAGTGGACAGCATTCAGTTTTCTAACACTAGTAATCGGTAAGTAAGTTAACAGTTGTTGTACAGCTTCACATTTTTCTCCACTGTATTTGCCAAAAAAAAATTAGGTTATATGTTAATATTTAAGATTTCAGATGACATGTGAACACTTTCATATTGGACTCTAGGTAGTGTCTAGTTACACTTCTTTCTCTTCACACGTACCTTTGTGCGCGTTCTCCAGATTTTATCTTAATGCTGTTCAACAATCAAGAACCATAAAGATATTATACCACTTGAGCATTACTGGATTGTCTTTCAAGCTTTAGCATATTCAGTGTTTTCACAGGAAAACATTCTACTTCTGAAGGATGATTTATAAGTGTTTCTTCTCCCCTCCCCAGGTTTGTAAGTGGAAGTCGTGATGGGACAGCACGCATTTGGATGTTCAAGAGAAGAGAATGGAAGAGCATTTTGTTAGATATGGCTACTCGTCCTGCAGGGTAAGTTTTTTCCCTCGTACATGCAATTTAAAATATCTTCCTTCTTACTGATACTCAGTTGTAATTCACCTGTGGGAAGGGAATATAACTTAGTGGTAGCTTCAATGCTTTACATGAAGATACAGTGGTCAGTATCTGGTATCTCTAGTTAGGAGGATGGGTGTTTGGTAGTGGAAAAGGCCAAAGCAGACAATACTCAGCTAAGTGAGAAATTAAAATGGCCGCATATACATTTGCTTCCTATGCACCAGACATGTGTCCTGTTACGTTTTTTTTTTAATTTTGTTATAGAGGAGCTGTTCTGGAAATGATACTATTATGTGCATTATGATAGTGTTATTCAAAATTGTGGTTTGTGGAGTGCTGTGGTCCGTGGCCTATTGGCTGCTGGCCCATAACAACTTTTCAGCAAAGAAAGAAACAGTTGTAGCCAGTGGGCACAAATATGGTGATGGTACGTGGCATATTGGGGAAGAAGACCTCCTCATCCCTGACATCAGATAACTTAAGAAGCACTGTGTTAGAGGATATGCTGCATAAAGAATGGAAGAAAACTGCAGTTAAAATACTTGTTCATTATAGTAAGAGTCTCTGTAAATCATATTAGAGATTTAGTTTATTTATCAACAACTTTTTTAGTTGTAGAGATTCTGTAGACAGCTATGTCATCCATTTTTAGAAAGGGAAATTATTGGCATATTCCCTTGTAAGAGAAGCTCTCCTCTTTTCTTCTTGTTTTTGCTGAGGTAATGGAGGGTCCCGCTGTTTGCTCTAGTGTGAGCTTTCTTGGAGATCCTCTTTTACCTTCTTCTCAGTAATTTTGAGCAGATTAACTGCATGGGGGTGCCAAGCAAGATGAGAAGACCAGCAGAAGGATGTCTGGCTAGCAGTCAGATGTAGCGGACTGTAAGTCTCTGTCAGTAGAGAGTTCTTTGTCACAGAGGCTATATTTTTTCTTTTTAGTGGGAAGATACCTTTACCTTGAGACTGAGCAATTATGAGGATGAAGCAGCCAAGTTCCATACCTAGCCTGTTAGCACAAACTTCATTTCAAGTGGCAGATTTCCTTGAGTGTGGATTCCAGTGTCTTAGGCTCTCATAACTCCTGTGTATCAATATTTGATTAAATTAAATATTGATATGTAGTATAGACAGCTTCCTTATTAGCTTGGATTAATGAGAAATGCTTGTAGCTGGTTTGTAAGAATGTAGTCAGGGTATTTTGATTCCTCTTCAGAAACTGAAGATCCAAGGGGTTAATTCCAACCACGGTGAAAGCTAAGTAAACCAGATATAAAGAAGCATGTCTGAACCATAACCACAGGGTTGCCACCACTTACTTTTCATGAATGGCCTCCTAGTTGCTTTAATGATATTTCCATTAGATAGCATAGGGTGTTTGCTGTTGTCATTTCCTGGCAGTAAGAACCTCAAGGAATCGTCCAATGGGATATTGTACCTGATTCAGGGAGATGTGTAATTAGTGATATTTTCTCTAATCTTAGCTAGTTTAGCACTCTAGAGCATTGTTGCTGTTTATTAATCACTATGGGTGACATGCTCAAATGCTGTAGCAAGTATGGTATATGTGTGTATAAGTCCTCTTTAATCTGTTCTTCCTATACTAGAGCTGAGAAACTTTTGGTTTTCCAAAACTTTTTCTCTGAAAGTCCAATCAGCCTCACCCAGCACGGCTGTTACTAAGGAAATGTGAGAGTTATGATCCGAAGCCTCTCCATCTCAGGACTAATGCAGCTTATTATAAAAGAGATAGAGAGTGACCATTCAATATTCTCCTATTCCTAGAGACAGTTTTCCAGGATAATGTATGTTTATCCTATAAAAGGGCTTTTTTGTTGTTGTTTGAAATCTGTGTAAATTAGATAAATCCTGGATTAGGGATGCTTTGGACAGGAACTCCTAGCTTCCTACATCAGTGGTCATGGATGTGGCTGATGGAACTTGTAGAACAAAACTTCCCAAAGACCAAAGAAGAATTCATTCTAGAACATATTGATAGTTTCTACTATCTAGTGTCTGACATATATGGAATTTCTCTGCTCATTGCCCAGATACTAATACACTCCTGGTACTTTCTGATAGCTGTTGAACTGTGCTCTGACCATGTGATTTTTGTTCATTAATTGTAGTCAAAACTCACAAGGAGTAGAAGACAAAATCACAAAACTGAAAGTTACTATGGTAGCATGGGATCGTCATGACAATTCCGTTATAACTGCTGTTAATAACATGACTTTGAAAGTTTGGAACTCCTTTACTGGCCAACTTATTCATGTCCTCATGGTAAGAAAAAAGTAGTAATGATAAGTCTTGTTGTAAGCTTTTTCTAACACCATAATCTTTGTTGGAAAATCAAGTTTTCTTTCTTCTTAACCTAATACATGATGGTTCCAAGCATGTGAGAACCAATTTTAAATGAATATCAAAATGTTGTTATGGATCACATTATCCTTTAAAGAAACATCCAATTTGTTTTTTGTTCTGCTTTGTCTTGTTTTTACATTCCCCAACCTTATATCACATTTGCTGAATTGCTCTTCTTATAAATAGATATATAGGTAGTGGAACTGGGGAGATACTTAAATTGTATTATACTTTGTTAGTAAAATAACTTTGGATGTACCTTACCTATTAGAGGTATAGTTGAGGATCTAAAGAAAGTGCCCTCCACAATCTGTAAATTTTTCTCTGTAACTGGAATGATGTTGTTTGATTTTCTTGAAGATGTTTCTGCATCTGAAGAAATAAGTCTTTAGTGGACTGAACAGTATCTTTTCCATTTTGGAGTTGGCAGTGATACAGAAAAAATAGCTAAGAATATTTGTTATTGGCCCATTTTTCTGCTATGTGCTTTGTCCTTGCTTTCGTCTCTGGCTCTACTATTACCACCACAAGTTTAACCCAACTGTTTTCTATTACTTATGTTTTGAAATTTTTCAGGGTCATGAAGATGAGGTGTTTGTGCTTGAAAGTCATCCTTTTGATCCTAGAGTGCTCTTCTCTGCTGGCCATGATGGAAATGTAATAGTATGGGATTTGGCAAAAGGTTTAAAAATCAGGTCTTATTTCAATATGGTAAATATTTTAGATACTTCTATAAGAAAAAGATGTCACAGATGTTTACTTTACATTTATTAATCCAGAACATTATGGTAAATTTTGATGTGTGTAGGTGTTTTAAACGTTTGTATGATGCTGCCACTTAATACATTTGTATAGCAATAATAACTTATTTATCTTGGGTGATAACTTAAAAATTGGTTTTTACTTAGTCATATTAATTCTGTGGCCCAAATTAAAAGTAAATAAAATGTAATACTAGTGTACATCTAGCCCATTCATTTTATATATTGTGTATATCTAGTCTAGAGTTCTTGTTTGTTAATCAGTTAATGAATATATCTGGTTAGTATTTGGGATTTTTCTTTCACCTATTTTGTTTCATGGTGATGTGACAACTTATGTTTTTATGTACGATTAATCTTGAGACTGTTCAGTTCTAGTTCACAGCCTAGAACAGGCTTGCATGAGCTTAAAGCTTCCTCACATGGAGTCATGTTTGCAAGCCCATTGCTGATGGCCCTTTTCCAGTGATTTCTGAATGTTTGAGTGTTTGAAAAGCTGAATCTCTCTCCAGCTGAGAGAGCAACTTTAGGGGGCAGAACTAAGTTAATGTGTGACTTCTGCTACCCATTCATATATTTATTTGGTATGTAAAGAGGGTTTATGTAATTGAGGAATATACCTAGTTAGTGTAGAATAATTTTGAATATTTTTATATTAAAAATTTTTACATTTTGCTAACAAAGTGTAACCGCATTTCATAAACATAAAATTTTAGTAAGTGGTATATGTCCAGAATTGTCTCCTCTCACCCAAGGTCTTTGTTGCTGTTTGAACACAGAACTATTATTGCATAATCTTTTTTGGGTTCTGGATATATGTAACGTCTGTGAGTATATTAAGTATATTGTGTACTGTGAGTATACTACTGTCCCTGCTTTGGGAGACTAATTTAGATATAGATATAATTACTGATTCAATAAACAATATTTGGAAATGGGCTTTAAAATTACTAGCAAAGTCTTTAGTTTTTATTCTGTAATGAAGACCTATCCTACCTTTCTGACTAAAAACTTTTAAACCCAGAATTTGATTTTTCAAAAGTGTTTGAAAATGGATTTATTTTTAATTTGAATTTAAATTCTATCTTTCTACCTGAATCTGAATGAAAAGAATCTGTTAATGCATACAAAATAGAACAGACTAGTATGCAGTAGACAGTGAGCGTCAATGGACGGCCTAATATTAGAATGTTAAAGTTTAATGAAAATCTGTAAGTTTACTTCATTATCAGTCGTTGATGAAGAACAGTAGGCTCAGGTGGTCATGCAGCCATACCTATCTTAATTTTAACCACTGATCACATGTAATGACACAAGTGTGTGGGTTGCCATATTCTGGTCATTAAGCGAAAAATAAACCAGTTTCCTGTTTCAGAAGAAGCAGGAAACCATGATCTGAACAAACCATGTTCTAGCAACTGTGGTAAAGCCTACAAGAGGAGGATAGAGCATAGAGGCACTTGAGTTATTCTCACCTTACTGTCCCATGATTTTTCTAAACAAGCCATTGACTCTAATCGTGTAATTGAAAACTTGTGTTACATGGAGATGATGTTGAAATGTTGAGCAGTGTACAGTGTTAGTTAATAAGTCCACAAACTGCTTATTAGATTACCTAACTACATACAGCACTATAAGTTGCTGATCAACAGTCTGAGAGAAAGATGCTTCAGTGCTGATTTGGATTATTATATCATAGCGTATGAAACCAAAATATGGTTGTAATCAGCTTCCACCCCTTCACAGCATATCTGAATGCACTGTGGGTAAAACTGGTTGGCTAAACTTCTAGGTTTAATTACTACTTGTGTAAAGGCACAAGCGAAATGTTCATTTGTGTCAGTATAGTAAGTGAAGTTATGATCATCCAAACATAATCATCATCTTGTTGTCTGGAGCCACTCTTGTTTGCCATAGCTACAAATCTGTCATGTGGATACATTGGTACTACTTTCTCTTTTCTCTCTTCTTATAAACTGTGCATAAACAATTTCTGTGAACATGTCATTAAAGTTGCTCTGCTGACACTGAGGCAGTTCATTTTAAAATTCTGTCTTTAAAAGAGTGTTTCAGATGTAATGAAATATTCTAAGCAAATTCTTTTTGCCTTTACTCTTTGGATAGTAAGATACTGTCTACTAATTCAGAGCAAATGGGTTCTTGTAAACTGGTAAATCAAGCAGAGGTTGAAGTTTATAATATTTATGATTATTCTGATCTCATGCTCATTTAAAAAAACTTATTTTTTTCCACTTACTGTCTCTTGCTGAAGGTAGTGCAATAAAAAAAGGTGTAGATGAAAGAAAAGGAACACCCCAAATGTTTTTTGTTGTGTGTTGTTGTTTTTTAATCAGAATGTGGATCTATTAGGATATGTAAGGGAGACAGAGAATTTTGCTGTAAATGTAGTATAGTAGTAGCTATACAAATCATGGGTTACTTATTCATCATGGATAACATAATCTAGAAGTTAAGTGTTCTGTGTCCTTAATGTTATACATAACACTGAATATATTATTTAGCATCTTCTTTGCAGCTTTTGTAGCATTAAACTTGCACTCTTACTAAGATAACTCTTACCTGGGAAGATGTCTGTATACAAACTTCCACTTAAAAATATATAGTGGGATGGGAAAATTACAGGGCACATATGGCCACCCAAGGCCATTTTTGAGACACTCTCATATCTTCCATGAGCACTAGAAGGGTTAGTGAAAATTTCACTCCATTTTGGGGTCCTAGGTCACTTCTTGCTATGAAGAAGACATCAAGCAGCCTGGGGAACCTAAAATGTGGCAAAATTGTTCCTGTGCCCCCCAGATGGCTGTGAGGGGCAAATTTTTAAAACATTTTTAATGAGTGTTAGGGTGGCCTTCTGGCTCCCCAGAGAAGCCAGTATAACTCCCAGACCCCTACGACCACTCAGGTTAGAGGCAGGCAGTGCTGTACTAGATAAAGCAGTGTTCTATTGTTTTATAATTTTGTAAGTCTTTTAATGTTTTAATTGTTTTTATGTTTTTAATGCTTTTTTAACTTTTTGAAAGCTGCCTTGGGTCCCATCTTGGGAGAAAAGTGGCGTAGAAATTTAGTAAATAAATAAATGGCCATTTATATATGAATGGGGCCGAGAAATCAACAAACATGGCTATTGCCATAACATCTAGTTTGATCTTTAGGTTGAATGTAGACTAGAGATGTACACTTCTTATTCTTTTCATATAAATTGTGGCACAGGTGTTCATCTACTTTTTCTGGTTTTTTTTTCTTTAATTAATTTAGTATAGAAAGAAACATGGAGAAAATTGCTTGTTACAGTCTACTTTGGCATAGTATGTATGACCTAGATACACAATTACATTTCTGACTTCCCTTCCTCACCTCCAAAATGTCTGATTACTGACAAATTGCCAAATAAGCCACAATAATCCTGTTCCTACTCTTTCTTACATAGCAGACCTAAAACTTGAAGTTTCTGAATCAAATCGCTATTATTTAAAGAAAGCTACCTAAGGTGGTTCCAGATTAGAGGTATCTGTCATATTCCACAAGAAGCTATGTGTGAAGGTGTGTTTAATTAGGAACAGTTTCATAGGATAGGAGATGCTCTAAAGGAAATGCTAAAAGCAGAAATAAAACTATGTCATACTAGTAGAAGTCCACATATGGTCTTTAGATTCTAATCTGTGTTTTCTCTATGGGTGTTTTGATGTAGCTATCTTTTTCTGGGCACTGAAATAGATTATATTATGTATTTATAATGCCTGTTTCAATTTTTGTTTCATAATCACAAAGTGCATCTACTTAAATTGAAAAACCTTACTAATTCAGATGTCTAGGTTTCAAAGTACATTGAATTATAACAGAATCTCTGAATCTGTTATGTCACCTAATACCTTATCTTCTTAGTCAGAAATAGGACTATGTATCATTCTGTTTCCAAGAATTTTGATATTCTGTTGGCTGGATTATTTGTGGAAGAATGTCTTGCTTACATTTCTGCTTCATAGGCTGTCTGTATTCAGGAGGAAGGAAGGTTCCTCTCGTCCTCAAATTCTATTAAAATTATTTTGGAACAGGGAATATTGGTAGAGTACTTAGGGTATGAAAGTTCAGAGTGGTGATTGGTCACCTGTGCTTGATTGACAGGTTACAGGGAAAAACAAAAACCCATTTGTTCTGGATTAATGGAAGTGGAAAACAGAAAATGAGTATCAGGTAAAATTCTTTTAAAAATATTTGCAGTTCCTTAGATGAGTTGCAAGCAGTCAAAATACAGTGCTTCGATTCCACTCAGTAAGCAACTTTTTCAGGTATCCATATAGCTTATTTCATTGTAGTGGTGAACCCTGTGGAAGTGCAATAAACAGGATACCAACTCTACTAAACTGGGAAGGTCAAGAACTATTATTAACTGGAATCTGTAGCTAGATTGTTATCTGGGCATGAGGAGAAGCCACAAGTGTTACCTAGGGTTGAGGAGAGACTATAGAAAAGTGTTTTGCTTATACTTGGTGAAGTATTATTTTCCTTTCAATTTTTGACAGTTAAATTATTAGACCAATTCTAAACAAGTTTACTCAGAAATAAAGTCAGTGAGACTTGTTTCCTAGACATATGTTTTCAGAATTGCAGTTTTTGTACTGAAAATAAAGGGGAAAAAAGGCAGTATGAACTTATTCAAATAACTTGATATGATTTCTTAAAATGTCATGAGATAGTGTAGCAAGAAATTCATTAACGGTTTACCTGATGTTGTTTACAGATGGTATGAAAAAGTAAATAGCATGGTAAATATAGTTGACATCTAACAGCTGACTTCTTTCTTAAAAAATAGGTTTGTCATGGACATGTGTTTGAAATCAATACTTTAGATTGCTAGTATCCTGTTAATTTGCTTGCTGCTGTATTTCAGATTGAAGGACAAGGACATGGGGCAGTTTTTGACTGCAAGTGCTCTCCTGATGGCCAGCATTTTGCTTGCACAGACTCTCATGGTCATCTTTTGATCTTTGGCTTTGGCTCCAGCAGTAAATATGATAAGGTAACTAAATTTATTTTACTTGTTGTTTTTGTGCAAGAATTAAGAGCTGTCTTTTAAGCACTTAGTAATATGATCTCCTAACATAATTGAAGTTTATATACACTTACTGTTATATTTACATTCTAGCTTTTAGTCTTAGTTTTCCTGTTTGTCACTGGAGCACCTAAGAGATGTTTCCATAGTTCAGGGCTTAATGACTTTTCTAAAATCACCATGTATACTGTGTAAGGATAAATATTATGAAAATAAGCTGCTTAGAAAACTAAACATACTCTTTAGACTATAAATTAAGTAATAAAATAAAGCAGTTATCCTTAATTCAAAGTTTGTGGTACTGTTTTATCTAGCATGTGGTGATACGGCTTTAATAATGATTTTATAAAGGTAGAGTGGCAATCCAGCAGTCTTTGTCAGTGCTTTTTCTGCGAAGCAGCCTTTTCTTTGTCCACTATAAAGAAGTTTTTTGAAAAAAGAGATGGACTCGCATTTACTCTCTGGCGATCTTTGGAGGGATCATTACTCATTTAAAGGGGCTCCTATGCCATCCAGTTTCATTTCAGAATTGAGTAAATATATTAAGAAGAAACCTGTTGCTCTTTGGATGTCAATAAACTACCACTTCTCTTGCCCCTTGCCACTGGCTATTATGGCTAGAGTTGACGGGAAAAGAAGTACAGCCACCACTTGGGAACAAGCAGATTCACACCAAAGTATTACAGATGTATTGTTTGATAGGAGATGAATAGTGAATATTATAACATGTGTAATTGATGGAGATCCCTGGTCAGCCAGTTCTTGAAAGAGATGTCTAAGACTGACCATCATAAACCACTTAATCTATGTTAATTTTAACCATTAAAGTTAATTTGAGTTCAATGGCAAATAGATTGCCCAGTGAAATTAGTCTGATAGAAATCACCTCTTAACATCTGCCATAACTTCTCCCAATTATGACTGCAGTTTCAACTGCATTTTTTGTACAACAGTTTCTCAATATTAATCTGTATCCAGTTTTGTCTATAATTTTAAAATTGACTTTTATTTACAGATAGCAGATCAGATGTTCTTTCACAGTGATTATCGACCTCTTATCCGTGACGCCAACAACTTTGTGTTGGATGAACAGACACAACAAGCACCACACCTCATGCCTCCCCCATTTTTGGTTGATGTTGATGGTAATCCTCATCCATCAAGGTATCAGAGATTAGTTCCAGGACGTGAAAACTGTAGAGAGGAACAACTTATTCCTCAGATGGGAGTAACTTCCTCAGGTATATCCAAATTCAACTTTATATGGATCTTCATGGTTTTCTTGAAGTGTACATTACTTTAGGATGTAAAAATAATAGGCAATGATCTTTTAAGTCTGTAACTTGTTAAGGAATGCAGATTTATACATTTTGTGTGTCAGAATGCATAATTATATGTCTTTAGATCCTCTGAAGAACTAAATACAGGTTCTTCTTTTCATAGGACTGAACCAAGTCTTGAGTCAACAGGTTAGCCCTTTGGACAGCATGATACAAAGACTTCAGCAAGAGCAGGACCAGAGGCGGTCTGGAGAGGCTGGAACTAGCAATACTAACAGACCAGGCAGAGGTAAGAAAAAGAAAAAAAAAGCAAAGCAAAATAAAACAAAAAACCCCAAGAAAAACAACTTTGTCGTGTAAACAGCTGAATAAGTAGAATCTGATAGTGACATACCTGCAGCATATTATCTTTATCAAAAGAGAGAGCGTTTGAGCACAGGCTTCCCCCACTTTTCTGGCAGGTTAGAGAGACCAGAGCACAGTCAGAAAATGGAAATGGTTGAAAAGTAGAACTCATCTATTGTAGGGAACATGGAGGGCTTTTGGAAGGTTGCTTGGAACCAACTGTGCGTGTGTGCTGATTGTAAAGTCTCTTAGTCGCTTTGGTACCTTTTTGCCTCCTCTGAGCTCACTTTGCAAGCCATGCATGCACAGTCCTAAGCAAGCATTCACAGACAAGAAGAACTGACAAAATCCTGCTGTTTTGATGCCTGCAGTACAGACAAACTCCATTAGTTCAACCAGGGGATCTGCCCTTTCCATAGGCAAGACTTGGGACCATGTATATATGCGAGCAGTCCCAAGCAAGCCTCCATAGACAGGAAGAACTGGTGAAAGCCCCATATTGAATTAATGAAACTTGTCCTTCATTTGGAAGTATCGAAAGAATGACTTGTCAGATAACAGAGTCTTGAAAGCTGGGGGCTGCTTGTACTGTCTTATCTTCCTCCCTCCTTTCAATTACTTTCCACTAATAAAAAGTTTGTGTGTTTTTTAAACCAGTGGATTTAGTTAGTTAGAGAAATTATCAAAGAAGCTTGAAGGATCATGGCACTTATTTTATAGTTACAAATTCATTGTTTAAATATTGAATCATAGAATTATAGAGTTGGAAGAGGCCACAGGGCTCATCCAATCCAACCCCCTGCTGTGCAGGAACACACATCACATTAAAATTGTTCACAAGATCCAAGCTGTTAATTTTATCCTCATGTTTCCAATTGGTACTGATTTTCTCTGTTTGTCAGTGTAATCTCTAATAATGTTGGTAGTTAACTTCGGTTTTGTTTTCTAGGCTCTGTAAATGCCACTTCAGAGGTCCATTCACCTCCAAATGTGGGATTAAGGCGCAGTGGACAAATTGAGGGAGTAAGACAGATGCATAGCAATGCACCAAGAAGTGAAATAGCTACTGAAAGGGACTTAGTGGCATGGAGTCGAAGGGTTGTGGTACCAGAGCTAACAGCAGGAGTAGCCAGGTAAATACAGCATTTATGGTGTGAAATCTGTAAGACTTACAGTTAATCTGTTTGATAGAACAAATTGGAATGGGTGAGCTGTTGCCTTGCAGGAATTTGAAGCTTGTTTTTCACTTATGTAGAAGTACAAGATGAAATAAGTTCATGTTAACATCTTTTTTTTTATAGTCGGCAGGAAGAATGGCGAACAGCTAAGGGAGAAGAAGAAATCAAAATATACAGGTCAGAAGAGAAAAGAAAACATATTGCAAGTCATGTTGCAAGAGAGAACAAAGTACCCCCTTTGCCCAAGGTATGCAGCACACTATTCTCTGTAATGCATGGTATCGTGAAGGCTGGAATTCTAAATAGAATTACTTAGAGGCAGATCCTATTAGAATCAGCAGGAATCATTGTGGAGTAGATTTGATTAGTACTGAGTCAGAAATTAAAGATACAACATAGAGGAAGATTTTATTCATACCAAAGTAAGTCTTATACAGATTGATATAAGATACTGTAGCAGGGTATGAACCAGGTCATTATACTGTAGCATTATCAGTTACTGAGTTTTTAAAAAAGTTTAAAGTGAGGACGTCTTTGATTTCTAAAAATAATGTTCCTTTGCATCTGCATATGTATAGGAACAGGATATCAAACAGGATAAAAAGCCTATACTGAAAGACTTCTGAAAAGCCTTTGCATCTCTGACATTATGCCTTGAAGAAAAAATTATAACAGTTACTGCAGTGATCTCGTTGTATGTAACCTGTAACAATAATTTTCACATTGTGCTTATTCAGTAGCTAAAAGAAGATTCTTGCTTGTATGGAAGATCAGGATAGTGAGATAAAGCAGTGTGGTATTATAGTGGTTCTGAACATGTTGGAATCGAGGGCTGAATTGTCAAGACAGAGTCTTTGCAAGGGGCATACGTACAACAAAAAATGGTCTGCTTGTTGCCCTTCAGATGTTGCTGAATCACAACACCCATTGTCCCTTACTATTGCCTTTGCTAGCCAAGACTTATGGGAATTGCAGTGAAACAGCCTTCTGGAGGTCTACAAGTTTTCCTTTCTTGATTTAAACTATTGTGTGAATTATGTTGAACTTTAAGATACTGAAATTTTTGTGCTGCATCTAAAGTAAATTGAGATACTCAGCATAGTAATCTGATGGATCAAAATGGTTTCTGGCAATTTTTGGGAATTTCTGTTTTCATGCAAGTTTAGAGTCTTGTTGAAGCTCTGACTGATCTCTGGATTGGAAAATGGCCCAGACATTTGTTCTGGAATACCTCCTCCCTGCTTCCAGAGCTCAGCTAGCTTATTGATGGCTTGAGGTGCTTGCTATCAGTAGTGAGATGGCAATGATGATAACTAGTATTGTTGTTGTTCCTGGAGGTATAATGATTAATTCAAGCAAGCCTGAGCTAGGGATCCTCTTAGAGTATTGTCTTGATGATGTACTATTCCATTTATTCAATCAGGGTGAAAGGTAGTGGGGTTTTTTATTTGTTTGTCTTTTTGTTTTTGTGTTTTTTGAGGGGGTGCTAATGGGGAAATAATAACTTACTGTAACTAATTTGCTAGTCACACTGTAGATAAAGTTGCTTGAATCTGCTCTAGCTTAGATGGCTGCATGGTAGAGTAGTACTAGTAGCTGACCCTTTAGCACTTCATTGTCCAGTTCTGGTGGATGCATTGCAATTTGTGCAGCCTGGTATATTGTACAGAAGTGGCACTGTGTGTGTGTGTGTGTGTATGTGTGTGTTGCACCTCCTTACTTATCCTAGCTAATTCAGTCTGGCAGAGTGGTGGGAGTTGTGAGTGCCCCTTGAGGGATACTCCTCTTACCTTCCCCTAAATAGCCTTCTACCAGGTGATTAAAACCTCCAGGAAGATTTTTAACTCTCTCATTGAATTGATTTTCACTTGCTCTTTCAATGTAGTTCTTCATTGTGCTATTCTTAGAGTTTTATTGTTTTATGATTGTTTTAATTATTGTTGTATGCTGATTTAGCTATGCTGAGGAAAGAGGGAGTATAAATATTTTTAAAACAAATGCATGAAATAGATAGGTGGTAATCATTAAGAACAAACAACATAGGAGTCCCTGATGAAATGTCTTTCCTTTTGAATACATATCTATTCGCAAGTATGGAACTCAGTTGATATTTGTCTGTGGGCCATGCGGGACCCCAGATTACCATGCCTTAGAAGAAAATATCTGAACTGCTGTCCAGCACTGAGAAAGCAGAAGGAGAGAGAGTAATAATACAGTTATAAGATTGTTGGGAATATGAACAGAATAGAGAATAGAAATTAATTTTTGCAAGATCGTAGCATTGATGACTTTATTCTTGAAAAAATGTGAATGGAGGGCTGCTTGTTACTCTTTGCTGTTTTGAGCAAAAAAAGCAAGAAGAAAGTCACTTCGCACATGGACAAAGTCTCATTAGATGGTACATGAGACCTGTTCTTTGCACTAGTAGTTCTATATTTTCATGTAGGATGTGATAATAAAAATTGTACTGTGCCTAATAACAAGTATGATAGTTCATTAATTAGTTTTACGGTAGCATGCACCAGATCCTGCTCACACAAATATTTATGTAACTTCATATTGCGCTTCTGTCTGTGTGCAGGTTATCTGATAATTTCTAGCTCTTGAATATTAAGACAGCAACATCAACATAGAAGCATAGGAAGCAGCCCCATATTGAGCTAGACTACTAGCCTGTTTAATTCACAGTCACCTGGCATTGCTAGGGATTGAATATGGGACCTCCTGCTTACAAACATATGTATTGTTAATGTTCTGCAGCCCATGCATGTTGTTGCTTCTTCCTGTATGTTTAGATACTCATTTTGGTCTTCTCTATTAACCAGAATCTAAGCTAGCATATTTTCTCCATGTTTAAGAATTAATGTATTTGTTAACATTGTGAATGGAAATTTAATTTCAAATTGTTATTTCATGTGTTTTTCTCATAATAGTTTTTTAAAATGTTTTTGTAGAATCATTCTAATGATCATATATTAGATGCTGGTGATTCAAAAAAACAGCAGCCCAACCCACATAACTATCGTACTAGATATGCATTAGAAGAACCTGCAAGGCCAAATGAAGACATGGAAAATGGAAGCAGTTCATCAGATGTAAGATTCCAAGCTGTATTTTATAAAGAGTGTTGGCGGGGAGGAGCTTCTGGTAGTCTAGCGTTTCACCCCACTCCTTTGTCTGTGTCCATTTTTGCTGAAGCCAACACAGAAAATGAATTTTCTGCTAGTGTATATGATCGCCAGTTAACATTCTATAGCTCTTCAATTTGGAGACTTAATTAACCTTAAATTTAAAAACCACTGCAGATGCAACCATAGTTGGTAGTGCCTAAATGCAACTTACAAATCTTTCATAATATTTAAGTGTAATTCCTTTATCTGCTTTATAGTGGCATCAGGGTCCTGAGTTCTGGGGCTTCAGAATTTGATGAGATTGATTTGGATGAATTAGCCAGTTGTCCAGGCTTAAGTATTGAGATAAACTTAATGTTCATTTGTGTACGTGATCTTTGTCTGGCTTTTTCCCATAAATTAAGGACTGGAGGCAACCTACAATTGAATAAAATAAACATAGTTAAAACATAAAATGAATAAAAACAAACAAACCATAAAACAAGATTTCAGAACACACTAGGAAAATACAATACTAAAATACTAAAAAAAAAAAGGCTAGCCGATAGTATAGTATCCCTTTCCACGACAAGAAAGGTCAGTTGCCAAAGAGCTGTCTGAGTAGAAAGGATCTAAAGATGCTGATTCTAGAAATTCTAGAAACTGGGAACAGTCACTTGTTCACATCCCCATTAGAAACCCTTGGAATGTAATAGGACTGAGAGAACAGCCTCCCTGAAAGATCTCAAAGCCTTTGAAGGCTTTAATGGAAGAATACCATCCTTCAGGGAGCCTACATCCAGGCTGTACAGGTTCTGTGGGTCATAACTAACCTTTTGCATTCTGTCTGGAAAAACACAGGTAGACAGAAGAGCTAGTATAAGAAGAGACTTTTCTTCTCCCTGTAACCAGGCCTGGCCAGTTTGACCACACCATTTTCAACTAGGTCTAATTTTGATATACTTTTCAAAGATAGCACAGTGTAGAACATATTTCAGTAATCCAAAACAGGATGTAACTAATACATGTGTCACCATGGTCAGAGCAGACATCTCTAGAAATGAATACGTGAAGTTGGCCCACAATCTCTTTCCTGGCTGCCACTAAAACCTGGATATCTAGATTCAGTCTGTAGGTACACCCAAACCATGAATCTGAATCTCCAAGGATCTAAAAGCAGGCCTGGTGAGCCAATTTTTCATAAAAATGGCAAATTACACCCACTAGAGGGCATAATTTGCCATGGAGGAGTTGTGGGGTTGAGAGGTGACCCTTCAGGGTTTGAGATAGGGCACCAGTGGCCCCCAGATGTCAAAAATTGTCCATCATGCCTTAAGTTGGCTATTCTTGTATCTGATGGAGCCTTGAATTTACATTGGGTCCAAAGAAGGCTTTGGGACCTTCTTCGGAGCAAAAAGAGAGCTGATTATCGAATGCCATTGTAGCAGGGAGATACTTACCTCCTTTATTTTAAGAGGGAGTTATGTTTTGCCTTTGCTATGGATTTGTGGTAATGGTTTAAGATATGCATACTCACATTTCAAAAATAGTCTTGAATATTGTTCTTGTTGAGCAGGGCCACTGAATAATACAGTTCTTAATTTCTAATAAAGCTGTGTTCTATAAAGTGAGTGAAGACACTAAATAATGCATCATATTAGGAGAACAATAACAATGTATGAACACATGTTTTTATGGAAATCTCAAGCAGATTTACAAATGTGTGGATGGATGATGTTAAATGCTAATATTTGTTACAGTTAATGTAAGCAAAGTCAGCCATTAACAAAATATTATTTTACTCTTAGGAGGGGGAAGTAGTTGTTGCCAGTGGTGGAACATCTGAAGATGAAGGGAAGGCATGGCACAGTGATGGCAGTTCTAGGTAAGTGCCTGAACCTGAAGACGTATGTTGTCTGCATTTAACTAATCAGTAAACTATATCTGTCTGTTGTTCTAATGCAGCGAAAGTCATTTTTAAGACACTTCTGTGCTGCTATTCAATTCAGAAATCCCAAAGTGGTTTACCACATGGAGTACTATCTGGACAGAAAAAATAGTAGAAATAAGATTTGGACAGAAGAAGGTAGAAAGAAGAGGGAATGTTCCAGAGAGTTTAACCCAAAATCTAGAGCTTTACACAAATAGGAATCTTTTACCTCTGTCTTTCAAGTGACAGCCCTTACCTTCAGAGTCCACCCTGAAGATATGGAGCTTGTCATGTGTGGTGTTTCTGTGAGGCACCGGTGGTGCTATCCTGAATTCTCCCACTCCTTGCATGTACACAGCTATTTCTAGAATCCTGTCTTGATTTATAATTAATTTGTGGTTAAATATTTTAAAATAGTATAGTGTGAATCAGCAGGATGGAGTTTCATTGCTCTGGAAGAGCAGATCTATGACTTTCTGGAATAAGCTCTGTCAGTTCAGTTTCAGTTAATCTCAATGACCGAGCATACACTTTACCAAGTTTGGCTGGTTCTCTAAATAATGACTGCTTATGGTCAGTAGTAATCATTAAAGTTCTAAATTGTTTTGGAATACAAATATCTACAGAGATATATCTTGAAATCCACCTGTCTGTGACTGAAGCTCATAAGGGGAAACTCTCCTCCAAGAACCTTGGATACTAACAAAAGAGAGTCGTTTCAGTTGTGGCATCTCAGCTGTGGAATCCTCTCATCATGGAGGTGCAGCTGATGCCACTCAAAACCTTTTGGTGGACAAAGAATTTTTAAGTTAGTTGACACAAGAGGGTTTTTTTTCCTGCACTTTCCTTTATTTTAATGGTGTTTTGGTATTTTAATTATTTTGTCACTGTATTTTAACTAGATTTATACACCACCTTGATATCTACAAAAATGAAGTGTAGTTTAAAGATGTTTGAATAAATGACTGCTGTATGGAGGGGGAAGTGTCAAATATAATTACAGTTGTCCCTTCACATTTGCTAGGGTTAGTGAAAAAGTGAAAAAAACAGTAAATAACTCTAGGCCCTCCCAAACCATATTTAGCACACACAAAAAGTATGATCACCATATTCAACCCACTGTGGTGAAGCATCAGGGTTCCTTCACAAGGCAGAAATGGGGGCTGGTGGGGCTTACTGCCACGTCCACTGCTGCCCCACACCATTTTAAATAGGGACTTACAGGCCTCATTCACAGTTTCTCAGTCTCACGAAGCTTACAGTCCCTATTAAAAATTGACTAGGAAGGCAGCAGAGGTGACAGCAAATAATCTGTGAATAATCAAATCAGCAAAAGTGAAACCCACAAATGTGGCGGGCTGACTGTCTTTCATTCTTGAAATCTGCTTCTGTTCACCAGTTTTATATTTAATGATTATATTGTATGATTTTTGTGTTAAACTGAAGCAGTCTGTTTTTTAGTAGTGTTCAGCACATAAATTTACTCTGTTTTCATTTCAATAAAGTTGGTGTGGGAATCATTTACGTTGTCCTGCATTTTCTATCTGACTGGAAAGTAATATTTTCTATAATGCATGTTAATCTTGTAATGAATATTTTTTCCCTCTCAGCGATTATTCTAGTGATTATTCTGACTGGACAGCAGATGCTGGAATTAATCTACAACCACCAAAGAAAGTTCCTAAAATCAAGACAAAGAAAGTAGAGAGCAGCTCAGAAGATGAGGAGGGTCCTGAAAAACAAAGGCAAAAGCAAATCAGAAAAGAAAGAAAAAAAAGGTATAGAAGATAAAGATGGTCCAACATCACCAAAGAAAAGGAAACCCAAAGAGAGAAAACAAAAGGTTGTATTATAGTTATAGAACAACTAACTTTTAAAGATACTTCTTAGTAATGTTGTTGTGTGCCTGCAAGCTTGATTTGCAGAAAAATTAATCTCCCACCGTCAGCTTTTCCACGTTTTGTTATTTTACAACCTGGAATTGAAATGGATCTAAATGGTATACTCAAGATACTAAACACTGTACAAGAAAAACAAGCGGGATTTGAAAGGTGAGAGAACAGTGTACATTGTGCCAGCGCTGAAGGGTAGAGGAGAGATGCTGATCAGTGATAAAATGTAATTGACAGCTTGTTAGATGCCATGCATGCTTCAGGACAATCTTCTTCAACTTAGTTTCTACATGTATTGTATTTTCAATCGCACCATCCCCAACCAGCAGTTGAGTTATGGAGCTTGTATTGGGGAAGGCAGTTTAAAATAGCAGGCAACAAACTGTGCTGCTGAAGGGGCAACAGGTGAACCACAGTAACATAATGCTGCTTTCTCCTAAAATGTCTGTTAAATGTATGAAGTTTAACTTAACAATTAATTTAATACATTAGATTATTGTTGGAGTTATGATAATGTAGACTTAAGTTCTGAATCCTTCTAACTAAAAATCTTAACAAATTAGGCTTTCTTTAATAATTACCAAGAACACGTTCACTTCTCTTCCAGTGTGGCCACAGGAAGGAGTTTGGAAGCTTTTGCTGGTGCTCTCCAGGTGTTCTGAAATTCAGTTCCCATCAGACTCAGTCAGTGTGGCTTACTGAACGTGGAATTGTGGGATTCAGAAATTGTGATCTGGTTTGAATAACAGATTGGAGTTAGTGTAGAACACATTTTGTCATTTTTGTTTATTAGTCCCTTCACTTACCGCTTACTGAATACAGAATTGTAGCCATTTTATTAAAAAGTACTAATGCACCACTATTTTAAAAAAATCCAAACAGATTAATATTTGAGAAAGATAATATTCTACAGTAAAGACGTGCAGCATATTTCAAAGAGAGATTACTGTAAAACAATAAAGCTTTTTTTTTAGTTAGGTATAACTAATAATATAAATTGTAACTTGCTATAGACTTGACAAGGTAAAGGCTCAGAAGAGGTTGTCTGTTTTAGTGGATTTGTGTTCCAGATTTGAACTGCAGTCAGTGTCATGCTCAACATTCATAAAAGGGCGTGGATATGTACAAATATAATGCCCTTAATGTGAACAGAATGACAACAGGCCCAGCAGTAGCAGCTATTTAATGTTGCCCTTACCTCTTTCTTTCTTCCTGTGTTGTGGATTTGTTTCATAGGCAAATTGGTGTTAATAAGCCTGTAATGGGGTGAGAACAGCATAGCTAGAACAGCTTTGTGTTGTAGTAGCTTTAAAGACAACTTTTGTGTTAACTTCTCAATCATAACATGGGTTGAGTTGTGAGTTTCATTTAAGACAGAGCTGTGAATTTTAAAACTGAATACTTGTGAAAGATGTGTGGTATTGGCGTGAAAAGAGTATATATTACAGAAAACTCTTTAATGTTTCCTGTTTGTTACAAAAAGTTGATTGTCAGTTTCCATAGAATTTAATATTATATTGATAACTGGATCTTAGGTTCATTTAGTGTCATATTGAGAACTACATCTTAAGTTTAAGCAAAAAGATGGGATTATGAACATAAAGGGTAGATTGGTTCTTAATGGCTCCCAGTGGAGTTCTGAGATCAAGCTGCCTTCTTGTAATGCAACCAAAGAGGGCAAAAGTTGTTCTCTATTATATTTGGGTCAGTAGAGATTTTGTTTTTCTTCATGGTCTCTGTGCCTCACACACTGGGGAATTTTTGCGCGTGTGCAGTAGCGTTCGGAAGATTCTAGAGCTAAGCAGCTTGGCGGGAACCCCTCCCCCATACCCATACTGAGCATGCTCAGCCCGCCAAGCCAACGGTCTCTCCTCGGTTCTTTTTCGTCCGCCTTTGCGAACGGAAGGTTCTTGGCTTTGCAGCTACTTCTTGATTTTTGGATTTTGGATTCTTGGACTCTTCGAACCCTCTTCCTTCGATCTTCTCTGTGAGTTTCTTCCCCTTCTCGGACTTTCGTCTCTTTTTTCGGCGTCCTTTCTATGTCTGCTCTCTTTAAAAGTTGTGTTTCGTGTGGTCAAAAGGTCGCTCCTTCCAACGGGCACGCCGAGTGTCTCTTCTACCTTGGGGAGACCCATAACTTGAGGGCCTGCTCTATCTGCCGAGACTTTACGGCCCAAATGTTAAGGAATAGGTCATAGAGACTTAAGTCCCATTGCTGGGAACAGTCTTTGAGGCTCAGAGAACAAGCAGAGGAAGAAGCGGCCATGTCTTCACGCCCCCTCAATGGCACGGCCAACGACCACACCCTCGTTGGTATTGGCGGCTGCTGTGCTGACGAAGATGACGGTACTGGGCTTGGTACCATCCTCACGGCCTCCTTCGGCCCTTCCTCGCATCCCGATGCGTCCGTTGGGTGTTCTGGTTGAGAGGGTTCCTGCGGGCTCGCAGGCAAAAAAAATTTCAAAGCCCTGCCGCACAACGTAAACGACCTCCTCCTTTTTCCATCAAGGAAAAAAAAAGAAGGAAAGCGGGGGTTGCCCTCTCCAAGGAGGACCCCCTCCGACACCTCCTCCCACTCAGCACCTAAGGAATTTTGAGGAGGTTGGCCCCTGGAAATATGGAGGTGTTGGGGGGCCCGGCTGTTGGCTCTTCTGCGCACTCGGTCCCGCCTGTTTTGTAGCTACGGTTTTCTGCTCGGTCACCCGGGGGGGATGGACCGCCTGGAACCTGTCTTGTCCACACCTTGGGCCCCGTTTTGACTGGGCTGCATCGTGTGACCGTGCTCGGAGAAGTGCTAGACCCGTTTTTGGAATGTTTGGGAAAGGGGCGTCGATCCCTGCGGGGGAAAGGGGGTCTCCTTGCGGCCTTGTCTCGATTTTGATAGTCACCTTTTTTTTCGATTCCTACATACGAGGTCGGCAGCGAAATGTTTAGCAGCCGAGATCGTATCGGCCCTACCCCCCAGTTTCAGGGATGGTACCACCCGGATGGGGGGCCTGGTCTCTGTCCATGGGTCGGGGTACCATTTTGGGCGATCCACCCTGGGACTGGTGTTCGCCCTTGCGTTCTCACTCGAGGTTCTGCTTGGATTCCTGGGAACGCTCGCCATGCTACCGGCCTGTGTCACCGCCGCCTGAGTCACCGTGACCGGCCACGCCCGGTCTGGGGTCTTCTCCGACCTTGGCCCACCTCTGATCTCCACCCAGGCCATCCGCCATCCAGTCCTGGCGTGCTCCCTTTGTGCCACCGCAGTGCCCACCGCCAGCCGCTCCCCGGTACCATCACAGTCCTGGCAATAATCGCGCCCACGGTCACCGATCTTGCCAGCCCAACACCTTGCAAGGGGTGGCATTCAGTCATTGGGTCCTCGAGCGGCTCCAAATAGGGGAATCGACGGCAGGCTCCCATGAATCCCCCCCTTGGGCCCTTTGGGGGGACCCCGCACCGGATTCGGCACCGGAGGATGTGAAACAATTTTTGGCATCCCTCGATGGCGAATGCACTCGGACTGGATGTTTCGCCCAGCCCCATCTGTCAAGACCCGGTGTTCCCTATGTGGACACCCCCCCTCCATCTGAGCACCGTTACCTTCTTGCTACGCTACAGGAGGTCCTGAAACATCCCGGGGCCCCACCTATCGGGAACCAATACCGCATCGTGGAACATCTCCAAATCGGGAAGGATTTATTCTTGTTTAACCATGGGTCCCAACTCCATTGTGGTCGAGTCCCCCCAAACCCAAAGGGGTGGCAAGGGGGTACCCCCCCCCGCAGGACCGAGAGGGCTGTGGGGAAATCCTTCGGAAAGCGTTTTATTCCCCCTTTCCCATGCCAGGGTATCCAAAACACCTTCCGTGTCCAACGGGTTTCCTGAAGGTTTTATCCTTGCTGGCGCACCTTCCTGCCAATCGATGAATGCTATCCAATTTTTCAATGAATCGGTAGCACTCGCCAACCAGCAGTCCTGTCTTTAGGCACTGGGTTGAGGTGGCCCCCAAGTGATGGTGGGCTCCGTCACTTTTAGGTGCTTTGCCTTGTTGAGATCTGCGGGCCCCAGGAAACAGCCAAAAAATAAAACCTGCCCTTTGACAATCAAGGCTTGTTCCATGCTCGACCCGGCGATGGACCTTTAGTAAAGGCACGCCTTATGGAAAGCGGTGGGGATCCATCAGCCACCTCAGTCTTGCCGTAGCTTTGGGTTCCAGCTCCTGCTGGTGCCGTTCTTCCTCCTCGGTTATACCCCCTCATACGATGGGCTCCTTTGTTTCGACGTCACCCTTTGCACGAAACTTTTTGAAGATGCCAATCATTTTCAAAAGTCTTTATGACGACCCTGGTTTTACCCCCTTTCTCAGGTCGCCTCTGCAACTTTCAGCTTGCCTCCACCTTCGTAGACCGACCGGCTTGGCCCGACATCTCCCCAAAAGGGCGCAATCAGATGGACTCTTGGGTTCTGTCCATCTCCGTTTGGTTCGCCATAGTTTAAAGTATCCACTGGAGGTGTCTACTGCCCCCTTTAACGGGTTGAGGGAGATCCAGTCCCTACTGCACAAAGGGGGCCCATAGAACAATTTCCCGTCCTCGGCCAGTACCACCGGCTTTTTTGGTACTTCACGGTCCAAAAATCGGACGGTATGCTTCAATACCCGGACTCGAGGGGTGAACGCCTGCATCCTCTCCAAGGGGAAAGATGGTACTCTTTTCATTCCCTTTCCTGCGACGATGGGACTGGTCTATCGACCTAGGGCCCTCTTTTTCGCAATTGGCCCACAAAAAAAGGGGGCTCGATTCACGATCGACGGTACCTGCTACCAATACAGGGTGTTCCGTTAGACTCTCTACTGCTCCCAGGGTCTTTACCAAATGCATGGCTTTGCGGTTTTCCTCCGCACGAAGGGCGTTATGATATATCCCTACCTGGACGACTGGCTGTTGGTGGAGTCCAGCAAGCAAAACTGAGGGCCATCCACCCCCTTTTCCCTTTCTGTCCCGCCTTGGCCTCAGGGTGAACCCAAAGAAATCACACCTTGAGCCGGCTGGGGTTCTGATTCATCGGAGCGACCCTGGACTCGGTCGCAGCCAGGGCCTATCTTCGCGGCAGGCTCGCACTCTTTGCCAGCCGCCTCCGCTTCCTCGACGCCCCTGTTGTTTCGGTAAGACAATCCAGCACTCCTGCATCCGGTGGCAACCACATTTCAACTCTTCTCCCCGCTTCGTCCCGGCCACTCCCCATTGGTTCATAGGCCTTTGATCCCCTCCTGGACGACCAGTGCCGCTTCTGCGGGTCCCTCAACGCGTGCCCTCCCTTTTCTGGTGGCTTCCTACCCGTACCCCTTCTGGAATGCCCTTCCAAGAACCAACTCCTTGAGTCACAGTAACGACAGACGCCTCCCTCCGGATGGGGAGCCATTTCAGCGATTAGGGGGCAAAGGGCACTGGGTGGCCCGGAGACCAACCTCACATCAATTTCCCGGAGCCTTTCACCATCCTGAAGGCTCTGAGGGCCTTTAACCTGTTTGGCGACCGCACAGTGCAAACCTGTCCAACAACCCCGCTTTTTATGAACAGGAAAAATCGACCACCCTTCTCACCATAGCTCTTCAGCTCCGGGACTGGTGCGTACTGCTTTGAATCCACCCGGCGCGGTGCATCTGGCAGGCCGCTAGAACACCACGGCAAAGCCCTCAGCAGGGACAGCTCGTGCTTCACGATGGTCCTTCCCAACCCGTTTTGGGGGATCTAGCCCAGTCGGGAGATCCATCCATCGATCTCTTCGCCAGCAACATGAACGGGGTCCCCAATACTGCTCGAGAGCTGGCCTGGGGCGGGGCCCCTCGGCGACACCTTAGTTTAGTGGAGCGACGGTCTCCTTTCGTTTCCTGCCGTTCCCTTCCTGGGCTGAGTGGTCGCCAAGACCCTTGGAGATCGTGCCAACGTCATCCCTCGCCCCCACTCCAGACACCTGGTTTGGGCCCCTCTTCGAGGCTGCTCGCGGCCGACCCAAGCTTCCGATGGTCCTGGATTCTTGTCACATTCAAACGGTCTTGTTTTCCACCCCGACCTGCCACTCCTGGCTCTCCACGCGTGAAGGATAACCCCTTGATGCTCCAGCCATACAGGATGTCCTCACCGCGTCAGGAAAGGGGTAATGTGCTGTTTTTTCCACTACAAGTGGCATGATTCACCGCCTTTGCAGAAGCACGCCGTGAACCGGGATCACCCATCGTTCTGTCTACCATGCTTCATTTCCTCTTCACCTTCAGGAACAAAGGACGGGTTTTTTTCTTTAAAGTTTACCTTGCTGCTATCGTTGCTTACCAGCCACAAGGGTCCTCCTCGGGAGCTTCTTCAGGGACGCTACCCTCAAGCAGTTTATGAAGGGCCTGCAACACCTTTATCCACCGGTGTCGCCGCTGCTCTGCCTTTTTGCTGTCGTTGGTGATATCCCAGCTATGCACCGCCCTTTTGAGCCCATGGCTACTGCTGATGACAGGCTCCTGACCATGAAAACTCCCTTCCTCGTTGCTGTCACCTCAGCCAGGTGAGCGAGTGAATTGACAGCGTTACGGGTTGGGTAACCCTTCTTGGGGTTTCCCCCCGGGAAAAGTGGTCCTTCGACTGGACATCTCCTTCTTGCCCAAGGTGGTTTCTCACTTCCACCTCAACCAAGACATCATTACCTAGCTTTTATCCAGACCTGACTAATCTCTGGAGCGCTCTCTCCACCCCCTTTATGCTCGTTGCATTTGGCCTTCTACACCCATTGGACTTTATCCTTTTTTCAGACTCCCCCCCCTGTTTGTCGAAAGGGCCACAAAGGGGTCCACCCAGAGATTCTCCAAATGGGTGGCCCAGACCATTTTGATGGCGTATGAACTGACCAAAACAGCCCCACCCGGTTTGATCTGTGCTCACTCCACCAGAGCCGTGGCCTCTTCAGCAGCTCTCCTTCAAGGAGTGGACCTGCAAGAACTGTGGTTTTGGGGTAGCTGGCCTCAACCTTTGACCTTTGTGTGCCACGGCAGACTGGACTGGGCCCGGAGATGCCCCTTTTGAACGTGCGGTGTTTTTTTCCGTTCTCTAGGACCTGACCCACTGTCTTCTGGTAAGCTACAAAATCTCCCCGTGTGTGAGGCACAGAGACCACGAAAAAAGAAGAACGGGGTTTCTTACCTGTAACTGTGGTTGGTTTTTTGAGTGGTCATTTGCCCTCCCCCCGCCCCCCATCCCCTCTTTTGGTCCTCACTGGGGAACTAGAACTAGGAGAAACCATTGGCTTGGTGGGCTGAGCATGCTCAGTATGGGTATGGGGGGGGGTTCCCCCAAGCTTTGCTCTGAATCTCCCGAAAGCTACCGCACATGTGCGAAAATTCCCCAGTGTGTGAGGGCACAGATGACCACTCCAGCACAGTTACAAACAACCTGTTCTTCCACATGTACTCCCTGTTGAGATTTTCAACACAGTGTATCTAGGGATGGTACTGTGGTTGAGGAAACCCTGCTCACTCAAAAGGTGGTCTGACCCCCTCCATAAAACACATACAGTAGCATGCTGTGAGAGTGTGCACAAAGCATAGTCATACTGTGCTTTTCTCAAGATCTCTGGAATGTTGTTTTTGGTTATATCCAGTTGATTCTTTACGAATCCCCTTTATTTCAAACAGTCCCCTGTTTTACAGGGTTTCCCGGGAATATACTACTGAGTTGTTTCAAAGCAAATGTAGCGACTGTGAATATACGCATATAGGTCTCCCTGCTTTTGCAGGGGCATGATTGGTGGTTTTTTATATAAAACAGTTTCAGACAGTGGATCAACAAAGAACAGAAGTTTTTATGTCAAGACTTCTTTTTAAGTACACAATAATGCCAGCCTATCTGTCTTTGAGAGTTCCCTTAGATAATTTGCAGTTTTCTCATAACTTTCTCTGAATTCATTTTAGCCCCCTTGTCCCAGTGGCCAAAGCCCTAACTGCTTCTAATCAACCATTTCCCTTCTTTTTTTCTTTCACTTCAGCTCCCTTCATAACATTCTGTTAGATTTTATATGTTGAATTCCAAAGAAGGTAGATCCCAGTCCTATCCATTACAGTGTTACTGTATAATGCTCTTTGATCCAACAGATCCCTCTTCCTCCTGTAGCTATCCCAGATCTGTCTAGAAAGACAAGAACTCTTTAGAACAGCACAGGAGATAATGTGCGGTTACTGCAGGAAAGGGGGAACTGCCTGAAGTTCTTTGCTTCCTTAATCTACTGACAGAAATCTTCTGTAGATCAAAGGGCATTTGACATCAGGTAGAAACAACCCCTGGGCTCTTCTGAGGGCCCATATTATGGTAAAATATATCACAGTCCATAATATTCTGTCATGTTCCCAGAATCGTATCACAGTTTAGCATAGGAAATGGAATCCATGGTAGGACTTGCTCCCGCTGCCCCATAAATAGTTTTAAACTGTATGCAGACAAGGAAAGTATCAGGTTTCCATTGTTGCATTACACTTTCCTGTCTTTTTCCTCCGAAATGTCTAATCAGAGTATAAATTAAGTGTAGTTTCTTGTAAGTGTTTGGGTATAAGAGATGCCCTGAAGACAGTTTCTTAAAGTGCTACATTTAACTTAGATTTATGTGGGATTTTTTTAGAGGTTGCCTGTGGGAGTATTAGCAGAAAATGGCTTGACATTGGAAGAATGGCTGCCTTCAGTGTGGATTACAGACCCTGTTCCCCGCCGATGTCCGTTTGTACCACAAATGGGAGATGAGGT
This sequence comes from Iguana delicatissima, assembly GCA_948472985.1. Lineage (NCBI taxonomy): Eukaryota > Metazoa > Chordata > Lepidosauria > Squamata > Iguanidae > Iguana > Iguana delicatissima. Next base: position 460,619 of record CAOKZL010000973.1, read on the forward strand.
AGTTCATTTTCTGTCTTACTTCTGTACTGTCTTTTTTCTGGCTTTCTTGTGATACTGTATTAGGTCATCCTATCAGTCTGCCTTAGTGTTCTAGAGTAATGAAACAAAACCTGTTTCAAAATAATTCTGTTTCATGCATAGGGACATTGGATGTTGATCAGATTTCCTATAGCTCAGGAAACAGGAGTTGCATGTATAATAATCTATTGGTTTCCTCACAGTTTACTTTTTTTTCTTTTTTAAAAAATAACATAACTAGTACTAGAAATACACAATAAATGTTTCTGATGTATTGACATTGTAACATTTCATCAGCAAACTCCATCCAGTGAAATGTCTGGAAATATATTCAGATAGCAACCTCGTGTCAAGAAGAAGGTAATATTGGAACATAGGCACAGGTACATGGTGGGAGGGATTGCTTACCAAGTACTGTAGTCCTGAGATGTCTATAGCTCTCTCTATATATATCCCAGTGCTTCAGATTAGTCCTGGAAATGTATCCACAAATGTTGTGTGTCCAGAATACATATTATGTAGTTGGAATTGTTGCAAATAGACTTTGTAACACCATAAAATATAACAGAACAACCCTTTTTTCAGTCTATGTTATATGCTTTATAAGACTCTCATTCTAAGGGTGATCTTTTCTCAGTCAGCAGAACATATATTGTAGTGCACTGTGAGCTTCAAAATACTCATGTTTGAACTCTCCGTTTGTAGATAGTTTTGAGCTTTTGTGCCTTTGTAGCCACTGCACTTTTTTAATGTGTCCAAGAATTAGTAGTGTAGTATAAGTAACATGTCATATGCTTTTATTCCATTGGTGTATGGAAATCTTCTATATTCCTGTTGAAAAGAGGCACTTGTGTAAGTTAATATGGAAATATGCAAGAGATAGCTTTGACTTGAAATGGTTACAGTGTTGGAAAGCTGAAGCTCAGTTTAAAGAACTGATGCACAGTTGCATGGAAGTAATGGCAGGCATTACCTCTACTCACAGCTATCTTTTAAACATTTGCTGAGATCCTGTGTGGAAGACATAGTTATGATGGCATACTTATGATTCATTTCCTGATCTGATTCCCTAAAACTTACCATAAAAGCCATGCAGCTGCACCAGCTGAAGGACTGCTGTGGTGCTAGCAAGATGGATGCTGAAGAATGATGTGTCCAGCCCCCTCCTGCCAGCAAGCTGTGGTGTTGACGAGATCATAATTGAAGTTACAAAATTATTTCATATGCTCTTTCTTTCAGCATCCTAGCAGCAAAGGTGATCAAACTAAAAGTACAGTTGTGTTACAGAGAGTGCATTTTTCAAGATTGTTTGGTTGATTTCCCCCTTCTTTATTTTTTGGGGAAAAAGAGTTTAATTTTCTATTTCTGTATGATGTCTATGGCAGTCTGTGTGGAAGGACTGTAGGGCCTCCTCTGTTTTCTGAAAATACTGTCTTTAGAAGAAAGATTAATTATTTTTTATAGTTCCAGGGGATTTACTCCTTTGTTGTTGTTGTTGTTGTAGTTCATCTTACTCCTCCAAGGAAGTATGCCATAGACTGAACATGCAAAGGGCAGTTCAGATGTACATACCTAGGATTACGAATTTCTGTTTATCTGGCTCTTAGCCACATTCCTCCCTACCTCCCTTTGAACCATGTGAAGTTTGTATTTCTGTGAAGCGTGAATCTCTGCACTTACCATACTAAGTATATCACCTTACAGTCCACAAAGGCAGCAGAAAATATAATCTAATGCTCCTCTCTGAAATTTGTAGATCAGCCACATGATCTAACCCTTCAACTAGATGTTAAAAATTGGATCAGTATATCTGACATGATATGTGGCAGAAGAGTGTGGGCAATAGTATTTTTTAAAAAAGACTTACTTCTTTGGGTAAGAACGTAATGGTCTCATCTTTGTCGCTAGACATTTCAAGCTTGATAAGTATACTCTGTTCAAGACATTTTTGGTGGGTGAGTGTTACAGCAAGTAGTTTCCTACCAGACTGAACCAACAGGGATTTTTTTTTTTTTTGAATGGGGGCATTTCTTGTATGTGAGTAAATCATGTTCTTGGATAACTCCTTCTGAGGATTCGAAAATGAGACGTGTGTTACTTATGGTGTAGGTTTACAATAGACTGCAGAGAAGGAGACATCCAGATCCACTCTGTGTGCGGCTTTGTGATATTGTTGTATGCCTTGTCATTTCTGACTTACAGTGAGTGACCTTAAGGCAAAATTCCTCTGAGATTGAGAGAATTTGACTTGTCCAAAGTCACTCAGTGGCTTCGATGGCTGAGTGGGAATTTGAACCCTACTCTCTGGAGTTGTCCAGTGCTCAAACCCCTGTACCACAGTACTTCTCACTATGTGAGGCTTAGTTTCTGTGTATTCAGTTTCTTTTTGTTGTAATGTAACTTCAGGGTTGACTCTTGACTTATGATGACATGCTGTGGCCTCCTCCTAGGCTGAGAGAATGTGACCAGCCCAGAGTTACTCAGTGGGTTTCTGTGTCTGAGTGGGGAATTGAATCCTGACCTCCTGGAGTCCCAGTCCAACACTTAGGCTATTACAAGCAGTGCCTTCCCATTAGGGTATTTTTTTGTTTTTTGGTGAAAGAACTGGGGAAGGCCTAGATATACAGTAGGTAAAGTAGGTCATGTGGCTCCTTCCCTGGCCTGGGAGACAGTAAGAGTTAACCTGTTCCTCTTCCGTTTTCTGTGGTGTGGAATGGATCTTCATAATAAGTAATCAGAGTCTCAATTTCTGTATTACATTCCTCAGGTTTACTATTTCCGACAAGGCCATGAAGCCTATGTTTCAATGGCGAAGAAGAACAAAATATATAGCATTAATCCCAAAAAACAACCATGGCATAAGATGGAACTACGGGTATGTCTCTCTCTCATCCCTCTCTTAATTTTTTTTTAAAATCTGGCTACAAACCTACACAGAACAAATTTAACTAAACTCAGAAAGTGAGGGTAGGCTTTTTAAGATGAAAAACAGGGTTAAAAATGTTTCTGTTTTGTTTCTGTTAGGAACAAGAGCTGATGAAAATAGTTGGAATAAAATATGAAGTTGGGCTGCCTACACTTTGTTGCCTTAAGCTCGCTTTTCTTGACCCAGATACTGGAAAACTGACTGGAGGATCTTTTACAATGAAGTAAGGAAAATAAAAGTTCATATATAGCTATTGTCCTGTTTTGTCATACAACATAGTATTTTTTTTTTGTAACACATTCGATATAGTAAAAAAAAAGGTGCATTTAAAATTAGCCTGGTTTAAAAGTAGCTTTCATATATTCATATCCTACAATACTTCATATAACGGTTGATAGTACAAAGACTACACTGTTGTTGGTTTGTAAATTTTGTAATATGCTGTAATGAAATTTATTGAGTTGTATCTAATTATGTCCATCCATCAGTAGAATGATGTGTCTTAACAAAATAGATTCCCTGGGGACTATTTGGAGCAGATGGGTGAAAGCTTGTAAGGAGAAGCAAAGAAAGGGAAAATTTTGTTGTTTTAGCGTCAGCTCACCTCATACATATTGGATTTCACCCACAGTATATTACATCTTTTTGTGTAAAACACTGTAGAATACATATTTAACTGTTTTGAGGACAACTTGATGAACAGCAGGTCTAGTAACCCAAGTTTTATTTGAACAACTGAACCGCAATAAATGAGAGTGTGTATTTGAAAAGAAAGATTGCTTAACTCTTTCCGTAACTGCTCCTTGTCCCCCACACTTTAGATGGACAAAATGTGAATTGTTGTAGGGTAGAAATAGTGAGTGGCAATGGGTTAATTAAGTCCAGAGTACCCGCACCCACCTGCTCCAGTTGTTTATTGATCTTATATCTGCTACCAAACATGTATTTATAGCCTGAGTTAATCTATTTGTGCTAAATTCTTTTTTGGCTTTGATATGTTTTCAAATATAACTGTCTATAAAATAGTAAGTGCTTTCCTCATATTATTTTGGCTGTATGCAGGTATCATGATATGCCAGATGTTATAGATTTCCTGGTGTTAAGGCAACAATTTGATGATGCAAAGCACAGGCGTTGGAACATAGGTGGGTATCTTAAGATATAGTCATATACCAGTGATTTGGGGTCAAAATTCCTTTTGCTTGTTATAGAAATGGACTATTAGCATATTTCAAAGGATACACTCCATTTCAGTAGCTGTACTGTACTAGCAATGAAATATGTAAAGTTAATGTCAAGTAAAAAAAATTAGAATGATTGGTTTCTATAATAAGTAATTGTCTGATGTGTTTGATAGCAGTATAAGCTCTTTTTTTGTTCAGTCATAAAATGTTTATGTGAAAATGTCTAGTTAATTTAATACATTGATGAATAACAAATCTTGAACTTGAAAATTAGCTAATCATGGCTGATAAACTGATGGTTGGCCAGCCATTTGACCAGTTTGCTGTCCAGTTCTTTCCTTGTAGATGTTAACATTGTTTGTGCCCTATAAAGTGATTGCTATTTTTTAGCTTTTAATGGTTATTTACCTTAGTGGATGTATTTCACTTTTTTGGGTTACACACAAATATATTGTGCCAATGTAATATGTTTAATTTAAACATTTAGCTTTTAGGAGTGTGTTATAAACAAATTAAAGAATGAATTTTGTTCTTCTTCCCTATTATTTTCATTGCAAGTTTAATAGTGAGACTTGAAGATCTTATCAGTGTTCTTATTGAACATATCTTTGATGTTGTCAATACTGTTCACTTGTTAGGAAGGAGAGGGAGAGAAGTTAAAATGGAAAAATTAGCCTGTATCTAATCTAGGGGGAAAGAACAGGTTGCTTACCTGTAACTGTGGTTCTTCGAGTGGTCATCTGTGCCCTCACACACTAGGAAATTTCGCGCATGTGCGGTACTGTTTGGAAAATTCTAGAGCTTAGTAGCTTGGCAGGAACCTCTCCCCCATGCCCCTACTGAGCATGCTCAGCCCGCTAAGCAACGGTCTCCCTTCAGTTCTAAAGTCCGCTGATAAGGGACCTGAAAAAGAGGAGATGGCTGGGCGGGTGTGTGTGGGGGCACAGATGACCACTCGAAGAACCACAGTTACAGGTAAGCAACCTGTTCTTCTTCTTCGTGGTCTCTGTGCCTCACACACTAGGAGATTTTGTAGCTTACCAGAAGGACAGTGGGTCAGGTCCTAAAGTACAGAGGCCAGCACCGCTCGTCCAAACCGGGCATCTCTCCGGGACCGGCAGTCCAGTCGGTAGTGTCACACGAAGGTCGATGGTCTGGACCAGGTTGCCACCCGACAAAGTTCTTGCAAGTCCACACCTCGTAGGAGGGCTGCCGAGGATGCCACAGCTCTGGTGGAGTGGGGCCGAAGCAGGGCTGGTGGAGGATGCTTGGCCAGCTCGTATGCCAGTAGTATAATCTGGGCCACCCATTTGGAAAACCTCTGGGTGGACACTTTGTGGCCTCTGCGATGCTGACCTTAGCACACGAACAGATGCGGGGTCTGTCTAAATGTCGCAGTTCATTGAGTGTAGAAGGCCAGGGCCTGATGAACGTCCAGAGAGTGCAGGGATCGCTCCAGAGGCGTCGTCGGGTTCAGGTGAAAAGTAGGCAGGATGATATCCTGGTTAAGGTGGAAATATGACACCACCTTACGTAGGAAAGAAATGTCCGGGCGCAGGATTACCTTGTCACCAAGAAAGGCTCATCGGCTTGCAGTGCTGTTAGCTCGCTGGCCCGCCTGGCAGAGGTGACAGCCACCAGGAAGGCCGTCTTGATGGTAAGAAGTCTGTCATCGGCAGTGGCCATAGGCTCGAAGGGTGGCTGTGTGAGCTGGGAGAGGACCAGGGACAGCGATCAGGGCGGTAGCGGCAGTGATACTGGTGGGTATAGATGTTGCAGACCTTTCATGAATTGCTTCATGGTGGCGTCCCGGAAGAGAGCTGCCGATGGAGAGCCTCGAGGTTGGTAGGCCACGATGGCAGAGAGGTAGACCTTCAAAGAAGGAAACGCGAGTCCCTGCCGTCGAAGGTGGAGCAGGAAGTGGAGCATGGTACCGAGACCGACAGGTGATACCGGCTCGCCTTGCGCCTCAGCAAAGGCTACGAAGCTCCACCACTTGTAGGCATAGTTGCGGCGGGTCGATTCTTTCTTGGCTGTGGTCAAGATGTCCTGGATGGCCGGATCGTCTAGGGCATTATCCGCCAGGCGTGGAGGGCCAGGAGCGGCAGGTCGGGATGGAGAACGCGACCATCTGAGTGGGACAGCAGGTCGGGCGCCATCGGGAACCTGAGAAGTCGACCCCGAGCGGCCTCGAACAGGGGACCGAACCAGTGTTGCCTCGACCAGTATGGGGCTACGAGGATGACGTCGGCCCGATCTGACAGGATCTTGGCGACCACACGGCCCAGAAGAGGAAACGGAGGGAAAGCATAGAGGAGCCCGCTGGTCCACTTGAACTGGAAAGCATCGCTGAGAGAGCTCGGTCCCCGGCCCGCTCTCGAGCAGTACTGGCGACACTTCGTGTTTGATGTGGTGGCAAAGAGGTCGATCATGGGCTTGCCCCAGCGATACACACGGAACCCCTTGTCCGAGAGGGACCACTCGTGAAGGAAGTGTCCCTACTGAGGGCGTCCGCTGTGGTGTTCTCCTGGCCAGCCAGGTGGACAGCAGTCGGATGGACCTGAAGCGACACACAGCATTCCCAGAGTTGGAGGGCGATGGTGAGGAGAGTGGTGGAATGGATCTCTCCTTGTCTGTTGATATAACAGACGGCCGTCTTGTTGTCCGTGAGGATGAGGACCGAACGCCCAGCGACCAAGTTGTGGAATTCCCTCAAAGCTTTCCAGATGACGAGTAGCTCGAGGGCATTGATGTGCAGCTCGGTCTCGTCGCCAGTCCAGCGTCCCTGGATTCTGAGGTCGTTGCAATGCACTCCCCACCTGAATAGGGAGGCATCTGTCGTCAGAGTGAGTCGAGGAGTTGGCTGTCGGAACGGCATCCCCGACAGGAGGTGGCGGTAGGATAGCCACCATAGCAGGGAGTGGTGTATCCGTGGTGGAATTCGTAGTCGCAGCCTCTGGTCGTCTCTGAGCGGATTGAAAGCTCTGGCGAACCAGTGGAGTAGGCACGCCTGGAATCGAGAAAGGTAGGTGACTGCCTTGGTGGAGGCCATGTAGCCAAGGAGCTACTGGATCCTTCTTGCCGAAGTCATCGGTGCGTCGAAGGTGGCAGACGCGGCTCGGTGAAGGGTACGAGCTCGCTCCAGGGGCAGGTAAGCCTTGGCAGAGACTAGGTCCAGAGTCACTCTGATGAAGTCGAGCACTCTTGCCGGCTCGAGGTGGGACTTCTTCAGATTGACCCGGAGACTAAGACGGGTCAGGAGAGACAGAGTCTTGTGTATGTCTGTGTAAAGTTTGCGTTTGCAGGACACGACCAACAGCCAGTCGTCCAGGTAAGGGAAGATGGAGACGCCCTTCATCCGCAGGTGGGATACCACTGGGGCCATGCACTTCGTGAAGACCCTGGGAGCGGTGGGCAGGCCGAACGGCAGCACCCTGTATTGGTAACAGGTGCTGTCAATCGCGAACCGAAGGTACCTCCTGTGCTGGGGAACGGATAGAGATGTGAAAGTAAGCGTCCCGCAGGTTGATCAACACGAACCAGTCCCCTCGACGGAGGAAAGGAAGGATCGACGACAGCGTGACCATGAACTTCCTGGGATGGATGTATTCGTTCACCCCTCTGAGTTCCAGGATAGGTCGGAAGGTTCCGTCCAACTTCGGTACGGTAAAGTACTGGGAGAAGAAGCTGGTGGTACTGACCAAGGGTGGAACCTACTCGATTGCTCCCTTCTGTAGGAGGGACTGGATCCAGCAACGGCGGACTGTCTGAGGTGGAATAGAAAACACCTCACGGTGGAATACTTGAGAACTTGATGGCGTAACCAAGACAGACGATGGTGAGGACCCAAGAGACCATGGTGATTGAGCGCCATTCGGCGAGGTGATTGGCCAGGCTGGGACGATCTTTCAAGGCTGCCAACAGTTGGAAGGTTGGCTGTGGTGGTGTCCTGCGGAACACGTCAAAAACGGGACTTGGTCCTGGACGGCGACTTCTTCAAAGAAGTCTGTTGGCTTCAAGGAGGTCGCCATGAGGAGGACGTGGTCGAGGTTCGGGATGGTGCCGACCGAGGAGAACGCAGCTGGAAGCTGGAGGAAGAGGACCTGCTCCAGGCGGATTGAGAACCGAAGCCGCAGCGGGTCTGCTGAGGCTGACGGATCCCCATCTTCTTGTCTGTTAGCTGAGCCTTGACGATGTGGTCCATGGCCTCATCAGTCGTCGCATTGAAGAGCCCCTTGCCATCAAAGGGGAGATCTTCAGTCTGTTTCCTAGTGTCCTCCTGCAGGCCCGACGAATGTAGCCATGCATAATGGCACAAGGCTACGGAGCTCACCATGACATGGGCGGCCACCTCAACGGAGTGTCTAGAGGAGATGATCTGCTGATTGGCGAGTGCCACCGCCTCGGTGTAAAACTGGTTGGCACTCGTCCGGCTCTCCTCTGGGAGGGTGGACAAGAGAGGATGGAACTTGTCCAGCAGGCTCTGGAGGTAAGCTGCCAGGCAGGCTTGGGTATTAGACATCCTGGCTATAAGGGAGGAGGCTGAATAGAACCTCCTCCCTAAGGTGTCGAGCTGGCGTCCTTCTCTGTCGGGTGGAGTCGTGTGTGCCCTGGCCCCTCCCTTGGTCTGGGCTGATTCAATGACCACAGTGTTCGGCAGGGGATGGTTAAACAGGAGCTCGGCATCCTCTCTCTGGGTCCGGTACAGATGCTCGAGCCGGTGCGGTATCGGGTGGACAGAGGCCGGCTGAGCCCATGGGTGTTTTAGGGCCTCCATCAGGGCAGGCAGGAACGGTAGGGGAGCCGTTGATGGCGGACGGGTGTCCACGTAGTGGAACACCGGGTCCTGCACCACCAGGGCCGGTTCCGCAACCTTCAGACCCAGGGCTGCTGACATCCGTAGGATGATATCCGAGAACATCCTCCGGTGCCGACTCTGGTGCTGGATCTGTGTGGCGTCGACTCTTTGGAGTCTGACTCAGACTCATAGTCCTGGGAGGACGCCGAGGAAGATCTGTCTGGCGATCTGTCCGGCAATTTCTCAGTCGACACACGGCAAGACGGTACCACCAGGGTGACCGTAGGGACGGCAGTCGTAGTAGGCCTCATCGGCGGAGGCATTGTGTCGGTTGCCCGAGGTGGAACGGCCGTCGTCGGAGGAATCACTGTTGACACAGGATGTTGGACTACCTGGGTGACCGTAGCAACAGTGGAAGTGGACTGTGCTGAAACAGTCTCCTGAATTGGGCGGGAGACTGTGGAAGTGACCCTTGGAGGTGGGGAGGCCGCCCAGTAGTGAGGTGTACGCTCACGGGATCGGCGATGGCGTGGCGATCTGGGCAGTGAGCGCGAAGGTGAATGCTCATGCCGTGAATGGTAGGCTTCGCGTGAAAGCGAGCGGCGGTACGGCGACCACTGCCTCACATCAGGATGGTACCGGTCTCTGTATGATGGAGAGTAGGACCAGTACGAAGCTGGGTACTTCCTCCAGGTGTGTTCCTGCCCATACCTCATGGCGTGGGAGGCGGAGGAGTAGGGCGAGCCTCAGGAGGTTATGGACCATTCCAGATAGGCTTCCCGGTGATGTGGGGAAGGCTGTCTGACCCTCCATTCCGGTATTGGAGAGGCGCTTCTATCCTCGGAACCTCGGTGGTGATGCAAGGCTTGCGAAGCTACTGGAACAGCCTCTGGGCAGGCCGCCATTTGAGGGCGTCCGGGCGGAGGTACTGCAGCTGTTAGGACAGGCGGGTCGGGATGTACCGCTAAGCCAACCGTCTCTTCCGTGTCAGAAACCTCCAGGATCTTCTGAGGTTCTGATTCCTCCTTGGGGTCTTCGTGGAGTTGAGTTGGAGGGGGAGTGGGAGGAACCGGTCTAGCCGGAGAGCCGTGCTTCTACTTCCTTTTCTTTTTCTTTTCCTTCTTTTGGGATGGCTCCAAGGGGGCAGGTCGCTTGCGCTGAACAGCAGTCAGCGTCTTGGATGGTTTGGCACCCTGCGAGCCCGCAGGGGTCTCCCGTGAAGCTGAAGCCGACGAGATCTTGGGGATCCTCGGCAGGGCTGATGACGGAGCCCTATGCGATGGTACCAAGCCCAGTACCGTCGACGTGGTCGGGTTGGCAGCCGCCGATTCCAACGGTAGAGTGGTCGCAGGTCGGCTTGAGGTGGATTTGGACATCCTCGAGACGGGTGGGATTGACTCCTGTGCCGACAGAGGCTGTTCCCAGCAATGGGACTTGAGGCGGGCCAGACAATTCCTCAAAGTCCGCAAGGTGAAGTCTCTGCAAATTGGGCAGGCCTTGGTGTTATGAGCCTCGCCCAAACACAGGAGACACTGGCTGTGCCCGTCAGATAGAGTGACCTTGCGACCACACTTCTCGCAAGGCTTGAAAGGAGCCGAACTCAAGATGGGCGGAGAAGAGAAACGAAGAGTTGAGTAGGGTTGAAGATGAGGTCCAAAGATGAAGACGGGGGGGGGGGGTGGCAAGTCGAAAATTAGAAGTCCCGAAAGAAATGGGGACAAGTCACCAAATACGTCAGAACCAGTCCGCAAAGCCAAAGGCGAAATCCAAATACCAATCCGAATCCGAAAAACCAGAAAAGACTTGCAAACGAATGCTAGGAACAGGAACCAAGCTCAGAACCTCCGTACGCGACGGCGGACGAGAAAGAACTGAAGGGAGACCGTTGCTCGGCGGGCTGAGCATGCTCAGTAGGGGCATGGGGGAGGGGTTCCCGCCAAGCTACTAAGCTCTAGAATTTTCTGGACGGTACCACGTATGCGCGAAAGCTCCTAGTGTGTGAGGCACAGAGACCACGAAGAAGAAGTTCCCTAGATATAATGGCCAGTTCACAAAGTCCCAGGTGCAGGATTCGGGGGTCATAATGCTAACCCACTGTTCCACATCCAATGCAGAAGCCAGTTTATCACCTCAAGGTGGTTTGTTCCATAAGGATGTTGTTCATATCTGCTACATTTTGAAATACTTTCAGCGGTGTTTGCTTACCTGTGTGAATATTTATATTTTGAGAATACTGTATTAGGAGGGACCATGGGAGACTTTAAAAAACACTACAGGAATGTACTGAGATGTATTATACATACCCGCCCTATGTCGGAAAATAGACTGCTTATGTCATAATAGGTCTCAACTTGAGAAAGAGACCCCTTCTGGCATATTAATTTATGTTGGAAGATATTCTTTTTCTTCCTTGGCCAGATTAATCTAGTTAATTAGTGGCACGTATCTTGTTAATGGAAAGTCTGAGCAGTTTGCATCTTTTTGTTTGTTAAATAATTGAATCTAAAAGTACTGGCAACATTTATTGAAAAAAAAAAGATTAATGAGGTAGTGTGGTGTTTCTGTCCAGGTGATCGATTTAGATCGGTAATCGATGATGCTTGGTGGTTTGGAACAATAGAAAGTCAAGAGCCCCTTCAGGCTGATTATCCTGACAGCTTGTTTCAGTGCTACAATGTCTGGTTAGTAACTTTGTTTACACACAATATTTATTTTATCGCTTTTATATCTCATGTGTTTTTAACTGTTAACTGCTGAATTTGGTTCTTTATCTACTCTAAAATGTGAAAACACGTGTTGGTCCTCAAAATAATCAAGGAAGAAATGTCACTAATAACTTAAATTTGATTGATTTTTTTTCTTTTCCTCTTGAAGTTGGGACAATGGAGACACTGAGAAAATGAGTCCTTGGGATATGGAGCCTATACCAAACAATGGTATGTGTCTGCTTTCCCCTAGATGTACAGAAAGGAGACAGAAATTACTATGTACGTATGTGATCAATTGTAAAGAAGTTAAGCTGATTGTGCTGTAAAGTAGGGGAACAAACCTATTTTTAGTGTATTAATGAAATTGAAATGGTTAGTTGTTAGTTCAAAAAAAATATTTTTTTCCTATAGAGAAGGGTATATTTTTGAATTTTAGTGTTCTGTGGACAATATAAAATTCTTTAGAGGCAAACGTTTTCCCAAGTTTGTCTTTCCAATGTCTTGCTAGAGTGAATTGCCAACTTCAGATTTAACAGTACATTCCACCTGAAACACTTTGATAGTAAACCTTAACTGTCAAGGTCTTCAGATCTTGATAATTGCTATATTTGGTCCATTTATTTGTCACATCAAAGTTTAAATCCTGTTGATAGTCCCAGCTAGAGTAGACCCAGTGAATCAGGTGGTGAATGGCAAGTTAGCTCATTTGGAAGACTTAAATCTCCATGTGGCTAATAAAATGTCAAACTCTCTGCAGTTTGCATTGTCATCCAGGTTATCTAAATAGTATGAGAAACCACATTCATCAGTAGGTATCCGCAGTTTTTGACTAGCCTTGCTAGAAAAGCCAGAAATTAATGGCCACTTTTGTCTAAGCCTGATGCTTTCTGTGTATCAGCCTTTCCCTCCATGTAGGAAAGTCTGGTAGAAGTTTGCAGGTTTGATTACTCTGAAACAAAGTTGTGAACCTTAGCAAGCGAGCAATCAAAGTATCCTAAACTTTCTTTCCCAGCTCTAGTTTGGGGAATGGGCAGGGTGATCCTCACCCGTATCTGTTGCTGAAAAGCAGAATGAGGGCTGCTCACTGATGATGGTGAATGTGGCACACAAAACTTAGTTTGTCACGTGAAGCATGCTCTGTGTAAATTAATAAGCTTCAACCGTAAATGTGGCAATCACTGAAGTTACAAAGAAATAGTGATACACAAAACTTATGAAGAATGCTTTACATTTACTTAATGCTGTCCTAGGATTGGAAGAGAACAATAGTCTCCTTTCCCACTCTTTGTTTCATTCTTCCCATCTAATTATATACTTGAAATAAGGCTATTAAGATGATTAATAATTCTCTTAAGCCCTTTGGAAATCTAAACACCTTAGTGGAGGATCCCAGGCCAGTTAGCGAAGATTAGTCATTTTTATGCTTGCATAATATGAAGATGGATTTATTCATTTACCTGTATACTTCACTGTAGGAATTAAAATGCTGTAAAAATAAAGACATATTAACAGTATTGTAGATGTATAGCAAAATTATGTAGTATTTAATTCATTCCTAACCCAGAAGGATAGACAATTTTGTTTCCTCTAAAACCTTAGCTTTAGGAAACAGATATGACTTAATTTAAAGATAGATTTCAAGGGGAGTAATGTTAGATACAGTCTGCATTTGATGAACTGGACAGCTATCTGTGCAAGCTTAACATTTATTCATCTTTAAAGTAATACCAGGAACTTTGTTAAAAGCAACAAATTAACCTCCTTTATAACAAAACATTTAGTATTACCTTAAAGATGAATTAGTTTTATTTAATATATTAATGGCAAATGTGGACTAAAGTGCATGCAAGCACATGTGTAACATTGTATTTATAGTTATCAAGATCAGATGCTGCTCTTAAATAACAGTAGGCCATGGATTATTCATATCATTGTTTCCTTAATAGATACATGTTTCTTTCATTTGGAAGGATTACTGTATCAGCTGTTATGTTTATTTTGTGCTTCTTTTCAGCTGTTTTTCCAGAGGAGCTTGGAACTAGTGTTCCTTTAACTAGTGCTGAGAGCAGATCACTGATATATAAGCCTCTGGATGGAGAATGGGGCTCCGGAGTCGTGATGATGAATGTGAAAGAATAATTTCAGGGATAAACCAACTGATGACTCTAGGTAAAGTTAGTATGAATGAATATGACAACACATATTAATGTTCTCTAGATGTTTGTTTAGATTGTCTCTAATTGATTCAGCTTTTTAATTTTGTTTTTTGTTGCTTTTCTTGAAGTGCTTATTAAAATCAAATTTTTATTGGGACCTGTTAATCTGTTAAACTTTTCCAACATTCTCAAGATGAAAATAACATTAATGTCATGGACTCTGGAGAAAATAACAACAGCTATTGTTGTTAGTGCCTAGATGCAGATGTCTAATCAAGAAAGACTGCTTTGCAGTCTTTTAGAAAATCTATAAAAATAATATCCCTCTTTAGCTACTCAGTAAATATCTTTACAACTTTTAAAAAATTCCTGTGATGCAGTAATTACACCTTTGTTGTTTTCATATTTAGATATTGCATCTGCCTTTGTGGCACCTGTGGATTTCCAAGCTTATCCAATGTACTGCACTGTTGTTGCATATCCTACTGATCTCAGCACAATTAAGCAAAGACTGGAAAATAGGTTTTACAGGTTTGTTCCTTGTGAAATTACTTAAAACTCAATTCTAGCTACCTGTCTTTTGTACATAATCATATTTGGAGTGTTATGGTAATACATAAGGCTGCCTTTGAGGAGTGTTCAGAAACTTAATTTGTTCCATATATAGCAGCCTTGTTGTTAACAGGGACCATGTACAAGGAGTACATGACTCCCTTGTTGAAACAGCTGCACTTGATTTCCAGTTTTTTTCCAGTTATAATTTTTTCTGATACAAGACTGACTCAGTGGTTAAGATAATCTTCAGAGGTCTTCTGGATTTCCCAGCAACAACTCTAGAGATGCACTTAATCTAGAGAGAGGGACTTTGCAGTGGCTTAGTTTCTGGAACTGTCTTCTAAGGAGGCCATAACTCATTTTCCTCAGTAATGACCTTTCAAGGGAGAAATCAGTATTTTGACTGTTGTTCTGATTTTATTTCAGCTGTTGTTTTTGTGTTTTAATTTTAAAACCACCTTGGATCCTGTACATTAAATAAATAAATAAATTTATTTAAATAAATTAATCAAATAGAAAATTAAATAATAAAAATATGTTTTCACTGTTGTTATTGTTAGACATCTTAGGTTCCACAAGGGAAGGCTAGGTATAAATGTTTAATAAAAATAAATTACAAGAGAATATGTAGGAGATTAAGATAGGCCTTTTAATTTTTTTTTCTTCATCTGCTGTATTTTTTCTTTGAGCCTCACAACACCCGTCTGTCATGTTAGTAGTGGTGCAGATAAAAACAAAGCATAATGACCATTTAATTAGAACCGGGGATCCCCATTGCTTAGTCCTAGAACATCTATTAGTGCTAAACGTCAGCTGTGGAAGATGTGAAGTAATACAAGAATATGTAGAATGCACTTTTCACTTCTAAGCAACTATAACTAGTCATTGCAAATTGCTGCTAATTATTGTACTTCTGAATTAAAGCACTTCCCATTAATGGGATTGATGTAAGTATTGATAGTTCTTCCCCTTTTCTATACTTAGTTCTTAGTACTTGAATCTTTTAAAAATTACAGATGTACTTTTTCCCACAATTTGTGTTTGTGCTTTTTCTATTTTTTTAAAAGGCGTCTTTCTTCACTTATGTGGGAGGTTCGATATATAGAATATAATACTCGGACATTCAATGAACCGGGAAGTCCCATTGTCAAATCAGCGAAGTTTGTCACAGATCTCCTCCTGCAGTTCATTAAGTAAGTTTCTATATAAAGATATGTAACCAACATGAAATAAGATACTTTGTTAATCACTCAGCATGTGTTAAGAATAAAACAGTATTTTAAGCAATTTACTGATAATTTCCTTCAATAACAGTTGCTGAACACTTTCCATTAACATGCCTGATAAATATAGTCACTGCTTCTTTCTCTCAGGATATTTGTTAGCAAAGCCTGTGTTCTCTCTGTCATTATTCAGAGTCTACTCCTAGATAGCCTAATTATTTTACTGTAAATCAGAGACAGGCAGATGTGGATGGCTAGGGGTACTTGTTAACCCTTAGGATTCCTTGGAGGGCTTTACCTCCCCCTTTCTCCTGTGAGAAAGAAAATAAAAAAAAATTAACAGTGCTCCCCAAAGCCCTGTAGGGGGCATGTTTTTGGCCCTTCCTGGTCCCTTTGAGAACATTTTGAGACAGAAATAAAAAGTATGAAAAATTTTGGAAAAACTTGTTTTGCCCCTGGAGAGGGTCCTGGGAGCGTCCAGACATGGTAGAAATGCCCTCCATTTTGTGGCATTTTGGAGAGAAAAAAATGATCCCTGGGAGCTGAATGTGAAACACTGCTGCTATAAATGTTTAAGTGTTAACAAAAAATGCATTTTTTGTTGTTTGTAATATGATAGGAATATGTTTTAAAATGGTAAAGAATTACTAGGAATGATTTTTGGAAAAAATTTTTGGTTGTAAGATCCAGCTTTTGTAGATACTGTAGACTAAATGATAGAAAGATACAAAGGAAGCCAATATTTCCATTATTACATATTAAATATTTTCTACAAGAAATATTTTGCCCTTTTTAGAGCAGAAAACTTTTTTTGAAGTACTTTAAGTTAGATAATTTTAATTTTTGAAATTTTGCGAACATTAATGCAATATTTGTATTGAACAGAGATCAGACTTGCTATGACATAATCCCACTTTATAATGCAATGAAGAAAAAAGTCTTGTCTGACTCGGAGGAGGTAAGTTAACTCAGCATATCATAATTTGGGGGTAAGGAGGCAAAGGGTTTTTTCCCCCTTATATATTGTAAATATGTATGCATCTCACACAGTACCAAATACTACTGCAAGTTGTAGATCTTTGATCGAGCTGGTATAGTTGAATAATATGTATCTCTTAACATTAATGTTTCACCTCAGAAATGACAGTTGATACCTAGTGATGGATCCAAATTCCATAGAGAGCGTTCTAAAACTAGCCTCTATTCTTTCCAGAACTTGGATAAATCATGATTTCTATCTGTGGCATGTAGTTATGCGTAGTTAGAAATACTTGTAATGAGAGATGTGAAGGCCCAGGAAAAGAAAATAGAACATTTTGGAAAGATGGTCTTTTTTTCTGAAGCTTTTTCCCCCTGAAGAAATTATTATTATAAAGTAAATTAATTAAAGCAACGAAGTGATTTGTAATCTATAACAGGTGCTAATATTGCATTTTCAATTTTTGAAAAACTTTCAATTTTTTCCCTTAAAAAATCTAGAAAAAAACTCCTTTTCCCCAGTGGTTTCCAGATTTCCCAAACTTTCACATCTCTACTTGCTACTTTGAGTTTTTCATGCCATTATGTTCCTGATCTGTTATCCTGGCTTCTGTGGAAATTATGCTGTTTTTTCATGGTCTTTGTGAGTCACACAATTGGGTCTTGTACCTGTACAGGAAAACAATCAGAATATTTGAGAACTAAATAGCGTTCAGTAGGAACCCCACACTCTTGGTATGTATGCTATTGTCTTTCCTTCTGACCACTATTTTCCATCTGCTATCAGAGCAGCAGCATGAGGAAGAAAGATTTCTTTCATTTCAGAGACTATTTGTTTAGGTGTTATGTCTTAGAACAGTGGTTCTCAACCTGTGGGTCCCCAGATGTTCATGGACTTCAGCTCCCAGAAGCCCCAGCCACTATGGTCAATGCTCAGGGCTTCTGGGAGCTGAAGTCCATGAACATCTGGGGACCCACAGGTTGAGAACCACTGTCTTAGAAGAAGTGTCCTTATAGGGAATAAGGGAAGAGGAGGGTAGAGAACAGGGTGCACTTTGAGCCAAAAGAGACGCACAGCCCTTCCTGGGTCATTTAGAAGCTCCTCAAGAGCACTAATTAGAGGCTAGGCCACTTAATTAATATACATTTCCTTCCCTTCTGATTTTATCACTGGATCTTTGGTTGGGGATACCACTACACTGTCTCCTTCCAATGACACCAAATACACCAAATGAATATTAGGTATGGCCAGATCTCTTGGGTTGGATGTTTAGTTTCTACCACCACTAATTTTAGATGTGAGAACCAAGTTTCTCTGGGATAAAATCTGCATACCTACCTGTTGATTGCAAATATGGTGGTCTTCTCTTCCAGGTGGAGGCTCACCATCTAGCTGAGCAACAAACTAGGTACATTTCAGATTTTGCTGCAGAAGTTGTGATGGGTGTTCTAGCCTTACATAAGCATGCTTAGCCCATGTCTGCAGTGGCCACTTAGATGTGAATAGAAAGCCTTTTTGATGTCAAAGGTTTTTTTAAAAAAATGTTCAAAGACTGCTATTATTAACACATTTACAAGATTCAGGCTATAGCTTGCAAAATAGTTGCAGGTGCCTTTTTGTAGTTTTCATCCTCAAAAGCCTTGGCATATATCTTATCACTGGTCACATTCTCCTCACAAATTTTTTTTGACTATCATCAGTTGCCTTCAGTCTAAGCATTGCTTAGAACAACAGCGCTATTGTTCTTCCTCATTATGAAAATATCTTCAAGCTATTCTAAGCTTCATTGACTCAGATCAACACATGTGCTGCTTCCACCTAAATGCTCTCGATCCAGTGAATAAAAATCTTTTTTCTCTATACCACATACCTTGCAGAACATTTCCAATGATTTATTAGGATCTTACCATCATATACCATAAAATTCCTGACTCTTCCCTCTTTGGGGATTTGTCCGTTCTACTTAACTTTCCCAGGTCCTTGGAGAAGAGGTTGTTCTTGGAGAAATGTTTATAGCATGGTTAATATACTTTGTCAGGAAGAACATTATCTTTTTTCCTTTTACTTTTTACAGTTGAAGAAGGTTGGAAGTTTTAAGTCCAAAATGCAGTTATTTCATGAAAGTGAAGAAGTTCTGAATGGTCATTTTATCTTCTGTTCTCCTCATTTGTTTTGATTTATAGGAATAAAACTTTACAGTGCCTAATTACACATCGCCATATATCCCCAATATTATACATATATTCACTTCACCCTTGGCAAACAGTTCTTCTCACTTAGAGTTCTTCCATTTGAACTGTCTGCAGTATCACATATATTGATGAAATGGAGGGTGTATGGTTGTATTTTTCTCAGGACCAGCTTTTCCCGTGACTGGGTAAACTGGCTGCTGGTACAATCTTGTTGTCCTCACAGAGTATTGGGGTTGCACTATTTTTTCTTCTAGATCTGGGCCTGCTTGTCAGCCTTGGGAAAACACAGCTGTCTATCTCAGCATGATTCATTTTATAGGATCGGATAGACTCCATTTGAAACAGAGCTTTTCTCTTAAAGGTTGACATAGTGATCTGATAGCCTTAGAGACCGTCAGATCAGAACCCATGTCTACAATTTATCTCATGCAGAGGCTCTTAGGCTTAATGGTAGCCACAACCTTTGTTCTCAGGTGTGCTTATCTGTTGCCTTACCATATTGACTTCAGCCTTGAATTGCAAATGCTATCATTTTTGTTGTACGGCAGGAATAGGCTGAGAATCTCTTTTCTCTGCCAGTAGAGGGAGTCCCATCTTTTGTAACTTTTCATTTCATTTCCAGTTACATCGAAGAAAGTGCCCAACAACCATGTTACATTGTGGTGGTTTTGTCAGGCATGGTTCTCCATCCCTGTTCTGTTATGTCTCCAATGTCATCAGTTTCCAGACCTGGTCATTGTGTTCAACAGTCAAATATGGCACCTAGACTTGAGTTGTTTTCGTCTTGGAGGATCCATTTTGATCGTTTGCAGCGGAGCTGCAGCAAGCATCTAGGAAGCAAACTATAGCACCAGGACATGGAATGCGCTGTCCTTTTTCCTTTGGGGCACAGGTTACTCAGATTGCCCTCTTAATGTCTTGACCCTCCTGATGTTTCTTCTGCTTTTGAAAGAGAAAACACTATCTCTTTCTTTGGTGTGTGTCTGTGGTCATGCCTTACCACTGCTCTTTGGAGGCTGCTCCAGTACCTTCCCCTCATTTTTTTTGCATCTTTTGGTGATGAGGCATCTGTAGGTTTTGTCTTGGTTGTACCATCTGACACATTTGATGGGAAAACCATTTGACTTCTTTTTCTGTATGTGATCTTTGATTACCTAACCTGGAATATCATTTTTCTTCATCACTCATCTTGTGATGTGATTGTAGTGATTTTCATCCACCCCCCTTTTTCCCCAAAAAAGTGTTACAATTCCATGTATCAGAATACAGTACTCTCCAGACTTTCATGCAGAACCCAACTTCTCCACTGAAAGTATGTTTACTTCGATAGTTGATGGTGATAATTTGTTATACAGATAGGATAGTTTTGCTGTGGCTTTATTATGTAGGCCATAGAAGAGCTTCCCTTGCAGTTTTTTGAATGCATATTAGGGACAATTGGTGTTGCCTACAAACTTGCTCTCCTTCCATTTTCACAAGGTCTTTGTAGTCATTTGACAAGGGCATTAGCAACTTTTTCTGGTTCTGTTTGGGGGATCTCTAACCCAGACATATACAAGGCAGAACCATCAACATCTATATGCCTTCAGGTTGTTTCCAACTTATGACAACCATAAGGTTTCCAACTTATGACAACCACAGTTCCTCTTCAGACCTCTCTCTCACAGGATTTTCTGGGGCTGACAGTGTGTGACGTCACCCCCTGGGTTTCAGTGTCTGGGCAGGGAACTCTGGCCTTTGGGGTCATAGCCCAACATTCAGACCACTACACCATCTTATTATAAATTCATTGTGAGGGTAAGTGCTGATGTTTCCTTTGGACATACAGTCCATCTCTCACTTTTGGTGTAACATGGATTCCATCTTCAGTAAAGTAACTTGGTAGTCTACTCAGTTTTGTGAGTCACAGAGATCATGAAGAAGGACAGGTTGCTTACCTGTGACTGTACTTCTTCAAGGAGTCATATGTGAACTCACTCAGCGGTCCACAGTTTCCCTTCTTTCTACCTTTGCCCTTTTCTTGGCTGTCATGGTAGACATAGAACTGAGAGGAAGACATCAAAGCATATTGAATACCTATTGAGAGTGCAAGTGGGTGGGTCCCACTGAAAGCTACTTAGTTTTGAGATGTTCCAGTTATGGTTCTGCTCATATATAAGATCAGTTGTGTGAGTTCACAGATGAGCGCATGAAGAACTACAGTTAAAGTTAAGCAACCTGTTCTTCTGCATACAGGTACCTACACATCTTATTGCAAATCATACTTTACTAATGTAAAGAGAATGTGAAATGAATGCACAGTTTCTGAGAT
This sequence comes from Iguana delicatissima, assembly GCA_948472985.1. Taxonomy (NCBI): domain Eukaryota; kingdom Metazoa; phylum Chordata; class Lepidosauria; order Squamata; family Iguanidae; genus Iguana; species Iguana delicatissima. The sequence continues at coordinate 481,669 of CAOKZL010000973.1, forward strand.
AATTATCCCCAGCAACTCTGCTGTCATTTTGAGATGCCAGAAATGCTTGTCTGTGTTAATTTCATGTTACGGTATACTGTGTGTATTCAAAGTTTTGTGCTTGTGTCACAAAATAGACTTTTTAACTTGCCTTACTGATAGAGCTTGCTAAAAAGAGACTGACCTGATTACTTAAACTGTACATTTGCGGTTCTCATATAAGATGTTATGCTCTATACGCAGGCAAGTTACGTGGTGGATCTATCAAGGATGAGAGAAAACATCGGCAATACATGTTGTAGCTGCTGTGCATAAACACCAGTTTTTAGATAGCAAAGTATAATCTGTCTGTTTGCAGTTTCTTATCAGGAGTAGGTAGATACAAAGTGTCAAATGGACCATTTTCTGTCACCAGCCAGACTCTGCAAAACTGCACTGATAACTTGTAGATTTTCGAAAATAATTTTAGGAATTAAAACAAGATGTTGGGAGTCTGCCTGCTGAGTTTGGAGGATAATCATGTTCCCTGGAGATTCCAAAGACATGGTTCTCCTTTCTGATTTTTGTGTGTGTTTTTGTTTGTTATCTGGGGACCACGTGCAGCCCACATTTTTCCCATGTTCGTCTCACTGAACATGGGAAGGAACTTATAACTAAATAAGCTAATATAAGATTTATTGACATTTTTCAAATGTTTAATATATTATATTACATAATTAATATTTCATTGCTCAAAGGAAGAAGAGAAAGAAATCAACATGCCAGGCACTTCTACTAGAAAGAGGAAGGTAATATTTGTTTACATTACTGATTTCCACTTTGATTATGTATGAAGATGATGTAAGCAAGCAATCTTTTTAAAATTACTAATATAAAATGTATTTATTTTGCATTTAGTAGAGTTGCTGTTTGCTAACAATAATAATTGCTGCTGTCAGAATTTCCAAATGGAGGGGTGGAAACAGAAGCCTGCCTCTAGATATATTTAATTCAGTGTTCTAGGGTAAAACTGCCAAGTAGCTCCCACACGAACACTACCGTATAAATTTATGTATAAAAATTTTGACAAAGCATTAACCCCAAAAGCCTCTGTCAGTTTATACACAGATCAGTGTAAATACTCTCCCTGCTGCATTGCTGCTTCTGGCCTTTTTGATTCCCTGGATGGGCTGTGGAGGGGGTGACACCAAAACGATTGTCACTGTAGCAGCCTCCAGCATCCTCCAACTGGAATGGTATCCATGGTGTCACCCCTGTGAACCTTCTCCTGTACCATAATCCCTGCACTGTCTCTTCCCTTCTGGGCAATTCAGAGCAGGGAGGGGAGCATTTTACTCATGAGTAGGCAAGTAGAAGATCACTCTCCTCCCCTTTGCCCAGCTTAGCTCCTGTCTCACCTGTTGCTGCTGTGGTGGCCATTGCTGCTGTCCCCTTCCCAGCTGGTGAGACTTTGTGCTTCTGTTCCAGCTTTTTCTCTGATTCTGTTGATGATGTTGGGAGCAGCACACTCTTCTCTTCCATCTCCCAGACTGCCACTGATCCTGTAGGGCTGCTCTGGAGTCACCACTGCTATGGGACACAGCCATCACCACTGCCTACTCTTGAGCCACTGTGGCTGCCCTGCTTCCCAGAAACCAGAGAAGAGGAGTGTGCTGCTGCCACCAGAGCCAGAGAAGGAGCCAGAAGAGTGAGCATGGGTCATTTCATGGAAAGTAGGGAAATGGCTTGGCTGGGTTTTCACAAGTGTCCTCCCTCCCTTGTTTGGTGTTGCTGTTGCTACTGGGTTGCTCTGGTTTGACTCATTGCTGCTGCTTCTGCTGCTCTGCTCTCTCCCTTTTAGAAAGCAACTGAGGCAGAGGGCTCTGCTGTGTTTTGTTTTTTTTAATTGTGGGGCTGTGTTGCATGCTGTGCTTACTACATGGCTGGCTGGCTAGCTAGAAGGAGGGGAGAGGGAGTGAGTTAGGACAGGCAGACTCACTCACTCCCCTGCAGTTGGGGGCCCCCCTCAGCTGGCACTGCCAGGCTGTTACAAGCGGGTGTATTTGCCATTTCATCTTTTCTCATCCTGTTTTGTTTGGTTTTTTTACTTCTTCTGCCTCCTTCACAGTTCCTCTTCAGACCTCTTTCCCCACTTCCTTTGGGTTTCCCAACTTTCCCCACCTTTCCACGTGCCTTGGCATATCCTCTCTCTTCTTCCTGACCCCTCCCCACCCCTGCTCCTGGCAATTTGCACATAGAGCCTCAGACATCAAGGGAAGAAGCTGTTGCTCCTTCACCTCCGAGGTTCTTCTCCCTCTTTATGTCTCATATTTAAGTCTCATTCCTCCTTTTTTCTTCTCCCAGCCCCCTCCATTCTTGTCCATCCTTCCTTTTTCCACACTGTGGATGATACCCACATGACCACTGCAAGTTGGAAGCAGCCTCAAATCACTGGCCTCCAGGATAGATAGATCGATAGATATGTACATATATGTGTGTGTGTGTGAGAGAGAGAGAGAGAGAGAAAGAAAGGGGGGCACATATAGAGAAAAGTCCCTCAGGTGGGAAAAAGGGAAGGCGTGGTATTGAGTGATGGGCAGGATTTGCTGGTGTGGCTGGCTCCATGAGGTGGCACTAGCAATTCGCAGACCTCCATCCCTGCATAATGACCTTTGACTTATCCATGGCTCATATTAAAATCCATAATTTTGGCCCCAAAACCTCTCCTCAACTTATTTGTGAGGTTAGCAAAATTATTTATATTATGGGGACCAACACAAATATAAATACCTCTGGAATGAAATGAGAAAAACAAATTGTCCAACAAGTCATTAAAAAAAATGAAGGCTGAAAAATTGTGAGGAGCTATGTCTTTGAAACAAGAAGCTGGTAGTGGATTCTAAAAGAAATAGGTTTTTCTTTATTTTGTATCAATAGCTACTTTTTAAAATAAGGTGTATTCAATATTGCTGTTTCAGGATCATCAGCCAAAGCGGAGACTGCGTAACAGAGCACAGTCCTATGATATTCAGGCATGGAAAAAGCAATGTCAGGAATTGTTAAATCTGATTTTTCAGTGTGAGGATTCTGAACCATTTCGTCAGCCAGTGGATCTTCTTGAATATCCAGTGAGTATTTGAAAATGTTACATTTCTGTTCAAGCATTCTGTTAAAGCAGAACTGTGGGCTATCTCTTTTAAAAAAATGACCAAGATTTAGTTTGAAGCAAGAGGTTATTCCTTTTTGTCCCTCCTACTATCATCATATGTCTGTATTATGATGCAGAACATGCCTCATATACATTGTTTTGTTTTTCCCTAGAAGAAGATAGGCTCCTGGGCTTAAAGTACATCTTAAATCAAGATTTGTCATTTTCTTAAAAGCTTGTCCAGAATTACTGCTCATAAAATAATAATTTAATCATATATGTTTGAAATAAACTAATTAATGTTTTTTTGTTAAAAAAACAAGGATTACAGAGACATCATTGATACACCAATGGATTTTGCTACAGTTCGAGAAACACTTGAAGCAGGGAATTACGAATCCCCAATGGAGTTGTGTAAAGATGTGAGACTAATATTCAGCAACTCCAAAGTTTATACACCATGCAAAAGATCAAGAGTAAGGCTTCATAGTTTTTTGGTTTGATTTTTAATTGCTGTGCTTATTCTCAAGAAGAGTGTGCAACTGATACTGATATGGACAATTGATGCTAATATGGACTGAATCTAATATGGACACAAATCACTTTTGAGTTGCTTAGTTCTATACTGTTTGAAAGACCTAGTTGGTCATTGTCAGAGTTACTGCTGCTAAAACAGTTATTGAGATGACCTGTTTGTAACTCTTACGCAGTTGGATATTAAATAAGTAGCTGAAAGCATATTTGAAAAAATAATATGACAGGAGAGTTATTCCATGGACAGTTATTCCATGTATATGGAAACAAATAATTCACTTGACTGTTTTAACAAGGATACTAGGTTCAAATAATAAATAAATAAACCTTCAATTTGTTTATGAAAAAGCAGTTCTTTGTCACAAAACTGTTCTTCTTTGATGTTATAACATTCTGACAACTTGTGAAATAAGTACTGGAAAAAACTAAGGTGATGAAGTATAAAATTAGATGTTGAATGATTTTCATTTTTTTCCCCCCAGTAGGTTGATTTTAGGTGTGTTTAGTGCTTTTTAAAAATGAGTTTACATCTATAATTTTGATGTTATTAATGTATTCCCTTTAGTACTACAATTATACTTCTATTCTTTCATCGCTGTACTTTGAGAAATTGATACTGGAATAATATCTAGCTTTTATTCAGATTTTTTTCACTAAAGGTCTTTCTGCCCTATACTGTTATAGGGCTGTTATTCTACTTTCAACCTTCTGTGGAATCCTGGGGTTTGCAGTTCAGGGAAAGGCCTTTAGAATTCTCAGCCAGAGAGCTCTTTGTCCTCAGTGACCTACAAACCCCAGAATTCCACAGGATGATGAAAGTACAATAATAGTACTATAACAGTGTAGAATGGAAAGGCCCTAAGTCTCTGTTTATTGAGATGGTTTAAATGTTGGAGTTGAAAGACAGAATGAAGAATCAGGAAGATATTTCACAATAGTACATTTCAACCTGTTCATTGGTTTGAGTAACAGATTAAGGTTAAGAGGGGACATGATAGCCATGTTTAAATTTTGAAGGGATGCCATGTAGAGAAGGGAGTTGGCTTGTTTTCTGCTGCTCCAGGGACCAGGACAAGGAGCAATGGATTCAAACTGCAGGAAAGGAGATTTCACCTGAACCTGAGGAAGAACTTCCTGACAGTCAGGGCTGTCCAGCGGTGGAATACGCTGCCTCAGAGTGTGGTGGAGTCTCCTCCTTTGGAGGTTTTTAAGCAGAGGCTGGATGGCCATCTGTCAGGAGTGCTTTGAGGGTGTTCCTGTATGGCAGGGGGTTGGACTGGATGGCCCCTGGGGTCTCTTCCAACTCTACATTTCTGTCACTCTGTGATTAGGACCATATCATTAGATTACAAATCTACTTTGCATTTTCATAAAAGAAGAACAGTTAAGAGAAGAAAAAAGCGAAAGTTCTCTCTCTAGTAGTTTCACATCAAGGCATTATATACAAAAATAAGATTGAATATGAATATTCTCATATGGGACCAGAGCCTTATTTCTTCAGCCATCCTTCCTGCATGCCAGGACACAGTAACAGGATATCCACTTTATTCCCAGTGAAACCCATAAAACAAGAAGAGCTTTATGAGGAGTGGGCAGAGACTGCCAGTCCTCAATACCTCGTTGCCACTGTTCTGTCCCTGTGAGTGCAGGGTGGGGACGGGTGGAGCGAAGGTTCCATTGAGCCCTGTGATGGCCTTTGCATTTACTGGTGCCACGCCAGCTATATAAATGGATTTAATTTTGTGCATTCATCTGTTTGTTTAGGTTATTGTAAAGGACTTTATAGGAAGAAATTAACATAACTCCTCAAGATGTACTGTCATACTGATTGTTTAAAATCTTTAACAGATTTACAGCATGAGCCTGCGCCTGTCTGCCTTCTTTGAGGAACACATTAGTTCCATTTTATCTGATTACAAATCTGCTTTGCGCTTTCATAAAAGGAGCACAGTTAAAAAGAGAAGAAAGAAAAGAAGTAGAAGCAGTTCTCTTTCTAGTAGTGTTGCATCAAGGTATGGTACACCATCTTGTTCTTCTGAATACAATGACCTAAATCCAATGTTAGTCTTAGCTAGAATAGATCCATTAAATCAGTGTAACTTCCCTAAATGTTGGCTTAAAGTTCCCGATTATTCATTGAGTCTGCTCTAACTTAGGGTAACTATTGGATTTAGGTCAATATCTGCCTTGTTTCTGTTGGTGTAGCAGTTCTTAATACCTGCCTTTATTACTCCTGTATTTTGTTTAAAAAGAGGTTTGCCATCTTGATCCTAGGAAAGATCCAGAAGTAGCTATTACTTTTTCCTGTCCAGTTGTCCATTCTGCCCTACCACAGAAGAGGTTGGTTGACCCCCACAGTTTGTTAATCCTGTCCCCCTGCCTCTATCAGACTGAAGTATGAACATCTCCTGACACCCATCGTATTGGCAATCCTTTTTCATTTACTCAACTCCTGAAATACATCAGGAGGAAGGAGACTGTATAATTTTAAGCAGTGAACAAATAAAAATGGGAGGGAGAAGCAAGATGTGTTTTAAACAATTATATTGTTTCAAACAATTATATTCTTAGTAGCAAGGCAGTGAATATTATTTTAAAATGTAATACATAATGTATTTATTTTTAAATAAGTAATATCAATACCATCTAAAGCATTTTTCCTCTCCTTTCTGCCAAAAAAGGCTTGCAGATTGGTTTGCAAATGGCACAGTATAATAGGGGCCCTGGAGATGTTACATCTGTGCAGATCAAATACCTGCAAGGCTGTGTTTTCTTGTCTACATTTTAACTTTTCATAGAACTGTACCTTTTCATTATATAGTCTTTTAGTCCATTGTTTACCCCTGCCCCTTCCCCCCCTTACACTAAAGGAGGATATAAAACTTGCAGCATCCAGTGAAGTGAGCTTCAGGCCATGTAAGTTGATGTCCAGAATTAGCCTTTAAGATGCTGCAAACACTTTGTTCATTTTGCTTCAACAGATTGATAAGGCTAGTCTTTTAGACACTGTTGTAATGAAGATGTTTCTTTTCTTCCATTTTCCTTCTGCTGGGTGTTTGTTGTTCTTTGATGTTATCCATTATGAAGGATGGGATGGATGATAACTCACTGCATACTCCAGGATAGTATATCTTCAAGTGACTCAGTTTGTAAAAATGCTCTTAAGAAGACAAAGCACAATGAAACAACAGCACTATTAGCAATTTTAATAATTAACACCGTGAACGTAAAAGCATCAGTTAAAACTCCCAAATAAACAAAACAGTGTTTAAAGAAAAAAAAACCTAGAATAGTTCAGACACTGAAAGACTTTAAAAAGCCTCAGTGACAAAAAGAATTTAGCTTGGCAGATAAAGCTTTTCAAGTTAGGGTCAGGTGGATCTCACTAGGGCGAATATTCCAGAGTCAGGGTACTATAACATTGCTCTGTGAGGTTGCCAACTCTTTATCATGTTGACAGCAAACTAATTTCCAGTTGTGAAAGACCTTGGAAAAACGTTTCCACTGAGAAGTGGAAACCTGGACATGTTCATGTAGGAGCAGGTAATCCTTTAAGGATCTTGGACCAAAGACTTTTAAAGGCTAAAACCAGTCATTTTAATTGCTGAGGAAACACTTGAGAGTGAATGATTAGGTGAATTAGCTCACACACATACATACAGGTAATGGAGAAAACTAAAGTCAAGGATTTAAAATATGAAAAGCTTTAATTGGTGACTAGGACATACTGCTTTCATTTTACTCTAAAATAGCCCGAGTTGTTATTGTCCTCTGTTTGTAGTCCGGATAGGAAACGAAGACTAATAAAGCCACAGCTGAGAGCTGAGCCCCCTGCTGCACCCTTGTCATCTGCACCTGCACGTGGAACATCTTTAAGAAACATCGCTGCGCAGATGAACGGAAAAGCAGTTGACTCCCTGACTTTGGTCAGAACAAGGAGTACAAGGGCAGTGACAGAAATGGCTGTTAATGAGCAGCCTTCTACTTCTTCAGCAGGAAGGCCTTTAACTGTGAAACCTAGTAGTTCTGTTGCACAAGGACTGTCAGGTGGGTGAACTCGCTGATACCACTTTCAGCTTTTAAATCTGTGATGGTTCCCATTGTATATAGTAGTATATCAGTATAGGCTGCTCAGCTTCCTGGGGTATTTTCAGTGTTGGTAGACTAATCTAGGGATATTACCTGCATCTCCCACAAAAAACACTTTTTTATTTTCACAAACCTTTTAATAAATGTGATCGTAAGATTTGGTCTCTTAATACCTAATATGTATTGTGTTGTATATTTGTGCTGCTAAACTTGTTTTTATCTTTTTCTCTTGTTTTATTCTTGTATTTTAATAGTATTTTATCCTTTGAGTGGTCCAAATAATTTTTATTTATAGTCAGCCTGTGTCAGTAGTAGAGTTCATAAGGTTAAGCCTAATGTTAGTCTGAACTAGAGTCAACTGTGGAAGTATACATTAATGTAGATGCATTCTTTTGATAATTCTACCCAGTTTGGGACTAAACTTGGGTTTAGTCCATACATTCAATTATGTAAATTATGTATGTTGTGAAGTTGTGGGAAAACACAGAGGGGAAAGATGAAGAGGTGAAATAATCTTGGGTCCTCTCATCCATTTTTATTAAAGAGTATTTAATGCATTAAGTTTAATTCATATTTGCTTGGTTGGTGGGTAGGGAATACTAGTAGAAGGTTTTGATTTCAGATAATCCTTCATTGTAATTTTGTCTCCACAGTACCAGAGAATTCCTCCAAACTCTCCAAGAATCAGAATATGCTCCTAGTCCCTAATCAAACCAATTATACTCACAACACTAGGAATAATACTGCCAGAGAAAATATGGAAAAGGATAAACAAATTAAACGTAAACCAAAATCTTCCACTGTCAACCCACAAGGTGAGCTTTGGGATTTTTTATGGTGTATAATAATGAGGGAAAATTGCGTTGTTTGGTTTTTTGACTAAAGCTTTAGTTAATTGGTTAGTAAGAAATCTTTTTAATCAGTGAAAATAAATTGAATCAGTGGCACTTTCAGGTGAACATTTTTTAAGGCGTCCTGCATTCTCTTTAGGATTTCACATGTTAACATTCTGGGAATACTTCAGCTTTACTTAATGTAATCTCTTAAGAGGGCTGATGAAAAGTGTGTTGTTGGTCATTTATCAGCTTTGATAGTTAATACTAGAATTTTGTCTGGCGTTCATTTTATGTGTTAAAGTATGCATGCTACTTGTTTCAGCTGTGCAGTTTATTGGATACCTAATTGATTTCATAATTGGGATTGTTCTGCATAATTTTATAAAACCACTGGTGTTGTATATGAACCCATCAGGAGTGTCCTCCATGCCATATCTTTTTTTTTTCTTTCCTTGTCATGGAGATCCATAACAGCTCTTCCCATGCTTCATATTCCTAGTGTAACATGACACGCCTTCAGTCAGATGGGAAAACGAATGCTGTGGTTCTTCCCTGTTCTAGGATGGGGTTTCCCATATTAACTTCTTCACAATACATGTAGTAGCATCTCTTGCCATCAAATTGACATAAGAATCCAATTTGAGAAGTCAGAGGAAATCAATTATTCGTAGTACTCTTGGGAGATAGTAAGTTTCATAAAACATAACAAAACCTTCATCTCCTTGAACAATAGTGATTTTCCACAAGTGAATTTCTTCTTCCTACTCCTAGATAATGCCCACGCATTGAAGAGAACTTTCTCTTTCTAAATTACTGCAGCCTGGATGCCCTGAAAAAACAAATCACAATTATATTATACTTTTGAGGGATTACAGTTGGCTCTCCACATTTGCAGATTTGACTTTCACAGATTTGATTGTTTCCAAGTTTCTCCAATCCCTGCCCCTGCAATAACCCATGGTGCTTCTTTTCTCTGGACCCCTTCCTTCTTGGAAGCTCCAGTTGTGCAGTTCAATTAAAAACCCACTTGTGGTCCCTCTCCTCTTCTACTAGCAGCTGCCTGGCTAGCTAAGGACAGGTTGCAGCTCAATTTCTCAGCACCACAAACCCTTTCTGGATGCCCCACACACACATCCAAGAAAGGAGATGGGCAACAGACAGTAATTATGGAGAATCCCCTTTCCCTGACCTGGTTTGGACCATGGGTGTCTGTTCTCCCCACTATGCCTCAGCACTCTTGTCACAGAACACACATTTTGGTATTTGCATTTTTTTCTGCTTTACATTTGTGAGGCCCCTGTAACCCTAACCCTAATGAACGTAGAGGACTGAGTGCATATCTCAAACTTGCTGCATTACTTAAAGATAAGTTAAAGTTGAGCTTTTCTTGCTAGGAACCATGCTACTCATAGGTGTGTTTCAAAATATCTCACTGTTGGACTAATGAGTGATTCAGTAACCTTTTGGATTAAGAAGATGGTGCCAAATTTCAGCTTTTTGGTGGATCGTCAATACTTCAACTATTGCAGGATATACCTGATGTTTCCCAGCTTCAAGGAATAAAGAGTCAAACATCTTGCATCTCATTCATATCACATTTTGTCTGTGGCATTTATGTAGAAATACTTGTAATATTTGCCATTAATACCTAAGTTCTCTGTTTTTATTGCAGTGAGTTAAGTGTCTACGTTTCCAGTAATCAGTCACATGTTGGATTGTGTGAGCACCACATTTCAGCTGTTTGGGTTACATAGAAATAACCTAAAAATTCTAGTGAGTGATCCAGTTAGTCACTTGGATGTCCAAGCATCTTTCTGGATTTGCTCTTGGTGCTGACATGCATGCACCATAGACCACTGTGAGACTACAAGACAGACCATCTGTTTCCCTTTCAGAAGTGACAGAAACATAAGGAATAAATAAATACATGGAATAAATAAATATAAAAGACAATCCACCATAATTTTGATGGGCAGATGGTGGTGACAGATGTCATTGCGAGTTCTTGCATGCAAGAACTGGTATATCCCTATTTTAGCCCTGATGCAACCTTCTCCTAGCCCTTTTCTATTTGTTTGGATATAGTCATGTTTTCATTGGAAGCAAAGATAGGACTCTAATGCTGAGAGTAAGTATCAAATTGTGTTGCTACTGTGAACATATCAGCTGTTTTGGAAGCAACTCTTTGAAACTTACTCCACTCAATTTCATGTCTCCCTGCCTATAATGTATTGTAAAAATCCAGTCACATTTGACTATTTTCCCCAGTTGAAAAGGTGAATATCTGAAATGGGGAAGGTGTGTAACTGTTTCCACAACTGATGCATATTGCCTTACATTACAAAGAAGCTGACCATTGGGAAAGTCTTTGTTCACTTCAGTTCTGTGTTTTAAATTTTAAATGTAGTTTTGTACTGAGTGGTTTGTTGTTGAATGTAGTTGATGCAAACCTCTTCTTAACATGTTCTGTCTTTTAGCAGATTTCAAGAAGAGCCCTGTGGCTTTGGCATCAGGAAGCATCCAGGTAAATGGACATGGGGGACAATCTTCAAAACCTGTATTTAAGAGGGGTCCTGGACGGAAACCGAAGATTGAGACGAACAATAGTAGCTGTGAAGTGGTGCACAAGAAAAGAGGGAGGAAACCAAAAAGTCTGCTGCTTGCTCAACAAAAAAGTTTAGGGCAGGATACAAACCAAGCTACTAAAGATTTGCCAACAGAGGAGGCATCTGCTTCTACTGCATGCAACTCTCTCTCTGAAAATAATGTGAAAGAAGACCTATTACAGAGGAAAGGGCGTGTAGGTAGAAGGCCAAAAAGAAAGTCACAGGCAGAACAGTCAGGATCGGAATTTCCTAAGTTTTCTGCAGATCCTAAGATTCAGACAAGAAGCAGGAGAAAAAAGACAGATGGGCCTATTGAAGAAGAGGAAGAAGAGCCTGAGGAGTTTAAAGATTCTGAACCTCACATGAGAACTAGAAACCAAGGTAGAAGGACTGCTTTTTACAATGAAGATGACTCAGAGGAGGAGCAAAGGCAGCTGTTGTTTGAAGACACCTCTTTGACTTTTGGGACATCCAGCAGAGGCAGAGTCCGAAAGTTGACTGAAAAAGCAAAGGCTAATCTGATTGGTTGGTAACTTTGGCATTTAAAAATGCTAGTAAGTAGATACAACTGAGGAATTGGAAAAACTATGGATACTGCTATCTGCTGCTATTTAGAAGTGAGATTAGGTTCCGATTTGGAGAAATATAGCAAAAACAAACTGAACATTTCTTTGAAAGAAATATGTATTTTAAACATTTGCTATTTATTGCCCTCCAAGTAGGTTATGCATTTCAGTTCACTTCAGTTGGCATCAAAGATTGTATAAATGGAACTCTTGATTTGCAGAGATGCTACTGTAATTTTGAACAGTACAACCTCTATTTGATTAAAATAAGATAATTTTTAATGTAAAAGACTGAGAACAGAACTATTTTTGAATGAGCAAGGTACAGTACGTTTGTATAGAGTGTGGTATCTGTGTTTTGCAGGATGTTAGCAGAGTATGGCAGTAAATGCTGTTGAGAACAAATGCAGAATTACCAAACTTTGCTAATACAGTAACATTTAATTTAGTAGTGATTGGGCACACAGCTTTGTACAAACAAATGTAGTGCAGGTTGTTTTATCTGTGTTCTGCCAGAGAGAGAAATCACAGTGTGTATATCTATATATTTGTATATAGATATGTAGATATATATGCATACATATATATATCCACATTGGAAAAAGTTTGACTAATATGTCTAATTTTTCAGACCTTCATTCTCGTATCAATCAAATCTCTGTTTATTGTGCCAAAGACTGAAAACCGGTACAGTGGAATAGTTTTGAGTGTCAGTGCATCATACAGTTTTCAATTATGTTTATGACTCCATGCTCAAAATACAGATTGTTCTGAAAAATTATCTCTACTGGTACTTTGTAATGAAAAACAGTTAATGCACTGGTGGGATCCTTTAACAAACATTTGAGGAAAAGTCATAAATTGCGTTAAAGGGATCAAGGAAAATGCAGGAAAATATGAGATTCTGGTGTTTATGATCATGTTAGTTATTTCTGCAAATTGTGTTAAACTGACAAAAATTACTTTTGGAAGTGTGTATGTGTATGTATATATTGAATATATACACAAGCACATAAATACACAAAATTACCCAGGTATAATTTTTTCAGGACTTTTTAGATAGTACTAGAATATTTAGAATTTTTAAAACATCATACTATAATTTTAAGGGGAAGATTGGTTATTTTCAGTCATTAAAGGCCAAATCACTTTTTATGCAATCATGTTTTATACAGTATTCTCATTGCACATTGTTTTTCTGCACTTTTTACAGTATACTTATCAAGCTGACATAAGTCAATATAAACACCCTGAAGGAGAATCCCACTTTATAATTGTGCCTTGTATTCTGTTATTTCGTGCATCTTTAGTAAACTTAAGTTGTCTATTGTAAATGATGACTATATGACTTAGGGGAATGTATTGCTGTATGTACTGTTATGGAAAAAAGACAGTTATTTATTTGTTTATGGTACATTTACTTATTTTATACTTTTAAAATTTTAATACAGTTTTATTGTTTAAAAGTATAGTCCAATTTAAAAGGAAAAAATACATAGTAAAACAGTTGCATGGTACAAAAATGTAACTACGTTTTCATTTAACACACTTGGGGAAAACAAGGAGGTATGCAAGAAAAAAACGGAGATTTCCTTGTTTGTGAGAACACCATGGCCTTGATCAAGAGATGAATATTAGTAGCAGTGGGCTACTTGTGCATGTATGCATGCCTGCCCAAAAGGGGTGGGGTGCTGTCAACTTTTAGAAGTGCGGGATTTGAGTCAACCTCCTGAGCTTCCACTAGTGGAAAGGGGAGCGTAATTCTTTTTTCCACCACTCCAAATCATTATTGACTCTACCAAAGATAGTGCCATCAACCATCTGTTTAGTACCATATGTAGTTTCCATGCCAGTTTTGAGAATGGCAGGTAGACCCTGCCCCAGATGTCAGAAGGGCTGCACCTCTTTTTGTACCCTCCTCTGTGCAAGTAGTCAAGTGGGCATCTGACCTGGGAAACTAATACTAATCTTCACATAGTAGAAAACACCTGGTTATTAAAATGCATTTCTGATGTTACAACCAATATCGTGCACATAATTTGTCATTCAGTCTCATCTGAGATAGGTAATAAGGGTAGTTACACCTGTTTAAGAAATTTGGAGAATGGAACTTTGGTTCTGGTTAATTGCCATCATTGCTTCCAAGGACAAAAGAAATAAAAACATTATGGTCTGGTATATTCAAGAAAGCTGAACTTTCATAACTTCATCTAAGATGGAAAACAATCTCCAGAATTCTAGTAGCATCAGTTCTGTTTTTATTAGCATGTCATAGTACATCATATACTATAGTATTGAGTTATGTGATCTTGTTTTTTGACTTACTCTTTTTAAAAAACATATTTCCTCCCAATATAGCTCGCATTAAATATGAAAACATTACACCATACAGTGTACTGTGGCAGAACTTTTCATGTTTCACAATACAATCATTATAATAGATTTCAATTGCCCGTCTTACTCTCATTTAAGATGGTCAATTTGAAATGTCTGATGCTGTATCATAATATAAAAGATTCCACTCCGTTCTTTTAGTTAATCTATTTACATGTCCATCCCATTTGGTGTGAGTGTGGGTGTGGGTGTATGTACATATGTATGTGTGAACACACACGTGCACATCAAGTATGTCTGTATAATACAGAAAAATGAAGTAGAACACATAGCCAGCAGAGTCTGAAAATTACAAATGTCAAAACTACAACATTTAGAAGTCTTACCTGCAAAACAAAAACATATTCTCTTTCCATGAGTAAGAATAGCACTAGGAATTCATGTTCACCTTAATTTTTCTAAAATTCAGTAATTTATTGTGTAGAAACATAAAATGCCAGACTTTCTTGTGGTTTAGGTTGCATTGATCTGGCTTAATGTTACTGGACTTGAGTGATCTGCAGGATTCTTACTGTATCAACACAGTGAATTTTTCATCTAGCACATTTTAAAGTGAGCAATAAATTTTGGTTCTGTAGCCTTGGATGGATAGGAAACACAGGAGCATAATGTAATATTCATTTTATGGCATAGTTACATGGATAATATTATATAGATGCCATTTATGTTGGTAATTACGACTAGTCCTACAACTTATTTCTTACAAACTTGGCAGTTATGAAAACAAATGGTAAAGGCTGTGTACTACTGATACTGCTTCTGATACAGGGTAGTCCATTAATTCATAACATCGGCTGTTAAATTACTTTACTGTTAACCAGTGGTTATCTACACAGTGGTGTCTGTTTAGCAGAGCATTCCATGTCTTTTGAAAAAAAACTTGTTAACTCACTTCATCACTGCAAAGGCCCAGTGCATGTTTCATAATGCATGGTAGTAGCTTTGAATTCTAATTGTTTCCCAGGAATATACCTTGAATTACATAAGCCTAATAGGATATTAAAGAAACAGTTTTTATCATCATACTGTGATTAAGGACTGTCTTCCTATAGGAAAAGGTTGCTGTGAGCTAAATTTGCATAAAGTTATTTGTACCATGCCGTCGGTTTATACATCTATGAACATTCAGTTGCTATTTTAGTATTACTTCAGATTAATCTGTGCAATGCACTGTTTGAAAAGCACTATCAACAATTTAAAATAAAAGAGCACAGCTACATAATTCATATACATGGTTCATCAACAGTAACAAAATACCACTTTGGGCTTTCAGTTTCACAAGTGTGGAGTGCATCTAAATTGACTTTTAAATGTTAAAGGCCTCAGCCAGAGCCCCATGCACATCCAGCTCGTTGTTTTCTGTGAATAGAATAAATCCCAGTGTGCTGATGAATCTGCATCCTCAGCTTTGGAAACACAAACTCATTTCTGATGACTTAGGACACAGTCTAGCCATGCTTTGCATTCTATGTGTGGAGCGGCACATGTAGGTGTTTCCTGCCCCTGATCTCCCCTCTCCATCAGCAGACTTCCCCACAAGTGGAAAGCTGCACTGGTAGGACAGCTGCATATGTCCAACAGTGTATGTATGAGACCGACTGGATCGGGTTTGACTGTATGTTTTCATGTATCCCTTAATCTTGCACTTCATTTAATTGGACCTAAGCATTCATCTGATAAAAGGGCTGTTCAGTTTTTGCTGTAAATAATGTATATATACATGTTTATACTTTTTAAAAAATGGTGTACATTTCATATATAGTGGTCAAGTCTGAAAATTATTTCTAATATAAAAAAATCTGGTATTGCATTTTTAATATGTTATCTTTACATAATTTGTACTTTAATCAAAATTTAAAATTACTGTTGAAAAATTGTGAAGCATTTTTTTACACTTTGGAAGCACTCATATTTTTGTTTTTCAGTTCAGCTCAGTTTTAAAATAGAAGGTACTCTGTGTTTCAGGAAGGTTACAGTTATTGAGTGAAATCCAATGTAGTATTAGTGTAAAAAAATCTTACTGCTGGTGTTCTTTCATTAGTGGATTTTATTGCACAAGCAGAATTCAGGTATTGAATTTGCGTGTTGCACATGAGAATGCGATTTCTGCTAGTGGAAATATTTTTTGCACCAGCTGACAGACACCATTAGATAGGACCCATTGTAGATGTTTGTGTTTTTAAAAGTACCATGGAGGAGAGACAACATTTTGAAGATGTTACAAAGACCAAATCTGCCTCTTTAAAATGTAAATATAATTTAGGAGCTGTTTTATGTCAAATTATGTCAAAAGTGAACTTTTCCTTTTGATAGGGAAATGAGCAACTGCTAAAAACTGTGCTTTTTTAATGCAGATAATGGCATCAGGAAATTAAGCTATGTAATAAAAACTTATTTTTGTGTTGATAAAATGTTATACCCTTAAAGACAAAACAGCACCAAATTAGTACACTTGCACAGAAGGCATTGAACATGATATGTGTATCAAACACAGATTCAGTAAGAATAGGCTATTGACGCATCTTTCAAAGTTACATTTTTGGACCATAACACTGCAAAAACCTGACAAGTAGGTCCTTGAGTGAATTATTTAACTCTTGTCACTTAATCTTGAGACATATATTGTAGAGCAATTTGAGGAAATTGTCTGAAATACTGAATTTTGAAACTGACACATTTTAAAGCTATGGTTATTTTGTATAGTATGATGTAAATCCAAAACACAGCATACAGTTTTACAAAAATATTAATTTTTGTCAATGTTAATTTCTCTTAGAAATCTGCTTTATCATGTTACCAAGTGCAGTCTCTCACCTGGATGAACAGTGCCCTTTCTTTTTGTACATACTGATTAAAACTTTTAATTGTTATGTGAAACACCTATGTTGGTTTTGATGAATAATACTTGGAATCCTTTTATACAAACTAGAATGTATGTGTAAGAATTACTGTCACTGCAATGTAGTAACTACAAACCTATTTTTAAATAAATAGAAAACTCGTTTTTCTAAGTACTTTGTTTCTGTCATCACTGTAAATACTTGGATAAAGTAGCCCATGGGTTGGACCTGGACTCAAGCTCAGCACTGAGCTCTGGTGGAGGAAATGAAAGGACGGTTCTCTTTGACTTTCATCCCCACTTCCCTGTGCAATTCTGTAGTTTTAGAATCTCAGGAGTTGGAGCTGGAGGGAGAGTATGGGAGAAAATCACCGTTGTTTCTTTCCTTCCTGTGGTGGTAAGCTCCTATTAGAATCCAGTTCTATCTGCGAACAGAAGGGCTTCAAGTTTCAGCTAATTTTATTTTTAGAGGATGCATATATTACAAAAGTCTCAAACTGTTTCATACAGAATGCAGTACTTGTAATGAAAACTCTTTAATTTGAATGCTGTCCTGTGTGTGTGTGTGTAACACAGCCTAAGAAATTGTCATTTAGAGGCTTTATTGAAGAAAGTTCCTGTAAATGTATAGACATGTCTGATAAAGGTAATGGAGCATGATTGTCACATTGGGCCTAAAGATTGCTGGGATCAGTGGCAAAGTTAGCAATAGAAACACCTGTCCTTCTGTACTTGTATCAGGTTTAACAGATTTATATGGTACAAAGAGAAACTAGTCCATATTTTAACAGATAGCTCTCCTGACTTGCACAAACTCTTCTTTATGAAATAATAGTCTGCAAAGGCTGTCACTTCCATTTTAGGACGTTTGTTGCTATTGTTGTATGCCTTCAACACTGTTTTCAATTTATGACCCTAAGGCAAATTTATCATAGGATTTCTTGGCAAGATTTGTTCAGAGGGGAGTTTGCCTTTGTCTCCTTCTGAGGCTGAGTGTGACTTACCTAAAGTCACCCTGTGGGTTCCCGTGGCAGAGCAGGGATTCAAACTTCTCTGAAGTCATAGTCAAATGTTGAGACCAATGCAACACACTGGCTTTCACTATTCTTTAGGATTCTGTTGGTACAGTGATACGTTGCAATTACTTCTTTTGTCTGGGGAAGGAGAAATGTAGTTCTGCAGAACCTTCTTTCAAGTAGAAGAATATGAACAGAATGTAACTTACCAAAGAGAAGTTTCTGTGCAACATTTCTTCAGTGGATCATGTTTTAATCTGTAAACCTGTGCTTTCTTCCCCTCACTCTGATTTTGAAATGCCTAGTAATTACCTTCCATAATTGGAATTCACTGCACCATTGAAAAGCTGAACCCTGGTCTTACAACAGCAAAGTTTGTGTTTGCGTGCAGGTAACTTCTGGCCCTCCAGCTGTTGGGATGGCAGTGCCTATCAGCCTTAGCAAGTATAGCCAACGATGAAGGATGATGGAACTTCCTATCCAGTGCTTGGAAGACAAGTTGTTCACATACATTTTTAACTCATGAAAGCCACCACGTTTACAGCCCATAGAAGGTGAACTTGCACAGCAGGTGAGAGTCTTGTGCAAAGGCTTAACACTGACTGTTCTCCCTCTTGGAACTTTGGTTGCTTTCTGAAGCCAACTTCACTGCAAGAGTGACCGATACCTTTGTAAAGACTAGAATTGTGTTTTTTTTTACAAATTCTTTTTGAACAGTGGGTTGGCTGTAAGTAGAATTAAAATGTAACCCTGTTTCAGGAGTGACTAGTACTTTAATGATTTACTTTAAAGTACTTTTACTTTAATGATTTGTTGCATGATTACATGCCAGGGATTGCACATTAATATGTCAAGTCCTGCTTTGACAGAGAGTGGTGTTCTGCTTTATGCTCTGAATATTAACCACTGTGAAAAATAATACTTGGATCATTTTCTTGATTCCAAAAGTCTACTTTTAAAAAGGAATTAACAGTCTAAGTTGTTCTATCACTAAATCAGATATAACACAAAACAGCCTTATGCAACCTTAAATATTATGGCTCAAAACTTCACCGAACTATAGGCCACTTCATGAGATGTTACAGAAAAAAATTACCTATAATTAAGTGTAAAAAACTTAACACAGCTACCCCTCTCAAAATGAAATTTAAATCCATGTACTGTTTTGCGCTGCGTATATTTAGGTGCCCTAAACGGATTACATCAACCTACAAATTACCCACTCCATCCAACTCATTAAATGAGATCTGTGTAGAATGAGGACTGTGGATGTGATTTACACGAGTGTAGAACCAGTCACAGAATGTAAATAAGATAGCATTATGCTACAAATCTGACCTTTCAAATTCAGGGGAAAAAATGAAGTGGGAGAGGGGGCAATTTTAATCTTTTAACTGTGAAGTCATCCTGAAATGTGTAGATAATGCCTGCTGAAATCTCGGGGTGGGTGGGTGGGGAGCTTCTGTGCCCTGCATACCTTTGCTTCCCTTACAATCATTACAAGCAAACCAGAAAAAGAACTCCAAAAATTTACAAATTGCAAAATAAAGTATTACAATTTGTATGGTTCTTGTATGTCATGAAATCATACCTTTTAAAAAATTAGATTACATACAGCTCTGTTTATAGCTTTGCTTAATACTTCCTTTCAACCATGTTGACAAATTATATGAAACCTCTACTCTGGCAAGATGTTCAAACACAAAACACTTTCAGTCCAACATCTTCTTTCCACCTTCTCAAAAATAACTACTATCTTTTTCACAGTAGGGCAGTTTCAGTATTCCCAGGCCATCTGTCATTCATTACTTCTGAACACATACAAGCTGAGCTTGGGATATTTGTCATGTCTGACAGTAAGTAATTATTCTGTCTTATTTCTGACTTCCAATAAAATTTTCCCCTGATTTAACCAGATTTCCTAGACTATGTTAATAGAATCAGCTAAGGAAATTAGAATACTACTGTGCAAAGACTGGAACAGGTCTCACACATAAAGTCAAATGCTAGAAGGCTGTGCACTTGCAGAATAATTATCCATACTAGCAGACCACACCTGCCAAACCTCAGAGAGCAACCACATCCACTACTATCTGTATGCTATCACAGTCCCTCAGCATGGTGCTGGCCAGTCTCTAGTAAACCATCAGGTATGTTACTAAGCACTTGCATAATGTTGCAGGTTGGATCCAGACTTCTGTTTTCCATATAACTTTGGTCTGGAGAGTTACCCAATATTCCAGCCAAGTACGGACCATGACCCTGTGGGCTTTAACGGGGTGGATGATTAGAGCAAATTACCACCTGTCCCCCTTCTTCCAGTGTAGAGGAATTCTACAGGACACTAGTCTAAATCTAGCTGTATATTCTGGGTAGACAAGCTGTTTTGAGGACTGTTCAGTGACAACTATTTTGTACTATTAGAATAGTACTTCTGTCTATTTTGTACTTGACACAATGATTTTTCAAAACTTAGGACTGTAGATCTTGTAAGTTAAAAAAAAATATACAATTCTTGGTTCCTCCTGTGATCCTAGTCAGCGGAGAAAAGGGGAAAATCACTTGAATAAATGAATTAAAATTTCTAATAGACAGCATATTATTAGATTCTACATGTCGTTTCTTGAACAAATAATGCGTTTGATCCAACAATGAAATTTTCAGAAGGTTTTTATAAACATGAGGGAATCTTCCACACAGAGAACTTTCCTTCTGATGAAGACACACTTAAGTCTGGCTTCAACTCAGTGAGTTTACTGCATGTGAAACCAACTGCGTAAGATTACAGCTAGCTGCAATTCTATTAATGACCAGGAAAGTATGAAGTGCCAATTTCACTTTAATTTTTGATTATGGAAAATCAGGGTGAACTTCTTGAGGGCATTTTTCTATTCAGAGGAAAACAAAATTAATTCAGAACCTCAGTAATAAATCAGTTCAAATTTAGAAGAGCTGCTTTTTTCCTCTTCCTGTCTCCCTTTATTTCAAAAACAGCAAATATCCTTGAGGAAGCATAGATGGTGGCACTTTGGAGTCTTTCTTGTAAACTCAGCGAGTCTGAGAAACTGGCCACATGATTTTCTGAATGGCCTTCCCACTCCTTCACTTCCTCTTCCTTTATTAGCAAAGGCTTCCCCAGGGACTGGCCAAACAACTGGCAGACTTCTTGTGCTTTTTGTTGGGCGCTGCCAACAGCAGCAACACATACCTGACGCCTGGAAAGAAACCAACAGGAAGACCACATTAGTGGAGCCACAAGAAACTGAGTGTCCATTTAAACCATTATTTATCTTCCTTCTACCCTACTTTTCATAAAATCACAGAACAAAACTATGCCTGTCTATTTACAAGTACTAGCATCTGTAGGACAGGAGCTTCAAGATACCTACAGACCACGCTTTGGTATTACATCATGATGCACATGTGAAACCACTTCAGTATTTCCTTAGTATTGACTATGTAAATGATCAAAACCCTTAAATGTAATTTTGGCTTCGTTTTAGATCTGGGCTATGAGCTTGTTTTTCCTCTCACGTCTCCTTTTTCTTGTATGCCATAGACAAGATCTAACATGTAGACCCCTGCTAGAGTAGATCCGCTAATTCATTAGGACTGATATAAATACTGGATTACAATTGAGCAGTTGAATCAACGGGTGTAACCTAGCTGAGACCAGCATATGGGTGTATACCTGTATCTTTTAAACTATAGGCTTACAGGCAGGGTCCCTCTTACTATTCTGTGTAAGGTACTCTGAGAGCTTTTGTAGTTAGAAAAAGAGATAAAAATGCTTTAAACAAATAAAATAAAGTTTAATTTCATCCTGCCACCATGTTATCATCCAATAGGCAGAGAATATATGTCCAAGTAACAGAATAGTAATTTTTAGGAATTTCCGGGGAACACTGGAAGCACCATTGGTAAAAATAACTTACCGAAGAGCATCAATGGTCTCAACTGTATGATAAAAATGCGGT
This sequence comes from Iguana delicatissima, assembly GCA_948472985.1. Classification (NCBI taxonomy): domain Eukaryota; kingdom Metazoa; phylum Chordata; class Lepidosauria; order Squamata; family Iguanidae; genus Iguana; species Iguana delicatissima. Next base: position 503,632 of record CAOKZL010000973.1, read on the forward strand.
GGGCTGATAACAACAGAGCTATCTAGCTTTTCAACCAGGAAATTACAAACATCTTGCATTTTCCCAAAATCACTGAATGTAATGCAGACCTGCACATGAAAATAATCAAGTAAGTGTTGTCAGTGTCCCAGCTCCAAATTTAACAAAAATAAGAATATCAGGGCCTAGACTTATCTGAATAACTGTATTCTCACATATACAAACTTGTCTGGGCATTGAGAGCTTCTCACCCCCTCCCCTGACAGGTACATCTTGCAGGAACATAGGAGAGGACCTTCTTGGTGGCTGCTCCTTGATTTTAGAACTCCCTTCTAGAAAGGCCAGATTGGCTCCCTCTATGGTGTCCATGCAGTGGAGACATTTTTGTCTTGGCAACAGATTTTTTTATGCACAAAGGGTTTCTAACAGTGTGCTGTACTGTTCTTACTCCTTTCTTTTTAATGAATATGTTTTTAAATCATATCATTAAAATGGCAAATTATAAATAATACAATAATAAAATACAAGAACAATCAAAATACCAATCTTCACAAAATCCAAAATACTGAAAAAGATATAATATCCATAAGAGTGTAATATTTTCAGCTTTTCTATTTTAATTTCATTCTGTTTTTTTAAAATAAAAACAATACAAATGTCTCAGAAGTGGAATGGGAAATGGATGTGCACAAACATGTTACTACTCTAATGCAATAAACTTCTCTTGGAACACTTAAGTCACCATGCATATGAGCATTAAAATTTGTAAAATCTCTGTAAGTTCCACGCGATAGAGCACTATCCCATGTAAGAATCTATCCTGCTTTACAGTCATATAGCATTCCAGCAGCAGTGTTAATTTATTTTCTCGAACTTAAGTATCTTTATTTTGATAAGATACACATGCAGATAACAGACCTGTTCCGAGATACCACAGCTCAGTAACACATTACACGTGTAAACTCAACATTCTGTCCTAAGGATGTATCTGTACTGCCCCATTATAGCAGTTTGATACCAGTTTAACTACTATAATTCCATTTTCTGGAATCCTGGGATTTGTAGTTTGAAATAGTACTTATAATTCCTTGTTGAAGAGTTCTAATGCTGCAGTTCAGGGAAATGCACTATAGAAATCCATCATGAAACCACAAATCCCAGAATCCTATAGGATGGAGTCATGATAGCTGAAATGGAATCAAAGTGCTCTACCTATGTACTGTGGCTACAACTCCAGATTCTAGATTGTTGCTTCAGGAAAAGTAGGTAGGAAAAGTACAAAAGGAAAGGAGAGGACCTTGATTTTGACCCTCTCTTACCAGAAAACAAATACTTGCCTCTGCTTCCATCTTATAAGCATTGTCTATTCTACTGAAGTTTTTTGTCACAGTCACATTGTTCTCCTAGGACAAAAACACAGCAGTTTTACATATAACACTCTCATCTTTAATATCATTATGATTTGCTTAACCTGTATTAAAGAATAAAAGAGTGAAAGTATATTTTGAGTTCTGAGAAAATCTAAATGGCTTCAATAAAAATGACAGTGGGTTGAGTCTAGACTTCATCATTCTTAGACTCACTGAAAGCAGGACAACTTTAGTTAGGTGTGAATAATTTAATTCATATTGATTTCAATGTGGCTACTTTAAAAATGATTAACCATAATGGAATCAACCACCAACCTGGCTTGGGCCAACCCTTTCCTTTCAGATAGGACAGAATACCATTCTAGACTGTGTTAACACATGCATAATTTAAGGGCGCAATCATTAACCAAATCTATCATAAGCTAAAAATGTCATCTTGTTCATACTGAACAAAGGAGACAATCTAAAAATGCTTAGCAATTGTTACAAGAAATCTACAGAAACAATTTAAGGAATTTAAGGAAACTTATACAAACTCTGTCTAGGAAATCATGAATTCAAACAGTCAACAGCTGGTTAGTATATTTCCCCCAATGGTTTTAGATTCAAAACTGCATTCATAACAAGTTAAAACACTGTCCTCATGTGGTCCTATGTATTGTTGCAACTTGAAAATGTTCAAATTAGAAGTGGCTATGCAATAGTGAATAATAATAGCTACTGTGAGCATCTGCAATTTTTTTTTCCGGAGGAGGCAAAACATCAGTGATGTGTTTGAAAACTGCATAGACTGGGTGTCACTAGAACACATGTGCACACTTTCCTTTTGGTCTTCTGAATCACATTCCATGACATTTAGAAACCTACACTGTAGCAGATATTCCAAAGAATGTGAAGCACTAACACGGAAGTCTCATATTCGTTTCACGCATCATGGATTCCAGCAAAACTGCATTTAGAGGAACCCCTTTGGAAAAAAATATGGAAAAAAAATCCCCAATGATAAACACAGCACAGCAATCTAAGAACATATTGACCATTTTCTAGCATCACTGCTCTGACTGCAATAATGATGTCAAATGATATAAATGGTATATGAGGAAGTGGGTTCCCATGTTTTACCACCTTCCTCTTGAAAACTTTGGAGTACCAGCAAGATTTGTGGGGAGCACCTTAGCAGGAAGAACAGAAAAAGCTATGCTTGGACAAAGTTTGGTGTTATAGAAGACACCAAATTGCTCATTTTACTTTTCATATTGCTATCAGCCACTTCATACATCAGCTAACGTATGTAACTTTTACATCACTTTAATTCTGAACCACAAAAGTAGTCTTTTAAGAAATGCATTTTATCTGAATCACCACCAAAAAAAAAGGGCACTTGATTTTCTAATAGATGTGGAAGTCTGGGAATCTAAGAAATCTTTATGACCTGTTTACTCCATTGTTCTGCCATAAGTTAAACTGGGTGCTTTAAACAATGCAAAAATAATGGTTATATATCTCAGGAATACTAGGGCTACTTTATTTAAAGTACTGTAAATGAAAGCTGGGTACTTAGGAAGAAATTTGGGGGCAGGGGCAAGGGCACCCTTCCCAGCAGATGCTGCAAATTCTACAGACAAAAATTAAGACATAATTTCTGAATGAAGTCAACGTAAAATAATGTCAAATAATAATAAAATAACGTCAAAATCCTTTAATAATATCTGACTAGGTGGCATTTTCAGGAGACAATCTGCAGTAGATCTCAGCACACCTGCCCCATCCATCAAACTCAATCTCCGAACTGGAAACTGATGGGATTATGGTTCCACAGACGCAGGTTCAGATCCCTCCTCAGACATGATGAAGTTGTGTGTGATCCTCACCCAGCCTCACAGGATTGTTGTGAGGACAAAGGTGCTGCTACATCCGTTCCCTTTTCTCCTTTTTACAGCGAATCGGACTTTGAAGCAGTCTCTCCTCCATCTTTCTCAGCCGAGCAGTTTTTAAATAACTGGGACCAGGGCCACTTCCGCACTAGCTGGTTATAGCGCTATTATTCCACTTTTAACCTCCTATGGAATCCTGGGCTTTGCAGTTTAGGGAGGGGCCTTTGAGGTTCAGATCCCTTCTCGGTCATAATTCAAGTCGCGTGTGATTGAGGCCCCTCCCTAAACTGCAAACCTCAGGATTCCATAGGGAGTTGAAAGTGGAATAATAGCGCTATAACAGGCTAGTGAGGAAATGGCCGGGGCTGCCAGAGTGAGAACGGGAGAGGCCACTGTTGTGCAGGACAGGGAGCTGGCGTATCGTCACCCACCAGGTCACGAGCCACCCCTGCTGAAATCTCCTCTTTTACAGGTCCAGCGATCCTCCCCAGTTCTCCACGGGGCAACCCTAGGCAGGGCCAGGCCTCCGCCTCTACCCACCGCGACCGCTCCGCGCTGCCGGGCGGCCTGGGCGATATAATCCAGCCGCCGGGTGACGCTGCTCCGCGCCGCGCCGGCCTCCCCTTTCCGGCTGCTCAGGCGGATCGTCACTTTGGCGCGGTCCGGCCGGGCGCTCAGCTCTGCGCTGCCGCTCACGTGAACCTCCCTCCCCGGCGGCAGTAGAGACCCCGGAATTCCTCCGGCTCTCGGCGGCTCATTCTCCCGGCTCTCCGCCCCGAGGGGCGGCGGGACCAACTCTGCAAACACCCGAGCCGGAGAGAGCGGCGGCAGCAGCGGCATCGCCAGCACCGGCCAGGTCGAGAAGGGAGGCGCTGGACCGAGTAGGCCGGAGTGCTCGGGGTGCCATGGCAACGGGGTATGTGCCGCAAAGCATCATGGGAAACCCAAACCCGCCGGCGGGGGGGAGTCCCGTGACCTCGCTGGAGCGGCAAAAGCCTCAGGCGCCTCCCGTGAACGGGGGCTGCGGTGGGCTTTCCGCGATCCCTTGCGTCTCCCTCTGTCTCTTTGGTCCCAAATCCGTCAGAGGTGGTGCCTTTTTTGAGTCAACTCCAAACCATAAAAGACAATGTGCAAGTTTTTGAAGCTTCGCTGGCTGCTTCATCTGGCAAAGACGTTGAAGATCATGCAGGAAAAAAACCGGTGATGATGTTCAAAGGGCTAAAAGGAAACAAAAACCATCTGTCTCCTGTATGGTTTTTAACACCTTTGCCTGGGGAAGAAGCCAGTGAAGTTTCCAAAGCGTGCAAATTGTGTTTAATGCTTTGGAGATAGCCCCCAAAGGGGTATGGCTACTTGTGGAATTTGGATTTTGTTGAATTCTGTTGCATGGCCAACCGAGATAATATATATATATATATATACACTTATATATTTGTTCTCTCTCCCACACTGTGACAGCTTTTTCCTAATAAAATATTGGTTGGAGTGTTTTCCCCCCACCTGCGAACCTTTGGAGCAGTAGCTTCCTTTCACTGTGGAGCTTCTTGCCTCTCCCTTGTAGTGATGCCTAAGTAGGGACTATAATTTTTTTGGCTGGCAAGGGGTTACCAGACTCTTCCCCCAACACACAAGGAAAGGGTATTAGCTTGGGTACTGTAGCAGGAAGGTGCTTTAAGCTGTAATACTCCCTTTCCTCAAATGCGCATACCCTTTCGTTGCCCATCTATGCTGATCAGAGGGGTACAGCAGTAAAGGCTGATGCGTGAGAATAACAACTCATAAAGCTACCCACCCCAAGCCAATTCAAAGCTCTTCTTTAGGCGTGGTGGCTTGCCATGCTAAAATATTGTTTAATCTGAACTGCAAATACAGCGGTTACAAGGTAATGGTGAAAATGTACTCTAAAAACTACAACACTGGGATTTTCAGGCAAAATGTCTCAAAAATGCTATTACATGTGTTGTGGCCAAGAAGAGGCGAAGACCAGGTTTCCAGGGAAAAATCAAAAAGCCATTTTATTGTTAACAATACCTTGCGCAAGGGCAACAGTTATCCCAGAACTGTTGTGTCGATTAATTGAGGTAGCATCACTATATACCTTTTGCCTTCTATGTCAGCAATCAATCATTTACTTAGCCCGCCCATCACTGGAGAAAAAGATCTTTAGTTAACTTTTCCATTACGTCATTGACTGGCACAGAGGAGAACAAAAGAGTTAGTTATAAAATGATACAAAATGATGCCTGTAGTCAAAATGAGGGAGTATGCCTACTCCCATTTAGTTCCCAGACCTTTGAGTGTTGCAAGGCCATTCCTAAAATTTGAGATAAGACAGACATCTGCAATTTACTCAGAGGCACAATTCAATTCGCTTATTTTTCCTATTCAAGTGGCATTGGATTTAACCCCTTCACATGAACTTTAGAAATGGTAATAGTGTGTAGAAAATGCCACTTATTAGAACAGTGAAGAAATATTTTTTGCATTTGTTGTGAAATATAACTTCATTGTTACTTGGGAAGCCGTGATTTTACTCCTTTTGTAGCACAAGTATAGGTTTTTGGTTGTGGAAGTCTTTCCAAGTGATACGGTAACAGTATTGCAGAGTTCAAACACTTATCATGTTGCTGCATTCATATCTATCTATCTATCTATCTATCTATCTATCTATCTATCTATCTATATATATATAAAATAGAAATCACCAAAACATTTAGACATTATTGAAAGTTAGGAAAATTAAGTCAATACTTTTAATAACTGTAGCTAACTATTTTTGAGGTATCAGACTATCATAATAACTACCGGTAGTTACTTTCTTCAAACTCTGCGTGCTCTGTTCAGAACAACTAGATTCTGATAGCAAACTCAAGAGATTTATGGAAACAGCTATAAAAAAACGTTATTGCATTTGGAAAAAATAATATGTGGTTTATTTTATTTTATGATATAACATGCTACCACAACAATTCTATCTTTCTGGTAAGCAGTCTAAATATTATTTTGTATGATTAATATAGAAGTTGATGTTTACACAAAAATGGTGCTGATTCTATGGTTTTTGGACCCTTCATAGTTGCTGTACATGACTATTTGCATCTGAAACTGACCAACTGGCCAAAATCTTGAACCAAACCATTGAATCAACTGAATGTATCTAAGTGCTCATTCACCATTCAACAATTTATTCAGTGGATATGTTCTAGCTGGGCCTAATTAACAGAATTTCAGGCATTATGCTTATTTAGAAGTAGGGTTAAAGGATAAATGGTAAACAAAAGCACTTTTAATCTGCAATGTTAAAATGGATTAAGATTGCTTCAGGACACTGGGGAGGAGGAATCTTGTTAATTTTTTGAAGAGAAACGCCACATCTGAGAAAAGAGAAATGGAGGAATCAAAGAGAACTCAAAATGCAAAAGTGGTATATGTGTTTTTATGCATAGGTATGCAAATAACTGTATGTTGTTAGAAAGGAATATGGTTTTGGATAAGGGCACTTGCAGGCATTCTAGTAGCAAGTGATTCTGCAACCCTGTTGGGGTTACTGTGTGTATCTTTATATCTCATCACTCTGCTTATCGAAGCAGAGTAGGCACATGAAAGTCTGGTGAAATGAGCAGGTTTATGCTTAATGGAACAAGTCCAGTGCCACTACTTAATAGTGTTTGCACTCTGAAGAGTAGCTCAAGACTATCATCTATCCCTCTAGATGTCTTTGAAAATAAATGACATTATTTCCAATTAACCCTATTGAATAGCATGTTAATTTTTTATTTATCTTTCCAGGAAAAGAAACTTGACCCCCAAGTTCAAGGGCAGGAGGATTGCCACTCTTACTAGGCTGTCTTTCCTGCACCCCCCCAATTCTGCAGAAAATTTCCAGGAAGCAAGATACGGTTCTTCTTCGTGGTTTCAGTTACTCACACAAACGCCTCTTCAGTGCACGCTTCAGAACCTTCCAGAGCAGTATGACATGCATTTTGCCAGTGGCCCTGCCCACTCTCCAGGCACCGATGCAGCACACTTCCTGCCTGAATCCTCAGTTCAGAACTGTGGTTCTTCGGTCATCTGTGAACTCACACAACCGTGCCCAACCTCCCCTTCTTGTGTCCAGCCTTCACTTTTGGTCCTTGGCTGCTGCTTCAGCATCCATGGAGCTGAGGTTTTAGGCAGGCAGCACACTACGTAGACACCTGAGGAGTGGAAGGGCTACCTCCAAAACACATGTCATACTGTTCTAGAAGGTTCCAAACCCCACACTGCACAGGCGCAGATGACTCATTTGTGTGAGTTCACAGATGACCACTCGAAGAACCACAGTTACAGTAAGCAACCTGTTCTTCTCTTCCTCTCTGGAATGGAAACTGACTCCCCCCCCAGTTTCCTTTAAGATTTGTATGTGGTCTCTTAATGAATTTTAATACTTTTAATATTTAATGTTTTTAGCTTTATAAATTAATTATTTTTAAAATAACTTTTATGTTTATACTTTTATTGAAGGTTTCTAATTTGTGTTGTTTGAATTATGCTGTTAGCCACCTTGAGTCTCTTTGGGAGAAAAGTGGGATGTAAATAGGCAATAATAATAATCGTAGTAATAATAATACATAACCACTGGAAAATGTGATAGTTTTGAACCAGAGGTTTTTTTTTTTTTAATTTTGCAGTTCAGTTTGAACTCAAGACCTCTAAGAGAATGTATGGATTAAATCTGAATTAATTTGAGGAGAGAACCCAACCCCTTACTAACAAGTTGACAGGTTTGGTTTCGTTCCTTTAATTGTGGCAATGGGACCCAGTTTTATTTCTTGTACTGTATTTTTTTTAAAAATGTTAACAGTCATTACAAACACATGCAACTGAGACCAACAATAGGAGACAATAATGTTGAAGCATTAAATTGTGGCACTCGCAATTATTTTGAGAGCAGTGGGAGAGGGTTGTGCTGTAGAAGAAAAGAAAGGGTTATTTGATATATCTTTCTGTAATTTACCAATGTATTGATTTTCTGATTCCTTTGGTAGGCATAATTCATATCAATGGAAGCCAAGTTTTGTAAATCTCTCTTCTGTTAAGATCTTTGAAATGATGTATTGGATTTGCTGATTTGTCTATAGCAACTAGATTACAAATATGAGACCACTCACTATAATGCTTATTTTCTTGTTGTTCTTTCCAGATGGCTCTAATCTCTATGAGGGCTGCTGTTAGTAGAAACGTGACTGCAAGCTTTGTTTAGCTCTTATTTGTGTTGATACAGGTGCTGTGGATGTCACAGGGGTGCAAACTAGCCACTCCCTGGTAGAGTTACCTCCTCTGCTATAAACAAACAGGCTGAATGCTTACATGATGCTTGTTTGATTGCTTTGTCATTTGGTTTGATCACTGAAGTGTGTTTAAGAAGTTGTTATAGAATCTTTCAAAAAATCAATACCAACATTAGTTATCTGGTCTGTGTTTTGCTTTAGGTTAAGATGCCAGGGAATGCTTAAAGCTAGTGTATTTAAAGAAAAATGGAACTATCTTTTGATTGCTTGGAAATTACAGCAAGACAGCAATTGCAGAGTATTCACTGAATGAGAAAGCTTGTTGATTTTTGTTGTACTCAGAAGCTGAGTTCTGTTGTACTTGTTCAGCTTTAATTATTGTGTAATCTACCACAGCTGACGGTTAGAGTAAAATTGATATTATTTTCACTTTATTCTTATTGAAAGAACTCTTGCTGATATCTTGCTTCTAAATACACTGTTTGGAAAGAGTTACTAGATAAGTGCTTCAGGGAATAATTTGTGATTCTTATTGTATCGCAGACTATAGGTCAGACTCTACTCTGAAGGCACAGTTTAGTTACTCTGTAATGTAGTCTGTCCTTTTCTGAAGGGCTAACGACAGGTCACAGCAAATACAAACTAGAGAGAAAGAAAAAGAGAGAGATCAACTTGTTGCACTTAGAGGTTTGTGTACATTTTTACTTTGTTCATTTTAGTACATTTATACACATACTGAAGCAAGTGTTAATACAGTTTACACACCTTTGGTTATTTTTGGATCTTTACTTAACCATGATAACTATATTGTTCATACATAAAGCAAATTCATTATAAAAGCCTGGGTGCATTTCTGTACAGCAGGAATGGGCAAAATGTGGTCAGCAGGCCACTTGTAACCCCTGAACCCAACCCCTAGAAACCCCTCAAACCCCACAGAGCCCCCTTCCCAAATTTTTGGCATTGTTTTTGAGATGACATGGGGGCAATTTTTTTTGCCTTCAAACCTCTCTGAATCTCCCAAAACCACTTTAAAAGGCAACAGTTTGCCCTTCTAATCCCCTGAACCTCAAAGCCTCCCAAAAAGAGACAAGAGAAAGAAAGAAGAGAAAGAAAAAAATGACAAAAAATTGGCCAAAGTGGGATCTGGAAATGTCTTTACATCAATTCAGGTATGCTGAAGTGCTTTGCTGAACCCTGCTGGGAGGGCACAGGAAGTTAAAATGGCTCTTGTCCTGTTTGCAATTGCCCACTCCGCTGTTCACACTTACCTGGGAACATATTCCAGTGAACTCAGTCAGATTTGCTTCTGAATAGATATGTATAGCAGAGCTTTCCAAACTTTTCATGTCAGTGACACACTTTTTAGACAAGCATCATTTTGCAACACAGCAAATCAGTAAGTAATTCAATAAGTGGAGGCAGTCCTTCCCCTCAAGCCTGGCCTGCCGCCCCCGCCCCCCTCACCGGGGTCTTCCTCCACTCGGGGTGGCAGCAGCGGCAGTGGGAGAGGCAGCCTCTTGACTTGGGCCTGGCCTGCTGCAGCGGCAGGAGAGGCAGCCCCTCTACCTGTTATGTTCGAACAACACACTGCAGGTGACACACTAACGTGTCGTGACACACAGTTTAGAAAGCTCTGATGTATAGGATTGCACTAAAATGGAACTGAAAAATCCTTGACCACAATATTGGAAAGAAGCTGCATCGTTGAAGGCAATGCCTTCAAAAGTTTTGATTTTATTTGCTGCTCAATACCCTTGGCTGCCCCCTAAATTAACAGCTGAAAGCAAATTTATCAGCTTCCTAAGTATGGCCTTGCAAATCTTCATCAATATTTAGTTAAAAAAAACAAAACTCTCCACAGATTCACTAATAAGGAAAGAAATGTTTTCAAAAGCATTGCTCTGCAATTTCTGAAAGAAATGTTTTCACAACTTACATGTTAGATAGATATGTTCATAGGTGCTGTGCCATTTGAAAAGATTTTTTACTTACTTCTCTATAATTGTGATTCTGTTACGTCTAGGTGCTTTGAAGGAAAGAATTTATTCTTGGCTCCTGGGCCATTTCAGCAGAATAGAGTGTCCTGAAGCACACACAGCTACAGGGTGCTGTTGCCTTGGATTATGACCGTTACTCTATGTCATAAATTCTTTAAACAAATCTTGTTTTGAGAAAGTGTGCAAAGGGACACCATGCAATAAGGTAGGTCTCCTGTATCTTTATTAGCTATGGGGAAAAAAATAAAATTTGACAATAGGACTGCTGTTCCAGAAGCCAGGATGTGGAGCAGTGGCTTCAAATGTCAGGATAAGAGATTCCATCTAAACATTAGGAAGAACTTCCTGACAGTCAGAGCAGTTTGACAGTGAAATACACTGCCTCTGAATGCAGTGTCTTTCTTTGGAGGTTTTTAAACAGAGGCTGGACAGCCACCTGTCAGGAATGCTTTTACATGGCAGGGAGTTGGACTCAGCAACCCTTCTGGTCTCTTCAAGCTGTATGATTCTATGACTAGAAAAGAAGGAACTGCTGTCATTCCCTCTTTTGCAGAGTTATTATGGTTCTAAAAAGCTTTCCTTTCATTGCATCTGACCACAGTGATATTTACTCACTCACTAGAATGAGAAAACAGTGTATGGTCCAATATGCAATAGCGAGAAATCACATAAGGTGGCAGCAAGAGACTGCAACATAGCCTTTCAGAGGGATACTTTGGTAGTGAGTCATTCACTTAGTACAACTAAGATTACATAACCTGTGTCAAAATGGAATTGTTCAGCTACATCTCTGCATTATTTTTCATTCTGTTTTTCAAAGGAAGAAAACATTTCCTTTGCATTCTCTAATCTTAACGAATACTTGTTTCTTAAGCATTGCATCTCACATTCACATCTGCAAGAGGCAGAGTTGTACAATTAAAGAATCATAGGGAAAATCCATCTATTTTGAACCCACTTCCCAAGATTCAAATTGTTTATCTAGAGCTGCTTTAGTGTGGTGGCTAAGACAGAAATCCTATACCTTCATCTCTGGGACTTTGGCAGAGATGGTTTAAGGAACTTTTTCTCAGTACATATGCATAGGATTGCACTGTGAGAATGTAATGAACCCAGGTCATGCCTTCTCTGTTAGGATATGCTTGAGCACAACAAGTATGTCCAGGCAACAACTGACTTTTTTTAAAAAAAACACACTACATGTCCACACATTGCAGATTGACTTTTCCCTTTCAACCTCTTCCACCTTACTTCAAGCTTTTTCCCTTTCATGACTTGAGGACACCGAGTCAAGTCCCCCTGAGTCCCCCTGAACTACTGAGTGGTCAGTTTAATTTTTTGCGCTAAAGCTGTCCAGATCCCCTTTGTGAAATGGAATTCCCTTATTTCCAAGTGATGAGTCAAGCGTGAAGAGAGGACTAAGTCACATTATGAAGTTCTCTTTCCCCTCCTGCAATGTGGTTTAAGATCCACTGTGCTTTGAGTGTTGGACTAGGACACTGGAAATCCATGATTTGAAACCCCACCCAGGGGTGGGGTGGGGATTCAAGCCCAATGGGTGACCTTGGCCAAGTCACACCAACTCAGCTTCAGAAGAAGGCAAGAGCAAATCCTATGTGAACAAATTCTGCCAAGAAAAGCCTTTGAAAGGTTCATCTTAGGGTCACTGGAAGTCAGAAATTACTTGAAATTACAACAAACATCATGAAGTTCCCTTCCCCCATCTGCAATGTATTTTGGTGAGTATAAACCATCATTGTTTTACTATATAGGGAGGAGGTCAGAAAGGCTAAAGCACAGAACAAACTTAGGCTGGCCAGAGACATTAAAAACAATAAAAAGGGCTTTTTTAAATATGTCCGCAGCAAAAGGAAAAAGAAGGAGATGATAGGGTCATTGTGCAGAGAAGATGGTGAATTACTCACAGGGGGAAGAGAAAAGGCAGAACTACTTAACACCTTCTTTGTCTCAGTTTTTTCCCAGAAGGATACAAGCACTCAACCTGGCGGTTGGGGAGCAGGTGAGGAAGCAGGGGAAATGAGGCACGTAATAGGTAGAGAGGTGGTGCAGGAATACCTGGCCACACTGGATGAATTCAAGTCTCCAGGGCCAGATGAGTTGCATTCTGGGATATTAAAAGAGCTGGCAGAGGTCATTTCGGAACCACTTGCTATAATCTTTGAGAAATCTTGGAGGACAGGAGAAGTTCCAGCGGACTGGAAGAGGGCAAATGTTGTCCCCATCTTCAAGAAGGGAAAAAAAAGAGGACCCAAATAATTATCGCCCAGTCAGCCTGACATCAGTACCCAGAAAGATCCTGGAGCAGGTCATTAAGCAGTCAGTTGGTAATCACTTAGAAAGCAAGGCGGTAATCACAAGAAGTCAACATGGATTTCTCAAAAATAAATCATGCCAGACTAATCTTATCTCTTTTTATGATAGAGTTACTAGCTTGATAGATGAAGGGAATGCTGTGGATGTAAGCATATCTTGATTTCAATAAGGCCTTTGACAAAGTTCCCCATGACATTCTTGCAATGAAGCTGGTAAAATGTGGGCTGGACAGGGCTACTGTTAGTTGGATTTGTAATTGGTTGACCAACCGAACCCAAAGGGTGATCACGAATGGCTGCTTTTCATCCTGAAGAGAAGTGACTAGCGGGGTGCCACAGGGTTCTGTCCTGGGCCCAGTGCTGTTCAATATTTTTATCAACGACTTGGATGAAGGAATAGAGGGCATGCTCATCAAATTTGCTGATGACACCAAATTGGGAGGGGTTGCTAATACGCCAGAGGACAGGATCAACATTCAAAACGACCTGGATAGATTGGAGAGCTGGGCCAAGGCTAACAAAATGAAATTCAACAGAGAGAAGTGTAAGGTCCTATACTTAGGTAGAAAAAATGGAATACAGAAATATAGGATGCGGGACACGTGGCTGGATAGCAGTACGTGTGAAAGCGATCTAGGAGTCTTCATAGACCACAAGCTGAACATGAGTTGGCAGTGTGATGCAGCAGCCAAGAAAGCCAATGCAATTCTCGGCTGCATCAATAGGAGTATGGTGTCTAGATCGAGGGAGGTACTGGTACCACTCTACTCTGCTTTGGTTAGATCTCGTCTTGAATACTGTGTCCAGTTCTGGCATGGTCAAGCTGGACATGGTCAAGCTGGAGCAAGTCCAGAGGAGGGCGACCAAAATGGTGAGGGGCCTGGAAGCCATGCCCTGTGAGGATAGACTTAGAGAGCTGGGTATGTTTAGTCTGCAGAAGAGAAGGTTGAGAGGGGACATGATAGCCATGTTTAAATATTTCAAGGGATGCCATGTAGAGGAGGGAGAGGGCTTGTTTTCTGCTGCTCCAGAGACCAGGACAAGGAGCAATGGATTCAAGCTGCAGGAAAGGGGATTCCACCTGAACCTCAGGAAGAACTTCCTGACGGTCAGGGCTGTCCGGCAGTGGAATACGCTGCCTCGGAGTGTAGTGGAGTCTCCTTCTTTGGAGGCTTTTAAGCAGAGCCTGGATGGCCATCTGTCGGGAGTGCTTTGAGGGTGTTCCTGCATGGCAGGAGGTTGGACTGGATGGCCCATGTGGTCTCTTCCAACTCTACATTTCTATGATTCTATGTAGAGTGCTTCAAACCCTTTATAAATTTCTGTATACATGCAAAAATGATTGCCCACCCTTTCCTTGAAAAATTCCCAAGTGGAATGACTTTCAAATACAGTTGATCATACTATAAGTCCCATCTTTGCTTAATGGTGGTTATTTCTGTGAAAACATTTTGCCTGTTTAAATAATAAAGGAGAGGCCACTTTTATAAAGCTTGAAAAAATTGTCAAATTTAGTTAGGAGAAAACTCTGTATGAAAGTATGCTTCCCCTCTCTACTCCCTTTTTTTTGCTTGCCACACTAACTTTAGTGAATAGCATTTCCTCCACACAGTGTCATCTAACATTAGTGAATAGTGTTCCTTCAGGAAAATATATATTTGGAAGCACTAAACTAATGGTGATATTGGCTGAAATAATTAATTTCAGTGTTTAAATTAGCATAACCAGTTGTGAGATGGCCAGGAGTTCTTGGATTCCCCTACCAGCTCTGCCAGAGATGGAAATGCAAAATCTGGTATTCTGAAAAATGTGGCTGAGATTTGTGCCATGTTTTTAGGTCAATGTGCCTAAGCATGGAATATAAATATTTTAACATTGGAAGGATTTTTCCCCAAAGCATCTTTTATTATGTAGTTGAAATTTCTGTATATATTAAAAACAACATTTTAGGAAATGAGATGAACAAATGCACTAAGAACAAATCCACCAATTTCTTGCTTTTTGTCACTACATTTGTTTGATAGCTGAGGAATATGCACCTATATACTTTTGTTAAGCCAGGGTAGTGGGCTTTCAATACTCTCTTCTAGCCCATCCTTGCGTGCTTCCGCAAATTTATCATTTCCATGGCCTCAGGCTGCTACTGATAATAAATACAGGGTTTTGTTTTGTTTTTTGAGCTCCCACAACAATGTTACTTATATATGTTTATTTGGAATTAAGTTCCCACTGGGTTCAAAGATATTTAGTCCCAGTTAACTGCCTGTGGAATTATAGTCTGTTTAAAGATAATGTGTCATGCTGAGTATGATTTAAGTTACAGATTTTACTGAATAGATGGCAGTGGGTTGTTTTAATTATGTCGTGCACAAACTGCTAGTCAACCTTTATATTTTTCCACAGTTACAATAGTACAATGGACCTGCCATATTTGTGAGCTGAGTATTTAATCCTGCATGAATTAAAAAGTGAAAAAAAATTAAAATTAAATTATCCAAGACCCACTGCGGAAGTGGTCCCAGGGTAGCAAGGAAGGCAGTAGTGAGTCCTGGGAGCCAGATGAGGTCTGGGTGCCTTGAAGAATAGGCATCTTGCATGCTCCCCAGAAGTGGAGCATCAGAAATAGAGCTTGCTGCTCTCTCACCTCAACAATAGCAATAGCAATAGCAGTTACATTTCTATACTGCTTATAAGTGCAAAGCACTCCCTAAGCAGTTTACAATGTTTTGCTAATTGCCCCCAACAAGCTGGGTACTCATTTTACTGACCTACAGAAGGATGGAAGGCTGAGTCAACCTGAAGCCCTGCAAGACTGAACTCACAATGTTGTGGCTGCAGTACCAGCATTTAACCACTGCGCCACCAGGGCTCCTTCACAGAGTGGGGAGTGGGGAGGAGCTTTGAAAGGGGATCTGGCAGTGGGGGTGCTGCCAATCCTGATTGCTCATTTGTGAGTGAGTAAGCAGGATTGGCATTGCTGCCATTGGTGTGTCCCTGCTGAAGCTCCTCCCCACTCTGTGATTGTTGTTTGCAAACAAGCAAGCAAGATCAGTGCAACCAACTTCAACAATCCCAGTGCAGCCAGCTACTCTGCAATTGTTGGTAACTGGGGTTGTGCCAATCCTGGTTGTTCATTTGTGAATAAGGAAGCAGGATTGGCACTGCTACCCTTAATAATCCCAGTGTGGTGAGTACATTCAGCAGGGATGTAGCAGCGGCTACAGCTTGTCATCACCTCTGCTGCTGTCCTGTACTGTTTTTTCATAGAGACTTGAGAACATGTGATTAATAGTAATTATGAGGAGTCCTGGAACCAATCCCTCATGAGTACAGTGGCTTCATTATCTATATGTAAGACTGTAGACAAAAAAACATATTCCAGCAAGTGGTGGAAATAAGTTGTGCAAATATAAGAGAGGAAATTCTCATCACTCTCTTTTGCATATTGGGTACAGCTATATAATATAGTTTCTGTAATTATTGAAATAAATAAAGGAACAAAAAGGATGCTTGGGATATTTGTGCCTTCTTGCCAACCACTCTTGGTAAAAGACTGCATGTGCTGAGCTTGTTTGCCCTGAGTTCAAGTACCCCTGGGACTTGCATATCTAGGGATGAAGACACTGAGAAATGAATGGGGTAAGTGGTAATAGGATCTTCTAGCCTTTGCCCTCTCTGTAAAACTTTGCTGAAGAATGGGAGGAATAAATGGGAGCTACTCTGAGAAGAAAGAGTGAACTATTCTTAAGGAGATTGCTGGCTATTGTCATCCTGTCATGAATCTGTACCGGCAACAACCAGTTGTTATAAATTTTCAACATGCTTAAAACATATGCAACTCAGATTATTCAGCTGCAAGCGTGCTTTCTATACTATTTGATTTCTTGAAGTTAACCTTCCATTCATTTCCTTAAGTTCAGACAAGTTTTGATAACTCTGACAGATCTAATAGAAAATTTTGCATCTACAGTAGATCTGCTGCTGCCATTTGCTGATTGGAGTCTTTATTGCCTTGCACCTACGTTGCTTCCACTGGGCTTCTGATCACCTTCTGAAACAGCAGAGTGTCCAATGTGTTGAATGTGTTCCTGAGCAAAGACAGACTTCCCTGATCATGTAGAAACACAGTGACAGAGTGGGAAACATGGAACTGATAGGTGTCCCTTGAATTTCACTTTGTTCTGTATCTTTGTGTGTGAGAGAGAGAAAGTTAGAGAATACAGTAGAGTCTCGATTATCCGACATAAACAGGCGGGCTGATAGTCGGATAGCCGAAAATGTCGGATAATCCAGAGGGCTATCCTTGCCCGTTGCGGCCGCCATGTTTGGGGGCGTGTCTGGGGCGTGTCTGGAGGTGCGAAAATGCCTACAGCCACGCCCCCAAGCAGCCGCGATGTCGGATAATCCGGAATGTCGGATGACCGAAGGACGGATAATCGAGACTCTACTGTACCACTGCTAGTCAGACCTCCAAACTGGAGTCTCTGGATATCTGGGAAGAACTTGAGCCAGAACCTGAAAGCAACAAAAAATAACTTCTAGACAATGGACTTGGACCTGGCCATGACCCAAGGTTTGGGCTGCACTGACTCATAGGAAAAATGCCAAAATCCACGATCATGCAGTGCCTTTAAGAACAAACAAATGTCCATAAAGTTACAGGTATGATGACTTGATATTAGTCCCGAATCTGCATGGTCAGAATCTTCATATGGAATGGACAAAAACAAAGGAATTAGATTCTACTAGGTATCATGGAGATTTCTGATTACAGTCCTCCCTCCACATTTGTGGGTTTGACCTTTGCAAATTTAGTTATTTGCAAAGCACACATGTGCCTTCCCTCCATTCTCCTCCCATTTCCTTGCCTTTTGCCCAGCTGCACATGCCTTGCTTCTCCACACCCAGGCAAAAGGCAAGGAAATGTGTGTGTGGGGGGGGTGGCGCGTGCTGCCTTCCTTCTCCGCAAGTGGTGCTCTTCCTCCCCACCCATTCACTTGCCTTTTGCCTGGGCATGAAGAAGGAAGGCATGCGTGCCAGGGAAGGGAATGAGAGGGGGAGGGGGATAAGTTATTTGTATTTTCCCATTTTTGTGAGGTTGCGCCTCAAAATCTTGTGAAAGTGGAAGGGGTCACTGTACACCTAGGACTGCTGGAAGAATCACATATTGTCGATTTTCCCCATTTTTAAATATATAAAATCCTGCAGTTGCTCAGATTGTCTCCATCATTTGTCAAGCCACACAGCTTCCTTGGTCAACAGAGGCCAAATGTAAAGGGAAACATGCCAGTTCTAATTGCATGTGTGTTAGGGGTGGTTTCCAAAAGCATTTAACATGGGCATTGCAACAGTCTGCAGTAACAGTCTGAGCTGTGTAGTGATACAGCAGGCTGCCACCGGTCTTCCACCTGATTTTACAAGGCACCAAATGAAGCTATTAGCTAATGTCTATGCCACTCTACTGAAATAGGGATGGCTTACACATGTGCTTTCATCATTTGATAGCTACAGCATCAAGCAGAGTCTTGTATGTGTGCATGAGCCTCCACAGCAAACACCATCGGAAGAATTTTCATCTCCTTACAACAACTCAAACGAAACAATCCTTTTCAGTACAGTTAGTTTACCCGATCAACTATAAACGTGCTCTTAGCATATTTTACACCACTGTTCTTTTTGACAATAAACTTTTTCTTGTATCTGTCTGGTCTTGTTTCTAGCTGTTGTTGCAGCTGCAGTTTGCTTGTCTCCACTTTCCAGAAATAATTGCCACTACTATCAGTTATCACATAGCTATGAAGTGGGATAACTTCTAGAAAGTCCTAAATGTGTAGAAAGTTGCACTTCCTTTCTCTCACAAAGAACATGCATATCTTCCAGCAACAACTGATTAGAAGGTGGTCATTGAATATTCAACAAAAATTTGTGGGTTTTTTTAAGATAAAAACAGTGACTAGAATTTACTAAGGCAGTTATAAATGCATAGCATAGAGTTATGCATTTGTGACTGGTTTGTATTCTCTGCTTTAGGGACCATGTAGGGATTGTGAAAGTCCCCAATCCCTACCTGCCAGACAGCAGCTACTATGAACAATGGGGATCTGCTTCTGTCAATCAAGAAGCAGCAGACTGACTCCTCCCCTCATGTGAGCAGTTTGTTGGTGTGGTGGAGAACTATGATTGTGTTGGGGGTAAAAAGTTTTCCAAACATTTAGTGTTTTGTTTCTGATTTCCTAAGCAATTCTAAACAAGCCATTCTGTCTTCTTGCAAGAACTGTGTCAAAAATCTGTTAAATTAATTGACTGAGAACATGCTTTTGTTCATAGAAAGAATGATGCCTATGTTAGAATGTTCTGTTCTCTGTCTCGCAATTCATGCTAAGCAACCCTCTATTTGGGAGCTCTATAAAAATCCTGATGTTTCAATAAAGCTTGGTCAATCTGATCAGACTACTGTTGCAGCCAATTCTGACAGCAGGGGCTGACAAGATGTTCCCTCTTGGCCAAGACTAATTGTGTGTGACTCCTTCCCAACCTAATTCAGGGCCCAATTTTAGCTCTGTGGTTTTATGTGGGAGACAAGGTTGGGCTGGTGTTTCAGTCACACTCAACAATGAGGACACAGTTTTGAATCTTTTAATGGAGATGCTCATGGAAGAGGTTGGGAGCATCAGTCAGTTGCTTCCCAAGCAACAGGGGAACAGATCCATGTTGATAGCAATGGCTGCTGCCTGGTAAATGGGGGGAAGATGGACTAGAGAAACTATGCAGCTATATGATTGAGGGGATTAGTTAGCTATGTAGCTGACAGAGCACTCCAGCCAATATTTGTATAAGATACTTAATTTCAGAATATACACTAAAGAAACCAGCTAGGATTATGGAAGATCTTTCTTGCAACTTATCTGCACTTGAGCAAGGTGTGCTACCCCATGTGGTGCTGGACTGCAACATCCATCATCTTGGGTCAGTACAGCCAGTAGTGAAAAATTCAGAGAGCATAAGGTTAGTTAATATTTGGGGGGTGGGGATTTAGGGAAAGCACTTTGCTTGTCTTTTTAATTCAGTGAGATGGAAACAATGCAATCTGCTTGGGTGAACTAGCTGAT
The DNA here is from genome assembly GCA_948472985.1 of Iguana delicatissima. NCBI lineage: Eukaryota > Metazoa > Chordata > Lepidosauria > Squamata > Iguanidae > Iguana > Iguana delicatissima. The sequence continues at coordinate 523,567 of CAOKZL010000973.1, forward strand.
TATGGGAGGCACTAACCCAATTTACATCTCTGATATCAACACAGCAAAGTGGTAAATCAATTATTTATATATGCAGGCATTTATTATAGCATCTTGTGTACACAAGACACTGGAAACTACTTCAAGTTGATCTGATAGAGAAAGGGCAAAATGAATAATCAGGAAGGAGAAGTATACTTTGCTCCACAGAAAATAGCAACTTAATTGATTTCCAGGCGTTTTCTTCATGCTGGGTTTTAACAAGACTGAACTTGCTGTCACACAGGGAACTCACTGTATGAAATGTGTCAAAGGGACATTGCAGTAAGTGGCCACATAGTGATTTTGTTAAATCTCAGGGCATTGATGTCACTTCCCAGGAAGCAGTTCTTTCCAAGAGGGAAAAACTTTGGCGTGAGATCCTTGAGTTCCATATAAACAGCTCACTAACGGGGATATTAATAATAATTTCATAAAGCTTTGCTTGCCTGCCTGAAGTTATAATGTGACTAAACACAATTGAAAAGTGTGATGTTTTAAGAGGTACTGTGTCCATTCCCTGCACAAGCACAAGCTTTTTCCCTTCCTTATATTCTGATCTATCCCTTCCTGCAACTCTTCTTTGTCCAGCTCTACCACCCTCAACTGTTCAAAGGTCTTCTGCTCCTTGAAACAACTCTGCCCATTTCCACTTGTTACCTCTTATGCCTGGAATTGCCTCCCAGAATGCCTCCATATGACTATATCCCGTCTATCTTTTAAGCCTGTCCTGAAAACTCCATGTTTTCTGAGAAGCATTTGGAAAATCCCCTGGACTATGTACCATAGTACTATAACCAAGTTAAATTGAAGTAATCACATACTCTTTCCTGGTTTATCCGCGCCTTCATTTCCCCGCTTCCTTTGTCCTTTGTCTGGACCTATTTTAAGAGTGAGCCTCTTGGAGCAGGGACTTGCCATGTCTCTTTGTAAAACATCATGTACATAGGTGATGCTAAATAGAGATCGGAACCAATGTGTTGAACTCAATTACATTAGAATCTACGTTTTAAAAAAGATAGAAAAGCTTAAGTCAGAAAGTGAAGTACTCCTTTGCCTGACAAAATACAATAAAATTGTTTAGGCATTTTAAAAAAAAGAGACTGAGAGAGAGGTGGTGAAATAATCATATTCATTTGTTATATTGCTCCCCGACCCCCATTGCTGCCTTCCTTGAAAGTCTCACCTAATTTTTTTAACTCAGTGTCAGGTGTGTTATCCTGCTTGCTGGGGGTCCCTTAGGGGGATTCCCAATGCTTGTTAAAATTATAACTTGTGGGGAAAATTATCTATGAACACTGCTTTAGCAATGCAAAGAGGGCAGAGTAATTAAGGATCTTGAGCCCAGCTTTACAGAGTTGGATCACAGAGAATCAGGCTAACTGTTCAAATTTAAGTATTTTATTGAAATAGATATTAAAATCCATACAATCACTCAGCTGCATTCACTCCCACAAACATACAAGGCTACAGAAATTTAGAAAGAAGTGAAAAGAGAGAGAGAGAGACAGAAGGGTTTTGGGGTAATACTGTACCAATCCAGAAGTCTTCGGCTGGGAAAAGACAGGCGAAAAGCCCAACTCAGCCTCAGGGAGGGGCTGAGGGGAGCTCTTCCACTGGCAGAAACATTGTTTGCAAGTCTGGGAGAACTCTGAAATGGAGGAGAAAAAAGAGTCCTAGTTATAGTGCTGAACAGAGCTAAAACATGTCCTGGGGATCAGATGGCTGCATTTTTATGAGGATGGATCTCAGCTTCATAGTTCAAAGAAAATACAACCAGGCATCCTTGTAGTTTCCTGCAAGACGAGTTTCTTATCTGGGGATGCATGCCTCCAAAATGTAACATTCCTGGCTGTTTGAAATGTTAATTTGATCCCAGAGACCTCTTGTCTCCTGTTGGCACTATTATTGCTGAAAATCCATTCAAATGCTCTGTGAGAACCATTTCGAGATTCACGAAGGATGTGTGACAGGAAGCAGGGCTACCCTTTGATATACTTCCATAGCTCTACTGCCTACATGTCGTTCCAGTAGATCTCTATGGCTCACTGTGTTTGATATAAAATAATTATGATCTTTAGGACATAGCATGTAGATGGGGTAACAGGTAGTAGAAATCTAACATGTGATGGGCAGCAACGAACAGGAGGACGGGAAAGAGGAGCAGGCAGAGGAAGCCCAAGTTATGCTGTCTTGTGCTGCAGAGACATGGGGAAATGGATCAGGAAGAAAATGAGAAGCGGGGAAGTGCTTGCAAGACACATGAGGTGAGAGAAGGTGGTGTGTAGGAAGAGAGAGAAAGATTGAAGAGGAGTGGAGAAAGTGCAGAGGGAAGAAATCATAGAGATGAAATGAGAGACCCATGGAGGAAGAGAGAGAGAGAGAGAGAGAGAGAGAAAGGGTTATGTGGAAGAGGGGCAAAGGAAAAATAGAATGTTCAGATGGAAAAATGAGGAGAAGCAAGAGAGTACAAGCCAAAGAGGGAGGCCAGAAGAATGAAGGGAAGTGGGTGCAAGATATTGTACAAGAACGATAACAAAAACACACAAGCAAGATAAGAATTAGTGGAGACAAAGAATATGAAATAGGTAAGAAAAGGGAGAGAGTGCACACAGCTGGGAAGACAGCATGTGTTGAAGGGGGGAAGTAGAGAAGTTAGTGAGAAAGTAGCAGAAGGAGAGTGGTTGAAAAGCGGCCTGACCAAAAAAAAGGTAACCGGACATAAAAGCTGCAATCGTTTTGCATGTAACATAATTAATTGCCAACATTTCAGCAAGTATGTTTCGGGCTAGAAACAGAGACTACTACAATAAAATGTTTTGTTTCTTGCTGTTGCAGTCAGATATGTCTCATTTAGATGGTTTAAAAGAAGATTTTTTAAAAAAAAATACCCAAGACTATAATTAAGACACATTTCTGTGGGAGCTAAGGAGGATTTCAGTGCAGTTAGCAATTCCAGATCTGGCCTTTCTAACCAAATGGGGATTAAAAAATATTAAATCTACTTCTAAACTATATATGCTTTTGAGTGTGTGTCCCTCAGATGTTTCAGTGAGGGCAAATGGATGTCATAATCTGTTTATTTTAGTTCATAATTGGATTATTATTGTTTGTTATTAGTTTTAAACATACATTTAAATTGAAAAATAAAGTGGTTTATACTGTTAGTGCTGTTGCAGATGTCATTGAAGAACAGTCTCAGAGCATTTGGAACAATGACATCTATTTCAAAAAACTGAATCCCCTGGTGTGGGTTCAGAAGAGCTATAATCCATGCGCCTAGAAGGGAAAGGGGATGTGCAACTATGGCCACCAATTCCAAAGATGGTGTGTTCAGCAAGATCTTCCCACATCTAACATCTTGAAACACAGAAAGGGTATGTTACATTTGAAGGCAAACACTAGTCTGGGAGAAGGTGTCGTTTTTGCTGGACTTGTTATTTTGTATATATTTAGGGTTCCCAGGTGTTTATTTTATAAGCGAGGTCCCTTATCTGAGGACCAGAAAGCTGGTCCCTCATAAGACTGGCTGGTGTCTTTTATTAGAAGAGATGCCCCTGTTAGAAGATTGGAAAGTTTTTCCTTTTATGTCAAGTGAACAAGATGCCGAAATAAATAAATAAATAAATAAATAAATAAATAAATATCTATATATATATATATATCTGTATTTTGAGGTGAGGAATCCTTATAAAGACAGAAATGTATGAAGTATATAATTTATAAACGTGGGCAATATGGTAATTTACTGAGAAATACATGGCTGTGGAAACCAAAATCAGTATTTTTATTTGGTAATTTGAATGTTGGGTTGGGACTCTGGAAGACCAGAATTCAAATCCCTAGTCAGCCGTGGAAACCCACTGGGTGGTCCTGGGCAACTTGCATTCTCTCAGCCTCAGAGGAAAGGAATGGCAGACCCCCTCTGAACAAATCATGCTAAGAAAACCCTAATGATAGATTCATTTTAGGATTTCCATACATCTAAAATGACTTCAAGGCGCACCAGCAATTTAGATGGATTACACACTTGTTCATAGTTACTTGCAGTTACTCGTTTGCAATATGGTGCTGGCCGAGCAGTCTACAGATACCATGGACTGCCAAAAATACAAATAAATGGGTCTGAGAACAAATCAAGTTTGAATTCTTCATAGAAGCCAAATTAGCTGAGGCTATTGTACTCTGGACATATTACGAGACAATGTGGCTCACTAGAAAAAATAACAAGTAATGTTAGGTAAGAATAAAGGCAGTAGGAAGAGAGGAAAACCACAACATGGGGAGATTACCTCATGCCATTTCCGCACTAGACTGTTATAGCACTATTATTCTACTTTCAACATCCTATGGAATCCTGGAGTTTGCAGTTTTGGGATGGGCCAGGCATCCCGTCCCAGAACTGCAAACCCCAGGATTCCATAGGATGTTGAAAGTGGAATCATAGCGCTATACCAGCCTAGTGCAGAAATGGCCTCAGTCAAGAGAGTCATGGCTCTGAGCCTGCAGGACCTGAGTAGGACTTTTAATAAATAGGAGGATGTCTTGGTGGTTTCTCATTTACCTTAAATCAAACCTGACTTGACAGCAATTGAGAACAACAGCACAGAGCCAGCCTCTGGTGAAAGTTGCACATTGAATGGTAGAATCCTGCCCAATTTCAGACATTTAGCCTGTTCATTTAGTCTGAAATATGCAGCTTTTTTCATGTGAGAACATTTGGTAGAACTACCTCAACAATTAAACATAGCATCTACATCCGATGTATAGACATGGTGCAAAAATCAGGTAAGAATCACAAGACTATTGAAATGATAGGAAAGATGATGAAATCAGTAAAATATTCTTAACCTGAATGTTTCTAACTATATTTTCCAATTTACTTTGCAAGTAACTGAGTTATTTGGGAGCTAATTAGTTATTTGCAAAGCACTTTGCGAATTGACTTGCAAATGGCCTATAATGTATCTACACTTCACAGTTATAGCTGCTCAATAGTGCTTGAACTGCCTTGGCTCCATCTGATGGAATCCTGGAGTTTGTAGTTTGGTGAGGTATTTAGAACAGTTTGCTAGAGAGCTCTAGTCTACTCCTATGAACAATAGCGCTGGAGTGCTCTGTCTGAGAATTCTAAGCAACTGACCAAACTACAAATCCTAAGATTCCCTAGGATTAACTCACGGGAATTGAAACGGGATGAGATTGCTATAACTGTATATTTCTGAACTCTTTTTCAAAAAGACAGGTTTTGCTTAGGAAACTTCATGAAAAATGTAGGCTGAGCTAGTGAGAGACTGAGATTAGAATTTTAAAATGGTCAGGAGTTATCCTTGAAATGAATGGACAATTTAAATGTTGAGATGGAGGGATATCAACCTGTAGGTAGATAAGAAACTTGTATTAATAGTCTATATTCTTAACAATTTATTTATTTATTTATTTATGATATCAAAAATATATTTATTTAAGATATTAAAAATAATTAAGAAAGACCCAACCAGATTGAAGCACTTGTAACAGAAGTATGCTGGTTTGAGTGATAGTCTCAACAGCTAGTGTTGACCTCTTTTTCAGCTTTTCTTCCTACTTTTTATTAGATGATAGTTCTGGAAGGGTTTTGACAAGCCATTTTACAAGCATATAAAAATTCATGCACATCTCTTATGCAAATACAGGGATACCAGTGTAAAACTACTTAATGCTTAAACCAGATTTAGCTATTTTCTCTCGCAGAAATGTAATGTGACACTGAATAACAATAAATCCCTTTTCTTTCTTTCTTTGCTTTCACAAGCCTTTTAAAATAAAGTAATAGACCTCAGCTGTCTGATACTTGGTAATGCAAATGTCAGTTAAAATAATTGAGCTTGTGTTTCCATTTGGTTGCTCTTCATAAAAGATTTGTACACTTGAATTTTCCCTCAGTGGCAGAATAGACTTGCATATAAGTAAAACTTTGACTAGACAAATGGTTCATTAAGTGATGAAATTGTTCCCATACTGTACCATTTCATACTATTATGGGCAGAGTTGCAAATATTCTAGTGTCTAAACAAAAAACACCTCTACAAACAGAAATTAGTATATCAAGGAAAAGGTTATTTTAGATATTCTCTGCAGGTCCAGTTTGAAAGAGGGTACCAGTCCCTTAGAGGCTGGAAGCTAAGATGGTGGCAGAGTTATATGCTCCTTTAGAGTCTTTCCTTATGAACTGAATTTCCCTCAACCTGAATCTCTTAGATTGTCAAGTAAGTTGACGCTACTTACATGGGACTCTTTGCACAGTTTCCCCTATTACTATCTGTCCCTCTGAAGAGCAACATCACAAATACAAAGCTGTTACTCCTCAGAAACAACCTTACCACCTTGGGGGTGTTTTAAGACTGCTATGAAAACTTTCATCTACTGCGCTCAAAGGTCATTCTAAGCAGACTCATGAGGAACTTTCAGCTGGGAGATCTGGTGTGATAGACTGGAAGGTGTGACATCTCTGCTTGTTGCCTGTTTGGATGAACAGAGGTGCTATTGTTGTGTAAAAAGAGTGGCATCCAGATTCTGGCAATAGGAGCTCCATGTAGAGACCCACCCCCATCCCTTTCCCTCACTGAGATTTTAAGGAATAAGTGTGCGTATAGTATAAGCCAATATTTTGGAGAATAATTCCAGAATTCTGCATTTTCCTGAGTACATATTATTCTCTGCCTTGCATTGGCTCTGCTTGTAACTTTTTTTGTTCAGACTGATTGAGCCTTGCCACACTGCATGGCAGGACTCTGGGGCCTTTCCTCTCTCTTTGAAGGCAGAAACCTTTGTTGAATCTAGAAATTGGCTGCTTGAAATAGTTAAGAGCAGAGTTAAGTGCTCACTTGGTGATGCATTTAGTGTTGACCTAAAGAGCCAAGGAGTCCTCTGTTGCCAATGGGCAACACCCTACACAATCATAGCACTGTGAGTCCATTTTAATTGCCCTGCCTACATCCTTTGGAAGCTTGGGGTTTTCAGGTTGGAAAGGCATTAGCAGAGAACTCCAGATATCCCACTCCCTAATTAACAAATCCCGAGATTCCATAGGATGGAACACCAACAGTAAAAGTGGAATCATAATGCTATAATTGTCTAGTGGGAAAGCGCTCCACATCTGTTGGAAAAAAGAAGATTGTTGTGACAAACCTGATGGGAGGGGGTCCTGACAACAGAGCCTCCTTGGCAACTGAGAGTGTTTAAGCTGATTGGCTGGTGAAATGGAACCTTGGATAGCCCAGGGGAGGGGCTGGTGGAAAGAGGAAAATAATGGATTTTAACCGTTTGGAGTGTGTTTGAAGAGGTGTATGAGTTGTGGTGTGTTTGGGAGAGGTTGGAGATTTGAAGAGCTCTGTGGGAGAGAGAACTGAGAAACTGGGTGTACAAGAGATAGTAAATGAATTGAAAGAGAGAGAGAGAGAAGAATGGTGTGCTGTTTATAAATATTTAGATACAAAACAAATTTAAAGAAACAGTGTTGCAATAAATGTTTGAAGTTCTGTGTTCCTTAAAACAGTGTCACAGAGTCTTATTCTGTATCCTGGAATATACACGCTACCAATAATATCATCTTGACCTTAGTGCCAACAGTACCACAGTCTTGGAAAATATAACTCACTGCTGATCCTTACATCTAGGAGAAGGGCAGATTTAGGGAAGGCAGTAAAGGAGGAGAGTCCTGACAGGAAGAAGCCAAGGGGGGACAAGAGTGAGGAAAGGACTGTGTTCTCAGAAAGGGAGAACTGAGGCAGACCCATTTGTCCTGGCCCTGGATTGATTCAGAGATCTCCCTGGCTGTTCAGACCTGAACACAAAGAGGTGTCAGGCTGGGAAGGCCTTGAGTGCGAGGCTTGGGTGCACCTTTCGCACTCAGCACTGATGGGCGATGGTTCTCCACGTTTTTACAATTGTTAAGAGCATTTTAGAGCTGAGCAGAGGCTTCCCCAAGATTAGAGCTTGATTGGTTGACTGGTTTGCTAGCCTGCATTTACTTTGGGCTTGAGATCTATTGTGAGGTTATGGGATTGTGGGATTTACTTTGTGGGATTGACTTTGATAGATCCTTTTTTTACAAAGATATGGTGGTAACAAGAAAACAAAAGAAAACCAAACACATTTTCACTCAGAATACTGTGGATCAGTATTATTTCCTCTTGTATCTTATCACCAACTCACCAAAGGCAAATTTCTGTGCTTGAAAGTCATGGGAAGCCAGTCTGCTCAAATTTAGACCTTAGTAGTTCACATGGGTTATTATAAAGTAGATTGGTACAAAAATTGTTAGGTGAGCTGTCAGATTAAAATTAGCATTTCATAACTTGACTAGGGAACTAAGAAAGATGGTGCAAGGGGCATTAGCTCAAATATAGGATAAACTCACTCAGGGGGTTTCTTTATAGAGCAGTAGATAGTTCTGGGGAGATATAACAGCAGTGAACAAAAGCTGATGAGCTTAAAAATGATGGGCTAATTTCCCCCCAAGAGTGGTGCAGTAGCATCCAGCATTCCATGGATAAAAGCCAGGACATATGTGGCCAAACAAAATGAGAGTGTGATCAAGATGGCAAAAGTTATTAATGAGAAAGAATACACAAGCTAGGACAGGCTTTTGCTGTAGACCATAGGGAAAGGCAATATTTCACTCCCTCCCTCCTCTCCCCTCCCTCCCCTCCTCTCCTCTCCTCTCCATGCAGCTGAACAGAGTGCAAATTACTTTTGTACTTTGAACTCAGTTTGCAGCAAAAGGGAAAAGTGGAAGAAAGAGAGAGAAACTGGGACATTGTAAAAGCTGTTGAAAAAGTAGGATGTCAGAGATTTGATTGGGACTGTCCTTGGCAAATTGGGACATTTGGAGCGTATGAGGTTGTAACCTATAAAGCCATACCTGGCTTCTATCAGGCTACTTTATCAATCACATTCTACTGTATGAGCTTCCTGAGCTTTAGGATCCATGGCACCGGTCCTTCTCTCTTTGTCCCCACATATGGCAGAAACACTGAGACAGAAAGAGTGGGACTTGCCCAGGGTAACCCAACAGATTTCCAGGGCTCAGAAAGGATTTGAACCCTGGTTTTCATGGGTCCCATTTCAACCTTTAAACTACAAGAATATTAAGCAGAGTGCAACAGAGCTAGTGGTAGAAACAGGACTGATTACTCTAGGTGCTTTTGTAAGGTAGAAAGATATGTTTACCATCTCAATAAATCCATCTTGGGACAGGAAGGGAGATAGACAAAAGAAGTTGACCTATACTTATTTACAAGAACCCTTAAAAGCTGGCTTCTATGTGTGGGTGTAATCTGGCAGCCATTATTAGGGCTGGAATCCCATCGACTCTCTCTTCCCAAACAAAGAAACTAAACAGCTGCTTGAAGAAGGAAGTAGTCACCTCCGCGGGTAAGAAGGAAGCAAAAGGCTTGAGCACATTGACCGAAGAAAGCTACAGAGAGGTGAAACAAAGAGCAGATGTCTAGACTCTCCTCTCTCACTGATCGTTTTATACAAGTGTTGATGCCTCTTTGCTTCCAACAGAAGCCACTATGACACATTGGGTCTCTATGGATTGACTTCCCATTCAACAACAGAGTGAGCGTTTCTATTCTGATCTGAACTAACCAATAGGATTCAGGCTAATTAGTGCATTTAAAACATGGTGTGGTCATATTACACTTTTTAAAGTTCTGCAGTTTCATTCTGGTTCTAATGATTCATTTCACTGAGTAATTCCAGTGCCTGAAATACAATGTCGGAGGGCTGAATGATACTGAAGTAGCAGCAATACTTCTCATTGGATTTGGGCAGAGCTTGTGCCTTTCGTTGGTTTAGCTGCTCATACTCAGCCTGTTTGTGTTACACATTTCAGAAGTGGGAATAACTTGCACGAGCTACCCTTGTGTCAATCATCATGTAGGAAGCAGCTCTCAAATGGTCCTCTTTCCAAAAACAACAACAAAATTTATCAATGTACCTGAACAAAAAACATTCTTTTTTGTGTATGCCATGTATGGAGGTTTGAAAAGACAGTGGAAAAAGAAGTGGAAGAATCTTCTCTTATTATACTGAGAAGCTGAAAGATTACTTTGTCTTCTGTGTCAAAACTCTTCCCTGTGCAGGATGTTAGAAGTCTTTAATGGCAACACAGGCCATTTCCGCACTACACTCTTATAGCGTGATTATTCCACTTTCAACATCCTATGGAATCCTGGGGCTTGCCGGTTAGGGAGGGGCATTCAGAATTCTCAGCCAGAGAGATCTTTGGCCTCAGTAAATTTTGGCCTCAGAATTCCACAGGCTGTTCAAAGTGGAATAATAGCACTATCACAGTGTAGTGTGGAAAGGCCCTGAGTCTTTAGACATTATGGAGATGAACAACTGTAGGTCTGCCTAGTCCAAGGTATCCATTCTAGTTGCACAAATTTAGTCAAGTTCCTCTCCTGCAATCTGAAGCTGCAGAAAACTGTCTCTCATCCCAGACTTTGAAATTCCCGCCTTAGGGATAACAGGATGGCTCCATCCTTACTGTCTTTCCAATCAGCAAGGAAATCACTTTTATGCTATCAGGCTTTTAACAACTGACTGGGATTGGCGTTTAAGTCCTGTACACTGCTGTTTTTATGGTTTGTATACAGCCTTTCTTAAAAAATGGATTTTAGTTCTTTAACATTACAAACTGTTTAATTTTCTAAAAAACTTTTATATTTATGCTTTTTAAAAAAACTATATTTATGCTTTCTTATTTTATTTGTTATCATTTTAATCTGTATTGCTTTTAAATATGTGGTAGCCACCTCGAGTGTCATTATTGGAGCAAGGCAGTATAAATGAATATAATAGTAAACATCATCATCATCATCATCATCATCCACAACAATCCACAGCATTTTTCAGTCTTACTGACAAATACAATAATAGTGTGAGCAGATTGGTTAATTTCCTTATCCAAACCAACTTCTTCAAACCTGAGGCAAAGTATATATAACAGTATTGTGTCAAGTGAAGAGCAGAGGCACTATAAAAAGGAAAAAAAACCCTGTTGTTGTTACTCTTAAGACTGCTGAGTATATTTGTGTTTCTCTGTAAGCTGTTCAATTTATTTGTTGTTAGCTGCCTTGAGTCCCATACTGGGAAAGTTGAGAAATTGATAATGATAGTGATAATACATTATTTGTGGAAATCTTATGCTTTATTAACATAAATTATTTATATTAATGTGTAAGGGTGCTTCATTGTGTTTGAGTTTTAAATTATGTCTTTTAACATTGATTTAATTCTTTTTGATTGTTTAATTATGTTTTAACTTTTGTATTCTATGGGTTTTAGCTATGTCTTTTTAATTTTGTAAGCTACTTTGAGTCCCAACCTGAGAAAAAAGCAGGAGTAAGCCCTATTGAACACAATAAGATTTACTTCTGGCTAGGCATGTAGGATAATTCTGTAAGTATTACAGTGTTACCTTCCCCAAAACCAGAACACCATGAAGTATAAGAATTTATAGAGGTTCAAAAAGGCTAGCTAATATATCTGGTTCTCCTTGGTACTAATCTCTGGCAAACTGTCTTAAGGGCAGCTTTACTGTGTTAAAATGCTGGAGGCCTTCTAATGTGAATAGAAGCATGACATTTAACATGTTAATAGGACTTTCTCATATTAATGAGTTGAAATAGTTTTGGGAGACTCTCTTGTGTGATATTTAACAAGATTTGCAAGGACAACCACCAAATCTCCAGCAAGATTTTTTCACTGTGCGCATTCCAGCTCAAGGCAAATTAAAGATCCTACACTGTCTTCTTGGTCCTTCAGAGCTGTACAGGAGGTTTTCTCTCCATGAGCAAATAGGTGAGTAGGGAGTTGCAGTGTAACACCATTGGGTACTGATCAGTCCTAGGACTTGGCATGATGTGAAAAGCCTTCTTTAGGGATATGTTGGTCAAACCTCAATGTCTGCAGTACTCATCTCATATGGAATGGTCTTACAAAGTGATTACTCCCAGGACTCACTGTTTTGCTTTGGCATCCTTGCTCCACAACATTCACTTGCTGGTGGAGAACAGAGGGGGACTTTAAAAGCCTCTACCTGTGTTCTCATTGCCAGATGCAGACTTCTGACACCATCTGCTGGAGACCTCTGGAGGACCTCAGCAGATCTTGGTGAAAGGTATCTTCAGTATGCATCTGGCTGTGAGAACATACTCCCTGATCTTCCCCCTGCCCCAGCTCTCCACCAACAGTGGAATAGCCATGGATGAAGGTGGCTATTGCAGCAAAACAGTGAGTCCTGGGGGTGGTAACAGAAGAGCCTCACTGTACTTCTATATGCAAAATTCTTACCCCACACTCAACATTGTAGGATCTCATCCAAAGTGTGGAGAATGTATCTGTGACAAAATTGCTTTGAGGGTCAGCTATTTGGAATGCAAATGCAACTTGATGGTAGATTGCTGGGCCACAGGACTAGTACCTTGAGAATGAAACCCAGCACAATGGTGTGTATGAGAGGGGTTTATGGAATATATCAATTTTATATAAAGCAGAGAGTCTGTTTGTGAAGAGAGCCTTCAGTGAGATCTAGGCCAGAGAGAGCTGTTAGGCTGTGCTTAAGCAGCTAAGGAAAAGACACAGAGAACTGGTGTCTAAAGCTCGGAGTTATGGTCATAGACTGTCAGAAATTTAAACTACTTAATGTAACAACATTATAGTTTACATGAACCATGATACGACACTTTATTTTTAATGTCATTACAATAAAGGATACAGTTTGTTTTTATACTTACTAAGTTGGCCTGTGTTATTTAAAGTCACTACTGGTGACAAAGGAGAACATGCTACCATAAATAAACTATTTAATTCTGAGGGAATACTTAGGACCCTAGCCCTTTGACATGAAGGTTGTGTTTAAAGGGTAGAGTAAGGCTAAGTGCTATTATTAGGCTGGAATTGCAAAACCAATCTAGTGAGAAATAAGGGCCTGCCACAATACCATTTAATAATCTCTAATGATATGCCAGATCTGGTACCCAAGCATGGAGAAAAATACACTTTACCACAGTCTGGAAATCCAAGAAGGCTTGGCTAGAACACCACTACCACAAGGGGAAAAAAATGAGGATAAATTGTAAATTGTGCTTATGTCTGCATGTGGAAACCTACTTCCCTGTGAGCAACTTCCTGCAGTCCTGGGACTGCACATGCCTCTGGTTTGATCTTGGAGGGTCAGACCACCACACCCCACCTCTATTTTTCAACTGAAAAAGGTATCTCACATTCTCTGAAAGCTGAGAGGGGGAAATTTCACCAGGTTTTTCAACTCCACAGAGCTGCTTTAGGCATTTTCTTTTTCAAAACTAGAACTGACTGAAATCACTTCTGATTTTTTTTTTAAGGGCTGAAAAGAGTTTTTTGGTGGTGCAAAAAACTAGCAAAACTGCCTACGTTTGGAACATATGGGAGATCTTTTTGGTTAAAAAAAAAGATGGGTAAGACGGTGACACTGGGAAACTATCTTCAGCCCATGGGCTGAACTTTGCTCATTCTGCCCAACATCTGTGTACCTATTTTTCAGATTTTGTGAGATTTGCTTGAGCTAATGAAAAGCAGCATTATAGCAGAATAAGCAAGATGTTGAATGTTGTGGTGCTGGCCTAGGTTATCCTTGAGTATGCTTATGCAACCAGCTTAAGACTTGTATTTTGAAAGGCAAATTTGCCCTATGTGACATGCTGTTGTAGTAACTCCCTGGTGTGTAAGCAGAGGGATGGACACAAGATGAAAACAACCTGGACCATTGATCATTGATCCCAGGAACAGTGTCAGCCAGTGCTGCTGCTAGGATTTTCAGACCCAGAATTATAAGTGAAGTAGGACGGGCAATAATTAGAAGGAGATACTGATTTTCACTTCCTATTTTAAAAAAAATAAAAATAAATGAAACGGAAAAAAATTTGAATTCTTAAAAAATGTTGGGAAACGCCAATCTCATAGAGTCTTCCATTCAGGCAGCAGATGTTGTGTGCTTAGAAGTATGAGTTTGAATCCCTGTTTTATTCAGCCATGTTTATGGTGTTCGCTAGCTTCTTTTTTCCCTAACAGGATCCTCAACTTTAATGAATATGTACCAGGCAGGTACAATATGGTCCACTCCATGTTGAGAGCTGAATATGGATGGTGCAGATAGGTGAAAATTTTGTTTTGTTTTTTTCAAAACTAGGACATACCAAAATCCCTACATTTCTTGATGAATAGGACAGAAAGAAACCTGAGATTTTTTAAAGAGTACCTGTTGTGCAGGAAAATAGAACTGGCAGATTCATCTTTGCACATGACGTTACTACACATCATGTAGATCAGACATCCAGCAATGTAAAGAGGCAAAATAAAGAGAGCTGAAGAACACCAATCAATATGTGAGTTTTTTTTCCAAAACAGACAAATCCTTTCTGTAGTCTGCTTCAGGCAGTATCTTACTTAGGGGAGCTGGTGAACAAAAATAAGAAGACCAATGAATAAAAAATATCACCACCGTAATAGTTTTATTAGGATTAATCAAAAATCACATAATAGTCAGCAACATTTGTCTGATGCATATATTTCTTTTCATCTTGTTTATGGTAAGCAAAACTAGAAGGAGGACATGATAAAAAAAAAACCCTAAAGGCTACAATGGGCTATGATACAATTTCAGCAGTGTAAAATGGTCTAATTTCAGAATTAAAGTAGAAAGTTTTATTTCACGACTCATAAAACTGTACACACGGGATGGAATCCTTGCATAAGCAAATTTGTACTGGGCCTTCCCAACACCTTTAAATGAAGCTTGAGCCTGGGTGGAACTAGGCATGAACAGGATTTCAAACAGCTAATGCTAATAAAGTCAAATATGTGTTTGGATTTCAGTAGCCAGTATTGTGCAGCTTGATAGGGAAGACGCACCAGTTTTTTGGGCTTTGCAGTATAGCTGAAATGGTGAATAGGCGCCTAAGAAAAGACAGATGGCAATAGTTGTAAGTGCAAGTTCTCTCTATACAGTGATAACGTTTTTCTTTCCAGAAGATATTTTAAATCCTCTGCACCTGTTCTTGTTGATAATTCTGTTTATTAATAAACTAACATTGGGTTGTCTCAGCTGCTCAGAATCTGCCAACTTACCCTTTCTAGCACCTGAGACAAACACTGTAAAGCTGTTTCTCTTGTGTCCATGCTAGGAAATACATTTCGGAAAATCTGTCATGCATGAGAGAGATAATCACAGGTCAAATGTACCTTTGGTCATAAAAATTAGAGAATGTGTTGGGATCCTATGGGAGATCTAATGTGCAAAATGCAGTTCTCAGTTAAGTTCTAAGAGAGAAGTGGGCAATTGTGGAGGGGGAGGGGGCCATTTTCCTTCTATGTCTCCATCCCCAGGTGTGGGGGTTTGGGGGGCTTCTGATGGGCTTCAGGTTCTACCCTTGAGGGTCCCAAGGAATACATGCAGCCCATGGGCCACATTTTGCCCATCCCTGTTCTGAGAGATGCTGTATTTGGCAGCAGTGGAAGGGACTGGGTGGTAAGGCTTCAGACTCTTACAATGGGGATGACCCTCAGCCCCAGCCTCTAATGTAGGATATTGTTCCCTGAGGCAGGTTGATCAAGGGTGGGAATCATATGGCCCTGCAGATGTTGTTGGACTGCAGCTCCCTGCATTCTTCACCATTGGCTATGCTAGTTAAGGCTTCTGGGTGTTGCAGTCCAATAGCATCGGGAAGGCTGCATGATTCCCGCCTCTAATCTACTGTAAACAGAGATCTGCTAGTACGTCCTAGTCTATTTTCCACTCATCACTGCTCTGTCATTTTAACTCTTCTTTCACCTTTATTTCTCTGGGAAAAAAATGTGTTGCCTGTCTCCAGTGGCTGCCACCTTAGCTGTGGCGACAACAGGAATGTCACTTTGTGCTGCAGGGGTTCCAAAGGTTAAATTGCTTGTCTACTTAACAGATTTGGAATAGGTCTACTGTGGGCCTGAGCATAAAGGGACCTGGGAAGTTACAATTTCCTAGTCACGTTATTGAATTCAGCAGACTTAGATACAACCGTACATGTTTTCTGACTTTTTGGATGAGACTTTTATATTGTGCGCTACTTTGAACGATGTAAGGTAAATTGCTGTTTAGAAAGCCAAATATAAATGTCCTGATATTGGGCAGATTGTTTACATTTCTTTAAAGCAAGCATGGGCAAACCCTGGCCCATGCGTTGTGCAGGTGAGGCTGTCAGCCAACTCCTGTGCTGCCCATAGGATGGCTCAATTTAGCTTCTGCCATCAGATTGGAAATGTTCAGGCTGGTATGGTGGTAAGCCCCTCCCTCCTTGTTGCCAAACTAGTAATGAGAATAGCTGAGAAGGATGCAAGTGAATGGGCTTCTCAGCTGTTTCCATCATTTGTCCTTTGGGTAACTGGGGGTGAGCAGGAGATAAACAAGGTGACTGGGGCCTCTTGTGCACTTCCCTCCATTCCTCAGCTGATTCGGCCTACTAGTGTGTGTGTATGTGTACACACATGTGTGCATGTGTGAATATGTGTGAATGTTTGAGTGAGTGAGTGAGAAGACTGTAAGCCTGTGTGTTAAGGGTGAGAAGTCTACACAAGCCCTGCTGTTCCATGTAGACCTTGGGGACAAGAATTTTGCCTACCCTGCTTTAAAAAATATACTTTAAAAAGTATTTAATTCAGACAATAGGCAAAAATTGAATTTATTAAGGCAGCAAATGCGCCCCAAATTCTCATAATACTATGAAGTACTGGGATGATGGTATTATGTGGAGATAAGAAGTATTTTCAAAAGCAAATCCCGTATGAAGAGTTTCACAGACAAAAATCAGATTATTTTCATTATACCTTCAAAGTCTAGAAAGCATTTAAGATTTGTAGTGGGTATTACAACACTGATAATAAAAAACCCTAATGAAATAGAATCTACTGGGTAAACATTTTCTCTAAATGAATTACTCTGATAGTTTCCTTGCATATTTTATCATCTGGAATATAATTCTATTATTAATTACACATGCTGAAAAGCTTTATTTCCTTTTCCTTTATTAATGAGTGCTCATCTAATCAGAAATAAACATACTAAAAGGGCAACTCCTTTTCTTTGTGTAATTTGGATTTCCACTCTCTAAATCTTTTTGTTATATCAGAAAAGCATAGATTGTTTATGCCTGGATGGATCTTTGGCTGTGCAATGATAATTTATTTTAAAACTTTCATGTGATACAGTGGGCCCTTAGTATCCACTAGGGTTTGGTTTCAGGATACCCCATGGGTATGAAACTTCATGAATGCTCAAGTCCCATTGCATACAACGATGTAGTAAAATGGTGTCCCTTATATAAAGTGACAAAATCAAAGTTTGCTTTTTCGGGTCTTTTTTGGAATATTTTCATGTGTTGTTGAATCTGTGAAAACTGAATCCTTAGATATGGAGTGCCAACTGTATTTCTACTTTTTTATATATTACAGGGATGAAAAATTTGTAGACTGCCAGATGTTACTGGACTATCATCATAGCCTGTGGTGAGGGATCATAGGAGTTGCAGTCCAACAACAAATAGAGAGCTGTATGTCTTCCTGAAGATAATCTAGCCTGGGGATACCAACTTGGAATGGAACATAGAAATTTTGAAGGTAATCCCATTATTTTAAAAAAGTGGCAGTTAAAAATAATAGATGGGGCATCCTCTATTTTTTCATGGGCTCAGCCTCATTGTACAACATTACAAAAGGTTTAGTGAAAGGGTGAAGAAACTGTTGCACTCCAGATGTTGATGAATTGCTATGCCCATAATCTGTCATCACTGTCAGGGGCTGATAAGAATTGGGAAGCTACAAATTACTGATTCAGTTCTGATGTTATTGTTTTATATGCATGCACAATGATGTTCCCTATTTTTGGGGTGGGCAGCACAGAATGGTGTCACGGGCTTCCTCTTCTTGCTTCCAAGACCCCATATGGTTTTTGTGGGCTTAGAAAGGAATGGGAAGGTTGGCTAATCAGGGACTGACAGTTTGCTGGTGATGGGTATTCTCAGTCTCTGTTTGTGCCTGAACTTCATCCCCATTGACACTCCTTTTTCTCTGCCTGATTTGGCTTCAGTTGAAGCTGTAATCTTCAACACAACTTTGGCAGTTTTAGCATGAAGATCAGATTCAACTTTTGTGGGAATTGGGGTCTGTGTACCTATATGACCCAATTGGGGTGGGTTAAACAGGGACCTACCCAGCCCCCAGGTGACAAGAGAACCGCACAGTGGCTTCGGCCTGTAGGGATTCCCACACTGTCATTCCAGGCAGGTTGAGTTAGTTGGCTTTCATCAACTTTAGGCAGGTTGACCGATCCCTGGAGCTGGGCTCAAGCTGGGACCAAACATCTTCCGCTGTAACTACAGTTGGTCCTTCACATTCACTATGGTTAGGGGCACAGGACCCTTGCAAAAGTGAAAAATCACAAATATCAAAATCTGTGTGTCTCTGGGAAGGGGGCTGAGACACAGGTGGGGAGAATGGGCACCCAGGGTCTAAACCAGTTCAGGGAAAGGAGACAGTTGGCATGGTTGTCCTGTACTTCCTCTCTCTTGCCCATCTCCTTCCTTGGGTGTATGAAGGCCTTTGGGAGAGGGCTTGTTGTGCTGAGAAATCAGGCTTTGAGCTGTCCTTGGCTGGCCAGGCAGTGGCTGGTGGAGGAGGAGGAGGACCAGAGGTGGGTTTTTAAAGAGCTGCGTGGCCTGATTGGATCCGCCAAGAGAGAAGTTTCCCTCAAAAAAGAAGCACCTAAGATGGGGGAGCAGGGGTTAGAGAAACCCACAAATAATCAAATCCATGAATGGCAAACCTGCAAATGTGGAGGGCTGACTGTAATAAAGTTGTGATCTTTTCTGTAAGCCACTTTGAGTTCCATTTGGCAGAAGCACAGGATTCAAATCAAATCAACCAATCAGTCAGTCAGTCAATCAATTTTTCCTTGTCCAAAGTGCTATCCTTGCATATTTGTCATAAGTGGATATTTACTCGCTACTGAGCCTGAAAAGGGTATTTGGTGTTTCTGTGAGAGAGACAGAAAATGGTATGCAATATGCCTGTATTGTAACTTTTTGATCGTAAAGATAATTTACATCAGTTATCCTAAAAGGTTTCTATGAGGAGTTTTTCTTACTGCAGCCATTATTGCTGCAGAAGATCCAGTAGTTTTCTCTCTACGTGTTGACTGCTTTACTTACATATTTGTGATATGAAGAGCATTTACAAAATGTCTCGTTCTTAACTCCAGCCTCAATGAGAGCTCTCCCCTACCGCGCAAGGATGAAGCAAGAAGTGCTTTGTTTTCTGATGAGGCTTTGTTAATTTGTGGGGAAGAAAAACTCTCTGTGCAAAATTATTATTTTTTCCCTTGATGAAAGAAAAGATGCCCACAGCAGACGCAGAAGGACTGACCAATGAATGAAAGAGATACAAGCAACCCAACGAATGCTTCTGATTTTTAAAAGTCCATGCAATGAAGTGGCAGCTATCATCACATTGTCCAGTTTGTGTCATTTATATAATTTATGCAATTTGTACAGAAATTGTTCTCACAAGTATAAGAACTCTCACTGATACAGACACAGTAATTCTAATCCTCTTGCAAGAAAGAAAACAAATGTGGTTATTTCTTCTTGCACATGAGAATGAAGCAAGTGAGGATTTAGATATCTTGGATATTTGTGATATGATTTCTTTAGTTGCTTGAGTGGGACTTAAAGGTTTGTTACATAGATGTTTATAATGTTTTAAATTTCAGTGCTTTGTTTTTACATGTGTTTGTGTGGCCAGGTCCTACACAATCCTTTTGGTTTTAATACAGTGACAAATCATGTTCCACAATATTATTTTCTAAAATGTCAGTTTTTAATATTGGTTAATACAAAAGATTATATTTATTTCATTCAATATCTGTATAGATACAGATATGATTGTATGCAGGGTCCTTGAAGGATAGTTATCCAAAATGCATGGGCCTGTGATAACATTTCTCTTGTCAGCATACAGAGTTTTTCTCCCTCTCCACCTCTTTTTGTTGTGGTGGTGGTGGTGGAGTTGCTCTTGTTTTAGTTTAAGGATGGAGAAGGTGTGCTTTGTAGGCTACATGTGGCCTCCAAGCTTCTATAACATTTCCAAAGCCTTCTGGAAGCCCAGGTGGGCAAGGGGGATTTGCACACAGTTCAATTGCCCTAATTTGGCAGGGACAGTCTTGATTAATTCTCTGCTGACCCACTTTTTCAGCTCCTTTTAAAATGTCCCAGCCTTGTAAATCCTCCTCCCACCCTCCCTCCTGTCCTCAGCTTCAATTGCTTCAAACTGAGTTCAGAGAACAAAAGTAATTTGCACTCAGTTTACTCAGCAGGGCGAAGAGGAAAGGAGGAGGCAGAGTCTTGCCCTTCCCAGTAGACTCAGGCAAAAACAAACTACAGCAGCTTCTCCTAGCTGTTCTTCCTCAGGCATAACTTCTGCCATCTAGACCTCGATCTGATGGTGCTTGGCTCCATGTGTCTGGTTTTCATTTGGGGGTATGAAATTGAGATGAGGGTATGAAATTGCCTCCACCTCTGATGTAATTGCCCACCCTTGCTTTATGTTTTTCTCCCTGCCTGCCCTGATAATCCACAGCAGTGCTCTGTCCTCTGATACACACACACATACCCGCTTCAGGAATCCCAGGAGTGTAGACACACTATTGATACAGAAAAACCTGAATATTGCCATTCATAAACGAGGAATCTCCCTTTCTTCAGAAAAGTGGTTCTTAACCCCTTCTTTTGTTGCTGTGAACCGCCAAGGCTTAACTCAAGCTTTAAAACCCTAAAGTGCATCAAATATTTATTTAAAGTCACTCATCAAAGGTCTTCATATTTGGAGAGAAGGGAGAAATAAATAAATGCACACACTCTTATTATAATATTTTTTTATTGGAATGATTCTGTACAAATTTGTCTTTCTTTCTTTCTTTCTTTCTTTCTTTCTTTCTTTCTTTCTTTCTTTTTTTCTCTCTCTCTCTCTCTCTCTCTCTTTCTTTTTTTTTTAACTTAAAAGCTCGTAACATTTCTTCAAGCCTTCGCATGCCCCCTGTGAGAACTTTCCCAACATCCCCAGGGGTCCCAGCCCCCAAGGTTAAGAACCGCTGCTTTAGAACTTTGACATTAATATAGTAATTGTCTTTCCAAATGCTCACACACAACTTCACCAAATGCAATTTCACCATAATAGCAAAATAATTGACATTGAAATGGGAAAATGCAAATAAAGGATATGTATGGTAATTTTAATCAACAGTTAAAAAAGGGACAGGTGTTAAGAAAGAGAATGTCATGGAAAATGGAGGATAAAAAGGATGGTCCAAAATGTGTTGTTCTACAGTTCTCTGGCATTTAAAATAAATATTTCTAGTGATTCTCAGGGCAGCATGTTTCTTTGCCCCAGGAAATTAACAGTGCAACCATATGTATGTCTATTCAGAAACAAGTCCAGCAGAAACCAATGAGATTCACTCCCTGTAAAGGGTTTATAATAGGAATGGGAATTGTGTGGCGCTTCTGATGGTGTTGGACGGGAATTTCCCAGTATTTCTCATAATTATTATGCTCAGTAGGGCTGCTGTGAGCTGTAGTGCTGTTGTGGCCAAGAAAAGAGGGGGAAAGACCAGGTTTCCAGGGAAAAATCAAAAAGCCATTTTATTGTTAACAATACCTTGCGAAGGGCAACAGTTATCCCAGAACTGTTGTGTTAATTAATTGAGGTAGCATCACTATATACCTTTTGCCTTCTATGTCAGCAATAATCATTTACTTAGCCCGCCCATCACTGGAGAAAAAGATCTTTAGTTAACTTTTCCATTACATCATTGACTGGCACAGAGGAGAACAAAAGAGTTAGTTATAAAATGATACAAAATAACGGTAGGGAGTAAAAGTGCCTCCCTTAATTCCCAGACCTTTGAATGTTGCAAGGCCATTCTCTAAAATTTAAATAAGACAGACATCTGCAATTTACTCAGAGGCACAATTCAATTCGCTTATTTTTCCTATTCAAGTGGCATTGGATTTAACCCCTTCATTCCCCCCTTCATGCTAAATTCAAAACTTTGCAATTTCAAGCATGTACTATTTCCTTTTTTCCTTATAGTACAAGTGATACATAGCAGCATTAGAATTCATTAACACACATTACACTTACACGCTGTTCCCAATAACGGAGGGGGTCTGATTTGTGCGTAGAGAGGTTAGCTCCCGGGTGTAACCCCAGAAAAAAATCAAACCCCCAACCCTTCTTATTCCTCAGCAGTTGCTGGGTCTGATTAAATTTTTGGGGCGGCCTCCGGAGCGCCAAATTGTATCATCTAGCCCAGAATTTTTCTGACCCCCCTTTTTTGAAACCAGTTAGGCATACACAACAACTTCCTTCTTCCATTGACTTAAACATTACAGTTTAAAAAAACAACACTTTTAACATGCAGAGTAAAGACTGGCAGATTTAGGAAAGCCATCATGTTAGTAAAAAAGATTTTTTGCTTACTGTGCCTTTTCCCATTCTTACTTGGGGAACTCAATTTTGTCCACATGCCTGCAGACCATTAGAATGATCTTCAAAATTTTTATACTTCAAAATGCTTTTTCCCCCTCTTTTGCATTCAACTCATTTACATAATGACAACTGGTTGTATTTTACCAAAATGCTGAGTACCCCTTCACAACTGAAGAGATAGTTTCATGCTGGGCTGACAGCCAACAACGCACTTGCCTTACATGAAAACCAATTCCCTCCATGGGGATCATGTGTTGTCATGTACCTGTTGCTTTTATTGTGAATCCTTTTCATTTTTGGCCAGCCACACTATATCAATTTATGCACTGAGTGAAAAGTGATAATCCCAGGAGATGAACCATATACCTATTTGCCATTGTAAAAACTGGTTGCTTTCCAGAACTGACTATAGAGGACCAACCCCCCTTTTCTCACACAACCCAGTAAAACCTATGCTATAACTGGAAAGAAATTAACATTGAGACATTTCCCTGGGCATACTTGTTTGCCATATACACATATCTTCCAATCCCAAATGATAAAATGGGCAAACCAGACTTCCTGCCCTTCCTAAACTTACCTCAACCCATGAATTTTTCCCATATTAAAAATCTGATCCTGAAAGAAAGCATGATTTCCCAGCCTTTACCACAGGGGGGGGTGTCATTACCACCTGATAGGTCCCCACCCATGTCTCCGGGTTTTTAGAGGGTGTGCCTGTGCTTGTAAGGAAAGAAGCCCCTTTTTTAAACATTTTCTCCCTTGTCGTACTCAGATTTTAACACACTAACTCTTTCCTGTAGAGTTATGTTCCCTTAATCCACCCAAAAGGGCTTTTGCTGAAAGGTGACACCTTTATGACTCTGTGAAGTATATATTGCATCTTCTTCCCCATCATAAGGGGGCCCCGGGAAAAAAAAAAACCCCTGGTTTCTCTGTTGGGGGGCTGCACAGGGGAATGAGAGTGACAGGTTTCTAAAAAATGGGCTAAGGAGATGAATGTGGTATCATGCCACTTGCCCTGTGCTGGCATCCAGTCCAAAAACATAGCCAGGGCTGTTATCTGGGCCATACACGTTGAACTACTGTGTCTTAAAGGATTTTGTTTACCTTCCCCAGTTTCCTTAAATTCTGAGGTCTTCAGGTACAATGTGACTCCTCTGGGTGATTCCTAGAACAGTGGTTTAATCTTTGATGATTTGTGGACAAATGCAGGTCTGTTGTTCGAGCCTGTATGGTGTGTGGGCTTTTTCAGGGCTGTTGTCGGTCTGTTAGCTGTCTCACAGCTTGCATCTCTCTTTTCCTTCTCCTCTGCCTTCTTCAGCCAGAGTCCCTTAACTGCAATTCCACTTCCAAACGGGAGAGGCGCTCTATCGCCTTTAGAAATGCCCCCTTATTCTCTCCCTCCCAACTCAGGGGGTCCCGCCGTCACCTCTTCTCCCAGCTTGCTCGTAGGGGTGCTCCATCACCTCCTCCATCCCGCTGGGACTGCGCCAGGGAGCCTTTCCAGTTTCCATCTTATGGGGGAACGGGTGGGGGGGGCGCTACTTTGCAGTTCTGACTCGGCCCTTTCCCGTATTCTCCATGTTCTGCCGCCAACGTTTCTCACCAGAATGGCACAACTCCGAATCCTTGCCCTTTGCAGTTTATGGGGGGAGGAACAAAACTTTTCCTCTTAATGGGTGACCACTGACATTATTCATGGAAATTTTGCTATCGTCTTCCACAAAAGGATTCTCACCATACATCACCTCTCACTTGGTCCCTGCTGTCTTCTTCCACATATCCACCACTTATCCACATCCTTTCTACTGTCTTCACCATCTGTCCAGATTTTTCTCACCTATGCCTCTTCTGCCCCCCACTGGGCACATTGGCACCTTTCCCAGAGACCCTCTTCCTCTTCTTGGGTTTTTTTACCACCTTCTCATCTTCCAACCTCTACTCATTTTGGATTTTTTAAAAAACTTACAGCTCCCAGTATTCGCAGGGGTCTCCCATCCAAGTACTAACCAGGCCCGACCCTGCTTAGCTTCTGAATTTAAAACGAAAATCGGGCGTGTTCAGGGTGGTATGGCCGTAGGGGAGCCCAAACCACTCCCCTTTGCCCTCTTCAGCCCCTTGCAGCTCCTGTACTCTTGGCTGCCCTGCTAGCTTTTTTCCCGTTAGCCACTTGACTCGGCTGCATTTTATTTCCCTTCCGCCCCGGTTCTAAAAATTTTCCCAAAAATCAGACGAACTAGGAAGGGAAAAGGGGGGGGAACCCCCCCTTTTCGGAACTGACTCCTCTGTTCCTGCTATTATTGTTGGCTGCATCCTCTCAGCCTCTGCTGCCCACATCCCTCGGGGAGCCTCCCGCATCCGCCGCTTCCAACTCCCCCCCCCATCTGCCTGGCCCCCTTGGCCGGCGCCTCAGTGGGGGGGGGGCTGCTATAGTATTGGGTTCCCTCCAGGAAGCCTCTTGATGCTGGCAGCGGCTCTCACTCCTTTTTGCGGGTATTTTGCCCCCCCCCCTCTGTCCCCTCAGGGGAAGGACAGGCAAACAGGCATGCAGAAAGGATCCGGTGGGGTGGAGCCCCCCTTGGGCTCCTAAAAACTCAGCCCGAGCTTTCCCGGGGCCCCTTTTTGGGGGCTCTAACTCTGTTCTTTTGCATTGAAATTCCCAAGGGTTCTTGGGGGAAACTTATTCAGGTACTACAATTCCCATGTGTTCAAGATTCCTATGTCAACTGCTTCTCCAAAAACTCATTGTCAGATAGAGTTTTACAGCTTTTAAGTCCATTTAAAATTCCCCCGAACCTTTTCCCCAAATTTCCTTTCTATTTATTGACTTAGAAAGGACTGGCCTTTTCCTGCTTGCAAATTGCACACTGATTTCTTCCCAATCTAGGCCTCTGTCTTCTTTCTCTCCACTTGCCTCTTCCTCCTGCCTGCTTGGAGTCTCAACAGCTCTCTTCATCCCTTCTATCATTGTTTCCACCAACTTGATAATCAGTGAGCATATTCATCTGGTCAAGATTATTTGGATCCCACCCTGGATCAGCTAGGGGGAAATCTGCCTCTTCTCTGGTGCCCTCCCGGCTGGCTTGCCATTCCTCATGTTGAATTTATTTCCCCCTCCACTCCTCAGTAGTGAACAAGGTCAAAAAAACTATTGACAATCCTGCCAGTTAGAGACATGTGAGGCCATGATTCTGGAGCAAAGTTCTATTATTTAGTAGGTCTGACATGGTGAAGGGTGTATATTGAAACCCAAAATCACTGGTAGCCCCCTGACTGCTGAGCTGACTTCTGCTGCTGGCACTGTTTAACCTCTTCTGCCTGTGCCTCCTGGTTGGGTTTTTCTGAAACATATGGCGGGGGTGTATGTAGTTCTTCTGGTTCCTCAGGGGGCATCTAAACTTATGGGACCTCTTCCAAAAATTTTTCTGAAATCTTTTCCACCACTGCATACACAGCCTCAAGTGATGGTGAATGGGTGGGAATTTGCAAACTGACAGCTCATTAAATATTCAGTGAAATTCCTTTCTCCCTTTTCTGAGACATGAGAGAATTTACCAGGAAACCGACTTCGCTCCTATCATTAAAAGGGGAGAAACTGCCTGTCCCCCTGTGTTATGGTCTCCAGGCTGTCAGGTTTGTTTTTCTTTTTTTTCCCCCTTTTCTTTCAACAGGGAGGGGTGAGGGGGGAAATTTCCCGGTGAGTGCAGAGTTCCTTCTTTTTTTTTCTTTTTTTTCTTCTTCTTTCTTCTTCTTCTTCTTCTTCTTCTTCTTTTTTTCCCTTTTTAAATGCAGCTTTTTTTTTTTTTAAAAAATAGACTCTGCGCTGAGCTCTGCCCATTGTGTTATCTTGCTGTAGAAGTGTTGCAAAGTACTAGAGGAGAATCTTTTCCTCCCTTCTCCTTTCCCTGTTTCCTTTTCCAACACCTTAAGGGCTTATTATTATTATTTTTCTCATTAACTCTCTAACTTTATTTCTGCTATTCCCAAACCTCTTGGCTAAATAAATGTCTAGCCCAAAATCAGGTATCCCCTTACCAACCAGGCAAAAACTGCTTAAAATACATCTCTTCTAAAACCCTTTGACTGTTAATTGCTGGCCCATTAAATCTCCATCAAGGAGGTCAGACTTGGTCCTGGAAAATCCCCTTATTTCCTTTTAACATGGAACAAAGGGATCTCTTTCCAGTTAATTGTAACATTTGACATAGAAGGGCTCTCTGCAGCCCTTTGGATCCAACCTCAAAATTCCCACTGCCTGAATTGCAAAAACAGGCTTTTTCTTTACACTTAAAAGAAAACAATGAGATTCTGCATTGCTTCCTCACTATTTCTCATTAACACCTGAGGTTTTTGCACTGACTTTATTTCTGCCATTTCCCAGCCTCTGGCTGAGTTAACTTCTCTGGCTTAAAACAACAGAGAGCCCAAGAAGGAGGGGCTTCAGGAAATGGCTTCAAACACTGAGAGACAACTAGAGAGGAAACAAACCATTTTTTTCTTTACACTACAGCGGCAATAGTAAGTTTCCAGGCTCTGCCGGTTCTCTCCCCCACCCATTTCCTCCCAAGTTCCAGACAAGACACAATGGGGATGGGATTGACGCACGGGTGAAGGGGGTCCCGTGCGCCCACACAAAGGGGTTTTGACTCCAGTCACTCCAGCACTGACTTAGCCATCCGGACGATCACGGCATGGACGTAAGAACTGCAATGCTGCAAGCATTTCATACACGCATCTTTCATTCAGACAGACAACCTCCCATCTGGCCCATTAAACCACAACTGAGACGTCTCATTTATTATTCCGCCATACCAAGAGTTTTCGGGGTTTCTCTCTCCACCGCTGAGAGGTACTCGGCCGAAACTCAGGGAGTGATCGAGTTCCCCCTTCCCCTCCCAAACATGAGGGGGGTCTACTCACCAGAGGGCCATGGGAGGCTTAGTTTCCAGCTGTAACCCGAGGTCCGTTGACTGGATCGCTGTCGCCAGGGATGCCACCGTTCCCCCAACCAAACCTCTTCGACAAAAGGTCGAGGGCGCCCTGGGTTTTGTCAAGGGGGGGCCGCAATCCCCGACGTCCAAACGTCCGTCAAGGGGGACAGAATAGCCCCTTCCCCCGGTTTCCCGGCCAATGCACCAGAAATGTTGTGGCCAAGAAAAGAGGCGAAGACCAGGTTTCCAGGGAAAAATCAAAAAGCCATTTTATTGTTAACAATACCTTGCGCAAGGGCAACAGTTATCCCAGAACTGTTGTGTTAATTAATTGAGGTAGCATCACTATATACCTTTTGCCTTCTATGTCAGCAATCAATCATTTACTTAGCCCGCCCATCACTGGAGAAAAAGATCTTTAGTTAACTTTTCCATTACATCATTGACTGGCACAGAGGAGAACAAAAGAGTTAGTTATAAAATGATACAAAATAACGGTAGGGAGTATAGTGCCTCCCTGTGAATTCCCAGACCTTTGAATGTTGCAAGGCCATTCTCTAAAATTTGAGATAAGACAGACATCTGCAATTTACTCAGAGGCACAATTCAATTCGCTTATTTTTCCTATTCAAGTGGCATTGGATTTAACCCCTTCAGTGCAATAACATTTGTGGACCACACAATTTGCACCCATGGGTTTATAAGACTGCATCCTAAGGGCTGCTGTGGCAGATGTTCTACATTTTTCTCCCATTCTTTCCTAATGATCAATACCTGTATTGTTCTATAATCTGGACAAAAAAAAAAGGGGGTGGGGGGAATTTGGGATATAGCTACAGTGACTGCATTATATTACACCAGATGATCTTCTCCATACTTCCATGCAAAGTTAAGTTTTGTTGAAAATAATCTGCGCATTAGTCACAGTAAATCAGGCTTAAAGCAACTTCCATCAATATCCAAAAGTTAATACTTAGCAATTTATGGCTGCTGACATCTTCAAAGCACTGTATGTCATTAGCTAATTAATTCATTCACAAGCTCTTAAAAGAAGTTCATCAATAAAATTTGAAAAGTGTGAAACAGGAACAGTGGGTATCAGAGGTGATATTTCAACCTGGATTATTTGAAATAGAAAGCACTCAATGTCTAAAAGTAAAACATTCCATCATTATCAAATAGCCATCCAAAATAAAATTAATTCCTGTCAGAGCTTTCCAGAACACCTAAAATGAATGGATGCCACTCATTTTAGATCCAGGTTTCTCTATGTGATACAAAACAAAATGGATGGGGGGAGCAGGGGGAGTCAAAGTCATTCACTGATGTTTGAAGAGCTATCAGTACAGCATCTAGATTTTCCTGCATGAATATTTGTTTATTTGGGTGGGGGTCTTTCAGAAGCAATTGCTTTTTAATGTTTTGTACTGTATCATTTATTCTCTACCATACAATCATAAAGTTGGATGACCACAATGCCAAGTAAACAGCTAAAGCACTCCTGTGTGGTGGCCATCCAGCCTTTGTTTAAAGGCCTTCACTGCCTGAGAGTTCATCCTCTCGGGCAGTCCATTCTTCTGTTGAAAAGTTCTTATCATTAGGTATTTGGGTAGAACCTTTTTTCCTGCAATATGAATCCAGTGGTTTATGTCGTAGTCACTGGAGCAGCAAAAAACAAGTTTGCTCTGCCTTCCAAATGATGTTCCTTGAGATGTTTAAAGATGGCTGCCACATCAGGTCTTAGTTTGCAGACCTTTCACATCTTCGTCAGTCTCCACTGAACGTGTTCTAGCTTGTCAATATCCTTCTTGGATTATTGTGCCCAGAACTTGATGCGGTATTCAAAGGGAGCACAATGGAGTGATACTATTATTTCCCTCAATCTGGGCACAATACAGATTGAGCCAGTGTTGAATTCCATTAGTATTTTATTTGACTGCTGTATCACACAATTGACACAATATTTATCTTGTGGTCTACTAAGAGCCATGGATGCATTTCACATGTAGATGTGGCCCATCCTAGATATGTGCATTTCATTTTTTCCTGCCTAAATGTAGTATCTTACGTTCATTGTTAGTTTTGGCCCAGGAATCCAATCCACTAAGGTAATTTTGAGTTCTGATCCTGTCCTCTGGAGTATTAGCTGTATCACCTAATCTGGCATCATCTGCAGATTTGATAAGCATGTCATCTGTTCCATAATCCAAGTAGTGTATAATGATGTTGAACAACACTGGGCCCAGGATAGAACCATGAGTAACCTCAGTATGCACTTCTCTCTAGAATGCAGAGGAACGACTGGTGAATACTCCTTGCTTAAAGTTGAAAATCCACCCAATAGTAGCATTATTTAGGCCACATTTTACCAGCATGTCTGCAAGAATATCAGAAAGGACCTTGCCAAAAGATTTACTAAAATCAAGATGCACTACATTCAAGCATTACCCTCATCTACCAAGTTTGTAACTGTATGAAAAAAAATAGAGAGATTGATTATTAATCTGGAACGATTCTTTTGAGAAATCTGTGCTGAGTTTTAGTAATCACAATATTTCTAAGTGTTAATAAAGTGACTATTTAATGATCTCTTCTAGAATCTTTTCTGATACTGACATTAAGCTGACTAGTCACTAACTGCGTGTATGTGTCCATATGCCTTCAACTCACCTGCTGACCTATGGCAACCCCATGAATTTCATAGAGTTTTCTTAAGCAAGAAATACTCAGAGGTGGTTTTACCAGGTCCTTCCTTGAAATATAGCCTACAGCACTTGGTATTTGTTGGTGGTCTCCCATCCAAGTACGAACCAGAGCTGACCCTGCTTAGCTTGCAAGATCAGACAGGATTGTGTCTTCCTACCCCCACACTTTTTTTGAAGATAGGGCTACACTGACTCTTCATCAGTCTGCTGGGACCTCTACTGTTCTCAACAAATTCACCAAAAGTTCTCATAGACTATTGGCAAAGACTCTGATACTATGTCTGCACATTTCTTTAGTATTCTTGTGTTCAGTTCATCTAGCCCTGGAGATTTGATTTCATTAAGAATAGCTGGCTATTTCTGCACTACAACTTCTTTGCCTGTTCTGGCCTGCAGTTCCCTTACTGCATTATTTATTCTATTGGCTCCAGGTTGAGTACCATTTTCCTTTTGAGAGAAGACTGAAGCAAAGTTGTATTGAACAGTTCTGCATGTTCATATTTTACCATCTTCTCTATCTTTTCCCTCAAACATAGCCACCTCCTCTACACTTTTACTATTTTCACTTCTCTAGCAAGCCCAACCTTGTTCTGAGCTTTAGCTTTTCTGATTTTTCTTCCTACAGGTACTAGCTGCTTGTGTTCCTCTTTGAAGATCTCCCTTCCATTTCTTCTAATGCTCTTTTTTAAATACTGTGGAAAGAATAGGGGTAGAGCCCTTCCGGTCGCATGGCGGGCACGAATGACAGCACGGAATGAAGCTGTGCAATGGCGCAGCCCCGAGCAGCCACCCGCTGGATTCCAGCTGCTTCTTTTGTTATCCCAGAAGCAGCTAAACACCCCTCCGGTACAAGGGGTGTGCAAGAGGTCCGAAGGGGACCCCACAACTGGCGTCTGGCTCTACCTGGCTGGGGGAGTGGAAAGCGCCAGGGGTCGAAGGACCATGATGGAGCCAGCGGGATCGTCGCCAGAGTGGCACAAGTGGCACACGACTTTTAACCAAGAAACATGTAAGAAACAAGTAAGAAAGCATGTAACCTGTTCTGGACTTTAATTTTGGAAATATCACAGCGGAATTTGGCTTGTAACGGTGCGCAGGAGTGAAGGAATGGAGGGACCCAGAGGAAATGTGAGTGTGTCATGGCTGAGAGTTCATCTTAAAGGGGTGGCTGATTTTAGAAATGGCTAAGAGGCTTTTCTGCTTTTCTCTCGAGGACTGAAGTTATCAATGGTAAAAGGATTTCTGATTTGCAACTTGGACTTACAGTTGAAAATGCCAAATAATTAAATGGCTGGTATTGGATTAAGGAATAAGATTGGACTTTGCAAGATTTAATAATCTCCATTTGGACATTGAACTCTCCTTATTTCTACATGTTACTATTTTGGTTGATCTGAGACGATTGGTGCTTTGGCTTCTTGACTCTGGATTTCTGACCTTAGAAGAATACTCTGGGAAGCAACAGTTATTGAGCAGTGCTTTTCTTTTTTTAGCTCCTGCTGCGTGAGACTTGTTTCCTGACTTTTTTTTTCTTGACTCTGGATTGTTGAGACTGGCGAGCCTGTGCTGGAAGGTCATTTAAGCAAAACATCCTCACTCCCAGGGACGGAGCAGCTTGGAATTTAAGCGGCTAAGAGAATACAGAGAATCTTCAGAAATGAATTTCCAGGCTGCAAAGTGCCAGATTGGGGGGGGGAACAGGAGGTGGATTTAGGCACAGGGCTCTGAATTACATAACTGGATTTGTACTTTGGCAATGTCAATTAAGCTTACATACTTGATTGATATATTGATATACTGTTATTAATATAAACATTGTGATATTGTTGAAGGGTTGAAGGGGACTGAATAGGACTTTATAGAAGTGGGAAACAAGGCATCTTAATATAATGGAATCCAGGGCAAGAAGATGAGTGACTGTTGCAGTAGTAATAGCTCAGACTGCCAGATATACATTGACAGATATATTCTAGAAATTGTAAGATTTTAGGTTATAAGTGATGGAGGTCTTAAAAAATATATGAGAGGACAGCAGAAGTTTAAAAGAGATAAGTAGAGAAATGAGAATACACTGGAATTTGGCGATTAGAGAAAAGCAGAATGGAGTGACAGCTGGGAACTGATAAGTGAGAATGACTGTATTATGATTGTGTGGGAGAGGGAAATGCATGTTCAAACAGTTAAGATAAACATTGTATTGTGATACATAAATGTAACAAGTGGAGTGAATTTCGAGAAATGAAGACCAGATCAGAGTGGAAGATCAGAAACAATTCATGTAAAACTACAGGTTAAAGAATCTTTTTTTATTTGTGAAAATTTAATAAAATTATTGTAAAAAAAAAAGAATAGGGGTAGATTCCCACATGACATAAAAAAAGAGCAGTTCAACAGGTTTCAGTATACTTTTTATCTAAAGCTAACAATATGCACATGTGATATTTAACAGCCAAGTCAGGCAATCTATGCATAAGCAAGCAAAACCTTTTGAACCTCCTAGAGATCACTTGAAAGTTGCTTCCAAAATGTAGTCAAGGATGAGTTTTCTTTTCTTTCATCAGTCCCTAATTTAATTTAATTTAATTTAATTTAATTTAATTTAATTCCGGTCTTTCCACACTACACTGTTATAGTGCTACTATTCCACTTCCAACATCCTAGGGAATCCTGGGGTTTGTAGTTTAAGGAGGGGCATTTAGAATTCTCACCCAGAGAGCCCTTTGGCCTCAGTAAACTACAAACCCCATCATTCTACAGGATGTTGAAAGTGGAATAATAGCATTATGACAGTGTAGTATGGAAAGGCCCTTCCATTTTCTTGGCCAAATCTATGCACCCCCCCTTTTTTTAAACATTCTGGGGGTAAACGGTGAATTATGTTTACATGTTTCCCTCTTCTCTCTGCAAGCAGCTACTGTTTACCTTACCTGTTGTAGGCAGAGCAATGTAACTATAGCAAGATTGGCTAAAATAGAGTCCCATTCTTTCTGAGCTTAAACTTTATTGTATGCTTTACAACAGATGCACTGCTGCTGTAACCTGATATTGAAAGTCTGTGCTACCTCAGCCCTCCTTTACTGTCATCTCAGTGCTGATACTGCTAAAACTTTTCCAGCTAAACAGAAGATAAAGGGGGGGGCTGGGCAAATGTAAAAATACTTGGTAAAAAGGAGCATCTTTGTCAGAGGCTTTGTTAACTGAGGTATGCCTGTAAACAAACATAATCTGGCATTGTTCACAAAAGTAGGCTGGAATTCAGGATCTGATTTACAGATAAGATGGATTTACACATCCACAGTGATTTCCTATTAATAATCCTTATGTACAGCAGCCTCTCCACAATTGGGAGGATTCAGGGCACAGAGCCCTCATGAAAGTGGAAAAAACATGAATAACTCCCCCCCATCATCCACCTCCTATTCCTCTCTGAAGCTTCCTTTCTCCAACTCCCTTGCCTCTAGTCCCAGCATTCTTGGGGGAAAGGAAAAAAGACAACGTAAAGGGTTTACTGGTACATTCCCCTCAGACAGAGAAGAGTAGAGTGCTGCGTTCTGGTGTTCTAGCTATCTCCAGTCACCATCTTGAGAAAGGAGATTCCTTCCAGATGGAAGAGGTAGGAGAAAAGAGAGCACCTGACCAATCAGCAGCCATGATGCAGCAGAATGTGAAGCCTCATGGCAGAAAGGACATGGCTCCACCAGTGTGTAGCCATTGCTCTTCCAAAAGGAAAAAAAAAATCCATTTTAAACACAAGCCATGCAAGCCTGGGGTGAGAAATGCAAAGGAATGGGAGGAGAAAAAGGGGAGGGAGGTAAGCATGTTCCTCGCGAGTTATCAAATTTGCAAAGGTCAAACCTGCAAATGTGGAAGGAGAACTGTAGTCATGATTGTGATGCTATTGCCAAGACCATAAGTACTCCCTAGACCTACTTTACTAGGAATCAGCCAGGCGGACAGAAGGGGATCGATTCTGCTGGTGATATGGGTCTGACTATGTGATGTTTCCACCTCTTCCCATCAGCCAGTGAGACTGTGACGGTCAGAAGCAGGACCCCTGCCAGACTTCCTTGTTGCAGTTTCACTGGCATGTGGGAAGGGGGTGGAAACATCATTGCCTCACACCATGATTACCAGCAGAAGAAACCCCCTTTCTCTGTGGAGGTGGTACTTGGTAGAGTAGATTGGGGGTTGAGCCAGGAGGCACTACTTAGCTAAGCAACTGAAATAGTTACATAACTAAGAACTGTGTGTACAATTCCAGCATGTTTGTTATGTACTTCATTGGAAAAAAATCCAAAAGCAATCATTTATATTGCATTTTAAAACTTTTCTATTGTATTATATTTATATTGGATACTTGTTCCTAAAAGCTCCCTCTTTGGATTCATAAGAAAGTACCCCCAAATTTTAAAGAACAATGTTGGTATGTATTCAAAAAGTAATGAAAAAAAAAACCAGAATAATACTTGGGATTAAAAAGGGTAATCTCATTCCTATTCTTAATATTATGTTTAGCCTTGCAACAAAAAAGTAGCAAGTTATAAGTAACAATGCTAGTTGTAAAATAGTATTCCAAACAATGCTATATGCATCTCCTTAAAAGCAAGCCTCATTGAGAGCTCAGTTCCTTGTAGGACTGAACCCTTTGTGCCTTAATTTACTATTTACTTAATTTACGTAAGTTACTAACTATGTGGACTGAATTAAAGAAAACACATTCCTTTCCTTTGCTAGGGAATATATATTATGAAAATACCACTTGGTTTTTAAAGTGCAGTTGGATATAAGTACAAGGCAACCCTATGTGTGTCTACACAGAAGTAAACTCTGTTGAATTCAGTACTGTGTATGGGCCCTCTAGGTGCCTATTAAGTTATGGTGACCCCATGAATTTCATAGGGTTTTCTTTGTCAAGGAACACTAAGAGGTGGTTTTGCCAATTCCTTCTTCTGAATTATAGCTTACAGCACCTGGATTTGTTGGCAGTCTCCCATCCAAGTATTAACCAGGGCTTACCTGGCTTAGTTTACTGAGACTGCAACATAAAACACTGCACTTTGTACCCTGGAAATCTATCACTGCTGAGGCCTTTCCAGCAACATACCTGTATATCAGCTAGGAGCTCTGCTCTTTCATGAACCTGCTATGATTTTTTTTTTTCTGTGTTACTGCCTGTGAAAATGATGGGTGTATTTAAAAAGTAAGATCTGCGTTGTCTCTGTCAGACGAAAACTATGGATTGTTGTGCTTTCTTTAATGTGTTTTTTCTTCTTGTGCTTGGGATGAATAATATCTGTTCTGCTGTGCTATGCCAAAATTACACTGAAACAGCTGTCTCTTGTTCACTGGGCTACCCTTTTAACCTAAATGATTGCAGACTTTAGTATAACTAATTAGAGTTTAATGTCTACTGTGTTGGGGTCTTTC
This sequence comes from Iguana delicatissima, assembly GCA_948472985.1. Classification (NCBI taxonomy): domain Eukaryota; kingdom Metazoa; phylum Chordata; class Lepidosauria; order Squamata; family Iguanidae; genus Iguana; species Iguana delicatissima. The sequence continues at coordinate 559,259 of CAOKZL010000973.1, forward strand.
CAAGTCGCAGACTAATTTATTTATGTTTGTATGACTTTAAATATTTTAAAAGAAACATCCTTCTTCTGCCTAAAGACTCTTTTGGGAAGTTAGGAGACTGACTCAGCAGATGTTAGAAATATATGGTACTGCCTACAATAGCAAGTCAGCAACTGGAGCCTTAGACCTTGGAGATCTGCCCTTTTCTAAAGGGAGGAAGGGCTATTAATACTCTGCTTTCCCAGTCTCCCTTCTGCCCATGTATGTATGGAACATACTGGTTGATCTTTTAAAATGAAATACCATGTCCAGATCAGGTCTTTAGGCAAGTAAACAGAGCATGGCTATTCTGGCAATCTCCTCTTTGGTACGAGTTTGTGACTTCTGTATCAATGGGGCCAATGTTTCTGTTCTGGGCTGTAATCTCAGCTTCAGAGGAGGTGGCCAAGGTGCTGCTCCTATTTTGGGGAATAGGATTCAGCATCTGGGATAGCTCTTTTAAAATATGGATAAAACAGACCAGATTCCCTGCTTTACTGGCCTGGAAGCCATTGCTGCCAATATGGTATCGCATTTTCCCATTGCTGCTGAGTGCTCTGTGCTAAGCCTCTAAACAGGCATCTGACAGAGACTGGGAAGTGATATATTTGTCACTTAGTGCTTCCATCTCTTCCCACATATAAATGTTGTTGCTTCTTAATCCATGTATTTCTTCTGTATTCTCTTCTGCACACCCTCTTTGTTGAGTGAAGAAGAACACCAGCTTGATAGAAACTAGAGGAGCGGTAGTATTTCCTATTGATTCTGTTATCTAGAGGAGTGGTAGTACTTGCTATTGATGCTGTTAACTAGAGGAATTCTAATACTTGCTTTTAATTCTCCCCACCTGAGCCTGGCTTCGTTCTGTGGAACAAGAGACTGAGGATGACAGGCAGGATGGTAAATACTGATGAGATGAGGTGAGACAAGGATGAGAATGTGAGATGAGTTGTCTTCTAGTGCCACCACACCTCAATATCTAAGACACCTTCAAGCAGTTTCTAGGTATTAGAACTCCCCAACCCCATCACTATAAACTTTCAGCTGTCATTCCTGGGAACACATTTATGAGATTTCCATTTTCATACTCCTGGTTCAAAAACATATAGGCAGAGAGGTGAAGTGAATCGACTCTTGCTGAAATTTTAGGAGTCTGAGATAAATCACTGCACCTGTATTTTGAAATATGACAGGCCTGTTAAGTAGGGCCACTTCTATGTTGTCTGTCATTTTTGAGAATCACACTGCGCATGAGGAACCTGGGAAGATGATGGCTTTCTTTTTTTTTTTAATCTCTCAAAATGGAGAGACTTTGCAAGCACACACAGACCCCCCCACAAAACTTTGTACCTATTCATCTGAAACCTGATGGCTTTGAAGTTGTCAGAAGAGAAAGCTATTCATGCCCACTTCTTTCTGTTCTGTCAAAGAATAGAAAACTTCAGTTAAGCAAAACAGATTTAAAGTCATGTCATACCAAAACCTCTGGACCTATTTTGTCTGTAACTTGGCAAGTGTAATAATCTCTTGAGGAGCTACCATACCAGCAAATTTCATCTATTTCATCAATTCTGTTTCATCAAATTTCATCAAATAGTGTGCGGGGGGGGGGACTTTTCTTTTTCATTCCAGTGATAGTCAATGGGAACCAGAAACCTTCAGGTTTGTGCATTTCTATTGAAGTTCAGGACACAAGCTAAAGAAATTGGCTTTGAAATGCTTCTCAACCAAAGTGGGTCATTTTCCAAAACACTAAACTAGGTTCTGAACTAAATTTTTTGGTTGGTGTAAATCCCTTGTTGACACTATTCCTGACATCTTGGTAATTAAAACTCAGTAATAGGCCAGATAACATCAATCTAGATGATAAAAACCAGTTTTTTAAAAAAAATCTGTTCAAGAAATTAGGTTTGACCTGTGTCTGGTAAAGTGTCTCCATGCCGCATCATGAATCCAGAATATTTTTGCCTGTGGTTTGTTTATTTGTTTTGTTTTGAAGAACAACAAACCTCTGGAAACAATTGATATTATCAGGAAGAAAAAGGGCTATAAGTACCCTCTGTGTTTGTTTGGATTGTAACTGTGAGTCATGCCGTGCAGAGCCTCATGGAGAAAATAGGGAATCCAGTTGACTGGAGGGAAAACAAGTTGCTGAGCTAAGCATTCCTTTTCTTTCTTTTCCTTTTTGGAGCGGGGGTGTCAGTGTCAAGGTCATCTCCCCCTACATAGTAGAGGAACATAAAAAGCTGCTTTACGTTGAAGGCATTTCCGTCCTACACTGTTATAGTGCTATTATTCCTCTTTCAACATCCTATAGAACCCTGGAATTTGCAGTTTAGGGAGGGGCTTTTGGAATTCTCAGTGAGAGAGCTCTTTGGCCTCAGTAAACTACAAACCCCAGAATTCCATGTGATGTTGAAAATGGAATAATACCATTATAACAGTGTAAGGCAGAAAGTCAGACCATGACTTCATTTAAGGCAGTATCGTAAACTCTTGATAAGTAGTGTAGTGGTTCTCCAGGGTTTCAGGATTTCTTTCCTTTGTTTTCCCTGGAAATCTCCCATCTATTTACTAAACAGGCCACACCCTGCTCAGCTGCTGAAAGTCAGTGTGATTGGACACGCTAGGGGTGCCGTGATGCTGAGAAGTATTTTAGCTGCACTTTCAATGTTGTCATGTCAATGCCCATGTGCATATGGGCCTTAGAGCTGACACTGAAGGTACCCCTTAGGATGTAAATAGTAGTACACGCCTAGTTCAGAACAGACTGTGTCACCTGGCTCCATGTGGCCACTCTCTCAAGGTTTCTTCCCTTCAGCATCAGAACTTTTGTTTTCGGGCCATCCTAAGGAGAAAATGAAGATAAAAATAAGATATTGGCATTTGAGAGTTTTAAACCATTGAAAGTATTTCATAATAGGGCAAAATCCTGAATAATGTATTGTTGTTATCGTGCCCTTAGAGGGACAAAACGTATAAAATGGCTTTCACAAGGAGCAAAAGCTTAATAAAACACAGACAAAACCTAAGTACAAATGGAATAAAACATCCCAAAAGCTCAACAGCAGTTAAAACAGGCAATGGTCAAAAAGTGGTAAAATGGATATATAAGAAACTAGATTGTGGTATAAGCTCACCTAAATAAAACAAATGTGTCTATCTAAACTTGAATCTGCTTCTTAAGTTAATTTAGCTGGTGGGGGATGTTTTTGAGAAAATGTTGCTTTAGTTTTGTCATCTATCAGTCATATTAGATATTCAGGAGAATGTGCGTTCTCTGTGATTAACGTGCTTTCCCTCTCACAGTAGAGCTTCTCAGAGGTATGGTATATGCTTCAGCAGTGAGATTTGAATTTTAAACCTTTCTGTATAACTTCAACTAACCACCAAACAAAAACACTCCAGATGTATAATACACAGTTTTACACTGAGGACATTTCCTCAGTCATGACCTATGGCAAACCGACATCTTTCACCACTTGAGGGTGAACTTCTAACTATGTGTTAAACAAACTGTTTAGTTTGATCCTATGATAATTTAGTTATTGCAAATGTGGTCGAGGATTTGTTGTTATTTACTGTCAAGTTGACTTCAGCTTATGGTGATCCTATGAACGGGAGACTACCAAGATCATCTAAATGAGGTCATCAACTGCCCTGCTCAAATCTTGGAGACTCAGGACTGTGCCTTCCTTGGTTGAATCAATCTACCTATAGTGCAACCTCCCTTTTTCTCTTTGGCCTTCCACTTTACTAAGTATAATAGTCTTTTCCAATGAGTCATGTCATCTCACAATACAAAACAGCACACATGTTCATTTCTTTCATGATAAGAAATCAAGAGGACTTCTTACTGTTGCATGTATGTTATCTGTAACTCTACAGTGGTGCCATAGCATTCTTTGCGCCAAAAGGAAGATGAGGCTGGATCTTTGCTTCAAATATCACCAGTTATCACCATAAGTCATTAAGAAATGGACTCTCAAAATTGAAGGTAACAGCAAATAAACAATTCTAGTGTATCTTTGTAACAAGCAGTCCTCAGGCACTAATGCACACTGTGATTGTCAGACTCATAACAATTATTTCTTTTTTAAAACATAGGAAACTACTCGTAGGGTTATGACTCTCTCATCTAGTTTGACCTCAAGTGACTTCTTTTTAAAAAAACTCCCACATGATACCCACAAGAAGAAAGCTCTTGGGGTGTCAGTTTGCATAGTCTGAGTACACACCTTCGCCATCCCCACTATATAGCTGCACAAATGGCTTTCCCTCTTAGGAAAGGGGAATCCCTCACATTTCCTTTCATGTCCTCTAGGGTACAACAGTTACAGCAAAGTGAAGGTAACAAGCACGGGGACTTTCTCTTGAGATACTCTAGAGCCTGCAGTCTGCAGGAGAAAGGGAGCTGGACACTAATTGAATTTTCTTGTTCTCTTTTGGGTTTGAGCATTGTGACTGTTACACTAGGATCTGAATTTCATGGCAGTGGCGTTGTGTCCTTTAGAAAAGATTGCTGCTCAAAACCAATGCACATTTCTCTTTGTCTGCTTATTGTGTTGCAAGCACGCTTCATGTCTCTGTAGACACAAAAAAAGCCATCTGTATGCTCTTTTTTTGCTCATATTCTGACGGAAGTTTCCACCATGGATGTCTCTTCAAGGTGTATTTTTCCACTGCTTTCTGCATCAGTCTGTATGTCAGTATTATTTACTTTTATTTTATTAATTTATATCCCACGCTTTCACCAATAACAGGACTCAAGGCAGCTTACAACTTATTATAAACAGTACAGATTAAAAATTATACAAAGACATTAGTAAACAAACCAAATTGAAAAACATTTTATGTAAACAATTGGTAAACTTAAAACCATTAAAATTAATTAAAAACCATATAAAAATTAACAACACATCCCAGCACACCATTAAAAGCCCATCAAAGTAAATATTAGAAGCCTGATGGAATAAGAATGTTTTTACTTGCCAGTAGAAGGAGAGCAAGGATGAACCCATTCTGGTCTTCCTAGGCAGTGAGTTGCAAAGTCTGGGAGCAGACGTAGGAAAGGCCCTCTCTTTTGCTCCCTTTGACAAGGCCTGCTTTTTCTCCCTACAGGCTGGTAAGGCAGCTTTCCCTCCTCCCCAGTCTCCTAAAGTGCCTTGCCACTTTATACAGCTCTGCTTGCCCTTTAAACACCACCTTCATGTAAAAAGGGTAAAGCCTTTCTGTTGTTATTTAGATCCCCTTTAATTATCTATGACCCTTTCCTCAAAGGGGGGCCGAAACGGGGCCGTGCACGCAGGGGCGGAGCTTACCCGAGAACGGGTTGCTCCGTCCCTCTGAAGAGCGCGGATCCGCCGTTCCAAATGCCACCTAATTTCGGCGGCGCTCAGCGGCTCCCGGTGGCGCCCAAAATGGCAGCCGGCAGCTTCCGGCGGCGCTCCGCCAATTAGGACGGCGCGCCAGCTGGAAGCCCGCCCCCAGGCAGATCTGCAGGGGCGTGCTGCTGCGTCCCTGCAGTTCTTGACCGAGGGCTGCTACGGGGCAGCGCGGGTAAGTTTTATAAAAACCACTTTTGAGGGTGGTTTTTATAAAACCCACAGCGCCACCCCCGGGTCTGTGCTAGAACAGTTTGAGGTTTAGAACCTCACTTTTCTTAACTGCTCTAGCACAGACCCCGGTGAAGAAGACCTCCTGGGGAGGTCGCTCTAGCGTGGGCAATATGCCCATGTGGAAATGGCCTATGGTAGCCTGTTTCTGTTTGGTTATAACTACTGAGAATCATTCAGCTGAGTCAAAATTTGTAAAAATGTACTAAAACCAGAATTTAAACAGCTTCTTACACCTTTACACCAGCGTAAAGGCACAAGTCACTCACACATACAGCCCTCTGGCTTCCTTTTTTTCAAAGGCACTATTCCTGAATTTCAGTCACTCCCTCTGAATAGGTTCAAAAGTGGGTTGATTTCTCTTCTGCCCAAGTCTGTAGGCTTTCTCTGAGAATACATACGCCTTTCATTCAACCCCCCCCCCTTGTTTGAATGAGAACTTCTCTGGTTCAAGAGTTCACCCTTGGCCCTTTGCTCCCTGAAGTCTGACTTCAAAACCAAATCAGCGTGCCTGTCATATAAGCCTCTGCTTCATTGCCCCAACCCATCCTTCCCGCTAATGGGCTGGGTTTCTCTCTGGAGTGGCTTTTCTGGTTGCCTGGCAACCTCTTGCGAGGTGACTTCTCTGACACCCAGGATAGCTACTCCCCTAGGCTCCATCACAGTCCCATTAAACAAGCCTGAGAAGGGCCTCTCCAGAAGATCCTAGAGCTCTAACAGACTCATACATCAAAGTATGGTGGCTCCTTATATCGGTTTTTAAAAGTGCTACACATAAGACTTTTTAAAACAGAGAGAACAAATCCCAGACAAATTACAACCAACAGGTGGGACTTCAGCTTAGGGAATAAAATATATACAGTCTTTGTTTGGCCTGCAGAATTCCACACACCATCACCAGTAGCGACAGATAGACTATGCAAATTGTACTTTTCCAAGGAATGGATTTTTCTCCCCACAAAAAGAAACTAAATTGTAACAATTAATGTTATTTTATTTTATTTATTTACAATGGAATGAGTTGCTAAATAGTTTTTGTAGTAACAAGTTACTTGAGGGATCTGTAATGACAAATTTATATAACAAATCACTTTCTGAAAATAATTTCCCATGCTCTGAAGTGCTGATAGGACCATGTTGGTCTGCTTCTTGGCAATTTCTACTGTCGTAATGCATCATACCGGTATCGGGGCTAGCTGTACACTAGAGCAAGATCTATCTTTACTGAAGGACTTTGCCTGTAGCTACTTCCTATAAAGTAGCTACATTGATAGTTAATCATTGGTGTTCCATCCAAGATGAACATGTTAAAAATCCCACTGATTTCATCTGAAGAGAGCATGTGCTTAATTCTTTCCTGACATCTATGAGGTGTGAAAGGGTTCATTTTGGGAGGACTGTGACATTAATGAAAGATGCAGGGGTTGTACTTTTTTTTTAGCCTCACAGGCATTCAACCATTCAAAAGCAAAGACAAATGACTATTTGTCCACTTTTGAACCCCTGGGGTCATTTCTGTTTTTCAACGGAATAACTTCAGAGAAAATCAGATTGTAAGAGCAGACTTTGTGCTTGTTTTTGATTTTGCTGCACACAAGGAACACTCCCCACACCTTATTAGAATTTGTTTTATGTGTAGCCAAAGATAATTTCAATCTCTTATGAGATAAACAAATAAAATAAAATAAACCTTTGAAATAAGTACAAAGCGAAGACTCCTTAATTTTGAATTTTTATAGCTTTTCAAGACTTTTTTTAAAAGCTCAAGTAGGAGAGGCCAATCTCCAACAAAGAAAAAGAACCCCAACTGTAAATAGGAAGAAACAACGGGGACGAGGGAGCAGATAGCTTGTTCAAAAGTAGTGAAAAGAAGTTGATAAAATGACGGTAACAATCTTTAAAGGAGAAGGGAAAAGATTAGAGAAGATTTTAAAAAGGAATAAAGTGTTTTCATTTCTTATAGAATAAAAATGGTAACAAATATTTTATTCTTAGAGACAGTGACATTTTGCAGTGTTTTACAGATGATGAAGCAGCTGCTCTTCCTGAATACACCAGAGAGGTTGTACTGTTTTTGGTATCAAACTGATCTTTTTCTGTTCTTGGTTTCCTGCCATAACACCCACTCAGACGCTCCCTGAAGTGTTAATACATACTAAAAGGCAGAAAAGGACAAAAAGTGCTCTTCTTGTGTAACAACCCAATATTGCAATCTTAAACAGATTTTCCATTATTGGGAACCCACACATACATAGACTACTCACTCTGTAACATTTTATTCTTGTTTTCTAGGCCTAAATTCAATTGTTAGTCTCAATTAGAACAGGCCCACTGAAGCAATGTGGATTATTTGTGTCTTGATTTGTTGGTGTTGTGTGGCTTTGAGTAACTTCCAACTAAGGGCTATCCTAAAGTGACCCTATCACAGGGAATTGTTGGCATGACTTGTTCAGAGAGGGTTTGCCATTGCCTTTCTCAGAGGCTGAGAGAGTATGATTTGAGCAAGGTCACCAAGTGGGTTTCCATAGCTGTGCAGTGATTCAAACCCTTGTCTTCCAGAGTCCCAGTCTAACACTGAAATAATTGTAACGCACTTGCCCTCCATGCGTTAACTTAACCATTCTTTAGTGGATTCAGTAAGTCTGCTCCATCCAAGATGCAGCTTAGGTTCTGACTACCTGAAAGAGTATATCTCCCTATATTAATCTGTCCTTTTGACATCCTGGGACGGTGGTTTTCTCTTGATCCTACCGCTGCCTCAGGAATATTTGGTGAGCACATGTGAGGGGGTCATCTCAGTGTCTGACCTCAGGCTATGGAATTCCGCAATACAGGAGGCTAGGTTGGCCCTCTCTCTGCTCTCTTTCCACAGCAAGTAAAATCCTTCTTGTTTTCACTGGGTTTTTGGTTGTTAACTAGTTTTGCAGAAGGGTCTTTTAATAGGGTCTGGTTTTAAAGTGATGTTTTAAAGTGGATTGTTTAAAAAAAAAAAAAACTTTTGTACTTTACATTGTTTTAGCTCTGGCCTTCCTAAGATGGGAGTTCCAGAGAGTTAGTCAACACATATATAAATTCTGTTCATTCAGTGTGTCTACTCTAGTCAGGACAAATAATATGATTCAGGCCAGGAGATAACTTTAAAACTTCTTGGCAGTTCAGTGATCAAACCCTCCTTATCCTCTTATGTTCCTGCAATGGGAATATGTCCCGTGAAGGGGTATATGTTTAGAAATTTAGTTTAGAGATAGCACATTCAGACTGACTGAGAAGTCCCAGGTTTTGTTCCTGTTCTTTCTGATTTTATATTGGGTTAAAATAGACTGAACTGGAGAGCTGGTATAAAAAGTCTCTGATCATACTGACAGAGCGTATTCTGGGCTAAACAAAATGTGTATGGATCTCCAGAAAGAACAGGAATAAAATCTGCGACTTTCAGATCTTTTTAAGCAATGTGGATGCACTCAGAGTGGGGGTGAGGTGGGGTGGGGTGGGGTGCGGTGGAGGAGAAAAGAAAGCTCTTAAGGTGAGGGAGAAGAAGTGGACATTGGCCAGCCCATAGGAGAAAGCAATTCACAAGAAATTAGTGTCCTGCTAGACAGGCGACTTTCTTCAACACAATTTCTTTTTGAATGCCACTTCTTTTCCCGAGAGATAAGGTAAGTCCTCTTGATGGAACTTTCTCACCATGGCTGCTAATGACAAAAGCCTTGAGGAACAAAAAGGCAAACATTTCTGTTGCTTAATGAGAGAATTAACCTAAATCTGCAAAAGGCCTACAGATGGATCACAAACACGGCACAGTTAACATGTTGATGGCATTTACGGATTATGGAGATGCATTTCCATGAATAAAAACACTTTTATCTCATTCTGGCTTCTGCCAAAAATAATAAATTGCAGCTGAAAAGCATTGAATCAGCAGCCTGTGATTACCACTTAGCATGGTTCACATTTTGATGTGGCAGTCAGGCTGAATTAAACTCAGCCATGAATGGGCACACAACCTACAGCTCTGTGGCTGTCCTCTCCCCTTATCTTTCAGGTGGAGAGGGGTTCTAGGCAGAGCTTGGCAAAGTTACCTTTTTTTGGACTATTAGCATTCAGAATTTTCCAGCCAGTGTAACCAGTGGAGCAGGGCTGGGAGTAATTCTTAGCCTCTAGTTCCATAACTTTCATGAGACATTGGGCTAGTGGAACAGATATTCTTTGTTCATATTTAGGATTGCAAGTCCAGACTTTGGTAGTCCCAACAGCATATTGTTGTTGAAATTGTTCAGATGTTTTATGCTATCAGAAGTTGTTGTGTGCCTTTAAGTAATTTCTGACTTAAGGCAACCCTAAAGCGAACCTGTCACAGGGTTTTCTTGGCAGAGTTTGTTCAAAGTGGATTCGCCCTTGCCTTTCTCTGAGGCTGAGAGAGTGTGATTTGCCCAAGGTCATCCAGTAGGTTGCCATAGTGTCCTAGTCTCTGATCTCAAATCATTACACCATGCTGGCTTTCTAAGTGCTCTAGTTTTCTACTGATTCACTGAAAAGGGATTTCACCAAGCGACCCTTCACACCGCACTTCTAGTGCTATGATTGTCCTTTAACTGCTTTTGTGACATCCTATGGAATCCATGGTATTGACAGTTCAGGGACTGAGAAATCTCTGCCTGAGGGCTCCAGTGCCTCCACAAACTACAAACACTAGGATTCTGTATGATGCAGCCATGACAATTAAAGAGCAATCATAGAGTTATAACTGTGTAGTATGAAAAAGTCCTAAGTCAGGGATGGGAATCATGTGGCCCTCCAGATGTTACTGGACTGCAACCCCTAGCGTTCCTCAGTGCCGATGCTGGCTAGGACTGCTGGGAATTGTAGTCCAATGTGATAGAGGGCTGCATGATTTCTACCCTAGCATAAATCCTATTGTTAGTTTCAGATAGGCTGTTTCTGCACTACACTATTATAGTGCTGTCATTTGACTTTCAACATCCTCTGGAATCCTAGGATTGCAGTTTAGGAAGGGGCATTAAGAGTTCTCAGCCAGAGAGTTCTTTGGCTCCAGTAAACTACAAAAGTTCAGAATTCCACAAGATGTTGAATGTGGAATAATAGCATTATAACAGTGTAGTATGGAAATAGCCATAGAGTAAACCCACTGAATTTATTGCTGAATGGTAAGTAAACAGATGTATATATTCTACTTATTCAGTGAATTTACTGCAGTCCTATGAGATAAATATTTAGTATAAATGGGAGTTTAGCCATTGAATCCTTCTTGTCCTCTCATGCTCCTTCAATATCTCCTTTTTTCCCCTTACTTTTTATGATCTTGCTCATCACCTGATAGCATCCTCAGAGTATTTTAAAAGGTCAGGTTGTGCATGTAGTTCTGCTTGTTTTGAAGTTATATTTTCAGAGATCAGTGTCCTCAAACTTGACAAACTCTTTGTCATTTTTAACACTTACATTTCTCACTTTACGCTTCTGGCAAAGTTATAATTTGTTAATCTGTTCTGAAGCAGAGGGTTGTTCATCTCTGGCATTTCGTAGGGAAGTGTGGGCACAGCACCAGCTATTTGGATACAATGGAAACACCCAGTTTGCATGCATGGGGGAATGCATTGGTTCCACCTCTCCCACAGGCATGTCTGATGAAGGTGCAAGAGAAAGCCTTCTGTATGGCTTCCTCCAGGTTGTGGAATTCCCTTCCACGGGAGGAATGGTTGGTTCCCACCCCACTCTCTTTCCATAACTGGGTGAAGATCTTTTTTTTCAGACAGATCTTTGAGAGCATCAATAGGAGTATGGTGTCTAGATCGAGGGAGGTACTGGTACCACTCTACTCTGCTTTGGTTAGACCTCATCTTGAATACTGTGTCCAGTTCTGGGCACCCCAATTCAAGAAGGACATGGTCAAGCTGGAGCAAGTCCAGAGGAGGGCGACCAAAATGGTGAGAGGCCTGGAAGCCATGCCCTATGAGGATAGAGTTAGAGAGCTGGGGATGTTTAGTCTGCAGAAGAGAAGGTTAAGAGGGGACATGATAGCCATGTTTAAATATTTAAAGGGATGCCATGTAGAGGAAGGAGAGGGCTTGTTTTCTGCTGCTCCAGAGACAAGGACAAGGAGCAATGGATTCAAGCTGCAGGAAAGGGCTGTCCAGCAGTGGAATATGCTGCCTCAGAGTGTAGTGGAGTCTCCTTCCTTGGAGGTTTTTAAGCAGAGGCTAGATGGCCATCTGTCAGGAGTGCTTTGAGGGTGTTCCTGCATGGCAGGGGGTTGGACTGGATAGCCTGTGTGGTCTCTTCCAACTCTACGTTTCAATGATTCTATGATTCTATGATTTAAATCATGTGGTAGTAGAGAGCCAGCATGGTCTGAGCATTGGACTATGACCCTGGAGACCAGGATTCGATTGCCCACTTGGCCATGGAAACCCACTGGGTGACCTAGGGCATTTCACACACTCTCAGCCCCAGAAAACCCCATGATAGATTCACCTTAGAATCATTAAAAGTTTGAAATGACTTGAAGACACAGAGCAATAACAGCAGCAAGCAGTACTGTGTGTGAAATGGTGTGCTATTATTCTTATCTTTTATTAATAATGTTTTAAGTGCATTTTTAAATGTTTTTAACCAGGCTTTTTAAATCATAGCATTATTTAATTCTCTTTTTAAGTTTTGTAAAATAGGATTTTAACTTGATCTTGTTCTAAATTACTAGAAGCTACCTTGGATTCCACCTGTTGAGAAAGAAAGGGTATACATTTTTAAAATAATAAATAAATTGCTCTCAGGTGCTCCATGTTTTAAAAGGACAAAAACAGGTCATAGATTGAATGTGCAGCTATCTAGTTATTTTGTATTCATAAGTAAGCTTGCTACTGGTCTGATCCAGACTGGGCCAATTGCTCATGGGTATGGAAAGGTTAAATCTTCTCCAAGTGATTATATTTGAACCCACCCTGTGTCCATGGGCTAAAAATCAGCAGCAGCTGATGAAAGGCCCTCCCTCTAACCCCACTGCCATTGCCAAGGCCTCTGTGGGAGAGAAGGACAGGCAATATCTGATGGACTTAATCTTGTCCCGAACTGCCATCCCCATTTCTGTGTTTGTGTGTCGTATATAGAATGTAAGTTTGAAGGCAGGGAACTATGGAATGAATTATTTGTAAGGCGCTCAGGGAGGCTTTTTGGCTGAAGGGTGAGGTACAAATGCTCAGAATAAATAATAAAAGAAGAAGAGAGAACAAGAGAGAAAAAAATAACCAGTGCCTATGGATTTTTTTTTTCTTATTAGCTCCTATGTGCAGGAGAGGAAATTTCATGGGAAAAATGGGCCAGGGAAGGTTTGATCCTCCTCTCTCCGCATGCAACAAAATACATTCTGCAGCTAATCCATTTTTTCCCTCCTTAATGGAATTTTTGTGGGACGATAATAGACACTAGAAGTTCTGGAGGAAACACGGGAAGATGACAAGGACAAAAGAGATGACATTAGGACCTCCATAATATTCTGTGAATGAAGAAGGAAGGTTGCATGATAAAGGCTTCATCAGGAAGCACCTTTAGATTTATTTTGATTAATGAAAACTTTCAAACATTTGAGCAATGTCTGCAGTAGGAACTCCTTGAAAATTAATTATTTTCAGTCATATTTTGACACAAACCAGCAACACAGTGATATCATGCAAAGCTATATTGCTATAGAGATTTATCAAATCATACTAGCAGATAACACTCCATCCCTCCCTGGGATGGTACGGAAGACAGGATACGGATGGCATAGCCACTAGGCAATCAGTATTTTTCTCAACTGTCCTTTGTTGCAATCCTGTAGGATAGGTTTCGCCTAAACAAGGTCCTGGAGACTTCCTTAGGTGTATCTTCCCAGATGGTAGTGTGTTTCTTCACAGGGAAACAACTGCTTTTATGTTACAATAAATGCTTTCAGCAAGGGACTCGAAGATGTCCTCTGTTGCTTACAGTTGGTCCCCCTCATTTGCTAGGATTAGGGGTGCAGGACCCCCCCCAAAAAGTGAAAAAGTCGCAAATATCAAAGTGTGTGTGTTTGTGTAGGGGAAAGGAACTGAGGCATGTGTCATGAGCCAGGCTGAGCGTGCTGCTGATTCAGACTTGGATTCCGATTCAGACTTGGACTCCCAGCCTGGGGGAGATCCCTTGGAGGGGCCTTTGGAAGAGGAGGCTCCTTCAGAGTCTAGGGAGGAGTCTGCCAGTGACCCCATAGCTGTCCCTGGCACGGATCCCAAGCCAGTACCTGCAGCAGATGTTTGTGCTCCAGAGGCAGAGGCTGGTGCCTCTGACTCGACGGAGGCTGGTGTTTCGGACTTCAGTCCGCAGTTTGCAGCAGACCCTCCCCCACGTTTCTCCAGAGGCGACTGGAGAAGGGGGTGGTCCGGAGGTCTCAGTGGCTGCGGGAAAAGCGCCTGATGAACCGGCCCTGAAGTCTTGAGAGGCTCCAGCTGTGAGCTGGGCCAACCAGTTGATCAGCTTCGGCTGGGCTAAAGACTGGGTATTTAAGTCAGACGCTGTTGGGGTTGGGCACGGAGCAACAACCGTCTTCCAACCACGAAACTGCGTCCGGTGCTCTCTGTTCCAGGCTGACCCTGCTGCCTGAGTTTGCTGCCTCTGGGGCTTGGTTGTTTGTTTGGCTGAAGTAACCACTTGATTTATTTACTACTTAAAAGCCATAAAACTCAGCTCCTGCCTCTGTGTCTGCTTAGCCACCATCTTGACATTGACAGCATGGTGGGGAGAAGGCACCCAGGGTCCAAACCAGGTCAGAGAAAGGAGAGGGAAGGAGGGGGTGGCGTGGTGGCCCTATGTTTCCTTTCTCTTGTCCATCTCCTTCCTTGGATGTATGCGGGAAATGGTTTGTGGTGCTAAGAAATCAGACTATGAACCATCCTCAGTTGGCCAGGCAGTGGCTGGTGGAAGAGGAGGAGGACCAAAGGAAGGTTTTTAAAGGGCTTCAATGGCCTGATTGGAGCCACCAAGAGGGAATGTTCCCCCAGAAAAGAACTGCCTGAGATGGGGGGACAGGAATTGAAGAAACTCACAAATAATAGAATTTGTGAAAGTCAAACCTGCAAAAGTGAAGGGCTGATCGTATCTTACAATTTCACTTCTGAAGGCATGCAGTGAATGTTTCTTCCCCACATAGAGGATTGGAAGGGTTAGTTAAAAGAAAACTATGTGCTGGCGAATATTTTAAAAAAACTGATAGTGAAGAAAGTGACCATTAATGGCATTCTGTACTGCAGTCATGGATCTGTACTCTGGAGTTACGGATTTGTAACTGCACCATGTCCACTAACACTATGCAGTTATGATCACTATTGCCTCAATCGTAAATGCCATCCTAAACCTACCTGAGTAGACAGCAGTCACACTGAGAGCTGGAAATCTGTTCAGCAGATGATCAGGAGGATGATAGTTTCCCCGCTCCAATCAGTGAGTGAAGCTATGACAATCAGAAGCAGGACAGCTCTAGGAATTACTTATTGCAGCTTCTCTCATTGGTGGAAAGCGGTGGAAACATCATCCTCCAGTGTCCTGATCACAAGCTGAACAGACTTCCATTTCTTGGTGTGGCTGCTGCCTTTAAAGGAGGTTTAAGTGGGAGGGGGTCAAGCCAGGAGGTGTAAGTTATATGTATGTAACTAAGTAGGAAGTGTTGAATATGGGCCCATTTTTGTAGCCAGATTAATCATGGTAAAAGTAAAAACTTATATATTTTTGGACACCTTATAAGATGTTAAATTTCTATTATTATTTGTGCTGATACATTATTTCCATTTGACGTTAAATGCACTTGTAATGCTTATTGGATTATGTTATGGGTATGTCTAAACAGTACTGAACTAGTTCTTTTAATTCAAACTAGGAGCTTTTAAAAATATTTCTAATGAGTAATGTACTTCTGTTGAAACATTCATTTGGTAGTATCAAGCTATCAGATATAGGCCATTTCTGCATGCGGCGAGGGAATCGCTCCCTGCCGCTACTCACCGGATCTTCTGGTGGTCCAGTCCGGTCCAGGGTGAGGCAGAGCAGTGTGTGATCGTAGATCCGCACTGCTCCTGCATCCAAAATGGCGACTTCCGGTTGGTCGTGGGTCTCGACCAACCGCTGAAACTCGCCAGCCGAAAGCCCTCCCTCCGCAGATCGCAGGCTCGCATTGGTGCAAGCCTGTGAATCTGCGCCGGAGAGCAGGCACACAATGGTGTGCGCTGGCATTTTGAAAGACTGGAAAAATCCGGTCTTTCAAAAACATGCGGGAGGACTACTTGGGGTCGTTCCGGAGCGGACCGAGGCACAGATCTACAGTAAGTAGTCCAGGACGTGTAGACGTCCTCTGTGGAGGACGCACTGCGCCGTTTTACTTACCCCATGCGGAAATGGCAATAGACTGTTGTGATTATCATATTTCTAATCACTAGATACAGAAGTACTCTCCATAAGGTTTTAATAGATATTTTAAAAGCTGGCAAGTAATACCAAGAAACAGTATTGTGAGAAATAAAGAGTAGTAAAAGACATAATCTTACATTCAGAAGCATCCTCAAGTGGTGAAAATGGCATGAAATTAAACAACAAATAACTTTTCTCGTTCTGGAAAAAGTAGATTAAAAGAGAGAAAACATATTTACATTTCTCATCTGCAAATGAGGTTGTCAGAGTGCTATATAGGAATAATAATTTATATATTTGTATACAAAGCTAACTGCAGAGGAGGAAGTAAGTTTGCCTTTACTTATTTCATCTTTTAAAATATATAAAAAGTAATATAAAATAAGGGCAGCTATTCCCACCACAGCTTGCTCTGTGATACACTTAAATTCTCTTTCAAAGGAATGGGAAAACCAATTTGCAGTGTAGTTAAATCTGAGGGATGTAGATTTATGGAGACTGAATCTTTCTCAAAGTGTTTTGTTCCATTTGACGGACCCAGGGTGCTGTCCCTAAATGGTGACCCCCAGAACTGGCAGCTCTAGAAAGGGTGGAATATGTTCCCAGTTTAAAACTGTTGTGTTTTTAGGGAGGCTTCACGTTTACAACATCCTATGGAATCCTGGGGTTTGCAATATCTGCAAACCCCAGGATTCCATAGGATGTTGAAAGTGGAATAATAGCACTATAACAGTCTAGTGGAGAAATGGCCTATGTTAAGCTATTTTCTTCTTTCTCCAGCAGATATGCAATGAGAAATAAATAGAAAGCTGGATGCTGCCCCTGATTTTTAGCAACTCATTTCCATACTAGAGTTGCCAGATCTCAGGGTCTAGCCTCAAGTTTCCAGTTTTCATGGGTCATCTTCAAGCAGGAGACAAAGTTGCAAATTCTCCAGTTATGGTGGGCTCAGCTCAGGGAAGAGGAAAAAGCTGTGTGCAGATCTCCAGCTCACCTGATGGAGCTCCAGCTTGTTACAGTTTGCAAAACTTCATTGATTTGTTGCAGCAATTTGGAAGGATTCTCCTAGGGGTCTGTGTATTTACTCAGTGAGCTTCCTCTTTTCCTCCCTGTCACTGTGGTGCCAGGGCTCAACCTTCACTCTGCTCTGCACTCACCTTCTGGCTGGTAGGTTAGTTTAAATGTTCTTTATCTCATCTTCTCAAGTAGGTGAGAACAACTCTTCATTTCAATTTGGTCTGGAAACCACCCTTTTAATTAAGATTTCTATCTTCTTTTTCAAACAGGAAAATAGGTCCTCTGTGTTTTTTTCTCTCTCCCCAAATAACAAGCTGGGAGCAACTGTGGTTGGTATGTAATGAGTAACGCTTAATGATGTCACCAGGAACTGTCGCTAGGTCTTGGATTTTGACCTAGAAGCTTCAGGGCCTGGGATGATCCTGAACTGGCAACCCTATTCCACACAGCATTCAAGCCCATAGAGGTGGAAGAAGAGTCTTCTTTCTCCTGGCTTGTATAATGCGCAACTAACAGCAGAGAGATCAGAGCAGAGGGCCAGTGGGAGGAAGCCCATATCACCCCCAAAAAAGATGTCCTTAAGAATACTTTCTGGAGGGGCCTAGTTGCTATGTTTGCCTCTCATAATGATGCTAGCTGCCACCATTATCATACACAGCTCTGCAATCATACCTGCTCTGAGGAATCAGGTAATAAGCATTTAGCAAGATTATTTGCAAGAAGAGCCTGCATTTCTCTGGACAGTTACTTGAATGGAAAAGAATTACTTTCCTCATTACATGCCTCATTGGACATACTCATATGAAGTACATTAGAGATTAATTCTTTGTATCATTTGGGCAAATAGCCTCTGCCTATGTTACTGCTTGTATTCAGGACATGGTAGGTTTCGAGTGTGATGCTGGAGAAAAAAACCCAAGGAGCAAGCTGATGAAGGTAATTGCATTATGATATCTAGGCTGAATTGGTGAGCCTGAATTACAACACACAAAGGGAGGATGTTTACCTCCATGCAAAATTGCTACTTGTATTGCCTTGTGTCTCATCATAATCATCATCAAGTCAACTCAAAATTATTATGAGGTTAAGAAACAAAAAGGCAAAAGAAACATTGTAAGAAAATTCCTTAAATAGCAGGCAAAGTGCAGAAATAGCTTATTGTGTAAGAAGATTACCTCTACAGAGCTAACTCAACTTTATTACGGCAGGGTCAATGACCCGATGAATTAATGCTGTTCACAGAATGGGCAAGTAATCAAATCTACCTGGGATTGCCTTTAGAATGCTCTCTATATGAATCTACCCTATAAAAGTGTTCAGAATCTAGAGTTCATACAAAATGCAGCAACCACCTGAGAAGACCATGAAACCAAAGAACTGCAGTGGCTTCCAATTTGCTTTGGGGTTAATTCGAAGTACTGCTTTTGACCTACAAAGCCTTAAACAGACTACTCCTTCCACATAAACCTGTCTAAAATGCAAGATCTTTAATGGGAGACTGGTTCTGTGCCCTATCACTTTATGAGGCTAGGTTGGTAGGTACATCTGAAGGGTTTTCTTTGTAGCAGGACCCTGGCTGTGGTACACCCTCCCAAAGGAAGTCAGATTCCATCCTTTTTGAGTTTCTGGCAGGCAACTAAGTGTGTGTTGTTTTATGTGGTCTTTGGTCCTTAAAATCAAGAGGGGGTGATCTGGCTATTAGAAATGAGATTTTAAAGAAGTTGTTCAGTCTGTTTTGTAATGTTTTTATTCATGTATTTGTGTATTTAATGTCTGGTGGGCTGAGAAATGACAAAAAAAAAGTTATAAATAAGGTAACAAGTGGGAAAAACCTAAAGGCTGGGGTGGGGTGGTTCAAGAACCTTGCTTCTAAAAAGCAAGGAAAACTGAAGAAACACCAGCCACCTTCTGATGCCATATCAAGTAAGTGGCAACTTAATTTTGCCCACTTTTGGGGCCCTTTTCACACTACATAATTATGGTACTTTGATTCTATTTTAACAGCCACATCTGCATTCTATGGGATTCTGAGGTTTGTAGTTTGGTGACGCAAATACCCTTACCTAAATTACAAGTCTCAGGCTTCCATAGGATGTTGCCACGGGAATTAAAGTGGAACCATAATTCTAGAACTGTGTAATGTGATTCACAGAATCAGTAGAAAGTTCCCTTTTCTGTCAGTGGGATGATTTCTGGGCTGAGAAATTTAATCCAGCCTTAGATGGTCCTTGCTCTGAGAAACACTGGAGTGAATACTCAGAAAACTCAGAAGCTGACCAAATAAAGCATGTCTTGTTTTTCTGAAGCTGAATCGTTCTCTTCTCTGAAAAATGACTGAGCTCCTTACAGTAAGCCCCAAAGGCACAGATACAGAACAATATTTATAGCATGCCTTTTGATCCAATGGAGTCCCCGAGGCAGTTTCTTTCTACCCCTACTCTCCAGGGGTATGTGTGTTCAAACACCAGTTTGCCTTCAATTTGGAGAAGGGAACAGCAGTAGTGTAGTAGCAAACTCCCAATTAATAATTAGTCAATAATGCCTGGATTGTAACAAAAGGGTTCTTTTCATTTCATTTGTGCAAGTGGGGAGTAGCTGTGCTCATACACCCAAGACAAACCACTCCAAAGAAAATAGCTGCACGCAGGCAGCTGTATACCCTAATAAGCATGATTACAGAAGCAGAAACTAGTAGTTAATTGGCTATTCCAAATACATATGTATAGGAACTATGTCATGAATACATTATTATGTCAGCATTCAAGCACTGAGCATGTGCATGTAAATGTTCCCAAATTATAATACCAAACTCCACCTTGGGGGTGTAAACTTGAATATTATGATGAGCTCTAATGAATGATAGGTCAAGTACAGTTCAGCTCTTGTGGTTGCTCCCTTCCAACAATCCAGTCTCGACCACTTCTTGTTTGCACAGTTGCAAAGACACCTGCAGTTTTATTTTAAAATTTTCTTATTTTAGTTGACTATAAGGGAAAGAGTTGTCTCTAATGTCCAAAGATTTTCACATCTGACTGTGGCAGACAGACTTACTCATTGTGTTCAATGTAACTTTTATCTGTGTCTGCATTCCAAGGCCCGCTTCCCAGGACGAGACCAGAAAACAAGGCCTTCAAGGATTATCAACCTGGATTTAGCATGAGTTTTAAAAGAGTATTTGACTGCCTGACCCATCAGGTTCAAACTACAATTAAATAGATTTTCCATCACAAAATTCATATTTTTATTTCACGCCATCAGTAGCACAGTCAAGTAGAATTTCATTCTGGATTTTATGTTCTCTAAATAGGGTAGAGAAGGTGAGAGGGTTATTACTTCATTTATTCCAAAATGTAGTAATGGCGGGGGCTTGATGTCTACCCCAAATTTCTTCCTTTATGGTACCCTTGGAAGCGGTACAAGAAAGAAAGGAGTGCTCTACAGCCTTCAACATAATTCTGCTTTTAAAAATGTTGTTGAAACAGTATCAAAATAACTGAGCCTATAATGTTACAGTTAAACTCTGAGCAACAGTATATGGCAGTGCCCACACTTCCCCTAATGTAGGTGTATGGTCTAAGATGAGGGGGAGTGATCCTGGGGCTGCATGTGGCCCCCATGTCTGTTTTTGTAGTCCTTGTGCCCTCCTGATTCCTTGGAGTGAATCCAAGGAATCTGTTTTTCTATCAGAGGTGGAATCGTGCCTCTCCAAGATGCACCATTTAAAAAGGTTGCAGCCCCTTTGATTGTTTAACATAAAAATGCCCATGTTTCAAAACAGAAGTGGACTTTCTGTCACTTTCAGTTCTTTGTTTTGCTTTTTTCTCTATGAGGCCTCTAGAAGACACAGGGGGCAGAAAGCTGGTCTGGGAGAAGAGTCAGGAGACTTCATCAGACAAGAGAGAGAGGACTAAGTAAGCTATACTGGGACAGAGGAAGGTTGGGAATATGGCTAGAGAGGGCTATCAGAGAAAATGCGAGAGGGCCCAGAAAGGGAACCAATTGGCTAGGGAAGAAGTTACCATTTTGGTCATTGTGGAGGTTTCTAGCGTGGCAGCTACTCAAAATTTCAGTTGATCATCTAGAAATACAGTTCAGATATCACCCCTGCAAAAAGCAGACAAAGGGAATGCAAACACAGCACATAGAAGAGTTCTAGCTGTGAGTGATTTTCAGTTTCCCACTCTCTGCCATGCTAAAAATGTAGAGAATGAAGGAAAATTTCATCTGTGAAATAGAATTCCTATTTGGGGGACAATACCCTAATTTTAGAGAGCCAGCATGGTGTAGTGGCTTGATCATTGGACTATGGCCCTGGAGACCATGGTTTGATTCCCTGCTCAGCCTTGGAAACCCACTTGGTGACTTTGGGCATATCACACACTCTCAGCCTCAGAAAGACCCATGACAGGTTTGCTTTAAGGTCATTCTGAGTTTGAAACAACTTGAAGACACATAACAACAAACCCTCATTTTGCCCTCCTCCTGTAGCTATATTGCTGAGGCGAAGGCTGCTAGGAGTTGCAGAGCCTCATTTTAATGTGCATAGCCCATTGGCACTAAATCCACTCTTGGTTTGAACCTGAATTTTAAAGGAGCCATCCATTGTGACAAGCCTACTCTCCAAAATAGGTCAGCATCTTGGATAGCTCCTTTTAAGTTCAAAGCATATTCAGCACCCACTGACGCTAGAGCTCCTAGTTGCCATTGCTGCAGGCTTCTTCTCCCTCATCAGAGCAGGCAGCATGGCTTCAAGGTCAACTCAAGTTTTATAACCTCTTGCTTGATGAAGAGAGCTGGATATCATGAAATTCATGCACATGTGTGTGTATGTGCCTTCAAGTTGCCCGTTGGCTTATGGCAACCGTCAACTTCATAAGGTTTTCTTAGGCAAGGAATACTCTGAGGTTATTTTGCCAGCTCCTTCCTCTGAAATATAGCCTACAGTACCTGCTATTCATTAGCATTTTCCCATCCAAGTACTTACCAGGGCTGTCCCTGCTTCGTTTCCTAGATCAGACAGGACCTGATGTGTTGAAATCACACCCTCATGTTTATGCCTGTTGTTTGGCTCAATATGTATTACATTAATATAGATCTTGGATTTTTAAAAAAATGGTCTATGTAGCTGCTTTTGCTTTTAGATCACTAGACTTCCTAAGAGGAACAAATCAAGTCAGTGAAAATACAAGTAGCATAGGAAGCGGGGGAGAATGTGAACAAGTCTATTCATTGTGAAAGAAAATATACTACTTGTTTCCAACATGCTTGTGTAGGAACATTTATCTCAAATCCCAAAGGACTGTTATATTTCAATATTAGATGTATTTGAAGGTTTAATGTGACAGATTGACACCGTTAAGTGGGAGCCTGGAGATGCAATGTGGTTGCTTATATAACATTGCCTGAAGGACTGTTGTTGAGGCAATGCTGATTATAGTTTCTTGTACATATTCTGTAGATAAGAGAACCTTCTTTGTGATGAAAAGGGCAGGTTACCTGACATCTTGATGGATGTAAAAAAATGCAGAACTCATAACCTGCAGCTGACATAACTACCCACAAGGTATCTTCTTGGATTTGGAGAAATACAGTTCTAACTTCCATGTCTGCAACATCATCAAGTGAGATGGAGCTCAGAGAAGATGAAGAGGATAAAGGAACTGAAGAAGCATGCACCATCCTCTGAGTACAGAAGTAAAATGAGAAAGCTTTTCCACATCTCATTCTGTCCATCAAAAAAAAAAAGAAAAGAAAAGAAAAGAAAAAGAAAAAAAAGAAAAGAAAAGAAAAAAAAGCACTTGTAGAATTTTGGAATTCTTGTTGATCTAAAAATCATTCCTTGCTTACTGAGTGATGAAGACCTACCTCCCTTCCAAATGCTGAGAGTGTCCTTGGAATGAGTGTAAGCTATTGCATGCTTCCCCTGACATATAAGAATAATTCAGCAGTCCCCAAGCTGGGCATATCCCTGAAGTCTTCTTCTCAAATTTTGTCTTGTTTTGAGGGATGATGGGCATACAGGATGAGTATTCTCCCAAAACTGGTTCTGGTCCCATTCCAAAACTGCCATGAGAGTTGGGCGAGAAAAAGCCCACCTTCTGCAGATGCAACTGTGCTCAAAGCTTATGCTGAAGACCATGCAGCCAAATTTCCTATCCTCAGTTTGAGAACTGGATTCTGTTAGGCTGTAAGATTGCTTCCTGCTGGAATAAAATGTTCAGGTGTTGGACCAACCATCCCCTAGCCATTTGTATATAGCCTTGTTGAGCTTTCTTCTGGCCATGCTGATCTTCTCTAGGCTGACAGCTCCACTCCAGTCATGCCACTCCAATAAGTTTGAGCAGAACAACACAATGTGTGGAGTCTCTCTAATTAGACTTCATGGCCAGAGTCCAGTCCTTCACTGCTGGTAAGGTTGAGATCCTAGAGCTGGATGAACCATGTATTAGGTGGGCCATATCAGTCAGTGTGTTGAAGGATAACTGGTGCCAACACTATTCATAACATACCTCTCCATCTGAGCCAGGTGATCTGAAAGCAGTCAGGTAGAGACCACTCTCTAACCCTAAGTGTTCCCCTCTAAAGGCCAGAATGTCAAATCAAGAATAGCAGACCTTGGGCAGTTGTGGATGAGCTTGGCCAATACATGAAAAGTAATGGCTCTGTGAACATCTTGTATTGATGGAGTAATCCCAAGCCATGCCTCCAGAGCATCAGGGGCCATGAAAGAATAGTAAGAAGGCCATAAACCTTTTAAAAAAGGAAATGCCTGCCAAGTGGTTGGCCATGGTCACTGAGGCAAAAGGCCAAGTACTGGAGGTCCAAGGCTTCAAAGGCCAGCTGTTACCCTGTGACTTGGGGGTCCCAGGAGGAACACTCAAATAACCAAAACAAATACAACAAGATGGGGAAAATTAGCTGGAGCACTCTCTTGGCTAACAAGAGGCAGGGTAACTTAGCGGGAATCTTTTACCCTATGTATACAGGTTCAGGTCAGTGAGCAGTCAGACAGTTTTAAACCAGCAATAATATTTATTAAACAGATAGTTGTGAGGTTGTGTTTTCTTAATAATTGCTAACTAGAAATAGGAAATAGAGTTTCAGGGGAATGGGTGATACGTCGCAGTCCTGAAGGAAGCCAACTGGAGAGAAGGAAACCTGGCGTGGCGGCCAAGGGGAGCTCGCTGAAGAAACGGCAGCAAGGCAGGATGGAATTCAGTGAAGTCTGAGTGTTCCAGCGAGAGATCCGAAGAGCTCTCAGAACTGGGGATTTTTATAGGGGAAGGAATGACCGTGGGCTAGTCTGGTCTTGGGTGAAAACAATGAGTTTTGGGCTGGAGACAATGTCTCCGAAAGGTCAGAATTTACATGATTGAGTTATGGACCGAATTGACAATAATAGTATGGCCAGTATGTAGGTGCGGATAGCTCGGCAGTTAAGCATTTAGGTTGCCAGGGTGCCCTCTCGAGGCAGAGGTCTCTTTGTTTTAATACACATCTGTAATGAAGGTGTTTGTTTCGGAAGGTCCCCTAAAGCAGATCTGGCAGTTTCTGGCTTGCTTTGGTGTAAACAAATGTGAATAGCCATGCCTAGCTTTGCGCTTGTTTGGTGGCCTCACAAACACTTGGCTGGTGGCAGAGCAGGGCCGAATTATGATATCAAAACGATATCTAAGGTTACCAAAGGCCAGGCCAGTTCACGGTGGTAACACAGCTAAAAGCCTGAGCATCTCATGAATGCTAGGAATCTAGAGGTGGATTTGATACAGTAGCACAGAATGGAGGGTGCAATCAACCTAAGTGTTTCCTGCATTATTGTTAATTCCCAAGTGACCAAGAGTTTCTTTGGAAAGGGGCTTTGACTCATAGCTTGCACAGAACCTTTCCTCCTGAAGGTGCAAGCAATCTGGAATGTGATGGACTGAGAAAGTAATTCAAGCAAACCAGAACATACCTTTGCACAGAGTTAGAGGAGCACCAAAATGTAACTCTACTGTATAGACAGGATCCACCAAACAATGTCTGTTACTGTCAGGATAGCAAAGAATTCTAGGAAGCTGAGATCTCTTAGAAATGCAGGACTCTGCCTACTAAGCTGACTGATGCTGTGCACACCACAGGCCTCTAAGGTGGACCTCAAGCAGAATTCTTTCCATACCTTATGCAGTCTTGCCTAAACACTTTATTGAATTCTTTGGGAGATCAAACCACACATCTGGAGTGCCCTTCATGCTTTGGGTGAGCTACTTGTGGTGATGTAGGAAAAAGGCCCTTGTTGAGGCTTTGACCAAATGGGCAAAGAAGTTCCTATCTAGTGAGAATACTCTGCATACTAAATTGCTGTCCCAGTTGTGCCTTGGAACTCCTTGAGAATGAAAGGAATGTGAATCAGAATCTGATCTATTAGAGCAAGAAAGTTAAGTGGTCTGCCCCTGGAAGCTAGGAAATCCATGGGAATCTAGCTGGGTGCCAGGTAACAGCTGTTCTTCAGTTTTCTCAGAGCATGTAACCAAATAACACAGAGCAGAGCAGAGGGGCCTTGGGGACACATAGAGTCCTTTGGGCAGTGCACGTAACCTGTGGACTGCTTTATTCTACCCCTTCTCCTCTGTGCTAGCACACCTACAAAATTCAGATGGAAAATGCCATCATGGGCTGAGCTTCACTGTAACATGCCAGACACAAATAGAGCCTCTTTCTGGACTTATTTTTATGGTGAGGAGAAGAAGAACTTGTTACACAGTTACCATACACAGGGTTCCAAGTTCTCAAGATGCTTACCTGTTTTTCCAAAATGCATCAGCAGAGGTCTGATCCCCAGCCAAATTCTTCCGCTCTGTTATATCAGGGAGGATATGCATAGATAAAGCACTTTGGAAGAAAAAAAAAAGGAATACATTGTTACCACCGTGTACTGGCCTGGCCTTTGGTGAACCAAAGATATCATTTTGATATCGCAATTCGACCCTACTCTGCCACCAGCCAAGTGTTTGTGAGGCCCGCCAAACAAGCGCTAAGCTAGGCATGGCTACTACTTGCTGCTCACACCAAACCAAGCCAGATATTGCCACATCTGCTTTAGGAGACCTCCCGAAACAAGCACGTTCATTACAAATGCACACTACCACAAAGAGACCCTCTGCCCTGAGAGGGCACCCTGGCGAGCTAGGTACTTAACTGCCAAGCTAGCCGCATCTACATATCAGCCATACCATTGTCAACTCGGACTTTAACTCAATCATGCAAATTCTGACCTTTCAGAGGCTTTGTCTCCAACCCAAAATTTATTGTTTTCACCCGAGACCAGACTAGCCTACGGTCGTTCTTTCCCCAATAAATATCCCCTGCTCTGAGAGCTATTTGGAATTCCCGCTGGATTGCTTGGATTTCATTCTGCCTTGCTGCCGCTCGGTTCAGCAGATTCCCCTCGGCTGTCACGCAGGGTCTCCTCTTCTTCAATTGGCTTCCCCAGGGCTGCAGGACAGGTGGCGTATCATCCATTCTCCTTGAACTCTATTTTCCTTTTCTAGTTAGGAGTGTGTTTGTGCTTTTCTTTAATAACTGTTTAATAAATCTTAATTGTTATTTGAACTATTTGCCTCCTCACTGACCTGATGCTGTAGACATAGGGTAAAAGATCCTGCTGCGTTACCCTGCCTCTCGTTAGCCAAGAGAGTGCTCCAGCTAATTTTCCCCATCTTGCTAGGTTTCTTTGGTTATTTGGGCGCCTCTCCCGGGACCCCCAATTCACAGGGTAACAACATTAGCAAAGTCACTGTCACTTGGACATCATTCTCCTATGAAGCTTGGCAGGGAGTCAGCTTATATTAATTCACAGAGAACATACATTTTTCATTGTTGAACAATAAGGATGAACTTTAAATGGTCTTGGAAGCAACAAGAAGAATGACAGCAAAATGATTAAGCTGCTTAAAAACCTGTCCACTGGAAACCCTAAGGAAAGCAGTTGCCAGTTAAACACAGGGACTATCATCCATCCCAAACCAAATGTGATGTACTGACCCTTCCAATGTATGCCCTTCTTACGGCTAATCTCTTATTTGTAAGGTGCAATTGAACGGATGAGCAACAAATAAGCTGCCATGTGCGTCAGCAATGATTTAGACCAAGGGTTGATGTTCCTCTGACAATTTCTGACTGACAGCCCTGGGCTTCATTAACTTCCAGGAAGCTTATCTGAGACTTCCAAGCCAACTTTCAAGCTTGCAGCTAAAGGTAGAATTACAGCTTACTCTGCCCATAATGTAGTTATGCCAAATGTGATTAATTCACAAAATGTGATTAACTATTTTGGCAGGAGTTTTGATGACTGCTATTCCCCCCCCCCATGTAAGTGCTGCTTTTCAAACATGCCCATTGTATAGTCTCTGGGAAAAACAACATCAACAGCTACCTGCACGGTTTGGGGTTTTGTACCTGTGCCTCTATATGGCAAAAATTACGCTTAGCTGAACAGGTGTTAGGTCTTGGCTCACTTTCTGATGCTGTAAATTTAAAGCTGTGGGTATCTTTTTTAGCATGCTGCAAAAGTCAGATCCAAAGACTGGGTTCTAATAGAGGCTTTAGCCCAGCTGAGCAATATTTCAGATCTGTGTTAGTATAAAACAAGAAATATTTCAATGTAACATGCAATTTAAACAATAAAGTTGTCAAACAGTATTTAAGTGACTTTTTCAATTACGTGTGCCTTCTCCTTGCTATATTAGGCTTTTCCATTACTTTCCCCATAGCTGATGCAATTATTGGCATTTTAAGCTGAGTACTGTAGTCATTCCCATGTGTAAACACTGCATAATGCAGGAAGAAGCATTTCTTTACATCATAAAATTAATTCAAATGCTGGTACCCACATATGAAGATGAAAATGTCAATCAAATTGCAGCAAAAATTGAAAAGTTTGCAGGGATTGAAGGTTTGGAGACTGGACGTTATATCAGTACCTCTATGGATCAAACCAGATGTTAAGGAGTTATGTGTATTCCCTGTAATTAGTATGGTTTTGCTCCCACAATGGGTTTTCCTCAGGGTTAATGTGCTTCAGCAACCAGATTTGGAAACTGAGGCCATGTTCACCTTCCAACCATCAGCCACAAAACATGCAACTATAAATGCAAGATACACAGTGGAAGACAGTAGCAATCGCATGTGTATTTCTATACCGTTTATCAGCTAAGTGCTCTCTAAGCTGTCTACAATGTGTTAGCTAATTGCCTCCAACAAACTGGGTACCCATTTTACCAACCTGTGAAAGGCTGGAAGGCTGAATCAACCTGGAGCCTAGCAGGATTGAACTCACAACCTTGTGGTTGCAGTACCGGCATTTAACCACTGTGCCATCAGGGACAATCATATGTTATGACAAAGAGACAAACACCAGTTGAAGGAACATGTCCTCCAAAAACATGCTAAATGTGCCATCTTGTTAGATGTTAAGAAACTATTGGGGGGGAAGGCATTCACAATTCATGAAGTGTTGATATCCTAAATGTTGGTGCACAAACAAACAAACAAACAAACTGGAGATATGAGTTGGATGCAAGAATGTTGAATGTTTCAGATTCAGTCCTCAGCACTTCTAGGCAAGGCAGGGAGACACTCCTACTTGTAATCCTGGAGAGCAGCTGTATTTCTAGAATGAAGAAACAGTACTAAGTTAGATAGACTGAAGGGACTGACTCTGGATAACACAGCATCCCATGGTCCTCATGCAACTCCGGATCTTGGGATAGGCCATAACTCCTATAATTTCCCAGCTAGCATTCTGTCTAGAAGACTCTGGGGATTGTAGTCCAAAAAAGTAACTTTTTCAAGCTAACTGAAACTGAGAAGCAGGGAGACCAAGAAAGAAATGGCTACAGTGGAGTATTAGTTGGTGGTTTCCATGTCAATGTGACAGTGAATCCACTTTGGAGTTTAATCCAAACATTAGAAGTGATGGGGAATAGGGTTCAGTACTCTGGATTCATCCTCTTACATTTCATATGAAAACCCAGTATGGATTTACTGTCCCACTGGAATGGAAGCCACCAGCTATCACCAATACTCTGTGTCTTAGAATATCAGTCTCTCTCTCTCTCTCTCTAATTTCTTGGATGTTGGCATCTCAACCTGGAGAACTATTCATAGCTGTTAATTCATGATAACTAAATGGAATGTCTATCATCAGTAGTAACAGTCCAAAATGGATCCTCTTTCAGAGTTTGGGAAAATGACTTGTTATGTCTTCTTCGTTCCCCACCACTTTTCTGACTCCTTGGCCCTTTCCGCATGTGGGAAAGGAACCTGTGAAAACGGGACTCACCGGATTTTTTGGCGTCCGGTTGAATCTGTCGGGATGAGGAGCAGTGCGAGCTCGTCACTCCGCACTGCTCCGGCGTCCAAAATGGCAGCTTCTGGTTGGTGGAGGCTCTCCACCAACTGGAGAAGCTCGCCAGCCTAAAGCCCGCCCCCGGCAGATCTGCAGGCACGCACTAGTGCACACCTGCAAATCTGCATCGGAGCACGGCGACAGAGCGACATGGAGTCGCGTGCTCCTTGCTTTTTAAAAACCTCTAAAAAGAGGTTTTTAAAAAACACACCGCGTGACCAGTTCCGATCGCTCTGGAGTGGACCGGGTGCGGAACTGCAAAAAGTAGTCCGCCCCAGTCCACTCTACGGTGCAGAAGACCTCTGTTGGAGGTCGCTCTGCACCGTTTAAAAAGCCAGGTGCGGAAAGGGCCCTTCTTTTTCTTCTTTGCCTTTTCCTCTTTCTCTTTCTCGCTGTTCCATCCCCAGCTCCTGTTTACAGTCTTTTCTTTCCATTCTCTCTTTCTGCTTTTGCCCTCTCTGCATGGCACCAAGTTGCATCCATCTCCTCCTGCCTTTCCTAGTCCTGCTTTCCTAGCCCTCTCTCTCATCCTCATTTTCTGATCCAGCCCAGTTGGTTACACTTATCTTTCCCATCCCTTGCTTTCCTTTTTGTCACCTTCTCTCTCCTTCTGCTTCTGCATCTCCTGGCAACACTTACCATCTCCTTCTTCCCTCTTCTTCTCTGTCTCTTCCTCCAAAAAACTTTGAAATCATGACTTAGATATGTTTGATTCTTAGCATTTTAAAGTTGTTACATTCCATTAAACTTGGAATGAACATATACTATAACAGTGGTTACTGAGAAAATTATTTGGCTCAGTTCTCATGTTTTAAAAGTGCTGCTTTCAAAAGTCTTGAAAACAGAGTGGGGGAAAGGTTGGATTTTTCTGTTCAAAGCAGATTGTGGAAAACAGCAGTTGGCCAGACAACAACTCCCCCATGTTTGTAAAAGCAATGTCTGTAGAGGTGTGGAATTTTTTTTTTTTAATGTTCAAAACGCAGCTTGGGAAATTTGATTTCCACCCAGAGAAATATTTTCTCATTCGTTCTGTGGTTTTGTAATGTAAATAAAACAATGTGAACAATTGTCATTGACACTTTAATGTGTCTGGATCAACGACATCACCACCTCTTGCCCCATGCCATACATGTGATATTACCTGGGCAAGATTTTGGGCCTGAAATCTCAGGGTCTGGGGTGTTCCTCACTTGGCAACCTTGGGTACAGAGTACTCTACCTTCTACTTTTTACCCATTGCTTTAGTTTAACCTGTAAATACTTGTTTAAGTGAAGCAATTCAAAAGATGGCAGTGTCTGATTGCTAACCAGATGCTCTTATTTATTCTAATGTGAGAGGATGGAAAGGGCTTTTAGAGAGCTACTGCCACCTCTGCTGTGTTAACCATGCCTAGCTTAGCTGTGCTGTAGCAATTTTGCCGTGTTCCTTTCAATGCTGTGTTCTCTTCGATGTTTGGGTGATGGGAAGGGGAGCCTGGAGGGAGCATGGGAATCATGGTCACTCTAACAGGCTGGTACCATCTGAGGTGTCAGAAAAGAATGTGAACTGGAAGGTGTTGAAAGGGGCGAGAAGGGTTCAAAAAAGTGAAATCTATACTGAATCCTCAGTTCTGGCACGGATGTTGTCTGCATGCCTAATCTTTAATAATTGCTTTCTGGATCTATCCATGAAGACTGCTTATTGAGTTAGGATAAGACCAAACATTACAAGGGTATACCAGTGCTTGGTTTTACATTTTATAACAATAAACAGAATAGTGTCTAGCAGTGAAAGGATGGCAGTGGTTGTAGAGGTGTACGTCAGTTAACAAAGTACATGTGTTCCTTGGCAATTCTTTTCTTTCTTTTTTTTTAATCAGAACATTTGGTACCAAAAGCAGAAATAACATGGAAAGAATAGGCATAAGCTCCTGCACCACAAAAAGAAGTGTAGCTCAACAAAGTTTAGGAAACTTATTATTCAGAGTAAACAATATGCACATGTAAAATGAAACAACTAGATAAGGCAAGCCTTGTGTAAGTAAACAAAAACATTTTCAGTAATACCACTTGAAATACCACTTTGTAATACCACTTGAAACCTTTGTTCAAAATGAATCCAAGGATGAATTTTTTTTCCTTTCACTCCAATTTTCTTATCATTTCTACCTTACACAAATGAGTTGGAACAGTTGTGGGAAATATAATTGTCCATCTCTAATCATCATCTCTGTTAAAAACAGACTAGGGAAGATGTTATTATGATATCTCAGTTTAGGTACACAAAAATCCCAAGAAGAGCCCTATTGAATATTTATTTACAGCTTGCTCCAGAACATCTCATGCAGATCAAACTCTCACAGAGCAAGAGGTCCACTCATTCTCAAGTGTGCTGCATATGTATCATGAGGCATATTTGTGTGGAACTCTTTTGGTTGTCTCACTGCATGAAGAGGTCAGTGGGAGCTTCTTGTGTGCATTGGGATGCAGTGAAGAGGACTTCTTGCATATACTGTTCTTGGTGCATGAAGAACATCTAAGTGGGGACATGGGAATGTGTGACCCCCCCAGATGTTGTTGCCTGCAACTCCCTTCAGTCTTCGCCAACAGTGAGGAGTGGTGGTGCTTACAGGCCAACAATATCTAGAGGAGTACAAATTCCCTATCCCTGCCATAGATCAAATCCCCGTTCTCTGTCTTTCCAGGTTAGTGTAGACCTTAGGCCTGAGAGCTAACTTCTTTCATCTTTACTTCCTAGCACAATAGGTAAGCCTTGGAATCTCTCCGTGGTCATGAATATACTCTAATGAGAGGAATAGTGGTGAGACGGCAGCAACTTCAGCTATCAACTATCAAAGAAATACCAGTTCTGCAGTTCTCCATTCTTGCTTTCAAGTCATCTGAAATATTTGGAGAACCACCACAAGCTGAGTTGCTCTCTCAGAAAATGTGCCCATATGTTTATTTAAGTTGTTAGATAATGCAAATAATTCCAGTTTCTTTTTTTCTGTCCAACACATAGTTTAACTTTATTCGTTCAAACCGATTAGTTACGTGCTCCACAAAATAAACCCCTCGAGGAAAAAAAAATCAGTGGTGTCTTTATTTCTCTAAATGGCCCAGAGTTTCCCAGTCATCTTTCTTCCTAAAAACAGATGCACCCACAGGGCGATGAAAGTCACTATCGATTTACCTGTGTTCCTTTCCTGGTGCTGTGACTTGTTTTAGTGTTTTTCTAAGTGACTATCAAAACAAAAAATTGCACCATAGTTTTTCTTTTAAGACCTCAGTTCCAGTTTGTTAATCTCATTGTTAGATGAAAAGTCTTTAGCCAGTGGCTCCTGGGACAGTGAAGGGAGCCATTATGGGAATGTTGCTGTCCTCCTTCTGTTGAGGCCTGTGAGTTGGTTCCATATGTAAAGCAATAGAAAAACACGCAACATGCAAAAATCAAAATCCATGTTTGACAGAAAAGTTCTGTGATGTTTAGAGTCTCCTGCATACAAGACACAGCAGAAAGCGGAACCACTTCATCTCTAAATCCATAACAGCAAAAGCATCTTTCTCCAAACTCTGGGTTGTCTTGATCTCAATGTGATCAAGAACTTGAACTGAAATCCTGAGCGTTTGTTTTATTCACTCATGCACATTAAGATGACTCAATTCAGGAAAAGTGATGTGATGAAGTGTGTGAAAAAAGGGCAGAAGAAAATGGGGACAAACATCCCATGTTTGAAAAATAATCAAATAATAGAATATTGCAAGACTACCAGATATGCAGTATAACCTCGTGCATGTTTACTTTGTGTTCAGTGAAACTTACTCCCAGGAAACTGTGCTTAAAATCGCAGAGAGTGGGCTATAATTCATGGAAGCTTAGTGGCATGTTTTCCCACCCCATCTCTTTAAACTGAGAGACTGAGGGTCCTTTGCATGTGAAAAATACAGTACTGATTTGCGTGTGTGTTTTTTTTTCTCGGAAGGAGAAGCTTTGGAAACTTTTGAATTAAAATGCATTAATTGGGGGCTATTTCTGTCATTATCTGTGAAAATCTTTCCCAACAGAAACCCCTTTTCTAGTAACTGATGACCAAACCCTCCTGCCTCCTATTCCATTTTCCACATTTGCCTCTGCTAGGGAAAATTCTCTTGCTACAGCCCTGCCCCAGTTGCAGCAGACCTTAAATGGCTACCCCTTAGGAAATCGCATTTGATATCCCACCTTAGCTTGTCTATTTGGAATGCAAGTGAGGACCTTTTAGCCTGCATGCTCTGTTTCAGGCAGCACAGGAAAGGCTGATTGCACATGAAAGTTGTTGGGAGAATTTTGTGCAAGGTGCATCAGAGCACAGAAAAAGATATTGGAGTCATTGGAAATTAGGTTTGGAAACCCCCCAGGGCATTTTCAGCTTTAGCATTCTTGTTCAAAAACAGGATATTTGTTTCATGAGAGGTTGTTTGGAAAACACTTTAAGAAAAGGGACATTCTGTGGCAAAATATCTAGCTTTTTATTTCATATTATTGAAAATGGGAGTGGGGGGAAGAAACCAAATGGAGAAAAATGCTCCACTGATGCACAAAATAGATTAGTAGATTATAAAATCAGAAGGGACTCTTATGAAACAGATGACCTTTTGCATAACAGGATGATAACTGAGCATCCCTGAACTGAAAAACTTTCTAGGTGTAAAATAATGCCTGTGTATAAAGTAATTAGTACTATGGTGTAGTTGTTTGGGTGTTGGACTAGAACTCCAAGAGACCAGGGTTCAAATCCCTGCTTGGCCACAGAAACCCCTCTGGGTGATGTTGGGAAAGTTACACTGTCTCAGTGTCAGAGGCACGGCAATGGCAAACCCTACCTGACAAAATCTTGCCAAGAAAACCCTGTGATAAGTTTGCATTAGGGTCACCATAAATTGGACAAAACTTGAAGGCACCCAACAACAAGATAAAATGATATTGTACAAAATAATAGCTGGGTGTATAATAATACCACGCAAAATATTTCCGTGATTATGCAGTTCATCCAGTATTGATGAAAATGCACAGCATCCAGTGAGCAGACACACTGGTTGAACAGGAACCTGACAGAATACAGTCCTCCATCCACATTCAAGGGATTTGTTTTGATTATTCCCAAGGTGCACATGTGCCTTCCCCCCCTTCTCCTCCTCCCATTCCCTTGCATTTTCCCAGGTGCAGAAAAGGAAGGCAAGTGCACCTGGACAAAAAGCAACGCAATCGGGGGGGGGATGCATGTGTGCACCTTCTCCCCTCTGGAGTCCCCCTCCCATTCTCATGCCTTTGGCCCAAGTGAGAGAATGTGCACCAAGGAAAAAGGCAAAGAAATGGGGGAGGCATGTGGACTCCTTCCTTCTCCCCTCTGGAGCTACCCCTCCCATTCCCTTGCATTTTGCTCTGGTGTGGAAAATGCATGCAGAGGCAAAACACAAGGGAATGGGGGCAGGGGGAGACACACTTGTGCCTTTCTTCTCCACACTCTGTAAGTTCTCCCTTCCCATTCCCATGCATTTTGCCCCAGTGCAGAGAACAGAGCCTGGGAACAGAATGGGAGGGGGAGCGTGGCGGATATATTCATGGTTGATCTACCTTTGCAAGGGTTCTGCACTCTAAACCCTCATAAAAATGGCAGGGGGCACTGTAAAAGTAAATTAGGATTGGCTTAGGTTGTATATCTTTGTTCCCCAAACACCAGGTTATTGTGAATCTTTATACAGCCTGTGAATCTTGGCTTGTATTTCCTTTATATTTTTCTTGATCGTTCTCTTAACTGACCTTCAAGCTTGTTTAGGGTTGTGGATGAGTTTGATGATGAAAAGTCTTGTCAGTTAAGAATATCTGCTGTATAAGCGTCCAATGGAATGAACAGGATTTGTTTAGGACCATTGGTGAATTCAACTATCAGTCTAAAGTAAAGGTTTTGAAGAGTTACTTTTTGGGACTAGAATTCACAAAATCTTTCCAGCCATACTGAGGCCAGGCTGGCTGAGGTATTCTGGGAGCTGTTCTACTTTTCAGCACCCCCCAGTCTTGAAGGTTTGTTTTTGTGTGTATTTAATGTGCATTGTTAGGTAGCAAATGGTTAAGTAAACCAGAAATGAATGGAAGACCCATGTCTTCAGCACATAGGAAAGAGGTTATTGTTAATCTAATTCAAATTTATAGAGTTGAGATGCCAGGGGTAAACATTTTTAATGTGGATTCTGAAATCTGCACAGAAATCAATCTGTAAGATAGAAAAAAAAAAATCAAACTCAGTTCCAGAATTATTTTTAAGATTGCTTCCAGGATTCTTTTGAAATAGGAAAACCAAAATAACTTTTCCATGCTGTCCTCATGCCATTGAAATTGTGACACTGATTATCTCGTATCTCCCTACGAATCAGTTTCTCTTTAAGATTTTAATGTTAATGCATTAGCACCAGTGCTAATATTACCAAACTCTGGTTGTGGTTGAAGAGCTGCAGGAATCCAGGCACCCAGTCTGACCTGAGGTGCTTTGATCCTGAGCCAGAACTCAGAACTCTTCCAGTGGTAAATTTCCTTCCACTGGAGGTGATGGGAAGGGAAAAAGAGAAATTGAAGAAAACTGCAAGTAGATGCCTTTCTTTTGCCCTGGCAACAAAATGGCAGCCAGGCTCTGATGGCTTCACTCTGGCTCTCGCTTGAGTCATCTTGAGAGAGTGGATTATGTTGCCCATTACTCTGCTGTTAGATGTGCTTCTTTCCTCCCAAACTCTTGGACATTTTCTTCCCAGAGAATACAAAGTGCTGGAAGCCCATCTGATTTCTAGCAGCTCTCCTTTTTCTGAAGAAGTGGGGAAAAGAAAGGGAGGAAGGCACATGTGCCATGATTTCTGTGTCAGTTATGATTTTATTAAGAGAATTCTCTGGCATATTTCCAGGGCAAAATTTCTCCCCTCAGCTCCAGCTTGCAAATATTTTTATTAAGATGACTTAGGGATCAAGAAGGAAAACAGACAATAATCCATGAAGCAGAAAAAGAGTTTTCAAGAGAATACTAATAAAGCAGCATTTGACATTCTGTTTTCTTCCTTTACCTTTTCTGCTTGACCCTCAAGCATTTCACATATGAAAATCAGGACACCTGTAGCCAACTGACATCAAAGTGTGGACAGGATAGCAAATCTTATTAATGAGGAAGAAGACCCAAGCTGGGAGAGGCTGCAGCAGTTTGCTTTGGCCAGAACCTACTGGGAAGGGCAAGACTCTGTCCTTTCTTCTCCTCTCCTTCCGTTTGAAGTAATGGAGTGCAACTACTTTTGTATTTAGAACTCAGTTTGCAGCAACTAAGTAAGCTAAGGACAAAGAGGGAAAGTGGGAGAAGGAGAGGGCATTTTGGGATAGGAGTGGAATGGAGAGAACTGAGCAAAAAGGGGAAGCAGTAGATGAGACACAGGCACAGTGGCATCTGTGCAGACTCTACTGTATTGAGGCCTCACTCTTAGAGATGCTTAGTAAGCAGTGCAGTCATTTTCAAACTTTGGAAAAAACAAAATCAAAGTCCTGACCATTGAGTAATAGGCTTAAATATTCTGAGATATTTCAAAAAGAGAGAGCTGGCACGGTGTAGCAGTTTGAACATTGGACTATGACTCTGGAGACCTGAGTTCAAATCCCTGCTTAACCATGGAAACCCACTGGGTGGCCTTAGGCGAGTCACACTCTCTCAGCCTCAGAGGAAGGCAAAAGTACTCCCCCATGAACAAGTCTTGACAAGAAAACTCCATAGTAGTTTGCCTTAGAGTTGCCTTAAGTCAGAAATAACTTGAAGACACATAACAACGACAATTTTGGAGGGACAGTTTCTGCTTTCTGTTATTCAGGAAGTACTTGCTTTTCAAAGAGGTGTTTGTCCTGGTTCTCCAATAATTTAATCAAGAACAGAAGATTACATTCTCTTTGAAAAGGAATGTAATCTATTGTCAGGAAGAAAATAACACTATTTTATGGGGGAAACCCATAATTTCAAAATGCATTTTTTAAAAGTTAATATTTATGCATCTGTGCGTGTGGGAGATCGGAAGATGTTCCCCACATCTAAAGAACAAATTGTTTTCATGTAGTAATCTATGCGTTTTATACATTTGCAAAACTTGTGGTTTTGTTTTCTTGTCACTTGGGCTTAAATCCATTCTAGGTTTTGAGATTGCCTGCCATGATAGCTGCTAATGTTTCTGGGACTGAATTAATTAAAATCCAAGTACTCCTGCTGAACTGGCTTGTGGATCGTAAGGCAGCAGCCTTATGAAGCTTAACTAGTGAAACAGCTTGTTTTACCCATGAACAGGAATTCTGTGCTAGGGAAAATGCTTCCAACTGTGGCAATTATCTAATTTGTTACAACCACAAATGAGACAGCACCTGATTTAAACAATTATCAAACAAGTTAATTAAGCCCAATCAGAAGATTAAATAGAATAAAAGCCACCACACATAGCCTTGGAAAGTTGTCACTTGAATCTGAACATCAGCATAGTGTAAATGGCTTGTTTTTCTCTGTGCAGCATCTTGTAAGCACAGCAAGGCAACATTCACCACCAGATGGTGCCCTAACAACAGACACCTTGGGTTAAAAATGGGCTTACTGTGTTTTTACAGCTTGTTTTCCCCTCAGCCACGGTGGTTCTGGTAGTGCAAGACAAGACTGTGAGGAGCTGTTGTTGGCTGCCTTTTCTATCTCATACTCCATATTGATGACACTGCTTGGCTTCTCCTCTTGGCTACCACTGGGCAGCAGCAGCTACCCTGGCACAGAATTTCAGATCAGATAAACTTCAGTGGCTGCAGTCCAAAAGCTGCTAGCAGTTTTCTCCTTGCTCTACTCTTTTTGCATGGCTTAGCTTAGGAGGGGGCTTCTCCAGCATTCTCCCTCTGGGAGCTCAATCGGTTTCCAGCACTTTGTTGGTCAAGACTCTGAGCTGCACTCTTAAAATGTGCTGCTTCAGGTAACGTGGCACTTCATGTGATGGGAGGGCAAGGGGAGGATTCTGGGATGTGTCACCTGTAAAGTAAATTTTCCAAGCCCTGAATCCAAGTGTGAGCCTTATATTGTTCCTGGAGCTGTATACGATTGAGGAGATGGATATTGGGTGATACTCTTTGTCGGGGAGCTTCTCTGCTGAAATTTGTATTAAAAAAACCATCCAGATAGAATTATGAAGTTTAACTATCAGTGTTCAGACTGAAGCATATCAACTGTTTATTTTTATTTTTGTCATTCATTTCCTCGATTTAACCATCTACAACACAACCTTCGTGGGTAGCTTACAACACATAGTCAGTAATTAATTAAAGAGAGTAAGAAAACAATAAAAACTATTAAAAACAAAATTAAAATACGGATTATAAAATCATCTCCAAACCATGAAACATGCTTTGTTTAGAATACCTGCATGGAAAAAAAAAGTCCTCTCTTAACTTAGTACCTTCAAGCCCACAGGAATGATGCCAATAGAATCTCTCTTGGAAAGCTATTTTATAACTGGGGTAGTTGTTGTTGCTGCTGTTGTGTGCCTTCAAGTCATTTCCATGTTAGTGTGGCCCTAAGGCAAAACTATCATGGTTATTTTTGGGGCTGAGAGTGTGTACCTCTGCTGAAAAGGCCCTTTCCTTTGTTTTTATCAGCCTAACTTCAGAATTCTGATTGAAACAGAAACTCAAAATGATGGAGATGAAAGAGGCTGAAAAAATTTCCTGTTTATTAGAAAATAATACTTTTCAGCAATTTGAGAAGGAATGGAAATGTGTGACCAAGCGGATGAAGTGTAAGATTTAAATGATGAATTGTGAAATGGTTTTGGATAATAGAATGCAGTAAAGTATACAGATGAGAATGGTAATGTAGATTATAGAACTACAACAATGAAAAATTTGGTAGAACTCAACAGAATAATAGTATATATTATTATATTTAATACTGAGTAGAAAAAGGAATTCTTATAGGTGGTGTGAGAGATAATACAACACGAGGTTACAATTGGGGAAAATTGCATAAAAATGGAATGGGGGAAGGAAGATATGAGATGTGAACAATGCGGAAATAATTGTTGAATGTAAATCTCTAAATTTTAAAGTAATGTTACTTTTTAAAATAAAACTGGAAAAAAAAAGAAACATCTAAAAAAGATGGAATGATTCAGGCAGGAACACAGTGATGAAAACAATCTATCACATAGGCCATTTCTGCACTATACGGTTATAGTGCTATTATTCCACTTTCAACATCCTATGGAATCCTGGGGTTTGCAGTTTAGGGAGGGACCTAAACAGTCAGTCCTCCACATTTGCAGGTTTCACTTTTGCAGATTTGATTATTCACAGATTATTTGCTGTCGTCTCTGCTACTGCCCTATGCCTTTTTTAATAGAGATTGCAATCTTTGTGAGACTGAGAAATTATGAACAAGACTTGTAAGTCTGTATTAAGAATGGTGTGGGGCAGTAGTGGAGGTGGAAGTAAGCCCCACCAGCCACCCACTTCCGCCTTGTGAAGGAACCTTGATGCTTCAAAGGAATCCATGGCAGGTTGAATATGATGATCATACTTTTTTTTGTGTGAAATATAGTTTGGGAGGGCCTAGAGTTATTCACAGTTTTTCCACTTTCACAGGGGTCCTGTGCCCCTAACCCTAGCGGAGGATTAGGGGCACAGGGATGGAGGGATGTGGAGGGATGATTGTACTGCGTGATGTGGAGGGGTGACTGTACTGCATGAAGACAGACTTATGTAAAACCGATTTAAAATTTGTAACAAATAGCATGATTCTGAAATGAGTTGGTGCTATCTGAAATGAGTCTGTTTAAGCTAGCACAAATCCCATCCAGAGAGACAACATGTAAACAAACAGAATCTTTCAAAGGCTTGCACAGAGACTTGGCTTTAAAATATACAACTAGCCCTCAAGTTGGAGAGCATTTGACAGAGCATGTAGATGATTCTAGATATGAGACTGGATTGTACTGGTCCCTCTATTTCACTGTCTATAAGATGGGCAACTATGGTCTTCCAGATGTTTTGGACTGCATCAGCCATCATCCCAAACTGTTCATTATGGTGGGAAAGGTAGATGGGATAAGCCGTTCCACAACAGCTGAAGGACCACTTCCAGTGGGAGGTCAAACTCCAGAAAACCAATTTTGCTAACCAAGAGCAGGACCACTCCATTGGATCTGGCCAGTAAATTAGTGCAGAGTTCTTGCATACAAGGCATGTGCTGTTCCACTGAGCAAATGGTTCTTCTCCAAAGGCACAG